>CM062814.1:2679120-3420252 GCA_031772625.1 Pinus tabuliformis | reverse complement strand
CTGAATTACGCCTTTTAGTCTGTTTGATTGGTTTTTCTCATATTCTCTGTGTAATGGAATGTCTAGCTTGCGCGGGTGTTTTAAGCCAAAAGGCTTACGATGGTTGTTCCGACGGTTCAAAAGGTTGAACGTCAGTGAAAGGGGTGAATCATGGCAATTATGATTGTGATCGGGACAAAACATCTCCGTTTAATTGAAAGAAGTTTGTGTATGCCGCAATCATTGCCAAAAGGAGCACTGTTATGGTAAACCAGGAGGATGTGTTCTATGTGGATCGTTTGGACCAATCTAATGAATCTACATATCCCCAGAAAGTCAGTGAACTTGCACAGCGCAAAGGAAGTTGTAGCAACTGAGGAGGAAGCCTAAGAGGTGGTGTAAGAGGAAACGAATGGACAAAGGCATGGGAATGTATAAAACAGTAAAAACAGAGAACTGTTCGTGTTGTTGTTGTGGTAAAGAACCAGAGTGTGAGGTAGCAGAAGAAGCAGAGGCAGAAGAGGTAGTAGAAGCAGCGGAGGCTGTAGAGGCAGCAAAAGTAGCAGAGGCAAAAGAGGCAGCGGAGGCTGTAGAGGCAGTAGAAGCAGCAGAGGCAGAAGAGTAGGAGTGAGAAACCTCCGCTGAATATAGTGTAGCAGCATACCAATTTATACCAAGGTTGGGTTGGAGCCCAAGAGGTTGGAGCTTCAAAACTGAACAGGACTGAAGTCATTAGGGTAGATGCTTCCTAAGTGCAGAACCACTGCAAAATAGAGTTGGTGCTCTAGAGGTTGGAGCCTCACTGAAGTCCAAGTTGGAGCTTGGCAACTATTCACAATCAGATATATACTTATATTGTATTTATTTCATTGCATTGTCTTGAGTTTTAATAAAAGCATTAATTCCAGCTGTTGATTTCTATGTTCTGTGTATACATATACATATCTATATATGCTTTTGGCAATCACTAGAACAATTAAAAAAAATAAGAAATATTGATTCACCCCCCCCCAGTATTTCCAACAATTGGTATCAGAGCCGGCTTCTTCATACTAGCCTAACAGCTTGAAGAAGGATCCGCAGCCATGATGAGAAATCATGAAGCATCAGGAAGACCTCCTTTGTTCGATGGCACTAACTTTGGTTTCTGGAAGAAAAGAATGACCTACTACTTAATGTCCCTTGGACCTGAAGTCTGGCATTTTGTTCAAAATGAATACCAAACAACTTCCACTCTTCCAACAAACCCAGATGAGAGGAAAGCCTACATCGCAAATGCAAAGGCCTTGAACTCCATCACTAGTGGAATCACTGATTCCGAGTTTACAAAAGTCATGCACTGTACCTCTGCCAAAGAAATGTGGGAGAAGCTAGTTGGCTTGTACGATGGAGACTCAAAAGTCAAAAAGGCAAAGCTTCAAACTCATAGAAGACAATTTGAAAGTTTGAGGATGGAAGATGAAGAAGATATTGCAGCATACCTCCTCCGAGTAGCTGAAGTGGCAAATTCCTTGAAAGGATTGGATGAAAAAATTGAAGAAAGTACCATTGTTCAAAAGGTATTAAGGTCTCTTCCAAACAGATTTGACTCCAAAATAAGCGCTATAGAAGAAGCAAAGGATCTAGATACCCTCAAAATGGATGAACTCCATGGAATTCTCACTGCCTATGAAATGAGGAAAGGTGGCCCAAGCTCCAAAGATGCAGCATTCAAGGCCTCAAAGTCAAAGAAGGGGAAAGAAAGGAATGACTGTAGTGATGAGTCAGATGTGGAATCCGAATTGGCTCAATTTGTACGAAAGCTGAAGAGAGGATCTAAGCTTAAAGGCAAGTATCCTCTTATCTATTTTAAATGTGGTAAAATAGGTCATTATGCAGCAAGATGTCCTCATAAACATGACAGTGATGATGAAGGAAATTCTAAAAGAATGGCACACAAAAAGAAAAGGTTCAATAAGAAAAACTTCTCCAAGCAAGATGAGTCTGATGAGGATGAGTTTATGGTCATCAAAAATAAATTAGATGAGGAAAGTGATCATGATGAAAGCCAAGAACATTATTCATGGCACTTGCAGATGATGATGACTCAGGGCTGGAAGGAAATATAGATGAACTGTTAATAAGTGTCATTGAAGAAAATGAGAAACTACGAAACAAAATCATTTCTCTTAAAGTGGAAAACGAGGAAATAAGAAGGAGAGAAGATCTCTTGGAAGCAAAGCTTAAAGAAAAAGAAGAGACTTGTGAAGAACGTGAGGCTGAAATAGTGTATCTGAGAAAGGAGTTGGAGCAAATTAAAAAGTGCTGTAAAACCTCTCAAATACTTGAAACTATTCTGAAAAATCAAAAACCTCAACATGACAAGTTTGGAATAGGTTTCAAAGGAGAATCCTCAAGCACTAAGAATACTGCGAAAAGCTATGCTGATGCAATTTCCTGCAATCCAAAAGATGAAAAAGTATGTTAACAAAAGTGCATCCCAGATCCCAAGAATGAAGAGAGAATTACTCCAAAGAAGAATGTGGAGTCAAATCATGGACACTATAGCAAATACAAACCTATACTCCACCAAGGACCCATCGCAAATCCAAAGAACAAGGGAGGAGTAATTCCCAGGAAGGAAATTGACTCAAACCGTGGTTGCTTCAACGGGTACAAAACCATCTTTCTTGGACACTGCTTTCACTATAAAAACCTCAGTCATCAAGCCAGACATTGTATGGCTCGCAGAAGTGAAAAGACAAAGCTAAAGGACCGAATAATCAACTCATATGCCCCAAAAAGGCAAGGACAAATCAAAACCTTCAATTCATTTGATCCCTTGACCAAATTTGATCTGATTTGCTCTTTCTGCTACAATAATGGACACTATGAACAAGACTGCCCACTCAAAGGAAGAAATACGAGTAGCAAGAACTCCAACATGGATAAATGTGGCCTGGCTCTATATGCTCAAAATAATGGAAACCATTGGTTTACGGATAGTGGGTGCTCCAGACACATGACAAGAGACAGAAGGAAGTTTGTCTCACTGAGCAAAAAGGAAGGGAATGTGTCCTTTGGAAGTGGATCTGGCAGACTTGCAGGAACAGGAACAGTTACTCTAATCAATGGAAAAGGAAAAGCTCAAGATGCTCTGCTAGTTGACAGACTCAAACACAACCACCTGAGTGTCAGCCAAATCTGTGATTAAGGACATAAGGTTGTTTTCAGCACCAAAGATTGTGAAATAAGGAACTCAGCCTCAGGGGAACTTGTGGCAAAATAGGTGAGAACATCAAACAATTTACATTCTGAACAAGATTCAAGAAAATAAATGCTACTTGAGTCAGACAGATGAGAGTTTGCTATGGCACAAGCGACTTAGACATACAAGCTTCGAAAATATGATCAATATCGGCAAGATCAAAGCTGTACGAGACATCCCAAGGCCGTTCAAACCAAATCAAGGAGTATGTGGTCCATGTCAACATGGAAATCAGACCAGAACCAGCCACAAGACAAAGGATCTCTCTACATCGAAGCCCTTGGAGATCATCCATGCTGATGTGTGTGGACCAACTAGAAATCAGGGACTCCAAGGAGAAAGGTACTTTGTGTTATTTGTTGATGATTATACTAGAATGATGTGGATATACTTTATAAAGTTTAAATCTGAAACTTTTGTGTGTTTTAAGAATCTAAAAGCCCTTGTAGAAAATGAAAAAGATTCAAAAATTAAGTGCCTCAGAACAAACCGAGGGGGAGAATTCACATCAAACGAATTTAGTGAGTTCTGTAATATTCATGGAATTAAAATGGAATTCCCTGCTGCCAGAACACCTCAGCAAAATGGGGTAGTTGAAAGAAGAAATAAACAGTCCAAGAAATGGCAAGAACAATGTTATTAGCAGCAGGACTTATAGCCTAGATTCTGGAGAGAAGCAGTAGGGACAGTTGTCTATACATTGAATCGAACTCAATTAAGACCAAATTGTGAAAAAAACTCCTTATGAGCTATGGAAAGGAAGACTTGCTTCGGTGAAGTACTTCAAGATCTTTGAAAGCAAGTGCTTCATAAAAATCAATGATGGCTCACCAGGAAAGTTTGATTCTCGGGTTGATGAAGGGATATTTCTTGGATACTCTACAAGGATGTTATGAAACCAGCTCAAGAAAAGATAGAACAACGCCTTAGAATTTAGCCTCTTTGAGGGGGCAACCTCCTTTACATTACATAAATGAACAATTCTTGGATGATTCAAATGACAAAACCTCCTTTCTATATATAGGAGTCTAAGGAGTCACAATATAACCCAGCCGACCTAACAATAATAATATAAAGCCACAAAAATAACAATAGAGGGATTCTATGGGGCACAGTAATAACAATATGGGGGCAATAGGGGCACAACAATATTAATAAGGGGTATAAATACAATAGTAATGGGGTAATCACTAGTATTATAGGGACCCAACATGCCCCTCTCCTTCAAAAAAGTGTTGTCCTCAACACTTGAGTAGTTCTGGATACTTCTGTATAAAATTCTCATCCTCCCATGTGGAATCTTCAGTGGATAAGTTCTTCCACTTGATAAGATACTCCAAAATTGATCGATTTCGTAGCTTCGAGTTCTTGTTTCTGTGACTGCTTCCGGTTCCAATATAATTTTTCCTTTCAAGTTCTGGCAATATTGTTTGAACTGGGAGCTTGTGCCTATAACCTTCTTTAAACATGAAACATGGAAAACTGGGTGCAATCGAGAAGCTGCAGGAAGCTCCAATTTGTATGCCATAGTACCAATCTTTTGCAACACCTTGTACGGACCATAATACTTTGGTGATAATTTATTATCCTTCTTAGCTTGCTTGAGGGACATTTGCTTATATGGTTGTAGCCGTAGGAATACCCAATCACCTACATCAAAACTTCTTTCACTGCGATGTTGATCTGCCTGTTGTTTCATTCTATTTTGTGCCAACACGAGGTTATCCTTTAAGAGTTGGAGGACTTGTTGTTGATGTTCGATGTGATGTTCCACTGCCTGAACCTTAGAATTTTCTCTTAAATATGATGTGATGGATGGTGGTTGATACCCATAAAGTGCCATAAATGGGGTCATTTTTGTTGCTGTATGGAAGGAAGTGTTATACCACCATTCAGCCAGAGGCAACCATTTGACCCATTGTGTCTGTTTATCAGATACAAAGCAACGAAGATATCCTTCCAAACATTTGTTTACTATCTCAGTTTTCCCATCAGATTGAGGATGATAAGATGAGCTATGAGCTAACTGAGTACCAAGACAAGAAAATAATTCTGTCCAAAAATTTCCAGTGAAAATGGGATCTCTGTCACTTACAATAATCTTTGGGTTTCCATGTAGCTTTTGAATTGTTTCCATAAATGCAGTAGAAACTGTATGGCTTTAAATGGATGTGATAATGCACAAAAGTGTGCATACTTGGTAAGTCTGTCAACTACCACCATGATGACACTCTTTCCCTCAGACTTGGGTAAACCTGTGATAAAATCCATTGAAACCTCCTCCCAACGTTGGCTTGGAATGGATAAAGGTTGTAATAGACCCAGTGTCTTAATTGTTTCAACTTTATTTTGTTGGCAAACCAAACATTCCGCCACAAACTTTTGAATATCTGATTTAAGGCCATCCCAAAAAATTCCTTCTTAACCCTGTGGTAAGTTTTTAAAAATCCTGAGTGCCCTCCTAAGGGAGAAGTGTGCAATTCCATAAGAATCTTTTGTTTTAGCTGGGAATTCTTACAGAGGTATAAGCGATCTTTGTACCATAACGAATCATTTTTCCAGCTAAATGTATCAGACGTACTGGAATCTTGTTGTAACTTTCGAATAAGTGCCCACACTTCTTCGTCATTCTTCCATTCCTCCCTTGCTTTGTTTATCCAATCTGGTTGGATAATAGAAATGGCGCACAACAATGCTTCCACATCCTCATCCTTTCTTGAGAGTGCATCTGCCACCACATTTTGCTTCCCTTTTTTGTAGATGATTTCAAAGTCATAACCCAACATCTTTGTGACCCACTTTTGTTGCTCTTCAGAGGATAATCTTTGTTCTAAAAAGTATTTAAGGCTATCATGATCCGTTTTTACCTTGAAGTGTCTTCCCATTAGGTAGGGTCGCCATTTCTTAAGTGCATGGAGTATTGCCAACATTTCCTTCTCATAAATAGCTTTGCTTAAAAACTTTCCCTTGATTGGACGACTTTCAAAAGCAATGGGTCTTTCATCTTGCATTAGAACAACACCAATTCCATTTCCTGAAGCATCACATTCCACAATAAAGGTTTTTGTGAAGTCCGGTGTAGCTAAGACCGGTGCTTGGCACATTGCCTCTTTAAGATGTTCAAAGGCCTTTGTTGCTTCCGGAGTCCATGAAAATGCATCTTTCTTCAATAATGTTGTTAGAGGTGCTGCTATTCTCCCATAATTCTTAACAAACTTGCGATAATACCCTGTCAACCCAAGAAATCCTCGCAGATGCTTTATGGATGTGGGGATTTTCCATTCCTTAATGGCTTTAATTTTGCTAGGGTCTACCTTAACTCCTTCATGAGATACAATATGACCCAGATATTCCACCTCCTGGACTCCAAAGAAACATTTGGATCTTTTTGCATATAATTGTTTCTCCTCCAATAGTTGTAGCACCCTGTCAACATGTTCAACATGATCCTTCCAAGACTTGTTGTAGATTAGTATATCATCAAAAAATACTAACACAAATTTTCTAAGGAATGGTTTGAAAATTGAATTCATCAAACCTTGAAATGTTGAAGGTGCATTGGTAAGGCCAAAAGGCATGACCAAAAATTCATAATGACCCTCATGAGTTCTAAATGTTGTTTTCGGAATGTCTTCAATCTTCATTCTGATTTGATGATATCCTGAACGAAGATCCAACTTGGTGAAGTAAATTGATCCATGCAATTCATCCAGTAATTCATCAATGACAGGAATGGGGAACTTATCTTTAATAGTGAGCTTGTTGAGCTCCCTATAATCCGGACACATGCGCCATGATCCATCCTTCTTGTGCACCAATACTACTGGAGCAGAGAAAGAACTTTGACTCGGTTGAATTATACCAGCCTCTAGCATTTCTGCAACCATATTTCGTTCCATTTCACTCTTTTGGACATAGGGATATCTGTACGGCCTGATGTTTGGAGGAACACTTCCTGGAATCAGATGAATAGCATGATCATGATCACGCATAGGTGGGAGACCTTTGGGAGTCTCAAATACCTTGGAATGATTGTCCAGGATTTTTGGAGATCTGGAGAAATAGATGATTCCAATGTGGAAACATCTAGCGAACATAATTGTGCAATTACACCTCTTTGTTCCTTTTTTAGAAGCTTTTTCATACCATTAGAGCTGATTATCTTTCCTGGTTTCCCTGCAATACCCCTTAATTCAACTTCCTTTCCTTCTGTAGAAAATTTGATGAAAATTTCTTGAAAATTAAAAGCTATTGTACCCAAGGATTGTAGCCATTGGACTCCTAGTACAACATCAACACCTCCCATTGGAATGGAAAGCATTGGGCTAGTCAATACATATTCTCCCATGGATAGCTTGATATTATGGCACTTTCCAGAGCAATTTATTGTTCCTCCATTTGCAATCATCACTTGACACTCTGGTGCTGGATATAGGAAGCAATTCAATTCTTTTGCTACCTTACAATGAATAAAATTGTGGGTGCTTCCTGAATCAATCAACACTATTACCTTTTTCTTCTTGATTTGTCCTTCTATCTTGATGGTTTGAGGAGTGGTAATTCCCGCCAATGCATTACAAGATATGGTCGGATTTATTTGTTCTTCATCTAGGCTTTGTTCCTGGAGTATATCCTCTTCTTTTGACCTTTCTTGCTCCTTTTCTTCTTCCTCTTCACAATCTATGTAGAATAATTTCTTCTCAGCACACTTATGACCTTTAGTGTATTTGCTATCACAACTGTAACAAAGCCCTTTTGCTCTTTTTTCTTCCAATTGTTGTGTGGTGTCAACCTTATAGGTTGTGGAAGACTAGGGGCAACAACACTTCTGTCTTTATAGTTGTGAGTGGTATGCTTCCTGGTTGCCATAATTTTGCTTTCCATTTTTCTTGCTAACCTGAATGCCTTCTCTAATGAATCAGGTTCCCAAAGGCGAACATCATGTTGGATATTATCCTTTAAAGACCCTATGAACACATCAATCCTATGCTCCTCTGGAATATCTTTTACCCTTATGTTCAATTTTTGGAACTCCTCAATGTGCTCCATTATTGAACCCTTTTGTTTGAGACTTATCAATTGGCTAAAAAAAGTGTTGCTTTTTGTATCCTCATAATGTGCTATCAATTCTTCCGTAAAAATTGCCCAAGTGATAAATTGTTTACGAGAGCAAAGCCATTGATACCATACAAACTGATTTGGTTCCAAATATAAAGTTGTCATACGTACCTTTTGTGTGTTTTGCACATTATTGAGATCGAAGAATTGCTCCATCTGTAATATCCATGTGGCGGGATCCTTGCCATCAAACTTCCTCATATCGATTTTTGGAATATGGTGAGTCTTCGATCCAAAATTAGAGTCTATGGAATCATGATTAACATTTCCTTTGTTCTCATCATGAGTTTCCTTTAGTACCCTTTCACCATTAGTGACCATTTCTTGTAGCAACTTATTCATATTTATCTTCAATTCTTCCATCTTATCATCCATGCCATCAATTTTAGTGTCCATGCCATTCACCTTAGCTTCCATGCCATCCATCTTAGCTTCTATGTATTTCTTCAAAAAATCCATCTTAGCTTCTACACCTTTCTTTAAACCATCCATCTTAGCTTCTACATCTTTCCTTAAACCATCCATCTTAGATTCTGTTGCTTTTTGTGCAAGTGACACTTGTTGCACTTGTTCTTGTAATTTTGATATATCATATAGCATTTCTTCTTCTTCTTCATGAATCATGCTAGAACTTTCAGGTTCCTTACTAGGTTTTTGCATTTTCTTTCCTCGGGGCATCAGTTACTGATAATAATGCTCTACTAGCCCTTTGAATTCCTTCAAAATAAATTTTCAAACCACTCTTAAGCAAAAATTTAAAAGAATCTACACACCTTTTTTTACACTTTGTAGGAGCTCGATATTGCCTCTGATGTATCTGTGTACTTTCAGATCATCCAATTCTGAAATTACAACCTGTGGTAGCCCTCTGTGTCCTCTTTCCAATGCCACCAGTCTGATCCAATTTGGATTCTCTAAGGAAGAGTTATGCAAAATCTCCCACAGTGACCTGATTATATACTAGTTCAGTAGAGCGAACTTGTACAATGTGCCATGAGTCACTGTTTCATCCTTTGGCTCTGAAAAATATATACAAGAAACTACAGGCCGTCCTCTTTTTGCACCTTCTTACGAAATTTCAATCCAATGCTCAAGGAAAAAGTTATGATGATTTTCCCCAAGTCACCTGTTTGGAATGTAAATCAGGAGTCTGCAAAAATACCAACTTCCTCAGATCATATCTTCACAAATATAGCACAAAAATCTCTGAAATTTGGACTTGAGATTCAGTGCGATGTGTTCTAAAATGGGTTTTTTTTTTAGCTTCTGAAACGTCGCAGAAAAAAAAGTTATGGCGAAAATGCCACGATGACATGTTTGGAGCAGTGAAACCCTAGAATCCAAAGCTCTGATTCCAAATGTTATGAAACCAGCTCAAGAAAAGATAGATCAACGCCTTAGAATTCAGCCTCTTCGAGGGGGAAACCTCCTTTACATTACATAAATGAAAAATTCTTGGATGATTCAAATGACAAAACCTCCTTTCTATATATAGGAGTCTAAGGAGTCACAATATAACCCAGCGGACCTAACAATAATAATATAAAGCCACAAAAATAACAATAGAGGGATTCTATGGGGCACAGTAATAACAATATGGGGGCAATAGGGGCACAACAATATTAATAAGGGGTATAACTACAATAGTAATGGGGTAATCACTAGTATTATAGGGACCCAACAAAGGAGCAAGGCTTACAAGTGCTACAATTTTCGACTTAAGAAAATAGTGGAAAGCATTGATGTAAAGGTTGATGAAGGACTTCCACAAAAGAAATTGAAGAATATGAAGATGATTTTTTCATTGAAGAAGAAGGACCTAAAGAAGAAGAAACTAAAGAAGAAGAAATAGATGAGGAAGAAGAAGAGGAGAAAGAACCACCTCATACCCCTTCAAAGATGAAGTTTGTCCAAAGAGATCATCCAGAAGAGCAGATTATTGGTGACAAAGATGAAGAAGTGCAGACCCGAAGAAGGATAAAATTACACCAAGAGAAAAGTCATTGCCCTTCTATCTATGATAGAACTAGAAACATTTGCAGAAGCAAGTAAGGATTCTCATTGGGTAAAATCCATGGAAGAAGAAATGTCCCAAATTGAGAAGAACAAGACATGGGAGCTAGTACCTCGTCCAAAGGAAAAAAACATAATAGGAACCAAATGGGTGTTTAAAAATAAAATTAATGAGGAAGGACAGGGAGGCACCTACCTCATCCCGATCGCAAGGAGAGGTTCACTATGATAGACTAGGAGGGGGTCAGAAACAAGGCAAGGCTTGTTTGCAAAGGCTATTCACAAATTGAAGGAATTGACTTTGAAAAGACATTTGCACCAGTGGCCCGTATGGAAGCTATCAGGATGTTCTTGGCATTTTCTTGCTCAAAAGGATTCAAAATCTATCAAATGGACGTGAAATCAGCATTTCTAAATGGGGAACTCAAGGAGGAAGTCTACATGGAGCAACTAGAAGGTTTTGATCTAACAGCAGGAAAGGACTTAGTCTGTAAGTTGAAAAAGGCTTTATATGGGTTGAAACAAGCTCCTAGAGCTTGGTATGCAAGATTGGATCACTACCTACAACAACAAGGCTTCAAAAAGGGAGTGGCTGGAAGTAATCTATACATAAAGACAGATGAAGGTAAGTTACTAGTTGCTCTTGTTTATGTCGATGATCTGATTTTTGCTAGTAATAATGATGAAATGAGCCATGAATTTTCTCAAAGCATGTCAAAAGAGTTTGAGATGTCAATGATAGGAGAGCTGTCCCACTTCCTTGGACTTCAAGTATCTCAAACCAGAGCAGGATTGTGTATATCTCAAACCAAATATCTAAAAGACATGCTCAAAAAATATGGAATGGAGGACTATGCACCCATGAGCACACCTATGACCACAAACTGCAAAATGAGCAAAGATGATGACTCCCCTCTAGTAGATGCAACTCATTACAAGTCAATTATTGGATCCCTTCTATACTTAACAGCTACAAGACCAAACATAATGCAGGCAGTAGGAATGGTGGGAAGATTTCAATCTGCTCCCAAACAATCCCACTTATTAGCTGTAAAAAGAATTCTCAGATACCTGAAAGGAACTTTTGATTTCGGTCTTTGGTACCCAAAGAGCTCAACACTGACTGTCACTGCATACACCAATGCTGATTGGGCTGGAAGTATAGATGATCGGAAAAGTACTAGTGGAAATGCGTTCTTCCTAAGAGACTGTTTAGTATCCTGGCTCAGCAAAAAACAGTCATCCATATCATTATCCACATCCGAAGCCGAGTATATTGCTGCAACAGACTGTTGTACTCAGATACTATGGATGAAGGAAGCTCTAAAAGATGTCGACATATGTACAGATCAACCAATTACCGTCTATTGTGACAACACAAGTGCTATCAGTCTCAGCAAAAATCCAGTGATGCACTCAAGAACCAAACACATACCAATCAAGTATCATTTCCTCCGTGAGCAAGTAGCTGAACAAAACATCGTCCTGGAATATATCAGTACTAAGGAGCAGATAGCTGATATTTTCACAAAACCTCTTCCTCGAGAAGCATTCGAACATCTGCGTCAAAAGATGGGGGTTATTTCTTTATCATCACTCAAGTTCATTCATAAAGATGTAGCAGGACAGGGGGAGCAGTTTGACAGGGGGAGTCCATATGCATTCCTTTGCCATTGATGTCAAAGGGGGAGAGCAGAAGAATATTGCCATCAATAACAAAGGGGGAGATTGTTGGACACAGATTGTCATTGATGTCAATATGGCAATATTCGAGGAGCAAAAGGAGCCAAGAGGAGCAGAACAGAGGATGCAGACAGCCATCGCAGCAACAGAGGAACAAGCAGAGCTATAAGGAAGCAGACAGAGCCATCAGAGGAGCAATGGGTGCATTTATATTATCGGGAGCTATTGGGCCACAAAAGAATTATATGCATGAAGATACAAGCGGAGGAGCATATATCATACATATGTGTTTTTACACTATTGGAGGCACAAAACCTTATATATATATATATATATATATATATATATATATATATATACTATCGGGTCCGTAAAACCCATGTATGCATGCTTTAACACTATTGGCGGATAGAAAGCCCATATACATAGGCTTAACACTATCGGAGGTGGAAGACTTGGCTCTAGGGAAAATACACTATCGGAGGCGGATTGCGAACTTGAAACTCTATACATGGGAGTGTTGAGTTGTATCAGGTCTAGCACATCACATCACTATGAGGGGTCTACGTTAACGTCGAGCCCTGACCCTGTGCAACTTTTGATTGTCGATAGTGAGTATCGCATCGTCACTTCAGAAGTGGGAGCTACAATATGTCAAGCGGTCCATTGCGATCGCCGATAGTGATATCACATCGGACCTCCACCAAGGGCAACTCCCGATTGCGATGCATATCCACGTGGACCCGCCACACATTACAAATATGACTTAATCTATGATCGCATTCGTCGCATATCACAAGCCATAAAGCCTTGCCACATTGGAAGCACCAACTGCGATAGGCTGTGTACCTGACGGGCATATTAACTATGGTTTAATACCATATCGCATCCAGTCCATCGGATCAGTGGAGGATCAGCCGTCGGCCATTGACAGAGTCATGGGTCCGATATATAAAGGACCATCGAGAGTCACGAATCACTGATTGCGATTTAAGCACGGACCCGATATAGGAATAGGTGCGATTGTAATATTTCCTGAAGTCCGCCTTTTAGTCTGTTTGACTGGTTTTTCTCATATTCTCTATGTAATGGAATGTCTAGCTTGCACAGGATGTTTTAAGCCGAAAGGCTTACGATGGTTGTTTCGATGGTTTAGAAGGTTGAACATCAGTGAAAAGGGGTGAATCATGGCAATTATGATTGCAATCGGGACAAAACATCTCCGTTTAATTGAAAGAACTCTGTGTATGCCACAATCATTTCCAAAAGGAGCATTGTTACGGTAAACCGAGAGGATGTGTTCTCCATGGATTGTTTGGACCAGCCTAATGAATCTACATATCCCCAGAAAGTCAGTGAACTTGCACAATGCAGAGGAAGCCGCAGCGACCAAGGAGGAAGCCTAAGAGGCAGTGTAAGCGGAAACGAATGGAAAAAGGCATGGGAATGTATAAAACAGTAAAAACAGAGAGCTATTCGTGTTGTTATTGAGGTGAAGAACCAGAGTGTGAGGTAGCAGAAGCAACAGAGGCAGAAGAGCCAGCAGAAGTAGCGGAGGCTGTAGAGGCAACAGAAGCAGCGGAGGCTGTAGAGGCAGCAGAAGCAGCATAGGCAGAAGAGGCAGTAGAAGCAGCGGAGGCTGTAGAGGCAGCAGAAGCAGCAGAGCCAAGAGAGTAGGAGTGAGAGAACCTCAGCTGAATAGAGTGTAGCAGCATACCAATTTATACCAAGGTTGGGTTGGAGCCCAAGAGGTTGGAGCCTAAAAACTGAACAGGACTGAAGTCATTAGGGGTAGGTGCTCCTAAGTGCAGAACCACTGCAAAACAGAGTTGGTGCTCTGTAGGTTGGAGCCTCACTGAAGTCCAAGTTGGAGCTTGGCAACTATTCACAATCATATATATACTTATATTGTATTTATTTCATTGCATTGTCTTGAGTTTTAATAAAATCATTAATTCCAGCTGTTGATTTCTGTGTACTGTGTATACATATACATATCTATATATGCTTTTGGAAATCACTAGAACAATTAACAATTAAAGAAAATAAGAAATACTGATTCACCCCCCCCCCCTTAGTATTTCCAAAAAACACTACTCCTAGATGGCCAAACCTCGAGCTCCTTCAATTTGCCACTCCTAGCAACCACCTTTGTCCATCAAGGTGCTACACTTAGGGATCAGATTTAGGCACTTTCACTCTGCCCTCCAACAGAACTTAAATGCCCAATACGAAACCAACCAACTTGTCCAACCTGCACACTACATCCATCAGCATCAATTCAACATTAACACATCAACACATACCTTAAATATCCTTGTTCCAGGTCTACTTCTCTGTTGTAGATTATGGTGACCTAGTTATGGCTAATTACCAACACTTTAGCCCCCTTCCATTGCTCCAAAACACCTCTAAAAGCTATGGCCAACATCCAAATAAGGTCATATTTATACACGTTTTTATGGGCTAATACCAGCCCCAAATCAGGCATGTGGCTCCTCCTTTTGCTAAGGTCAGGAGCTTGGCCATCCTACAGCTTCAAATATAGACCTACGACTCTTTGTTTAGAGACTTGCCCACACAAAAAAAGCTTCAAGCACTACCCTGAATTGTCCCTTGCGGCCTCAGCCTGCCTCTACTCCTACTCGGTCCCTAAAATAGACATGAATAGACTTCAAATAGTCCTCCTTTCCAACCTCAGCCTTCCATCTTGAGCTGCAACTACTGTAGTTGATGTCTCGACTATGAAAGATGCTTCTTGGATATGTTCAAATGACTCCAAAATCACCTTAATTTATATATTTATTAAGGTATTAAACAAACTATCCTAGTGGGCTTCTACAACTATCACAAAACACAAGCCTACATGACTTGTCACCCACAAAACCCACCAACCGCATAAAAATATAATATCTCAAATTCTAGAGCCCAGATTTGAGTGATTTTCATTACCTCTTTCTCCTCTCGAGGTCTGTTATCATATCAAATCCTCACATGTCAAAATACACTAGTAATTCCACACCCACAAGCTTGAGTGCAAAGCCCACACCTTAGGTTCCAAGCCCACAAATCACTTCTGTGGCACTCCAACATCCAAACCTCGAACCTGTTGATGCCCCGAAAATCGTTGTATCAACATTGGGGGATAACCACCCGGTCCGGACCTTAGTACAGCTCCTTTTCCGTTTGGAATGGTGGCTCCGACTAGGGATAATGGGACCGGTTTCCCAGTAATGGATAAACGGAATGAATGAATGATTGGTTGACTAATCTAATGATAGGCGAATAACTTGATCTATTGGCGAAATAAAAGAACTACTACTAATCCCGGGAACTATTGTACTTTTAAAGTGTAGCGCTTGATGATCTATATTTATAAACAGGCATGTAGATGACTCTATTCAATAAACATAGACTTTTATTCATTCAAGATTTACTCTGCTTAAATCGTTAAACAAAGGGATCAGCTCAATATTGCTACACTTTATATATCATCGATACATATATGATCAAAGGAAAGGCATCCCATAAACATCCAATAGTGGAAGGAATAAAGAAATGTTGTTAAAACACATACATATATTCGATAATAGCAAAGGTAATAAAATAACAATTCATATGAAAAGAATGAATTCAGACATAGATAATAGTACCATATGAGCTGCTAGACACTCCCAATATCAATCGCTATCTGAGATTCTTCCTTCAACGCAGAAATACTTTCAAACAAAGACAGTAGTGCACATTTGCATAAAAGCTTCCTTGTCAAAATTAGAATAACTGGTCCAGTTTCATAAAAGAATATGGCTGAAGCACAATAGTGCAACTTCAGTCTTTAAGTCAAGTACAAAACTTTACGACCCTTTCCCTCTAGATCTGGATAACATGACTGCTCCAATGTTTTCATCGCTGTCAATTTTCCTGGTGTGCATTGGGAAATCATGTTTGACAAGTAGAGAGTGTTATTAACTAATTCAACCAAATTGCTTGAAGTTGATTTGCATCTTGAAACTGCCCTCTCTGCTTTCATTAACTGGGACTGCCATTCTGTAAATAGTATATCTTTATGTGACTCTAAAATTCTTCGTAAATTCGCCACTTGTCCTTGATCAGTATCTTGCCATTCAAGAAATGCCGCTATCGTTTCTTCAGCTTGATCCAATTCCGTCCTAGCCTTTTCTACTTTATCACTTATGGATGCCGTTAATTCACATAGTGGCTCTGCCTCGGCGATTTGTTGACATAGAAGCTTAATTTGGGCTATCAATGCAGTATTTATTTGTAGTGCTTCTATTCTGAATTTAGTTACTTGTGGAGCGCCCTTTGTCTTCTCAAGCTGTGCTGATAGTTGAGCAATTTGCTCATCTTTTGTTTTCAGCATTTTCTCATTTGTTGCCTTCAATTGCGCCAAGGCCTCTGACAATTCTTTCTGCTTTTGGATTGCACTGTGGTCAATCCTTTGTTTCTCTGCCTGCAATTGTTGAGTTAGTTGATTGTTTACTTGCTGTTGTGTCAACAATTGTTGTTCTGTCTGCTCCGCTTTCTGCTTTGCTTCAGTTAGTTGTGCCTGTAATAAGAATATTTCCTGGTCTTTTGTTTTTAGTAAAAGACTCACCTCCGATGCCTTATCTATCATTGCTGCCGAATAGGCTCCAGCATATTGTGACAGTTTTTTCAGGTCATCAGAGGGGTCAAATTCCTCCTTCCAAACCACATTGCCCGTGACCGTCTGTTCTGGGAAAAGGGAAGGTTGATCAGTCCTTCTTCTCTTCCTCTGTCGTTTTACTACAGCTTTATGCCTTGGTCTGTAGAAGACATCCAAGGGAGGAATCTCTTCTACCTGCAAAATGATTTGATCGGAGGGGTCCTTTGGTATTATTTCTACTTCTTTTGAAATGGGTGGGCCGCTGGTTCCACTTAGAACCTGTTGTGAAGTGGTTTCCTGTGTGTCTGCTGCTTTCGAAGTTTTGGTGTCCTTTGAACATTCCAGACCACTAATAATATAATCAAATTGCTGCCATTCCTGGAGCAATTTTGGGTCAATATGAGTATCCACATTTACTTCAATGTTGGTCTGTTTCTGCTCTTTAATCTGGGTCTCCTCCCGCACTTTCTCCTGCTCTTTAGTCTGAGTTTCCTCCTGTGGCTTTTCTGGTTCTATTGTTGTAACCGGAGGTTCCTTTGACAATGTCGTTTAGGCTCGCTTGACGATGTTGTTAGGGTTGTTGCTAATAGATCTAGAGGCAGAGTTTGCAACCTCTGTTCTCTAAGTCTGTTAAATTCAACAAACCCTTCATCTTGATATCTCATTCTGGCAAATGCCTTAACCTGCATTATTGACTCAGCTGAGGAGAACAGGTCATCAAACATATCTTCTTTATGATCAAATTTTGACAATTTGGCCTGTTCGAGTGCATTATAGGCGACTTTGTTGGGATCAAATTGCCTATTAGGGAGAGTTGCTAGAGTTAATGATTTCATCTTTGTAGCTTCTTTCTCTGCATGTTTGAGATCATGCAAGGTATAGACACCGCATCTCAAAGGAAAAGAGGGCCAGCCCTGCTTCTTATTTTTCTTGAGAGTCTGTGTAACACTCTCAGCAATGATCTGGTAAGCTATTTCCCTCGCCAGCAGTTTATCAGGTATGTACAAAGGAAGGACGTGAGGTTCGGCTTGGCTACCGAAAACTCTTATATAAGTGAACTTCTCCTCCCTGAACCATCTTCCTACTGATGTTAAGTCAATCCCGGCTTGGTAGGAAATCTTGGGAGCAGGTTTATCAAAAATAGAGTAATGAATAGGTAACATAAAGCCATTTCGGACTTGGTATAAATGGTGCTTATAAGAGGATTTCCATAATTTCTGATGGTATATGTGAATAGGCATGGGGTCTTGTGGCGTCCACCTCCAACCGAGCACATGAAATTCAAAATTAAAACACAAGGTATCTAAAATATAGGCACTGTAATAGAATGGGGGAATTAGCCTTTCAGTAACGCGGGTCTTATTTTTAAACTCAAGAACAGCTGTTGCTAGTTTATCTGAGAGAATAGTGGCCCAATCCATTATTTCACTGTTACACGCCGCTTCCATCAAGGGAACCATTTCTATAGTGAAATTAGAAGAGTCGTGCAACCCCCACAATCTACACATCATTATTCCAGCATAACAATAAGGAGAACATAGGGAATCAACCGAGTACTTACTGGAAGATTCATGTTTGTGTTTTGCTGGATTTTGTCTCCAATCCCGGATGGGTTCGGATTCCACTTCATTCTCTTTTCGGAATTTCTCCAAAAATGCCTTGTTGTACTTCTTCTCTGGCTCAAGCAAATGATACATTTGCCTTAAATCATCAGTCTTGAATGACCCGAAAATTCTCCCGTCTCTGGTGCAGAAGGTTCTGTCCATGATCGGGATTTCCTCAATTTCCCATCGCACTAAATCTGTATATGGGAGAATTTTCTCCCGAGTTGCTATCCGATGAAGGAAGGAGTCAGCCAGGTCTTTTAAAGTACCATCAACTTTCCGAGTTGAATCTGCAGAAGCTTGTATTGTTGTCACTTTAGGTTCTTCGACTTCAATCAGATTGTAGGTACTTTGCCAAGTAGTTCTGCCGAGACCAGAACATGTAGTATCAGATATCAATCCTTTCTTTTTGTTTGTTGGATCAGCGACGACTTGTCCTATGGCTGGCGCAATGGAAGCGATTGTGGTTTTCTTAGATTTCTTCCCCATTTTGCTTGAGTTTTCTTCTTTGGATGAATTCTGCACAGAAGTGAAAATGAACGTAACACAGAGAATTGGCAATGAAAACCCAATATGAGAAAGATAAATTGATCAATGCGTGATGAGGGATTAGCTTTTAAAATGGCCGCGAATACAATCTATGGGAAGATTTCAGGACTTATTATTACATTAAATGGCCGTTTAAACCTGCCAATCCTTTAAATGCCCATCATATCATTAATCGGCCGAATGATTCGTTTAAGCGTGCCTTGGATGTTTTGGCGGTTGAACGCAGGTAAATCATTGTTCGACAGATCAAGCTTTTAATATGAATTGATCGTAATATCCCTCTGTCTTAACGACTTTTTTGAAATCTGCGCTTTTGGCTTTATCGCAATCGGGCGTCGGGGAAAACTTAACTCCTTATGTTGACACCTTTTGAAATCCCCGATCGCCGATAGCGATATCGCATCGCATCGGGAGTATGGGCGCTCTATGAAAACATGGATAGCATAGTGCCGATCGCCGATAGCGAAATCGCATTGCATCGGGGTGAATGGCCTGGGGTGCTTTAAGAACATGCATAGAATATTGCCGATAGCGATATCGCATTGGCGAAAACCAATGGGCCATTAACTTATGCTCCCTATGTCATTGCGATATGTGATCTTGCGATCGCTTTATCGCAATGATAAAAGATTGATTATTTGTATTATTAAGATCAAAATGGGTTTATCGAAAAGGTTTTCATAATATTTTTCATTTTGTTTTCGGACCTTTTTTGAATAATACAATATTGATACCAATCAAAACTAAAAGGGACCCATTTCATATGATAGTTTTTCTAAATAAATAATGATACGAAATGGGGGGTTGTTGTAGAGCACAACAGAACCTTAGGGCTTGGAGTACCTCCCAAGCTACCAAACCTCAACACTCCCTCTTAGCAAGGGAGGTACTTCCAAGACTAGGAAGTAACTCATCATCATCATTGTCACTACTCACAATGATCCCCCAAATCATGGCACCCAAACTACAGCAATCCCTATAGCATGGACTATGCATCTCTTGGAAGCATCATTGTCACCAGAAGCCCCCTTCTTCGTCTTCTTCTCCTGAAATGTTTTCCACTCTCTCCATGATTCCTTCTTGGCAGTTGTAGAAGCACCCTTGCTCCCCAATAACCACGTGTTCTTCTTGGGTTGCACAGTCTTCCTCTGATACTGCAAAATCCCCCTAGAAATTGACTCCCTTTGAGCCTTTAGAACCTGGACCTTCTTCTCTGGACCTGTACCTTCTCTTCTGTAACTTTCACCTGCTTCTCTAAAACTTGTACCTGGTTCTCCTTCTTCTTCCCATTATCTATAGGCTTGCTCGTGAGCCTATACAGACCATGCTCTCTAACTCCAATCATGACACTTGTGAAGCTAGAGGATTTGGGCCTAAGTCTTGCCTTTCCAACCTGGAACAAGACCTCATACCCCTCCTACTCGATTACTGAGATAGACATCACGTTGTATTTGAGTCTTGGTACAAATAGTAAATCCTGAACTTACATCACCTGACCTAACTCCATCCTGAATGCCACGACACTTGATCCTCTGATCTCCTTCTGACTCTTTTTGCCCAATACCATGTGCAACTTCCAGTCTCATTCAGCGAGAGTCTCGAACACCTCCTATGACCCTGTCATATGCTTTGATGCTTCAATGTCCATGTACTATGTTGCCTCATCGATGGTACCCTCAAGAAATGAGAGATCAAAGCGAAGTCCTCTTTTTCCAACCTCCTTGAGAGATAATCTATCTTGGCGACACTTGCGACCTACTTCCCTTTATTCTTCTCGTCATATCCCTTCTTCTTCTTCACCGGATATCTCATCAAAAAATGACCCATCTCACCACAGTTGAAACACTTGATATTACTCAAGTCCTTCTTATGCTTGACCTCCATTCTCACTGCAAGTTCCATGCCATCATTTGAAGCATGCTTCTTTGGATGAATATCCTCGTCTTGCAACTCTTCTTGAATGAAGTTATCCCACAACCTATTCCAGACTGATAACTTTTCCCTAGAAAGAATCCACTTGATGAACAACTTCCACTTCGAAGTAAACCCCTTCAAGGCAATACCAATCATCTCTGAATCTACAATAGTCACACTGATGGTGGCAATCTCATCTCAAACTTGAGAGAACCTCATCAAATACAAAGTCACCCCTTCACCCTATATCATCTTGGTGGACTTCAACTTATCCTCCAATACCAATACTCGGTTCTTGTTCTTATTCTGGAACAAATTGTGAAGAGCTACCCACATCTCATGTGCAGTGCTCTTCCTGGATAGATGGGGTATTAAGGAATCTTTGACACCATATAGGATGATTAAGTTTTCCATCATATCCAGCTCTTCATACACTTCCAAATCCTTAGGCTCCATTGACTTCTTTATTGCTTTCTTAATGAATTCCTAGATCTTGTTGACCATCAAAACAAATTTTATCCTTTCCTTCCATGGGCTATAGTTGGACATCCCTTCCAACATGTCCTCATACCAGAGACCAACCTACAACTTTAACAATATTGTGAGCTCTTCACCAACAATGTGATCAACTCCCTCTTAAGTTGTACTTCGTTGAGCACACTCTAATTCATCAACCCTTCAAAGTACCTTTAATGCCATGTTGATTTTCCATAATACTAGAGTCTAGGATGGGATCTTAAATCACTGACACTACCAATCTAAGCATCAAAACAAGTCTACTTTGCACAACATAACATATATAGTAGTAAATCTACTAGTGAGAAAACTTATACAACTTTTTACAAATTTATACAAAAACCCAACTTCGTTATATTAATAAAAGTGATAATACAAGAGTCTAGGGATGTCGTACTAGGGATAATGGCCCTCATATATCCACTAGTATAAGAATAAAAAATACAAGATACATTGATGATCTAGTTGATGTAGTCGACAACCACAACTGCATTATCGTATCCTGTACATTATGGGCCCTTTGATTCCATTCTAGAACACCTGCCTCTATCAATGCACCAACTCCCATTGAACTCGACACTCTAATTTTCCCTCTAGTTGATCATAATTCCATCTACAACCAAAACATAGGGTCTTCATGCTCACTAGTTGCTTCTTCATCCTTTAAGGAAACAACACTTTGAGACTTTTGCCCATTGTTTCTCCTCAGCTCTTTTGGGACTTTTATTCCCACTATATTATGCTTGTGTTGCTCCAATGAATAGTAACATATGTCAAGAGGACTGCCACCTATCATCATTGAATGCCCCTTCTCCAATAATGAACACAGGCTATACAAAACTGCTCCTGGCTGGCCAAACCTTGGACTCCTTCAATCTACCACTCCTAGCAGCCACCTTTGTCCATCAAGGTGTTGCACTTAGGGATCAAATTTGGGCACTTTCACGCTACTCTCCAATAGACACTACATCCAATAGCATCAATTCAACATTAACACATCAATACATACCTTAAATATCCTTGTTTATGTGTCTACTTCTCTGTTGTAGGTCTCAGTGACCTAGTAAGGGTTAATTAATAGCACTTTAGCCCACTTTCATTGCTCCAAAACACATAAAAGAGTTGTGAAAAACCTCCAAATAAGGTTTTCTCTATATACACTATTGTTCTGGGCTAATACCATCCCTAAATCATACTTGCGGCTCCTCCTTTTTCTAAGGTAAGGAGCTTGGCCCTCCTACAGCTTCCAGTATAGACTTGTGGTTGCTTGTTTAGAGACCTGCCCACACAAAACGAGCTTCAAACACTACCCAAAATTGTTCCTTGAGGCCCATGTAATTCCTCCTCCCACATTTACCCACTTTTACAAGCTCTCCATGGTAAACATCAGTTGATTGTCACTATGATATGACTCGACCTTCAAGTTCCAGTTATGGAAATAGGGCTTGCAAACCAAAAACAATCTGACATCCCTCGGAGACTATAGATCACTCAGGAGCCTAACAACCACTCAAGGTGATCAATCCCTGAGTTGGAACTCTTTTTCACCTGCTTGACATCCCAACCGCACCCTTAACCCATCATGCATGCAGTTGGAAGCATATAAGTGCCCCCATAAGCCTGTCTACATGCGGTTATGACCCCAGATCCCCTTTTCTGTGTCAGCGGTTGCAAGATCTATGCCATTTTTAAGGGCTAGCCTTCAGGCTAGTGCCGAGAAATTTTTAGAAACATGGCAATGATGATAACAACGCTAACAAATCAAACTTGATCAAGATCTTAACAGTACATACTTAGTACATGATAGAAATTTCGTCAAACATATGGTAAACATGAAAGCTACATGTCATGAATTCATATTTTATCATAAACTTTTGAACGTCATCTTAGAATCACTAAGAAGGATCTATGCCCTCTTAAGTTAGTTGCAACATGTTAGCTCCCTATAATACTAATGATTCCCCCATTACTATTGTCATTGTATCCCTTATTTTTATTATTGTGCCCCATAGAATCCCAATATTGTTATTTTTGTGCCTTTATATTATTATTGTTAGGTCGGCTTGGTTATATTGTGACCCCTTAGACTCCTATATATAGAAAGTAGGTTTTGTCATTTGTATCATCCAAGAATTGTTCATTTGGGTAATCTAAAGGAGGTTGCCCCCTCGAAGAGGCTGAATTCTAAGGCATTGATCTATATTTCCTATCTTTTTGTGAGTTGGTTTCATAACATTTGGTATCAGAGCTTTGGATTCTAGGGTTTTGCTGCTCCAAACAGGTCATCATGGAATTTTCGCTATAATGTTTTTTCTGCGATGTTTCAGAAGTGAAAAAAAACCCATTTGAGACGAAATCTTGTTGAACCTCAGGTCCGAATTTCAAATCTTGTCTTGCTATATTTTCGGAGATATGATCTAAGGAAGTTAGGGTTTTTGCAAGCTTTAGAATTTCATCTAAAACAGGTCATCGTGGAATGTTCGCTATAACGCTTTCTCTATAAAGTTTTAGAAGATTAAAAAAAAACCCGTTTAAGAAGAAATCAGTCTGAACCTTGGCACCAAATTTTAGATCTTGTCTCGCTATATTTGCGAAGATAGAATCTGAGGAAGTTAGGGTTTTGGCAGACCCCCGAATTACATTCCAAATAGGTCACCTTGGGAAAATCGTCATAACTTTCTCTTTGAGCATCATATTGAATTTTCATTAGAAGTTGTAGAAAGAGGACGAACTGCAGTTGTTTGGGTACCATTTTTAGAACCTAAGGTTGAAACAGTAACCCGCGGAACGTTGTACAAGTTCACTCTATTGAACAAGTCTATACTCAGGTCATCGTGGGATAATTGGCATAACTCTTCATTGGAGAATCCAATCTTGATTAGATTTACAGAGTTAGAAATATTACTCCAAGGGCTACCGCAGGAAGAAATTTCAGACCTTGGAGATCCAAAATTACATAAATACATCAGATTCAATATCAAGCTCCTACAAAGTGAAAAAAAAAGGTGTGTAGTTTTTTTAAATTTTTGCATAAGCTTGGTTTGAAAAAATAGTTTGAAGGAATTCAAAGGACATAGTAAAGCATTATTATCAGTAATTAATGCCCCGAATAAAGAAAATGGAAACACCTAGTAAGCAACCTGAAAGCTCTAGCATGACTCATGCAAAAGAGGAATAAATGCAACATGATATATCAAAATTATGAGACCAAGTGCAACAAATGTCACTCGCACAAAAAGTAACAGAATCTAATATGGATGGTTTAAAAAAAGACGTAGAAGCTAAGATGTATGGTGTGGAAGCTAAGATAGATGGTTTAAAGAAAGGCATGGAAGCTAAGATGGATGGTTTAAAGAAAGACATAGAAACTAAGATGAATCACTTGGAAGCTAAGATGGATGGCCTAGAAGCTAAGATGGATGATTTGAAGACAAGCATGGAAGATTTGAAGATAGATTTGACAAAGTTTCTACAAGAAATGCTTACTAATTGCGAAAGGGTAGTAAAGGAAACTCATGATGAGAACAAAAGAAATGTTAATCATGATTTCATAGACTCTAACATTGGATCGAAGAACCACCATGTTCCAAAGATCGATATGAGGAAGTTTGATGGCAAGGATCCCGGAACATGGATACTACAGATGGAGTAATTTTTCAATCTCCATAATGTGAAAAACACACAAAAGGTACGCATTGCAACGTTATATTTGGAACCAAATAAGTTTGTATGGTATTGATGGCTTTGCTCTCGTAAACAAATTGTCACTTGGGTTATTTTTATGGATGAAATGATAGCACATTATGAGGATACAAAAAGCAACACTTTTTTTAGCCAATTGATAAATCTCAAACAAAAGGGTTCAATGATGGAGCACATTGAGGACTTCCAAAAATTGAATATAAGGGTAAAAGATATTCCAGAGGAGCATAGGATTGATGTGTTCATAGGGACTTTAAAAGATAACATCCAACATGAGGTTCGCCTTTGGGAACCAGATTCATTGGAGAAGGCATTCAGGTTGGCAAGAAAAATGGAAAGCAAAATTATGGCAACAAGGAAGCCTACCACTCACAATCATAAAGATGGAAGTGTTGCTACCCCTAGCCATCCACAACCTACAAGGTTGACACCACAACAATTGGAAGAAAAAAGAGCAAAAGGGCTTTGTTACAGTTGTGATAGCAAATACACTAAAGGTCATAAGTGTGCTGAGAAGAAATTATTTTACATAGATTGTGAAGAGGAGGAAGAAAAGGAACAAGAAATGTCAAAAGAGGAGGATATACACCAGGAACAAACCCTAGAAATAGAAGAAATGAATCCGACCATATCTTGCAATGCATTGGCTGGAATTACCACTCCTCAAACTATCAAGATAGAAGGGCATATCAAGAAGAAAAAAGTAATAGTGTTGATTGATTCGGGAAGTACCCATAATTTTAATCATTGTAATATAGCCAAGGAATTGAATTTCTTCCTATATCCAGCACCAAAGTGTCAAGTGATGGTTGCAAGTGGAGGAAACATAAATTTCTCAGGAAAGTTCCATAATAGAGTTTAGGCTTCTGTGATCCATATCAAGTTAGAGAAAGATTCTTCGGCGAAAATTATTAATTAAATTATAATTTTTAATTATTAACTTTGATTTTCTTTATTACCTTTTATTTTTTAATACTTTTAAATAAAATTATTTATATTTTTAGGCATTTCAAGGTCATTTATTTGACTAATTTTCCTTTTAAATTATTAATTAACTTATAATTTTTAATTATTAGGTCTCGTACCATTTACCCTTAATAATAATTTATTTATTTTTACGAATTAAACTATTATAATAATTTTGACCCCTGTCCTTCAGTCAAACTAGCCGTTAGGGAAGATAGCTGTTGGAGGCTCCGCTCAGACTATTTAGCATGATGAGCTAGATCTGTTTCTTCAACTTGTCCTGACGATGAACCACACTAGTTGGTTCGAAACGCGTCGACAAATGAGATTCCATGTGATTTTCGCCAAAGAATCTTTCTCTAAAGTTCCATAATATCAAGCTATCCATGGGAGAAGATGTATTGAATAGCCCAATTCTTTCCATTTCAATGGGTGGTGCTAATGTTGTACTAGGAATCCAATGGCTACAATCCTTGGGTACAATAGCTTTTAATTTTCAAGAACTTTTCATGAAATTCTCTGCAGAAGGAAAGGAAGTTGAATTAAGGGGTATCGCAGGGAAACCGAGAAAGATAATCAGCTCTAACGGAATGAAAAAGCTTCTAAAGAAAGAAAAATGAGGCATAATTGCACAATTATGTTCACTAGAGGTTCCCACATCGAAACCATCCATATCTCCAGATCTCCAAAAAGTCTTGGACAATCATTCCAAGGTATTTGAGACTCTCAAAGGCCTCCCACCTATTCGTGATCATGATCATGCTATCGATTTGATTCCAGGAAGTGTTCCTCCAAACATCAGACCTTATAGATATCCCTATGTCTAAAAGAGTGAAATTAAACGTATGGTTGCAGAAATGCTAGAGGCTGGTATAATTCAACCTAATCAAAGTTCTTTCTCTGCTCCAGTAGTATTGGTTCACAAGAAGGATGGATCATGGTGCATGTGTCCAGATTATAGGGAGCTCAATAAGCTCACTATTAAAGATAAATTTCCCATTCCTATCATTGATGAATTATTATATGAATTGCACGGATCAATTTACTTCACCAAGTTGGATCTTCGTTTAGGATATCATCAAATCAGAATGAAGACTGAAGACATTCCAAAAACAACATTTAGAACTCATGAGGGTCATTATGAATTTTTGGTCATGCCTTTTGGCCTTACTAATGCACCATCTACATTTCAAGGTTTGATGAATTCCATTTTCAAACCCTTCCTTAGAAATTTTGTGTTAGTATTTTTTGATGATATACTAATCTACAACAAGTCTTGGAAGGATCATGTCCAACATGTTGACATGGTGCTCAAACTATTGGAGGAGAAACAATTATATGCAAAAATCTCCAAATGTTTCTTTGGAGTACAAGAGGTGGAATATTTGGGTCATATTGTATCTCATGAAGGTGTTAAGGTAGACCCTAGAAAAATTAAAACCATTAAGGAATAGAAAATCCCCACATCCATAAAGCATCTACGAAGATTTCTCGAGTTGACAGGGTATTATCGCAAGTTTGTTAAGAATTATGGGAGAATAGCAGCGCCTCTAACAACATTATTGAATAAAGATGCATTCTCATGGACTCGAGAAGCAACAAAGGCATTTGAACATCTTAAAGAGGCAATGTGCCAAGCACCAATCTTAGCTACACCAGACTTCACAAAAACCTTTATTGTGGAATGTCATGCCTCGGGAAATGGAATTGGTGTTGTTTTAATGCAAGAAGAAAGACCCATAGCTTTCGAAAGTTTTCCAATCAAAGGAAAGTATTTACACATAGCTATTTATGAGAAGGAAATGCTAGCAACAGATCATGATAGTCTTAAATACTTTTTAGAACAAAGATTATCTTCAGAAGAGCAGCAAAAATTGGTCACAAAGATGTTGGGCTATGACTTTGAAATCATCTACAAAAAAGGGAAGCAAAATGTTGTGGCAGATGCACTCTCAAGAAAGGATGAGGATGTGGAAGCATTTCTTTGTACCATTTCTATTATCCAGCCAGATTGGATAAACAAAGCAAGGGATGAATGGAAGAATGACGATGAAGTGTGGGCACTCATTCAAAATATACAACAAGATCCCATTACATCTGATACATTTAGCAGGAAAAATGATTAATTATGGTACAAGGATTGGTTATACCTATGTAAGAATTCCCAACTCAAACAAAAGATTCTTAGGGAATTGTACACCTCTCCCTTAGGAGGGCACTCAGGATTTCTAAAAACCTACCACCGGGTTAATAGGGATTTTTTTGGGATGGCCTTAAATCGGATATTCAAAATTTTGTGGCGGAATGTGTTTGGTCAATTCAGAGTGTCCTAAATTGCTATATTAATTGTCAATCTGGGAGACTTAAATTGTTGAAGTGCGGCGCACTATATGTGCAAGATAACCTATTTCTTACTTTTTGTCGTTTTTCATTTTTTAGTTTGTTTTTGGGTTTATCTTCGTTGATTCCCTAATGTGAGATGGCAATTCTAAAAGACAAGTATGGATAAAAATGTTCAAGGCAATGATGTCCTTTAAAATGATTTCCAAAACTTCAAACTTGCAAAAAGGTTTTAAAACATGCAATGATGAAATTAATTCCTAAAAAAAAATGAAAATGTGCCACTATTCTAATCAAAAAAATAGTGAACTGTTGATCATGAAACCCATTATCCTTGTTGCTGTCTAAATACAAAAGAAACTAAACTCAAAGAAATCCAAAAATTGCAAGCAAAGTAAGCAAAAATCAAATTACATCAACTCATATTCTGACCCCTCACCATTAGTCTCGCTATGGCTTTTGAAGGTAATCATAAACAACTTTAGCAATCTAATATCTAATTTGCAGAAAAATAAACTAATATCAAATTACACACTCATACTTCAATCCCTCACCATTAGTCTCACTATGGTTTTCGAAGGTAACTGATAATGACATGAGCAATTTAATATCTAACTTGCAGAAAAATAAACTAATATCAAACTACACACTCATACCTCAATCCCTCACCATTAGTCTCGCTATGGCTTTCGAAGGTAACTGAAAATGACATGAGCAATTCAATAACTAACTTGCAGAAAAATAAACTAATATCAAACTACACATTCATACTTCAATCCCTCACCATTAGTCTCGCTATGGCTTTCGAAGGTAACTGAAAATGACATGAGAAATTCAATAACTAACTTGCATAAAAATAAACTAATATCAAACTACACACTCATACTTCAATCCCTCACCATTAGTCTCGCTATGGCTTTCGGAGGTAACTGATAATGACATGAGTAATTTAATATCTAATCTAACTAATAAAGCAAATGAACAAAACTGAAGTAAATAAAACAGTGCTAGAATTAAAAACTAAGAAAAATAAATCAGCAGAAAGACAAGATTGATTCCATGTCATTAGTCATTGAAAAACTATGTGCAAATGCCCGGGCCGCCTACTGTAATTTGGAACAAAGACACTGATCAGTTAACAGCAGTATAAAAGCATGTAAAATTATGGACAGAAATAACACGTTAATACCATAAGAAATGCAATATATACAAGTGAATAATTATGGCATCAGGAACGTAAGGAAATAAAGCATGAAACTATACAGCAATAAACAAAACCTCAGTGTGTACAGGGGCCCTCTGCACAACCTCGGGCAATCAGCTATCAACCACGAATTGTGCTTATAAACAGAGTCTTCTCATGTATTCAAAATGCAGTCATAACAGAGAAATAATGTCACGGCACAGTGGGCTCGTTAACAGTCAAAATTACATTACAAAGGCTAACTATTATGCGTATGAGAACGCATTATTTATAACAGAAGACGACATAACTAATTTCCTAAAATTGCGCTGATAAAGGACACGTGAGCATCGATGTCCAGGGATCTAGCATTATGGCTACCGTGTTGATTAAATCTATTGAGGGTGGCTGTTGGATTCGCCTTATGGAGCAATCCACAGGTGTTGATATGTCCCCTGAGATCTAGGAACGGCCACGCAAGTCTTCACGTGGTGAAAAATGGAGTTTTGTCACCGTAGGACTCTTATGTTGACCACCGCTTGACTACCTTTGACCATGGCCTTCTTTGGTGAATTCGACTAAGCCAATAGGACTCAGTCCATGTCCACGTCATTTCCAACTTGCCCATGTGGCTCGATTTTCCTGAAGACACTTGCAATATAGACTTTAACAAAAAGGTTATGGAAAGTTGAACTGGCTGCGGAAAGTGACAAGATTCCGCAGTTCAATGAACAAAAATCTAATTCAAACAGCAGACACAAAAAATAGTTAGGAAACCACTTTATATGCTCTTTTTAAACTAATATGCAATGATGTTGACAGCTTAGGAGGTCCAGGTAAATGGAAAAAAGTCTAGAAAGGTGTATAGGAAAGATGCAAGTTTGGGACTCAACATACCCCCACTGTGAAGGTGTTGCATGTCCCCATGCAACCAAAATTTTGATCATCCCCCCTTTATTCCATGTGCTCTGAAGCTTTTGCCAGTACATCCAGTCCTCTTCTCCTCTTCCTTGGTACTACTACCATCATGGGCTTCCTCATCAAGCATCTGAATTTGAGACTGATCAATTCCCTACTCAACTTCCTGCACTTTTTCTTTAATTTCCTGTTCTTTTTCTACCATAGTCCCAGATGTAACATAGTGTTGTCATGAATGATCTTGTCCAATCTGCTTTGCTCCTTTAATGCTTCATTTTCATTTTTAATATGTCTATTTAAAACCTCCAATTCAAAGACTTCTTGTTTCAATGATTGGACTAGAGCTTCTTGTGCTGTGTGAGGCTAAGTGGATGACGTGCTTGGACCTGCAGCTGTCTTCTCTAGGGATTCTATATAATCATACATCTCCTGCTGATTTGGGTCTACCTTGGGTGTAGCCTTCATTGGGCTGACCCCAAAATCCTGTTGAGAGGGACTAATTTCAAACTCTGGCCGAGAAGGACTCATGTCAACATTTGGCTGTGAAATTGAAGTATGGTGTGGGCTACGGTCAGGAGAGGTTGTTGGAGGATTTTCTGGGGTTTCCTCCCCCAAATCAATAAAGTGGGGTCCTTTGGTTTCTACTGTCTTTAATTTCCCCTTAAGCCTAGAGCTTCTTCTCACATGCTGTGGACTAGTATCTTCCTCCTTACTCTGTTTCTCCTTTCGTTTCTTCTTGGTTGCAGCCGCTTGTTCTTTAAGATAAGCTAACCTTTCGGACAGTGTTTGGTGATCTTCTTTTTGGGAAGGCTCTGCAGTTTGATATACAACTTCTATGTCTCGTTTCCCTTTTGATTTTCTTTGGTTTTTATCCTTTGTTCTTTTCAGCCTCTCTTCTTGATCAACTTCTTTGGTTTTGCTAATAGGAGGGTCTTGAATTATTACACTTTTCTCCTTTCTCCTACTCCTTCTTGTTGTACTGCTTTCAGGTACCTCGGGTGGCTCTTGAAAATAGTTCCTCACCAAAAACAGTTCCCAGGCGTCCCTATTTTTCTTTAATTGGTCCTCAATTAGAATTCTCACAAGCCCATGATGATACAAATGGGGCTCTATGTCTTCTATATTCTTTGGGATTGTTGTGCACATCTTTTTCAAGTTCGGCAATAAAAAGTAGGGCAGATTGAGGGTTTGGTTTTCTAAAAATTTCATCAACAACCGAGTATGACACATATACATTGCCCCAAAACGGCCTTCACAAGTAATGAACTTTTGAATGAATAACAGTAAGCTGGCCCACTCCTCTTTTAAAGCATGGATAGGAATTCTTTTTTTGAATATAGTTACATCCATACCTGGGTTGCATAGTATGACTCTCCAAGCCTACTCGTCAAAGATCTTGTTCTTGAACCAGTGTTCACCTTCCTGGGGAAGTTCTATAGTAGCTGCTATGGATGCCTTGGTGATTGTAAACTTAAGGTCCCCAATTTCCACCACCTGGCCATTAAAAGACCTTGCAAAAGCTTTTGTAATCTCCTTATTGTGGCCCTTAAATTTTTGAATGAAACGTAGCCATTTTGCCTCCTTCAGTAAGTCTTTCACTTGTGGGTATCCTTCCAAAAACTTGGGCCCTTCCGGTTCTGCCCTCAACAATAGACCCATCCCTCCTTTTGTTCTTAAAATTTGTCTGCGTGAGGAGGGTTTAGCGGAAGTGAGACGGCTGGTTATGGGAGTGAACAGAGTTTATGGAGAAAACCTGTGACTGTGAGCGGAAAAACAGAGGACAGGCAGTGGAAGTGAATTCGTAAAATGGGGTGAAGGCTTATGTGAGCACGGTGGAAATGCAGCCGTGATGTTAATAGAACAGTAGGGAGAGTACAATGCATCCGATGGAATTTTAAATTGGGTGGCTGCAGAGTAGATGCAAACACGTTCATGAAACGGCTGCGGATTTTGTGCGGCTGAGAAGAGCCGTAGTCAAATCGACCACGTCCTTATGATTACAGGTGGAGTGTTAAGATGCAGCCAACACAAATTAAATCCGAAGGCTAATCATAAGACCGTTTGGAAAATAAATGCATGGTTTGTGGAGGAATGTCGTGGAATGGTTATGGAGCTATCACGGCAATCATTGCATATAGTGGAGCTTATGGTTTAATAACTATGCAAAAATGTGTTTTGATTGCTATTTGAAATAAACTTTTACTCATACCTTGGAATTTTTGCCATTTGTTTGTCCATGATCAACTGCTCCTTATTGATGCCTTTAGGTGCTCCATGTCTTCATAATATGTCCTCAGTCATACCTGCATTTTCTTTCATGATTATTGAACTAACATCTTGACTGTCAATTTGAAAAACAGAGTGGTGGCTGTGGAAACTGCTTCTGGCTGCGGAAACTGGTTCCAGCTGCGGAAACTGACACAACAACCACTTGACTGAATGGAGATGGAGAGATGATAACTGACTGAGTGAAAATGGTCATGAAAGAAACTTTTATTGATGAAATGAAATGAAATGGATGAAATGGAGTGGGATGAAATGGAGTGGAGTGAAATGAAAATGAAATGGAGTGGAATGAAAATGAGGTGAAGTGAAATGAAAATGGGAGAGAAAGAGATTTATTTTTTTGGAAAATATAGGGTGTCAGGTGTTCCTGATTTTCACTCTATATTTTCTGTATAAGACTGCCAATTAGTGATTTGTTTTCAGGCTTATACAATTTTTTTTTTTATTTTTTTTTTTTTTAACAGAAAGGAACAAAGGCTAGGCTAGTGGAGAAGAAGGATTCTTCTTCACTAGCCTTATTGCATAACTATCTTGAAACATTTTGACAAATTCCTCTTTTGAGAGTGGCTTATGATAGATCTTTAATTTGTGGCCATTCACAATAAGAGGGGTTTGAAATTCATCAACGGTTTTGATTCTTACCGCTCCATTACTAAAGACTTTGTCAATCTCATATGGCCCAAGCCAATGAGTCTGAAATTTACCTTTTAAGTCTTTAAACTTGGAATCAAATAGTAATGCCCAATCTCCCTCTTGAAACTTTTTCTCTTTGATGTATTTGTCATGCCACTTAGCTCTTTGATACTGAACTAGATCAGTTCTTAGGATTGCTTCTTGTTTGATCTCATCTAGCTCATTCAACTACTCCATTCTGTGCTTTTGGGCTTCTAATAGATCCATACCCAACTGAATTGCCATCTTGAAAGTTTTGACTTGAAACTCAATGGGGAGCAAGACTTCTTTCCCATAAACAAGTTCATAGGGAGAATGTCCTGTTGTATTCCTCCATGTAGTTCTGTAGGCCCATAAGGTTTCAGGAAGCCTTTCTGCCCAATCTCTTCTTTGTAGATGAACAGTTTTGGTGATGATGCCTTCAATAACTTTGTTTGTAGACTCCACTTGGCCATTTGCTTGTGGATGGTAAAGAGTAGATTTTTTGTGCTTGATTTTTTATTCTTCCATCAGCTTCTCCACCATGTTGGATGTGAATTGACTTCCCTGATCTGTCACAATTTCTCTTGGGACACCAAAGCGAGTAAAAATGTCCTCATAAAGAAAACTAACAACTGAATTTTCAGCAGTAGAAAGTAATGCTTTGGCTTCTACCCATTTAGTGACATAATCAGTACATACCAATATATACTTCTTTTGTTTAGATGGTGGATTAATAGGTCCAATGAAATCTAAAGCCCATTTTTCAAAGGGTTCGATGAGTACCTGTGGTTGCAATGGCATTTCATTTGAAAGAGTTGGTTTCCCTACTCTTTGGCAGCTATCACACCTTTTGACATATTTTTTTGTATCTCTGAAGAGGGAAGGCCAATGATATCCTAAAGAAAGGATTTTATAGGTTGTCCTTTTGTCAGCAAAGTGTCCGTCGCATGGTTCATCATGACATGCCTTGAGGATGTCAGGCATTTCATCTTCCCTAACACATCTTCTGATCACAAGATCTGGCCCTGTTTTAAACAATTCGTTAGAAATCCATGAATATTTTGAACTCTCCTGAATAATCTTTCTTCTTTCACTAGGAAATAGATGTGGAGGTAGTTTCCCTGTAACCAAATAGTTAGCAATATCTGAATACCAAGGAGTCTTAGTAGTTACTGCAAATAAATATTCATCAGGAAACTTATCCTCTACATGAGAATCTTCTTTAGTATTTTGGATCCTAGACAAGAAATCAGCTACTGTATTTTGTTTCCCTGGTCTATCCAACACAGTAATATTGAATTCCTGTAAAAGTAAGAGCCACCTTGTAACTCTGCCATTAGTAACAGGTTTGTTCATTAGATATCTAATCGTAGAATGATCAGTATGGACAAAAGTTTCATAGCCTGTTATATAATGTCTAAACTTATTGATTGCATGAACAACAGCTAAGAACTCTTTTTCAGTCACAATATAGTTCAACTCAGTGGGAGTTAAGTTTTTACTAGTATAGTAAATGGCATAAGGAACTAAATCCTTTTGACCCAACACAGCTCCTAGAGCTGTATCTGAAGCATCTGTAGAAATATGGAAAGGAAGTTTGCAATTTGGTCCTCTCAAGATAGGTGCTTCAGATATTCTTGTCTTCAAAGCTTCAAATTCTGATTGGCAATCAAGATCCCATTTGAATTCACAATCTTTTCTAAGCAATTTGAAGAGTGGAGATGCTATTTTAGTGAAGTTCTCTATAAATCTTCTATAGTACCCAATAAATCCCAGAAAACTTCTAACACCTTTTTGACAATTTGGAATAGGCATCTTGGAGATGACTTCAACTTTTGATCTATCAACTTTAATCCCATCCCCTAAAATGTGATGTCCCAAAATAATACCTTCAGTAAACATCATAAAGCAGTTTTCATGACTCAATGAAAGGTTTGTTTCTTTACATCTTATAAGGACTTTTTCCAAATTCTCTAATGCCTCTTCAAATGAATTACCATAAACTGTAAAATCATCCATATAAACCTCTACACAATCATGGATTAGATCAGAAAAGATTCCTAGCACTGCTCTTTGGAATGTTGCGGGTGCATTACATAATCCAAAAGGAAGCACTCGGTAAGCAAAAGTTCCCCATGGATAGGTAAATGTGGTCTTATCTTGATCTTCAGGTGCTACCTGAATTTGATTATAGCCACTAAAACCATCCAAGAATGAAAAGTACTTTTTGCCTTCTAGAGTATTTAATACCTGATCGATAAAGGGCAAAGGAAAGTGATCCTTCAAAGTTGCTTTATTCAATTCCCTGTAATCAATGCATACTCTCCATTTACCATTCTTTTTAGGTACTATAACCAAAGGAGAAACCCATCGGCTATCTGAAATTGGATAAATGAAGTTTACATTGAGTAGTTTTTGGAGCTCTTCTTTCACTATCTCCCTAAGGTTTGGATTCATCCTTCTATGAGATTGTCTGATTGGTCTACTGTTTTCCTCAATGTAGATGTGATGAATGCAAGTCTTAGGGTCAATACCTTTCATATCAGTATACTCCCATGTAAATGCAGTGGAATGCTTTTGCAAGATTTTGGTTAGCTCTTCCTGTTATGACTTTTCCAAATTTTTATTGATATTCAATGTTTTACCTGGAAAAATCTCAATGGCAGAACTACCGAACTCTTCCCAGAGTAAAGAGACATTTGTCTAGATGATAGATACTCAATGTCAGAATCTAACTAAAATTGTGTGTGGTCATATTCTGAAGATGTTTCAAAATTTTCTAATGTGTTCAAAATTTGACTATCTTCACTGATTTCGGAAATGGTAAAGACAGGTTGTATAGTGTCCTCATCATCGACCCATTCATTATCTCCTACTTCTGTAATTGCTTTTGCTGGAGGATACAAATTGAATTTCTTTGTCGAACTACCATCATAAATGTACATATCTCCAGATCTACAACTAATGAAAGCATCAGTTGTGGCTAGCCAAGGTCTTCCTAAGATGAGTGGGTGTCCTCCTAAATTACTCTCGGGATTCAAAATCATGAAATCTACTGGATATTCCCAAGAATCTAAGGAGACTGAAATATCTCATAATACACCATCTGGTTTGATAATTGATCGATCTGCAAGTTGCAGTAAAGTAGGTGTCAAAAGAAGATTAGGAAATTTTAGTTGTTCCATAGTCTGTCTACTCATAATGTTGATAGCAGCCCCTAAGTCAATCAAAGTATTTGGAATTTCTACCCCATTTATATGTGTCTTGAAAATTGGACTACCGGGATCTACATACTTTTGCATGGTAATTTTTCCCATCATGATATCGGCAATTTTTCCTACCAGGTGAATTCTTCTTGTATCTCTTGGTTTCCTTCCTGGTCTTTTGAGACTCAACTCCTTTATTGTTTTTGCTAGAATAGGAATCTCTCTAATGGATTGTAGCAAGGGAATCTTGATACAGACATTTTTTAATTCATTTAGGAAATCATAGTCAGGCAACAAGATTTGTTTTTCCACTCCTTTGTCAATTTGTAATCTTTCAGGGAAAGGAGGTGTGGATGAAGATGCAGGTTGCTCAACTATAGGAGTTGTGGGGGTTGACTCTTTTCCTTTTTCTTTTTGAGTGTTTGGGTTTTGAAGAGATGCTTCAGAACCTTTATTGGCTTCAAGAGAATCTTCCTCAGAAATACTTTGCTTTTGAGCATCTATAGAAGGTTTTTCTAAAACTCTACCAGATTTGAGTTGTACATCATTAAGAGGAACAATCATATAGGTAGGAAATTGTTGTCCTTCTACCATGTAAGCATTTTGAGGATTTTTATTATTGGGATTTGGCAATGGCTGGGATGGTAGTTGATTTGCCTTTTGTTGGAATGGAAGCAAGAATTAAGAATTTGGATTTTGTTGAGAAGGTTGCTGTTGTTGTGGAAATGGCAATGAAAGTTGTGGGTTTTGATTTTGAAGTTGTGGAGCTTGTTGATTTTGAAAAGATGGAGGATATTGATAAAATTGAGCAAATCTCCCATAAGGATTTTGCATACCTTGTACCCATGATTGATATGGATTTTGTGGTTGGGACCAAGGTTGTTTCCAAGGGTTCCAATTTGGTGGGGGTTGAAAGTTCATGGGGTTGTTAAACCCTTGATTTTGTTGCCCCTACCAAGGTCTCCTTAAAACAAAGCAGAGAGACTCTATTGAATTTGGATCTTCTTGAAAGACAGCTTTGAGCCCAGGAATTGAAGGACAATCCTTGGTCTCATGGCTTTCTGAGCAAATCATACATGTTTCTACAACTTTTGCATCCAAGGGGCATTCCCTTAGAGCATGTTTCTTCCTACATTTTGGACAAAAGATGGCCAAAGCTTCAGCTTCTGCTTTCTGCTTGTTTTGTATTTTAAGGGTGTCTAGTTGTTCACTAAGGCTCCCTAGGATATCAGTTTTAAACTCATCAAGCATATTGCCAATCTCTGCCCTACTTACTGATCCAGTTGTAGATTTGTTTGCTCTAATGAGAGAAGGATCTCTAGGCCCTTTTCCAGTTTTAGATTTTCCCCTTGAGAGATGGACACATAGTTCTGCTATGTCATGAAGTGGAAGTTGAGAAATATCTCCCTTTCCCATCATGTTTAAAATATCTATCCATTCATCTCTAATGGCTTTTAATAAGAGGGCTTTCAAGGTTTCCTCATCTAAGTTACTCATTTTTGCTCTTTTCAAGTTGTATTGAAATCTTTCAAGTAAATCCTCCAAGTTTTCATCTTCTTTTTGCACCATTTTTAATACCTCATCCTTATGGTTGGTGGGCATGCAATAGTCCAGGTATCTATCCAAAAATGTTTGTTTCATATCATTCCAAGTCCTAATAGATTGAGTGACTAATCCCATGAACCATTTCAAAGCAGCGCCCTTCAATGTTGAAGGAAACAATTTGAGTTTTTGAGAGTCTTCCATATAATCATAAGTTCGGCACACGACTTCAAACTCAAATAGAAATGTTTCAGGATCCTCACTTCGTAACCCATAAAAGTTTGGGAGGACAGATGGTGATATGTTTTTCATTGTTGTACGAGATTCCTCATCAACTATAGGAAATCCAAATGAGTTATCTCCATCCCTATTTCCCCCATTGTTACCTCTACCTCCTCCATTGTTTCCTCCTCCTCTACCTCTACCTCCTCCTCCAAATCCGTTTACTACTTCCTCTGTCATGATAGTTTCATCAGAGATTTCAAAGTCCTCTGGTTCTTCTACTAATGGTGAACGAGGAGGAATTTTTCCCTCTTCTTATTCAGGTGATTCTACTTCTTTGATTACAATATGTTCCCCTGTAGAAGTAAAGAAAGGTTCTTTCCCTAGGTCAGATTCGGTGGATAGTGTGGGAGAGTCTCCTAATTCAGCTGCTGCCCCTTGAATTCCAGGAATCCTAAGGCTAGGAGTGTGAGTTGGAGATGATGGAGGTGTATCTTGTCTATGCCTTGAAGTAGATGGAGTTATAAAAATCGAACTCTTGGCCCTAGCTATAAACCTTCCCCTAGAATCTCTTGCTCTATGCATGTCATTTTTTATTTTTTATCTTCAAGTCTTGCTAATAATTCTCTTTCTGATCTTCCAGATCACTCTAGGTGCAAGAAGAGAGCATACTCAAGAAATTATTGAACCAATAACTCTCTTTTTTGATCCTCCAGATCACACAAAGGGCAAGTGGAGAGCATACTTTGAGAAGTTATCAATTTTTACCTTCCTTGAAATTTTTCTTCCTTTTTTTAAGAAATTGGCTACCTAGTTACACTTCCCCGGCAATGGCGCCAAAATGTTTGGTCAATTTAGAGTGTCCTAAATTGCTATATTAATTGTCAATCTAGGAGTCATAAATTGTTGAAGTGCGGCGCACTATATGTGCAAGATAACCTATTTCTTACTTTTTGATGTTTTTGTTTTTCTAGTTTGTTTTTGGGTTTATCTTCGTTGATTCCCTAATGTGAGATGGCAATTCTAAAAGACAAATATGGATAAAAATGTTCAAGGCAATGATGTCCTTTAAAATTAGTTCCAAAACTTCAAACTTGCAAAAAGGTTTTAAAACATGCAATGATGAAATTAATTCCTAAAAGAAAATGAAAATGTGCCACTATTCTAATCAAACAAACAGTGAACTGTTGATCATGAAACCCATTATCCTTGTTGCTGTCTAAATACAAAAGAAACTAAACTCAAAGAAATCCAAAAATTGCAAGCAAGTAAGATAAAATCAAATTACATCAACTCATATTTTGACCCCTCGCCATTAGTCTCGCTATGGCTTTCGGAGGTAATCATAAACAACTTGAGCAATCTGATATCTAATTTGCAGAAAAATAAACTAATATCAAATTACACACTCATACTTCAATCCCTCACCATTAGTCTCACTATGGATTTCGGAGGTAACTGATAATGACATGAGCAATTTAATATATAACTTGCAGAAAAATAAACTAATATCAAACTACACACTCATACTTCTATCCCTCACCATTAGTCTCGCTATGGCTTTCGGAGGTAACTGAAAATGACATGAGCAATTCAATAACTAACTTGCAGAAAAATAAACTAATATCAAACTACACACTCATACTTCAATCCCTCACAATTAGTCTAGCTATGGCTTTCGGAGGTAACTGAAAATGACATGAGCAATTCAATAACTAACTTGCAGAAAAATAAACTAATATCAAACTACACACTCATACTTCAATCCCTCACCATTAGTCTCGCTATGGCTTTCGGAGGTAACTGATAATGACATGAGTAATTTAATATCTAATCTAACTAATAAAGAAAATGAACAAAACTAAAGTAAATAAAACAGTGCTGGAGTTAAAAACTAAGAAAAATAAATCAGCAGAAAGACAAGATTGATTCCATGTCATTAGTCATTGAAAAACTATGTGCAAAGCCCAGGCTGCCTACTGTAATCTGGAACAAAGACACTGATCAGTTAATAGCAGTATAAAAGCATGTAAAATTATGGACAGAAATAACATGTTAATACCATAAGAAATGCAATATATACAAGTGAATAATTATGGCATCAGGAACGTAAGAAAATAAAGCATGAAACTATACAACAATAAACAAAACCTCGATGTGTACAGGGGCCCTCTGCACAACCTCAGGCAATCAGCTATCAACCACGAATTGTGCTTATAAACAGAGTCTTCTCATGTATTCAAAATGCGGCCATAACAAAAAATAATGTCACGGCACAGTGGGCTTGTTAACAGTCAAAATTACATTACAAAGGCTACCTATTATTCGTATGGGAACGCATTATTTATAACAGAAGACGACATAACTAATTTCCTAAAATCTGTGTTGATAAAGGACACGTGAACATCGACGTCCAGGGATCTAGCATTATGGCTGTCGTGGTGATTAAATCTATTGAGGGTGGTTGTTGGATTCGCCTTATGGAGCAGTCCACAGGTGTTGATATGTCCCCTGAGATCTAGGAACAGCCACGCAAGTCTTCACGTGGTGAAAAACGGAGTTCTGTCACCGTAGGACTCTTATGTTGACCACCGCTTGACTACCTTTGACCACGACCTTCTTTGGTGAATTTGACTGAGCCAATAGGACTCAGTCCATGTCCACGTCATTTCCAACTTGCCCATGTGGCTCGATTTTCCTGAAGACACTTGCAATATAGACTTTAACAAAAAGGCTGCGGAAAGTTGAACTGGCTGCGAAAAGTGACAAGATTCCGCAGCTCAATGAGAAAAAATCTAATTCAAACAGCAGACACAAAACATAGTTAGGAAACCACTTTATATGCTCTTTTTAAACTAATATGCAATGATGTTGACAGCTTAGGAGGTCTAGGTAAATGGAAAAAAGTCTAGAAAGGTGAATAGGAAAGATGCAAGTTTGGGACTCAACAGAATGTTTGGTTTGCCAACTAAATAAATTTGAAACAATTAAGACCCCAGGACTATTAAAACCTTTATTGATTCCAAGCCAACGTTGGGAGGAGGTTTCAATTGATTTTATCACAGGTTTACCCAAGTTCGAAGGAAAAAGTGTTATCATGGTGGTAGTTGACATACTTACCAAGTATGCACACTTTTGTGCATTATCTCATCCACTTAAAGCGAGTACAGTTTCTATTGCATTTATGGAAACAATTCAAAAGCTACATGGAAACCCAAAGATTATTGTAAGCGACAGAGATCCCATTTTCACTGGAAATTTTTGGACAGAATTATTTTCTTGTCTTGGTACTCAATTAGCTCATATCTCATCTTATCATCCTCAATCTGATGGGTAAACTAAGATAGCAAACAAATGTTTGGTAGGAAATCTTCATTGCTTTGTATCTGATAAACAGACACAATGGGTCAAATGGTTGCCTCAGGCTAAATGGTGGTAGAACACTTCCTTCCATACTACAACAAAAATGACCCCATTTATGGCACTTTATGGATATCATCCACCATCCATCACATCATATTTAAGAGAAAATTCTAAGGTTTAAGCAGTGGAAGATCACATCGAGCATCAGCAACAAGTTCTCTAACTCTTAAAGGATAACCTCACCTTGGCGTAGAATAGAATGAAACATCAGGCATATCAACATCACAGCGAAAGAAGTTTTGAGGTAGGTAATTGGGTATTCCTACGACTACAACCATATAAACAAATGTCCCTCAAGCAAGCTAAGAAGGATAATAAATTATCACCAAAGTATTATGGTTCGTACAAGGTGTTGCAAAAGATACGTACTATGGCATACAAATTGGAGCTTCCTACAGCTTCCCAAGTGCACCCAGTTTTCCATGTTTCATGCTTAAATAAGGTTATAGGTGACAAGATTCCAACTCAAACAATATTACCAGAACTTGATGAGGAAGGAAAAATCATATTTGAACCTGAAGCAGTCAAAGAAACAAGAACTCGATAGCTATGAAATCGATCAATTTCAGAGTATCTCATCAAGTGGAAGAACTATCATATTGGAACCTGAAGCAGTCAAAGAAACAAGAACTCGACAGCTACAAAATCGATCAATTTCAGAGTATCTCATCAAGTGGAAGAACTTACCCGTTGAAGATTCTACATGGGAGGATGAGAATTCTATACAGAAGCATCCAGAACTACTCAAGCGTTGAGGACAACACTTTTTTAAAGGAGAGGGGCATGTTAGGTCCCTATAATACTAGTGATTCCCCCATTATTATTGCCATTCTATCCCTTATTGTTGTTATTGTGCCCCATAGAATCCCACTATTGTTATTTTTGTGCCTTTATAATATTATTGTTAGGTCAGCTTGGTTATATTGTGACCCCTTAGGCTCCTATATATAGAAAGAAGGTTTTGTCATTTGTATCATCCAATAATTGTTCATTTGTGTAATGTAAAGGAGGTTTCCCCCTCGAAGAGGCTGAATTCTAAGGCGTTGATCTATCTTTCCTATCTTTTTGTGAGTTGGTTTCATAACACAACAACACTTGTTAGCCCATGCATTCATCAACCATTCAATAACTTATAGAATCATTAACAAGAACCATAGTAAGAGTACATCATGTAACCATGCATATAACCAGAATAGGCACAATGAAAAATCAACCTTGAGATCAACATAATATCCAATACGAGTGCTCATAGATCACATTATGAAAAATAGCTCATATTATCATATGCAAATGCTAACCAAGTCAGGGACTTCCACATACCACCGAACCATAAATTGGGTTGAACCAAATCTCTCTTTTTGCTAATCAACCCTGTGCCATATTCCAAGCATGAATGTGGGATCATATGGTTTAAACCAACATAGAAGCAACCAGGGCTTCCATAGGCCAAACCACCTCAACCCTCCACCACAGTGATTTCACCTAGCTTGTCCAAAAATCACTAACATCAACCAGATTGGTCTCTCCCCAAGTTGTCCAAGGCTCCAGGGATCTTATCTCAACCCACAATCATAGGAAAACCAAGTTGTTATAGATCTCCATAGAACTACCATCACAACCCACAGCCTTCCGGGGAACCCAAGTTGTTCCAGGGATCCAGAGATTCTATACCAACCCACAACCATGGGAAACTAAAGACCCAATAAAAAAAGGGGGGGACCCACTTCATCATGGTTATCAAGGAAATGACAATGCAAGTTTGAAACCACTGTCACTCTAGGCAAATCTCCATGCCAATGACAACACATAACTAAGGAACCACATGCATGTATCATGCATCCAAAAACCAGCAAGGAAATCACACATGCAACCTGTTACCTGCAATGTATCATTTGTTATAGGTGTTGATCCAACCTTCTCTTCCACTGCCACCAATTCCTTGCTTGTCCTTTGCTTGCTTTCTCCAAATCCAAGTGAATGCTAGAATTCTCTAAGTGTGTAAGAGTGTATGAGAGTGTAAGGAGAGAACCAAAATCGAACTGGCAAAATCTATTCATTATTTCTCTTATGCCTTTTAATTATTGATGTCTCATTTTCCTTCATTTTCCTTTATTTTTCCTCTAATTTCCATTGCATGCATATTTGTGTCTCCTTCACCATCCTCTTCTCTTATTTTTCCTTCATTTTCATAATTAAATGTCAATTATTGCCTCTTTGCCTTTTCCAATACCTTTGTCAATGCCTTTTCCAATTTCCATAGCCATTAATAAACCACAAGTGATGCCCACTATAATGTTTACCCACTATTCAGCTTTGAATACGTGTCCCATGACCTTGGTATTATTTTACTTACATGGAAAATCAACCAAGGGATGTTACAAACCCCTTACCCTTTGGGAAAGATTGTCCTCAGTGTTCTATTGCACTTATAACTAGAAAAACATGTTGCCCATGGAGCTTTATAAGCACATCTTGATCCAATATTTACAACATGCCAAACTACTGAAAAATCATGACCATCATACTACTTATTGGAGCTTTATAACACAACTCATTGTAGTATTTACAACATACTACTTATTGGAGCTTTTTAACATATCTTATTGCAGTATTTACAATACACATATGCATATATATAACAAAAACACATATAACAGACACATTTTCTCAACCAACAAATAAGGAAGGATACAAGGCCCGCATCTGATCAGCCGTCTCCCATGTAGCTTCATCGAGCCCAAAGTGCTTCCACTACATTTTAACCTACTCTATTTCTCGGTTCTAAAGCATGAGTTGTTTCCATTGCAAAATGCACTAAGGTTCTTTTTGGAAATCTCTCTCTAGTTCCTCCTGCAATACAGACCAATCAATCACATGATCAATATCTTGGACATATCTCTTAAGTAATGAAACAAGGAAAATATCATGGACTTCCATTGTTGGCGGGAGTGCAAGTCTATGGGCCACTAGTCCAAACCTATCAAGGATCTCAAAAGGCCTGCAATACTGAGGTGTCATCTTGGCACATGATCCAATCCTCAAGGAGCTCTTCTTGGGCTTGATGTGCAAGTATACATCCTCCCCAACCTGAAACTCCTTTAATTCTCTATGATAATCCTCATAACTCTTCTTCTTGTCTTGAGTTTCCTTTAAATTCCTCTTAATAATCTACATCTCCTGCTCCATTTCAGTCAACATATCTAGTCCAATCAACACCCTATTCAATGGATCACTCTAGCTGATGGGAGTATTAAAACTTTGCCCATAAAGAGTGTTGGCCCTAATTTTTGGTCCAATTTTTGCATAAGAAAACATAATTAATTTCTATAGTTTCCATCCATTTACCATCAAATCCACCTCATTTTCATGTATTTATGCATATTCGGGTATTTAAATTTAATTTTGCAATTTTTAGAAGTTTTTATGAAAATTGAATTTCAAGTGCATTTTTTGACAAAATCAGAAATTCTCGTAATGGCTATATGGATGTCATATTTGCAGGACACCTGGGCACGATATGGATATATTTATGGAAAGCTTTGGAACTAGGACTGAACTAACTCCTATTGGTTCGGTCAAACCAAGCTTAATCAGGCCCGGTCAAAGCTGGTCAAACAGGACCAGTCATTCAGAAAATCCCTAGGAAACAGGGCAGTTTTATGATTTCATAGGATTTTCCATATTTTTAGTGATAGGTTGGATGAGTTCGGCTTGCATAGGTGGATATAGATAGATATATTTGTTAGAGATACTTTAGATCAGTTTGTTTCATGATCTTCTATTTTAGCCAAAATTTTGAAGGACTATGCATGTAGCATTTATATAATTTTATGTTGAGACATCTGAATATTTGAAGTTAATTTGAAGAACATGTTCTACCTACATTTTGTTGTTCAATAGTGTGGATGATTGACTGAAGTTGCAGTAGTCGATAATCTCTTCAAGTGTGCAAAGCAAGGGTGGAGGGCCCCCACTCCAAGCTAAGTACACTTCATTGTTAAACTAGCTTTATTTTCATAAAATAGATGCTTCAGATTTGTTTACTTGTTTTGCTTCAGATTTGCTTACTTGATTTGTTATATGATGATTTATGTTTGCTGATGAATCTTAGTTTATTTATCATCTTTAGATGAAGGGACAATCCAGTGTTCAAGTTGAACCCTCCTTCTATTGGATTAATGAATAAAAACTAGAGTTCATCTTTCTTGCTTTCAAGAAGTTTTATGAAATTCCAGTTTTCTAACAATAGTATTATGATGAATGAATTTGTGATGAGGAATATCAAGGATCTCCTAAGTTAGGATCCTCTTTCATTATTTATTTGTGCATCTTAAGTTGTTGTCAATTAATGGTTTTTTTTTCTATTCATCAAGTAATATTATAGAAGAAGGACACAAATGGATCTCTTAAGTTAGGAGCCACTTCATCTCACATATATTGCATCAGTGAATTAGAATTTATTTAATTAAATTTATATTTATAATATGTATTTCCTTAGTTCTTCATATTTTATCTTCTAATCTTGATTACATCTCATATCCATATATTTTGGACATGCCTCCAAGCTTTACAAACCTGGATTGATAATGAAATACTTGTGTTAATTTGTGTTAATAAATTAGTCCAAAATTTTGGTGCCATTTCCGGGGAGGCATTCATCAACATAGTCAATTATAGGATAAAAACAAAATCTAAAAAAAGACACAACAAAACAAAAACAATAAAAAAAATTAATTATGTTATGTTTCTCTTAGTTATGTTTCTTTATGCCTAGAAATAGAGATCAGAAAGGTAGATTTATTAAACAAAACCCCCATCCATAGAAGTAGGACCATCAAGACTAACTACATCGGTTGATAGTAAACCAACATTAGAGGAATTAAAAGAAAAACAAAGAACACGATAAAGATTAACTTTCATTGTGAGACAAACCTTGTTAGCCTAGGAGGTAAAGAGAAAAAAAAAACTCCAAAAGAAACACCCACTTCAGAAAAACAAAAGGAAACAAGGAAAATTGTTAAACCAATAGATCAACCCATTTTTGAACCCTTAGATCAACCTATTTTCGAAAACAAGCAACAACTTGAATCTCAATTTGCCATCAAAATAGTTGAAACTATGACAGAAGAAGGGCAAGGATCTATTATTCTCACTCCAGAACAGAGACTTGAATATGAAAGACAAAAAAGAGAATGGAGAAGACAAAGAGAGGAAGAAGCAAGAAGAGAAGCTAATAGAAAGAGAGAAGAAGAAAGAAAAGCAGAGTATGATAACGAAAGACTAAATGATAATGAACAAGATGATCAAGAAGCTACTTTTGGCTTTCCAATATTAGATACAAGTGCAATATTAGGAGAAGAAGTGAAAATGAAAAACATTCCACCTTCTATATTTCCTAACTTTTATTAAATGTCAACAGAAGATCCTGACTCATTTATGTTTGAATTCGATACCTTATGTAGAATTTATGGATACACAGATGACACACACAAGCTTTGCCTCTTTCCTACTACTTTGAAAGCAACAGCATTAAAATGGTTCATGGGTTTAGGAGAATGTACAATCACTTCTTGGGATGACATGAAGAAATTTTTTCTTAAAAAGTATCAAGCCTATTGCAAACCTAGGGACTTGAAAGAGGGTGCTTTCAGAATGACACAACAAGAAGATGAAATTTTAGAAGAGTATTCTGAAAGATTTTCTTACAATCTTCAAAAAGCTAAATAACACTCTTTGAATTCAGATACCATCCGCACAATCTTTCTAAAAGGTATAAGAGATGAATATCTTGACATTTTGAATGTAATGGGTAAGGGTGATATTTCAAACTTTCCATTTCATGAAATTGCAGATCTATGTCAAAAATATTCAAGAGGAAGATCAAAAACTGGAAGGAGAGATATTAGTTCAAAAGCAGCAAAATCAGCAGTAGGAGGGGTAACAAGAGTAGAGATAGGGAGTTTGCTGGAAAACTTCAAAATTGATCTTCTAAGTACATTAGGGACACAAGTAGATGTTCTGAAAGCAAACAAGAAGAAAGAGTAACAAGAACAAATATTAGCAATATTTTGTCCCAAATGTAGGAAGAAGCATCCATTAAGATAATGTCCTTTAGATAGTATTTAGGTATGTGGCCTGTGCATAGAAAACCATTCAACAGAAAACTGTATAAAGTTGAAAGAATTGCAAATGAATCCAATGGAAGAATTAGAAGGAGCAGAATACTTTTACTATGTGGCACCAAGAAGGCCTTGGCATCCAAGGATTCCTCAGCAATTCCCTCAACAAAACTATCAGTATCCTCCTCAAAATTCTTGGAATACCCCAATGTCGTGGCAAGCTTGGCCTCCACAACAATATCAAAACCAACCTGCACAAGGTTGGAGAGGATATAGTTATGGAAATCAGCCACCTCAACAAATGTATCCTCAACAATACCAACAACAATACCAGCAACAATATCAACAGCCATTTCCATACCAACAATTTCAACAATATCAGCAATCCATGCCATTTCCACAACAAAATTCCGCACCATTATTAACTCAACCACAGCAGCTACAGTTGCCTTCAAACCATCCTAGACCAACTCAACTACCAGCTCATCCAATAGCAAATCTGAGTAAAAAAAATGGATAAACCTACATACAATGTCAAAGAAGCAACATGTTTTCCAACATACTCCATTCTTCCCATAAATGATGTCCATTTAAGGCCTGGGAAAGTACTGCATAAGAATTCTCCTCTAATCATAGAAGAACCAGCTGAACAAGGAGAACAACCTGAAACATCACATTCAGAAAATCAAAGTTAGAAAGGAAAAACTGTAATAACTCAAACACCACCCTATCCAGAAAGGTTAGTAGAGCAGAAAACTCAAATGTCTCTTCCTGAATTTGATATTTTGGATGAATTAAAAAATGCTTATGTCAAAATTCCTTTATTACAGGCAATAAAAGAAATTCCAATTTATGCTAAAATAGTAAAGGAGTTATGCATCAAGAAAACTAGTAAAAAGAAAAAGGATCCTACTACAATCCAAGTCATTGGAAAACTAGCTAGCCTCATGTCTACAAAGACAGCAGTCGAAAAATATATTGACCCTGGTATCCCTATGGTTACTATTTCAATAAATAATTTTTCAGTTCCAAACACATTAATAGATTTGGGAGCAGCTATAAATGTAATGACTACAGAGACAATGAAACATTTAGATTTAAACAACATTAGATCTACTACTACCATTTTAGAGTTAGCAGATAGATCTAAGGTTATACCAGAAGGAATATTAGAAGATATCATAGTCTCTCTGGATTCATGGGAGTATCCTGTAGACTTCCTCATTTTGCAGCCAAAAACAAACTTAGGAGGACATCCTCTAATCTTAGGCAGACCGTGGTTAGCCACTGCTGATGCCTTTATAGGATGTAGATCGGGAAGTATGATTATTGCACATGGGGATGAGAGAAAGCACATCACACTTTATTCTCCAGCACAAGCACCTTCTTTAGTATCATGGCTTGAAGGACAAGAACAACAACAAACAAAATCAGTTCTCAGTATTAATCAAGTCTTTGACCTTAGAGAAGAAGAGGAGAATGAAGATCTATTAGATCTTTTCATCTCAGAACCAGATATTTCATAGCAGCATAGAGTAACCCAGTATGAAGCTGCAAGTAATCTTTTGAACCACTGTTTTCAGGAAACCATCACAATTCAATCATTGCAAAATTCATTCACAGATATTTTTCCTGTAAACACAATTGCCAATTCAAAAACAAAAACAATAGAGATTTATTCTAGAAAACATTTGAATATTGGTAATAATTTACAATCATCGCAAGAACAAGAGGTAATAGCATTGTTACAGAAATACTCAAGAGCTTTTGCCTGGGATTACACATATATGCAAGGAATACACCCCAACACATGTATCCACCACATCTATACTGATAACCATATTAAACCAGTAAGGCAGCCTCAAAGGCAAATGAACCCATGATGAAAAAAATAGTGAAAGAAGAACTACAAAAACTATTACAAGCTGGATTCATCTATCATATTTCTGACAGTCAATGGGTTTCTCCCTTAGTGGTAGTACCAAAGAAAAATGGGAAGTGGAGAATATGTGTAGATTACCGGGAATTAAACAAAGCAACATTAAAAGATCATTTCCCGCTACCATTTATTGACCAGGTCCTAGATTCATTAGCTGGGAAGAAATTCTTTTCTTTTCTAGATGGATTTAGTGGGTATAATCAGATTAGAATAGCAATGGAAGACCAGGACAAAACAACATTTACCTGCCCATGGGGAACATATGCATACAATGTTTTGCCTTTTGGGCTATGTAATGCACCTGCTACTTTCCAAAGAGCAGTCCTTGCAATATTTGTTGATCTGATCCATGAATGTGTAGAAGTCTATATGGACGATTTCACTGTATATGGAAACACATTTGACAATTGTTTGAAAAAGCTTGAGAAAGTTTTGAAATGATGCATAGAGACAAATCTGTCCCTAAGTAATGAAAAATGCTACATGATGTTAATAGAGGGGATAGTGTTGGGACACCATATTTCCTCATCAGGAATTAAGGTGGACCCAACAAAAATACAAGTCATTGTGAATTTAATGCCACCTACAACTCAAAAGGAAGTAAGAAGTTTCTTGGGTTATGCAGGCTACTATAGGAGATTTATTGAAAATTTCAATAAAATAGCACTACCTCTATTCAAGTTACTTGCAAATGTTGGCATTATGATACAAGTGTTGTCCTTGATGGCAACTCACTCAGATGACAGATCATAGTGCAGTAGGTCAATAGCAAAGAATTAATGATCAGACTACAAAGAATGAATAAAAAGAGGTATACGCAAGTTCACCTTGACAAAGGAGCATATACACGCGAGTTAACAGACCAAAAGGAGTGTATATCTTGGAAAACTAAGTTTTGGTCCAAGGTATTTGGTCCATGGTATTTTGATCCATGGTATTGGTCCAAGGTATCTGGTCTGAGGTAATGACCCTAGGTATTTGGTCCAAGGTATTGGTTCTAAGTGGTTTTGGTCCATGGTATTGAGAAAGGCCTAAAACTATAAAAAGGAGGAGAAGATCATTAGGCCAAGTGTGCAAGTATTGAATATCTGATGAAGTGTGAGATCCAGTATGCAGGTTATGTGTTTGTGATGCTTTTGCTTGATCTGAACTAAGGATGCACCTATGTGGATGATTGGATGATGGATCAGGATCTTAAGGCTTGGAATGTATTATCATTATGTGGTTTGATCATGGATAGACTAGATCTGAATACTGACGCATGTTTTATTCTGCAAGTTTTATGATCTGGGTATGACTGAATTCTGAAATAGTTGTGAAGTTTTTAAGTTAGTATTTGCAGATATGTACGCGGGTTCGCTTTCGTAAAAGCGGGAATACACATTGTTTCAGCTCATCAGAGTAGCGTACACATTATGAAATATGATATCTGAATTTACAGTTGGTTCTAGTGGTTGTTGCAAAGTTCTGTGTTTTGCTCTATGTTCTGGTCATTGTGTTTTGATGACAAGGCTTCAGTGATTCAGTTGTTGGGTGATTCAGGGATTGATGATAGAGTATTCAATGATTGGTTAATATAATGGTTGTATTGTAGTGGTGATTGATTTTGAGCTTCAATGTTGTTGATGGGTCTAGTATGAAAATTGGATGAAGTGTGGCCTTCAGTTTATGGTGTTGTGTTCCAAGAGTATCCAGTCTGAAAATTTATGAAACGTGGTCCTGGAGGAAGAGAGAAGGTCGTAGCCTTCTATAGGTCGGCGCATACTGGTAAACATATCGGCCAGTACAAGAGCCAAGGAGTTGGAGCTCCCTTCTAGTAGTAGCTGGAAAACGAGTGAAGGTTGGAGCCTTCAGTAGGCTGGCACCTATGTACTAGTAAACAGATCGGCTAGTACAAGAGCTAGGGGTTGTAGCTCCCTTCTAGTAGAAGCTGGAGAACAAGAGAAGGTTGTAGCCTTTTGAAGGTGGGTGCCTGCGTACTCGTATGAGTCTGTGCCAGTACAAAATTGTAAACAGGTTTTTCTTATATTAAAACAAGACAGCAACAGGTGGTTTTTGTCCTGCATTGGGTTTCCACCTTAAATCTTAGTATTCATGTGTGTTTCTTATGATTGATGGTCTATTCTGTTTTTACTGCACCTGGTTACTGTTTATATGGTTAATGAAGTTCTGATGCACTTATTAAGGATCAACATATGATGAATTAACTGAATCATAAGTTTGTTGGATATACGTTTGTTGCCTTAAACACAGTTGTGTGTACATGCGAGTTCCCTTAACTGAAGTAGCGTATATAAATCTGATTATGGAAATGAAAAATTATTGACTTGTTAATACTGATTCACCCCCCCCCCCCCCCCCCCCCCTCTCAGTGTTATTTCCAACAATTGGTATCAGAGCAGGTCCTTTGGTAGAAGCTTGATCGCTTGAAGGAGATCCGTAGAACAATGGGAAAGAAGCTAAAGAGGAAAGCACTTCAGAAGAAGAATACAGCTCAAAGGAACAGCGACAGTAGGAGAGACAATTGGCCATTAGGTGGAAGAAAGTATTCAGATTCTGAATCACCTCATATTGAAGATGAACAAGCAAATGAAGCATCAGATAAAATCATAGATCAACAAGATCTATTTAACAAAAGGGAGTGTGCCCTCAAAGAAGAAGTTACCAGATTAAAAGCTTAGCTGGAGTGTACCTTCAAAGTACGTCAAATGCTGCAGGATGAAGTGATATCATTAAAAAATAAGCAGAATGAAGAACTACCTCAAGCAGATAAAGAACAAGAAAATGAGATTCTCAAATTAAGGCAACAAGTGGAAGAAGGAAGAAAGGCTGAAGAAATCTTAAAGAAGCAACATTTGGAAAAGGAAGAACAACATCAGGTTGAGGTAAATATCTTAAAAAGTAAATTAGAAGAAAAAGATAAACTGTTACGATTTCAAGACAGTACTAAGATTTTGGATGATATTCTTAGTAGTCAAAGATCTCCTGCTATCAAAACTGGTCTTGGTTTTATGAATCTGTTGAAGGTGAATCTAGCTCATAGGGTGAGGCAAGGAACTCTAATGCAAAACCTGAAATGCTCAACAAGGAGATAAGAGGTCAACCCCATCAACAACCAAGGAAATAAATCCTTCAAAGAAAATCTTTTACTCCAAACTATGGAAGTGATAGTCGATTATTTTCTCAGATGAATAATGTTGAATGTTTTATATGTCATAATCATGGACATGTTGCAGCGAGATACGGAAGGAGAATGGTTCAAGACCATCACATAGAAAGATCATCAGCTTCCAGGTACTTTAAGGGATATTGTTTTTCTTGCAATATGTTTGGTCACAAAGCCATTGACTGCTATAGAAGGAATATGAAACATGTAATATGTTACACATGTAACAAGCTTGGACATATAGCAAGGGAATGCAGGAGAAGATTTCAGGCACCATACCAAAAGGAAAAAACATCATCACAGTCGAAGATATGGAAGAAGAAGGAAGTACAGTCAGAAAAATGTGGCATGGCACAGTGTATAGACATAACAGACTCAGGGGGAGCTGAAAGTGTGAAACCTCAGTGTTCTAAATCTCATATGCAAGTTTCATGAAGACAAGTCGCGTATATATGCGAGTTCGAAGCTGCATAGTCGTGTATATGTTAGTTTAAGGAAAAGCAATGGGACAGACTCAGGAAAAGGGGTCTGATATGGTTCAGTCAATTATCTGCTCTATTTGATGATGGTTACAATCTGCTGATGATGTGTGGAAATGTGTTGGTACTCATAAGATGTTGTTTAGAAGTGTTTTTGATCCTCACAAGTTAACTTGATGTATATCTGATTGATGATGATGCCTTGATACTTCTTGTTGATATATGCATGATCAGATGGAATAGGTTGAGGGGGAGCATATGCTTCGAATAATGCATTGTTGGCATTATCTTAGAAGATCTTGATCATATATGGTGTATGATAGTTGCTGATGACTATCATGGTCTTGTTTAGATCGGTTGTCCTTGTTATAAATGGCATGTATATCATTTGATGTAAAGGTCATGAAAAGACCTAAATTGTAACCCCACTATGCATGGGAAGGATGATGTAATAATTTCTATTTTTCAGTCATGTATAAACAATTGGTATATCCCCACTTGGTTGGGTGGATGAGTCAAATTTGGTATATCCCCACTTGGTTGGGAGATGGATGTATGTATGAGTCATTGGCGATAGGAAGGTCATACTCACATAGTTGAGATATAGAGTCATGTTATTCTTTTGGAAATATTTTTGCAGACTCTACATGTGCTCAGGGGGAGCATGGACGGTTTAGTGCATCTCAGCATGTACAAAGGGGGAGCTCAATCAGAGATTTCAGCATGTACAAATGGGGAGCTCAATCAGAGATTTCAGCATGTACTCAGGGGGGGCATGAACAGCATAATGTATGTCAAAGGGAGAGAATATCTTGGTCCACCCTTTGCCCTTGATGTCAAAGGGGGAGAGTGACTTGGTGTTGTTGTTGCCATCAAGTCCAAAGGGGAGATTGTTGGCATTATGATACAGGTGTTGTCCTTGATGGCAACTCACTCAGATGACAGATCATAGTGCAGCAGGTCAATAGCAAAGAATTAATGATCAGACTACAAAGAATGAATAAAAAGAGGTATACGCAGGTTCACCTTGACAAAGGAGCATATACACGCGAGTTAACAGACCAAAAGGAGCGTATATCTTGGAAAACTAAAATTTGGTCCAAGGTATTTGATTCATGGTATTTTGATCCATGGTATTGGTCCAAGGTATCTGGTCTGAGGTAATGACCCTAGGTATTTGGTCCAAGGTATTGTTTCTAAGTGGTTTTGGTCCATGGTATTGAGAAAGGTCCAAAACTATAAAAGGAGGAGAAGATCATTAGGCCAAGTGTGCAAGTATTGAATATCTGATGAAGTGTGAGATCCAGTATGCAGGTTATGGGTTTGTGATGCTTTGCTTGATCTGAACTAAGGATGCACCTATGTGGATGATGATGGATGATGGATCGGGATCTTAAGGCTTGGAATGTATTATCATTATGTGGTTTGATCATGGATATACTAGATCTGAATACTGACGCATGTTTTATTCTGCAAATGTTATGATCTGGGTATGACTGAATTCTGAAATAGCTGTGAAGTTTTTAAGTTAGTATTTGCAGATATGTACGCGGGTTCGCTTTGGTAAAAGCGTGTATACACGTTGTTTCGGCTCATCAGAGTAGCGTATACATTATGAAATATGATATCTGAATTTACAGTTGGTTCTAGTGGTTGTTGCAGAGTTCTGGGTTTTTCTCTGTGTTTTGGTGACTGTGTTTTGATGACAGGGCTTCAGTGATTCAGTTGTTGGGTGATTCAGGGATTGATGATAGAGTATTCAATGATTGGTTAATGCAATGGTTGTATTGCAATGGTGATTGATTTTGAGCTTCAATGTTGTTGATGGGTCCAGTATGAAAATTGGATGAAACATGGCCTTCATTTTATGGTGTTGTGTTCCAGGAGTATCTAGTCTGAAAATTTATGAAACGTGGTCCCTGGAGGAAGAGAGAAGGTCGTAGCCTTCTGTAGGTCGACGCCTATGTACTGGTAAACATATCGACCAGTACAAGAGCCAGGGGGTTGGAGCTCCCTTCCAGTAGTAGCTGGAAAACGAGTGAAGGTTGGAGCCTTCAATAGGCTGGCGCCTACGTACTAGTAAACAGATCAGCGAGTACAAGAGCTCGGGGGTTGTAGCTCCCTTCCAATAGAAGCTGGAGAACGAGAGAAGGTGGGTGCCTGCGTACTAGTATGAATCTGCGCCAGTACAAGATTGTAAATAGGTTTTTCTTATATTAAAAGAAGACAACAGCAGGTGGTTTTTGTCTCGCATTGGGTTTCCACCTTAAATCTTGGTATTCATGTGTGTTTCTTATTATTGATGGTTTGTTCTGTTTTTACTGCACCTAGTTACTGTTTATATGGTTAATTAAGTTCTGATGCACTGATTAAAGATCAACATATGATGAATTAATTGAATCATAAGTTTGATGGATATACGCTTGTTGCCTTCAACACAGTTGCATGTACATGCGAGTTCCCTTAACTGAAGTAGCGTATATAAATCTGATTATGGAAATGAAAAATTATTGACTTTCTAATACTGATTTACCCCCCCCCCTTCAGTATTATTTCCAACAGCAAAATATGTTGAATTCCAATGGACAAATCATTGTCAAAATGCATTTCAATTATTGAAAGAAAAACTATCAATTGCCCCCATTCTTCGAGGACCGAATTGGTATTTGCCATTTCATATCACCACTGATGCATCTGATACAACTATAGGTGCATCACTTTGACAGAAAGAAAACTTGTTTAATTATGCTATATACTTCATAAGTAAAAACTTAACACCAGTAGAATTGAACTATAAAGTGACAGAAAAAGAGATGTTAGTTGTAGTACATGCAGTGAACAAATTCAGGCATTACATAACAGGCTACCAAGTGTTCATTCACAAAGATCATTCAGCAATCAAATACTTAATGAACAAAGCAATCACAAATGGTAGAATTACAAGATGGCTATTGTTAATGCAGGAATTTAATATTACAATTCAAGATCGACCAGGTAAAGACAATCAAGTAGCATATTTCATTTCAAGGCTTCATACACCTAGTGATTTGAATCATGTTTCAGATAATTGTTTGCAATAACTGTCAAAACACCATGGTTTGCAGCTATAGCAAACTATTTATCCTCTATAAAATTACCATCCCAGTTCACAAAGAAACAAAAACAAAATATAATTAGAGAAAGTTCTATATATAGTTGGGTCAATGGCGATCTCTTTTATACTAGCTCTAATCTGATAATAATAAAATGTGTTAGAGAAGATGAAATATTAGAAATTTTGAAAGTATGTCATGACGAGCCATGTGGTAGTCATTTTGCATACAACCGGACAACCTACAAGTTGCTGCAACTGGGCTACTATTGGCCAACAATATTCAAAGATTCCAAAGCCTATGTCAAAAGGTGTGATAGTTGCCAAAGAATAGGAAGGCCAATAATATCAGATGAAATGCCACTTAAGCCACAAGTACTCATAGAGACATTTAAACAATGGGCTCTAGATTTTGTGGGACCAATAAACCCACCATCAAATGGAAAGAAGTACATCTTGGTATGTATTGATTATGTAACTAAGTGGGTTGAAGAAAAGGCAGTAGCAAGAGCAATAGAAAACACAATGGTCACATTCCTCTTTGAGGAAATCTTTGTCAGATTTGGAGTACCAAGACAGATTGTAACTGACCAAGGCACACAGTTCACTTCCAAGCTTGTTCATGATCTTACAAAGAAGTACAAGATCAAACATAGAAAATCAACACCGTACCATCCTCAAGCAAATGGACAAGTGGAGTTGACAAACAAAATCCTAGAAAATATCATGACAAAGATAATACAAATGAATAGGAAGGACTGGTCAGAGAAGTTAAGAGATGCACTATGGGCATACATAATAACATGGAAAAACACAACTGGGTTTAGTCCATATCAGTTAGTGTATGGAAAAGAAGTCCTGTTACCCATAGAATTTCAAATACACACATTCAAGTTAGCAGCAAAGTTAGGACTGGAATTATCTGAAGCACAACAACAGCGAGTAATGGAATTGAATCAACTGGATGAATAGAGACAGCAAGCAGTGGAGCACACAACTCTTGTGCAACAGCAAAGGATGAAATGGCATGATCGATTCATCAAGAACAAAACATTCAACAAAGGAGACTGGGCATTATTGTTTGACTCCAAATTCAAAGATTTCAAGGCAAAGTTTACAACTCATTGGTTGGGGCCATATGAGATAGAAGAAATATTTGATAATGGAGTTGTTAAGATAAAAACAATTGATCAAGAATCTACTTCATTTGTAGTTAACGGACATAGGCTTAAAGTCTACAATAAGCCTATCAATAAAGAAGATTTTATGAAACAAATGTCAAAAGATACTGATCTGGAAGTAATGGAACAACATAGCAATATGCCTTCCATTATTCCAGAAGAAGAATAAATAAATTATATATATATATATATATAACAAGAAAAAAAAAGAAGTTTGCTTGTGAAAACCAGGCAACTGGCACAAAGCAAACATGAATTCATGAAGGAAAACCAACTAGTTTGGCCTACATGAATTCACAAATTTTGTTTAACTCTGATGACAGTTTGATTTTGCAGAATGCACCCTCCAAAACAATACAAGACTTCAGACAAGCAAGCGAGAAGTTGCAAAAGAAACTCAGTTTGAGTAGCTGAAAGTTTGAGCAGCTGAGTTGAAGAAGGAACTTTAATCATATTGCAGAAGGGACCTGAAACATTATTGGAAACATTGTGCAAAAGGGACCTGAAATGTTAGAAGAAATATGTATTATATGACAAATACTACATAAAAAATATACATGACAGAAGGGACCTGAACCATCAAGTACCAATTGTAGAAGGGACCTGAAAAACATCAACAATCAATGATCTTGAATTAATGATGAATGCAAGAACATGAAGCAAAAATAAAGTCTACATTTAAATCTATCCTAGATGATCCATTAAAGACATTTTCCTCTATTATTTGACCAGAAGACATCATCAAATACTATCAGGGAGTAAAGTACAGTGAGTAAAAAAGTTTTGCTCTTGAAATTTCAAATTCTTTTTTTAGAGATTGTGCATATTTGAACTACATTTCACTACCTTCATTATTCTACTCATTATATTCCTATTATCCTATTCATATATATTAATCTCCATACCCATTATTCTACCCATTTAATTCCATAAACATACTCCAAATACCACATATTCATTTCATATTCCATATACACATCATATTAACCCTAAGTATTTTTCTTTTGAAAAGCAAATGGATTAAAATATAGGGTCCAATAGTCAAACCCTAGACCTACAAAACCATACACAAGTTAGTGTCATAAATTTAATTTTAAATATGACCTTAACATGGTCTTTTTAAAATTAAATTACATATATTGAATGTGCGCATTATGAAATAATACAAGTCAAAGGAAATCGAAATAGTTCATTTTGATAAGTTATAATCAAAAGCGCATAAAACAAATATGATGTTATGAAGTGTAAGGTTATCATAACACAATGAAACGAATAATGTGATGCCATAATGCAATAAAAACAAACATTATGAAAATGTTTCGGAGGCATAAGACGTGGGGAATGGATATGAAGTGGAGGTATGATGAAGTTTAACGGGCATAAGGCCATGCAATAGAACTATAATGAATTTCAAAGGCACGGCGATCAAATCACAATGCACTGTGAATAAAGTATGAAATGGAATAATAATATGAGTCGGTGGAAATGAAATGTATGGCAGGCTGACTATACGGTAATATGAGTAAACAACAGTCAAAGGTTAAGGTAATGAAAAGCTGAGACGTGGAGGTAAGCACCATGGGTAGGTACGCAGGACAACCACGAAGGAACGCAGGACAACGACGAAGGGGAGCAGTCAGAGGTTGAAGCATGTGGGAACGGTCAACCAAAATTTGAAAACACAACAATAAACGTTTCAACTAAAAACAACACTGTGAGTTTTTGCATTCAACCAAAACTCATACACTGCACCTCCGCCATTTTTACACACAGACTTTTGTAAAAATCACTTTCTCTCCACCATCATAGCCATTTGCAGGCTTAGGGAGAACGATGAGTGTTGTATAAGATATTAGCACACATTCGAGAGTCGGAGGAGAATGGTTTGACAAAGAAAACGCAGAAACAGAGGAAATCAAACCGAGAGAAGGAAAGCAAGAAATATAACAGTGGAGAATCGGAGAGATAAGAAGAATAAGCAGAGTAGATTGAGGGATAAGCTGAGAAAACTAGCAGTCGTGTAAGAGCAAGCAAAATTAACTAAGGAAGATCTTGTGAGTAAGAAGGTAAGAGAAAAACTCGATTTCTTTCAATAAATGCAGCGGATGTTTTGATGAGGAAATCTCGAGATTTTTAAATGCAAACACAAGTTTGACTCCAAGATATAAGATAGCGCATCAAACATTGTTTACGATTTGTCATTGCTGTCATACATTAAGACTCTGCCATCAGTAAAGACATAAGGTTTTTGAATGAAGTTTAATAGTAGAAAACATTATGAAACACAGGTTGATTGAGCCATGACACAGAGGGAATCACGGCATTCCATTGCAAGTAGGTAAATCGATTCAGATCCTCCATGTTTACTCATGAAATCACTGAAGTTGGTTGATGAAACAGAGTGTTAGTTGTAGTTTGATTTCATAAACACATGTTTTCGCCGAGTTGATTGATGAAACAGTGTGTTAAGTTGTAGTTTGATTGCATAAACACATGTCTTCACCGAGTTGGTTGATGAAACAAAGTGTTGAATACACAGTGAATTAATTATAGTTTGATTGCACAAACAGTGGGCTTGATTGCACAAACAGTGAACTCGTAAACAACTTCAGTTTGACATATAAATGAATTTTTTAACAATAGGAAAGAGTTTTAGAAACGAAAATCGAAAGGAAAGGCCATGGCATGATTTAAAAAATAAAAAAATCGATTTTCGATTTCGTTTCCTATAAACAGTGAATATAATGAATGATTTACATAAGAAGAACATTTCATTTATATGGACAAAGCAGAATTTTGGGTGAAAGAGAACAAAACAAGAAGTGAGCAGAATGTTTGTTTTTGTTTTTCATCAACAAAGAGTAATGTTTTGAAAAGAACAGTGATTTATTTTTGCAGTGAGACAAAGATTAAACAAGCTTGAATTTATTGTTTCTAAAGAGCATCAGGAAAAAGGTAAGCCCTACTACTACAATTTATAACTGAATCAAAAAGATCTCTATGCATGAATGATTGTTATTTTCATTATTCAAAAATGAGGTTAACGATAGTAGAGGGATATATCAATTGGTTTTCAGAAAACATGACCACAAGAATAGAACCAAGATTTTAGATTGAGCAGTGGATGAAGGAAACAGTAGAGAAATTATATCAAGCTGGGCTTATAGGTTTTCTTTAGAGGTTTAATGGGCACAGTGAGAGTATGACTAGGGAGTTTGTAAACAACTATGCCCAAGATCAAACTATGGTAGGGAACTCAATCATTCCATTGACTCCAAAATACATCTCCCATTAGATCTTCCATTAACAGGAGAAAACTATCATAAAGGTCTACACTTCAAGGAGAAAGCATGGACTTTCTTATTAGAGAAGAACATGAAGGGAGCCTTCGATAGAACTAAAGGCATACCCAGGGAATGGTTCAACGAGCCATGGGGAGAGTTAGTTTTAATCATTCAAAAATTCTTCACATGTGATAGAGGACATAGTGTGGCACATTTGTACCATGTCAGGCCGCTCCAACACATTAAATAAGAAGTCAAAATAAACTTACCATATTTCTTCTCCTGAAATCTCCTCAAGATGATAAAGTCAGTGAAAAATGAGAACAAACCAAAAGAAGCTCAAGTTTATCATCAAGGACTAATAAAGATTCTTATAGAGCATCAAGTAAGAACTCAGGGTATAATCTGGAAAGAGTTTTTAGTCCAAAACCAGCATGAAGAACAGGTCATAGAAGAACAATACAAAACAAATCAAGAAATCGGAGGCATCATGAATTCACCACTCTATCCAAGAACCAGGTCTAAGAATAAAATAAACATTGTCATGATTGAGAAGGAAACATCCTTCATATCCACTCCTAGGAGGCATAGAAGAAAGAGCCCAATAGAAACAAGTAGCAAGGACCAAGAAGTACAGTTTATAGAAACACTTTCTACATAGAAACAAGTAGAAGACATAATTGAAAGATTGGAGAAAGAAGCTTTAGAAAAAGACTCATACTTTGATAATTTAGAGACAACATCATTTGCAAAATATACACAGGAATTAGAAAAAGACTTGCACTTGAGTAAGATAAAAGAATTGACAGATCAGTTAGAAATAAACAAGATCTTGGAGAAGCACTTGAAGAAAGAAAATAAAGCATACAAGAAAAATAATGCAAAGTTAGTGAGGGAGAATGAAAAACTAAATGAGGAGGTAGGCAAACTGAAAAGAAAGAATGATCTACTTTGCAAACAGGCTTTCAAGTGGCTTAAAGATAAAAACATGTGGAAAAACAAATATGAGAAACAGAAGGTCAAAGCTACTATTTACAAGGAAGAACAGTGCAAGGGGATAGATTATCTTTTAGAGGCAGCACAACAGGAAGCATCAAGGTTAGGCATAGGGTTCATAGCAGAGGTCAGAAGATCCAAGAGGAAGAAACAAGCATGACGACATGCTTGTGAATCAACAAGGGGGAGATGTTGGCCCTCATTTTTGGTCTAGTTTTGCTTAAGAAAACATATTTAATTTCTATATTTTCCATCCATTTACCATCACATCCACCTCATTTTTATGTATTTATGCATATTCAGGTATTTAAATTTAATTTTGCAATTTTTAGAAGTTTTTATGAAAATTGAATTTCAAGTGCATTTTTTGACAAAATAAAAAATTCTCGTAATAGCTATATGGATGTCATATTTGCAGGACACCTGGGCACGAGATGGATGTATTTATGGAAAGCTCTGAAACTATGACTGAAATAAATCCTATTGGTTCGGTCAAACCAAGTTTAATCAGGCCCGGTCAAAGCTGGTCAAACAAGACCAATCATTCAGAAAATCCCTAGGAAATAGGGCAGTTTTATGATTTCATGGGATTTTCCATATTTTTAGTGATAGGTTGGATGAGTTCGACTTGGATAGGTGGATATGGATAGATATAGTTGTTAGAGATACTTTAGATCAGTTTGTTTCATAATCTTCTATTTAAGCCAAAATTTTGAAGGACTATGCATGTATCATTTGTATAATTTTATGTTGAGACATCTGAATATTTGAAGTTAATTTGAAGAACCTGTTCTACCTTCATTTTGTTGTTCAATGGTGTGGATGATTGACTGAAGTTGCAGTAGTTGATAATCTCTTCAAGTGTGCAAAGCAAGGGTGGAGGGCCCCCACTCCAAGCTAAGTACACTTCATTGTTAAACTAGCTTTATTTTCATAAACTAGTTGCTTCAGATTTGTTTACTTGTTTTGCTTCAGATTTTCTTACTTGATTTGATGTATGATGATTTATGTTTGCTGATGAATCTTGGTTTATTTATCATCTTTATATGAAGGGACAATCCAGTGTTCAAGTTGAACCCTCCTTCTATTGGATTAATGAATAAAAACTAGAGTTCATCTTTCTTGCTTTCAAGTAGTTTTATGAAATTCCAATTTTCTAACAATAGTATTATGATGAATGAATTTGTGATGAGGAATATCAAGGATCTCATAAGTTATGAACCTCTTTCATTATTTATTTGTGCATCTTAAGTTGTTGTCAATTAATGGTTTTTGATTTCTATTCATCAAGTAATATTGTAGAAGGACACAAATGGATCTCCTAAGTTAAGAGCCACTTCATCTCACATATATTGCATCAGTGAATTAGAAATTATTTAATTAGATTTATATTTATAATATGTATTTTCTTAGTTCTTCATATTTTATTCTCTAATCTTGATTACATCTGATATCCATACATTTTGGACATGCCTCCACGTTTTACAAACCTGGATTGATAATGAAATACTTGTGTTAATTTGTATTAATAAATTAGCCCAACAAAGAGCCTCAAATGGTCTCATCCTCAAGGATTCTCGAAACCCATTGTTGAGTCTCAAAATTGTCTTCCATATTCATCCATATTTACATCCTTTCATAAACCATTTAGCCCTCATTTCATAACTATCTAGCCTAAAACCCTACATCAAGTAACCATCTTCATGATTATATGGGTTAGGATCCTTGTTTTCCAAAGTTATTTATTTTATGTATTTAAAGTGAATTCATGATTAAAAGCTAGGAACTTAATATGGTTTCATTTATATATGTGTGTGTGCGTGCTATGAGTTTTGTGACATGTGTAGATCACTTGGAAACTTTCAAGGCACCCTTATGTGGCCTCCCAAGATGAAATTCGAATTTCAACTCAAGAGGTGGACCATATTCCAAGGAGAAATATCATGGATATCTTTATGAGTCAGGGGATTTGTATCTAGTATTCAAGGATAAGTTGAGACGAGTACGGATCTAGTAGATATTTAAGGGATCTACATTTATTGAGTAGATATCCCTAATTCATGTATAAATAGGAGGAGCATCCTTCGAAGGAGGCTAACAATTGTTAGTTATTCATTAACATTAGATTTATCATTCAGCATCAATAATATCATTTTCTTTCAATTATGAGTTATGAGTGTTGTGTGATTCTTAAGAGGTGGTAGTTGTTCATGTGTGCTCATTGAAGAATGAAAGGATCCCCATCAACAATCTGCATACAACTGTAACATAGTTTTATTTTTATTATTTTCGTTCCTGCAAGTGTGTTTTTACTTTCATGCAAGTGTGATTTCATTTCCTAGATTGTCATTAAACTACTTGCTTTCTAAATTATCTTAGTTTACTTGTTTTCCAGTTATTTTATATTTGATTCTTATAGTTGTTCATAGATAAGTTTAATTCAGTTTTCTTTGATTCTAGTTGTAATATGCAATTCCATTATTTATTTACATTCTAAACAAATCTCCTACAACAGTCTCATCTGAGGTCCCATATATTTTGGTTTGCTTCTAAGTTTACAAAACCCCCGAGTTAACAAATTAAATGACAAGGATTTAACATACAATTAAAACACCCTACATGTCTAACATCACAACCCTAGAATCACATCCAACAACATGCTCATTATGCTTAAATGTGTTTGAGTCTTGTAGATGAATGCTCAAAAAGTTCTCATTGCAAGATGTAATAGGTTGTTCCCCAAATAACCTCACCTACCATGGGGACAAGTTCAACCTTATCAACTTAGCACATGATTTATTGTCAACGGAATGAATTTTATGGCAAAGTTGAGCCGAGCCAAAGTTATGGCAGAGCCCAAATATATTTTTCCGAAATATACTGAATGTTAGAGCAAAGTTGGGCCGAGAATTATTACCGCCTCGATCCAAACCTGAATATAGTAAACCTATCATGCAAGCTCATTGGTACGTCAGATAAATTAATTGTCTTCATCTTTGTCCAACCTTGTTGCACAGCTACCTCTTGCAAGTAAGTTCTAGTGTGTCTTGTGTTATCTGGACCTATGAACTCAATGATCATGCCTAATGTTTAGCCCTGCACAATGGCACATTCTACTTGTTCAATCTGCAATAAGAAATCGCAATGTGATACACAATTATAACGCAATCTTCCTCTCATTGCACCGCATAAAAACTTCTGATACTATTTGTCATCCTTGCACCGTAATGAAATCCATTGTCCCAAGCTTCATAACTTAATTGCACTTCATACCAACAACTATCCTCCTCAACTCATATCAGATCTAAACCCAAATAAAACAGGTCCCTCATGCATCAATGGATCTAGAACAAAACGTATTTGGAGACGTTCCTCTTACTGGAGCGAGTTACAAGGATTCTACTGATTTTTTTCCTCCTTATTCTATGACAGAAATCCCGATTTTCCTCCAAAGAGGGTTTTGGAGGATTTTCTCCTTTAGCAAATGTGGGAAGATCTCAACTGACCTCGAGGTTTATGGAATCGACTTTGTCTATTATTTATGATGCGCCATTGGATAGCACTGAATGTAGTCATCAACTCCGAATCATTCAGGATTTTGCTCATATCAACATCACTAGGCATTTCGTCTGGGACTCGATCTGTTGACCTTGACATCTTGAGGCCGATGCATCTCTTGCATGTAATCTCTTTGCCTTTTCTAGAATGCGTTGATTATACAGGCAGGCTCCACAGGCTGTGGCATGCGTTGCACCTTTTTCTTATTATAGCCCAAATGATCCAGTGAGCTCAGAGTTTGAATGAATATTTTGCAGAGTTTTTATATTAAATGTTTTATTTGCAGGCTTGTTTCGAGGTCGATGTCCAGCAATTCGTATCAATGCTCATCCTATTGTGTTTGGTGGTGACAACCACCTTCTCGACAACCAAATACACTGAGTAGAAACGCATACCAAATTGACCAATCATGCTCAACACCAGCTGCAAGAACTTCCATAAACTCTTTCGTCCCAAATCTTGCAAGATCTAAATCTCACGAGATTCAATTATTCAATTTTCCTCTAAGTTTAATCTTTCGACAATGAATAAGTTTAATTCTAAAATTTCACGAGATTTTGTCATGCCAATAATAATGGTCAATGAATTTGTTTTTTTAATTTTCATTATATATATATATATATATATATATGTTCCATTTAAAATTTAAATTATATTTTAAAGAAATAATGTATTTAATTTTTTAATTTTTTATTTTTGTTATGTTCCATTTTAGAATTTAATACACACACACACGTATATATATTAGATTTGATTATATATATATATATATATATATATATATATATATATATATATATATATATCTATTTTAATTTGGATTCAAAAAATAAATGAGAAGAATTGATCTCATACCTGAAATTATCGCTCTTTAATCTTTGCTTGTGCTCCTTATTCAGTATCGTTTGTTTTATTGTAATTTTCCTACCAAGGGTTCATAAATGGGTGGCTCTTACTGCACCACAATATTGCAAATTTATCCTAAAAATCACAAAAACTTGTTTTTATTTGTTAGTCTTATTCTATTGAAAAAGAAATGAAACGTTCTCTTACGTATAAGAGAATTTCCAATGCATCCATTTGCGTAACAAGATCATCAGTAAACTCATTTTCATGTTTAAAACTCTTTGATATGTACCAATATATGAGATACCAATTGCTTTGATTTGAATAATGACAGAAGATACTGAAGAATGAAATCCTAAGATCCGATAACTGTCTTAAACCAAGATTCAATGTAATCTTGTCTTCCTTGGTTTTCTGATATCATGCCATGCAAGTCTTCAGAGATGTGATCTTCATTCATAGAATTGGGTGATAGACCTGCATGAAACTCAGGTTTCAACAACTTCTCTTCTTTAACATGCATCCATGATTCTTGGAAGTTACCTGAATATTTTTCCTCTTCTGATTGTTGTTCTTCAATGGAAATTGGTGCTTTATTTTGCAGTACCTCAACATTATGAGTGGATTGAGGTGTTTTATTGTTGGGGATTCCAAATGGTTGTGCAGGTAGTGGAGTGGAAATGGATCTTTGGGGTACTTGTGCGGATGGTAATGGTTGAATTGAGGTCAATTGAGCGTGAAATGGATGTTGTGGTGGAGGTGAATAGTATGAATAGCATTGAGCTTGGCATTGAGGATAGTGAGGAAAAGATTGAGGATACAGTGGATTTCTTCTGTAAGGCCCTTGCCAACCTTGTTTCCAAGATTGGTTTTGAGGTTGGGATTGAGATGGCCAAGGTTGCCAAGGCAAGGGTGTTTTCCAATTACTCTGGGATTGTTGTGCATAACCTTGAAATTGAAAAGCAAGATCTTGCATCATACCAGGTTGATGAGGTTTCCATGATATTTTTGGAGCCCCATAACAAGATTGTTCCAATGTCTGCTTTGCTCCTTGATAAACTACCTTTAACCCTGGTAATGATGGACAATCTTTAGTAGTATGTGATCGTGCACAAATTTCATACATTTTAATGTTATCAAGTGGACATTCATGTAAAGTATGTTTCTTTTTGCATTTAGGGAAAAACATAAATGAAGCAACATTCTCAACTATTTGCTTGTTTTCCATTCTTAGCATATCAATTTGTTATTTTAAATTACCAAAAATGTCTAGCAAATTGTTAAGTTCAATTTGACGTACCAATATTGATGTTGACTTACCTACTTTTTCCATAACAGGATCCTGAGGGCATCTTGCATACTTTTCTTTTCCTCTTGATATGTTCTTACACAATTCACAAATCTCTTGAAATGACAATTGTGAAACATCTCCTTTTCCCACCAGGTTAAGAAGATCAATCCATTCATCCCTTATAGCATTTAGTAGGAGAATTTTTAATGTGTCTGATCCTAAATTATGCAATTTAGCTCTTTTGACATGATATGTAAATCTCTCCACTAAATCTTCTAAGCTTTCATCCTCTTTCTGGTTCATCTTAAAGACTTGATTTCTAAGGTCATGGTTTATACAATAATATTTGTATTTTTCCAAAAATAATCTTTTCATATCATCCCATGTCCTTATAGAATTTGTTCCTAAAGTCATGAACCATTTAAGAGCTCTATCCTTCAATGTTGTCGGAAACAAATTCAACTTTTGAATGTGTAATAAGTAGCCATAAGATCTACAAATTATTTCAAATTCAAATAGAAAAGTTTTTGGGTCTTCTTATCTCATACCATTGAAGATAGGAAATATAGATGGAGAGATGTTCTTCATATGAACATTGATATCAGTTTCTTGAATGGGAAATCCAAAAGGATCTTCCTCATCTTCACCATCTCCACCCATTTCTTCTACCTGCAAAACTAGGAATTCATTATATGGATGGGTTTGTTTGTTTGTTTGTTTGCTTTTTTTTTTTTAGTGAATGGGGGTTTTGTTTTATGAATGTTTTATCTTTTTTAATTTCCGTCTAAATGCAAATAACCCTAATGAAAATGCTTTCTAAACAATCTTCCTAACTAGTTACATCTAAGTATGCTTCCCCGGCAACGACGCCAAAATGTAGGGTGTTTTAATTGTATGTTAAATCCCTATCATTTAATTTGTCAACCCGGGGGTTTCGTAAACTTAGAAGAAAACCAAAATATATGGGACCTTAGATGAGACTATTGTAGGAGGTTTGTTTAGAATGGAAATAAAGAATGGAAATGCATATTACAACTAGAATCAAAGAAAATTGAATTAAACTTATCTATGAACAACTATAAGAAGCAAATATAAAATAACTGGAAAGCAAGTAAACTATGATAATTTAGAAAGCAAGCAGTTTAATGATAATCTAGGAAATGAAATCACACTTGCATGAAAGTAAAAACACACTTGCAGGAAAGGAAATAACAAAAATAAAACTATGTTACAGTTGTATGCAGATTGTGGTTGATGGGGATCCTTCCATTCCTCAATGAGCACACATGAACAACTACCACCTCTTAAGAATCACACAACACTCATAACTCATAATTGAAAGAAAATGATATTATTCATGCTGAATGATAAATCTAATGCTAATGAATAAATAACAATTGTTAGCCTCCTTTGAAGGATGCTCCTCCTATTTATACATGAATTAGGGATATCTACTCAATAAATGTAGATCCATTAAATATCTACTAGATCCATACTTCTCTCAACTTATCCCTAAATACTAGATACAAATACCATGATTCATAAAGATCTCCATGAGATTTCTCCTTGGAATATGGTCCACCTCTTGAGTTGAAATTCGAATTTGAGCTTGGGAGGCCACATAAGGGTGCCTTGGAAGCTTCCAAATGATCTACACATGTCACAAAACTCATATCATATTCATAAATATATATATATAAACATACATACATATAGTTGGAAAATAAGGATCCTAACCCATATAATCATGAAGATGGTTACTTGATGTAGGGTTTTATGCTAGATAGTTATGAAATGAGGGCTAAATTGTTTATGAAAGGATGGAAATATGGATGAATATGGAAGACAATTTTGAGACTCAACGCCCATTGTTATATAAAAACTCTATTAGTGGAAGATACTCCTCCCACTTCCTATGTTGATGCATGTCATACATCATCAACATGTCCTCAAGAATCATGTTAACCCTCTCTGTCTATCCATTTTTTTGTTGATGATAAGTTGTACTGAAGGCTAACTCTGTCCCTAAGCCTGCAAATAACTCCTTCCAAAACCTGGAATTGAACTTGGAATCTTTGCATGATATGATGTTCTTGGGAACACCATGTAACCTCACTATCTCCCTTATGAAAATTTGAGCTACATCACTAGCTAAATTCGTAGACTTCACTGTAATGAAGTGAGCTACCTTGCTCAACCTATCAACCACAACCATGATGGAATCATGTTGTCTCGATCTTCTCGACAAACATTAATGAAGTCCATAGAAATGACCTCCCATTTCCATTCTAGAATCAGAATAGGCTGCAACAAACTAGATGGATGCTTACACTCTGCTTTCACCTACTGATAGTCCAAGCATCTAGCAACAAACTCAACCACATCCTTCTTCAAGTTCGACCAATAATATAACTTCTTAAATGGTCAAAGTATTATGGTATCTCGGGTGGCCTGAATACGACTTAACATGAAATTATCTCAAGATAAGCTTCTTCACCTCATTGTTATTTGACACATAGATCCTATTCGTGAAACTCACCAAGCCATATGTCGTGAGGTGATACTCCTCATCCCTATCACCTTCACCCTGTTGTTTCAACCTCTGCTTCAACTGATGGTACTTGTCATCATACTACCCTACATGTAAGACCCACTCCTATAAAATTGTCCCATATGAACTCACAACTGAAATTTGATTCACCTACACTCTCCTATTGATAACATCTACAACCTTTTTCTCCCTACCCTTTGTTGAGAGATTTAATGGGTGTATTAATTCTCCTGCATCTATATGTCAATCCAGGCTCATAAACATGAGTTGTATTGCGCTTTCTAAATTTAGTTTTTTGACAGAGTTCTAATGGTTTCCTTTATGAAATGAGTTAGCTAAATCTAGCACACAATTCATCAAACCCTAGCTAGCAGAATTAATAATCAAATTCTAACTTGAAACTTTTAATGAATCTATACTCAAATGAAATCCCAATCTGAATCACAAGATATATGCTAAGCAAAAACTTCCAATTGAAACACTTTATCAAATAACTCAGCTCTCATGAAAACCCTAAGAAACCCTAATTTTGTTACCTATGCTACTCTTGAATGAAAAGTTGCAAATTCTAATCTACTTCAAGCATGTTCGGAAGGTAAGTAAACTTGAAACTAAACTTTCCAAAGGTAACTTCAAATCTATGATAAGCTTCACTCTTAGACATAACTCGGAGGAATCTCTAACTAAAAACCTATTCAATCCTCTTGCTTGTTTAACTAAGTAAAAATCTAAATCCTATACCTGAAATTAAAAATGACTTCAAATCTACTATCAAACTCTCACTTACCAAAATACACTCTTCTAGCATTCAATTATCATGAAAGGAAAACTTAATCCAATGAAATATCAACTCTCCTTGTCAAACCAATCAAAGCTTGTCAGCAACTGATAAACTTAAACCTATGTTTTGTTTCACACTCTTAACCAGGCAACTTTATGCATATTCCTAATCTATCATAACCTTAAGAACAAACTTCAAGCCTTAACTCTAAAGAATGACAATAAATAAAACAACCAGCAATTGGTATCACGGACACAAAACTGCACTCAGGAAACTATCCTACAGTTGCATAAATCTCAAATTAAACTCAAGCGAACTTATTCAAAATCTCATCAAACCAACACTCTATCTTCGAAATCCAATTAGGCATGCATTACCTCAGGCTGGAAATAGTATCAGACTCTAAGCTATGGAACTGCACTCAAGCACTCCAAATGAAACAAGGGAAATTGTACTGAAAACTAAAACCAAATCGCTCACTTGAACTCTACAATCAATCCACAAATTCTATTTAACAAACTGAGAATTTACTTGATAAATAAAACTAACTCAAACTATGATAAGCCATTTGAATTAATGAATCTAGAACGCAATGCTTCTATGGCATACACCCTTATGCAAATAACATAGCAGAAAACTAATCGATTTGAATTAAATCACCTGATAATGAATCAAGCCATTCTGATTAATCAAACTGAAATGAGTACTCCTGTGGCACACGCTTCTATGAAAATGACTCGGAAGGAAATCAATCAGTTTGATCACTAGAAGCAACAACAAATGTGATTTATTCAAAATTGGCTGAAACACAATCCAATGTATAATTAAACTCACACCTTATCAATTCTGATTATTCGGTAATTATCTCAACTTCGGCATTAGAGGGTTTCTCTGTGTTCTCAACAAATAGACCAGCTCGTCATAAGCATTCAATTGATAATGTGATTAAACAAGTTTTATATATCTATGACAACACGGTCAGGGTAATACAATTTGTGGCTTTAGAGAATAGAGTACAAATCTGCCTTAGAAGTAAGAGCGCCAATCACATGAGAATCATTCATTCAAGTCGCCGAGTTAAAGAATCTGAAAATGCATAACATAATCCGCACACTAAAATCATTTAAATTCAATGGAAATCCCCACGCAACATATAAACAATTGATAAATCAAAGATAAACAAAAAGCAGTTGTGACTATCACACAGCTATGTTCCTACAAAATGTTACAGAGCTGATCCCAGATGGGTGGGCCCGACCACACCTGGGGAGCTTATTTACTTACAGGAAACGAAAAGCTTCAATCACAGCTAACTCATGAATTCATAGCGAACTATCCAACCAATTGATTTGAACTCAATACATAGCCATTGTAAAAGTCTTTCAATTAGAAATAATAAGTCTGGAGATGAAAGATACAAAATGACAGTATATCTTCTGTTCGCTACCTTCCTAACTATTACATAGCAACCTTTATAGGCATTGACCTGGTTACAAACAAACTGAACCATACATAGAAAATTCTAACAGCTTAGCTAAATTGAACTTCCAGATTAGATCACTGGAACAATCTATTCGATTTTAGCATAACAACCCTCAACTAACCCCAGGATTGGTACCAACTAAATTCAGTGAGGATAATGGAGATATTTGTCATGGCGGAAGTTGAACTCGTTCAAACATAACTGGAGGTGGCTCGCTCATCTAGAAGTATGCAGCCTCTCATCCTTTGCATTGTTAGGTACTGATCCCAAAATGGCTATTGAGTACAAAAGTGGTCGAACATGATTCATGGGCCAGCACTCACCTATTCCCATCCTGATCAACTGCTGAAATATCCACACTCAACCATATTGATTAGTTAGTTCATTAATAGCAACTCAAATTCACTTAAATCCAACTAATAAAAAACAAAATGTCACACTGAAATACTTTTACCTCTTAATAGGAGTTTAACAGTTTTGGAACAATAAAATGGCAATAGAGTAGGTATAGGAGTGCAAAGAGGACTAAATAGAGGTGGAAAACAGTGGCAGTGGGGACAAAATGGTGGAACAACACCCTTAATGTATCTGATCTCAAAGTCAAACTCACTGAGGGTAGCCAACCATCTAGATTGCCTGGCATTCAGATTGGGTTGGTCAAACAAGTACCTCAATCCACTATGATAACTCATCAAACTGAACCTCCTGTCAAGAAGATAATGTCTCCACATCTTCAATGCATGAATGATAGCTGCCAACTTAAGAGCATGAGACACATAATTCTACTCGTGCTCATTCATGTTCCTTGACTCATAACATACCACCTGTCCTTCCTACATCAGAACTCCACCAAGTCCTTCCCTGGCAAGCATATGTACATACTAAAAACTCCTTGTTGGGATATGCAATCTTCAAGATTAGAGAATTTGTAAGCAAATACATCAACTTCTCAAAACTAGCTGCACATTCCTCAGTCCATTAAAACTTATTTCCTTCTTTACAAGAATGTAATAGGATAGCCATCCTTCGAGAAGTTCCTGTTGAACCACCTATAATAACTTGCTAGTCCCATGAATAATCTTTACCTCATCCACATTCCTAGGGATTTGCCACTCCATGATAACTTTAATCTTTTCTGGGTCCACTGCTATCCCTTCCTTGGAAACAACATGTCCCAAGTAGTGAATTTGAGACTGAAAGAAACCGCACTTACTGAGTTTGTCATACAATTCATGCTCTCTCAACAATCTCAACAATGATGTCAGGTGCTTTCCATTCTCTTCATCATTCTTAGAATAAACCAATATATCATCAATAAAGATTATCACCAATTTGTCCAGATAAGGATGCAACACATTGTTCATCAAACACATGAAAGTGGTTGGAGCATTAGTAATACCAAAAGGAACCACCAAAAACTCAAAATGTTCATACCTCATACAAAATGCAGTTTTGTAGATGTCTTCTTCTTTGATGCGCATCTGATGATATGTTGATCTCATATCAATCTTTGAGAATACTACTGCTCCCTTCAGCTGATCAAACAAGTCATCAACCCAGGACAATGGACACCTGTTCTTGATGGTCAACTTGTTCAACTACCTATAATCAATGCACAATCTAAGAGTACCATCTTTCTTCCTCACAAACAACATTGGTGCACCCCAAGGCGACACAATTGGCCTTATGTATCCCTTATCAAGAATTTCCTTAAGCTGCAACTTCAATTCCACCAACTCTAGAGCGCTCCTCATGTATGGTGCCTTTGATGTTGGCACTAATCCTGGCATCAACTTAATAGAGAAATCCACTTCCCTATGAGGTGGTAGCTTTGGAATATTTGCAGGAAACACGTCTTGAAACTATTGCAAAACTTGATACCTCTTCAAGACTTCCTTGTCCTCAAGATCCTTCCCTTTGTCACCGAAAACATGAATTGAAAACAACAAACATCCTTTCCTGTAGTTGCACTTGGCTTGCATAGTTGTAACCATCCTCACTGATGTAGGCTTCTTCTTTCCTTGCAAAATTATTTTTTCCCCATCATCATCTAGGCACTCAATATCATTGTCATAGCAATCCACTTTAGTCCTGTGAATGAACAACCATTCCATGCCCAAAATCATACTATATGAACCCAAAGGAAGCACATTTAGATGTGTTGATGTAGGCATACCATTCAACTCAAATGCACAAGATCTCACTCAATGATGAACTATCCTCTTGGTTCCTATAACCAACTGCACCAACCAAGATTTTGCATGCACTTCTTTATTCAAGCCACACTTATCCACCGGGTCAAGGCTAATATAACTATAGTTAGATCCAGTATCAATCAAAATAGAAACAACTTGATCATGAAGCTTACCTTCCATCTCGATAATGGAAGCCTGATGATATGCCTACCTAATATCCATTGTTGCATAAATCCGAGGAATACTCTGCCCAACATCTCCAACTGTCTATGCCTCCTGAGCATTGTAAATTTGGGGCTTGCCACCCTCATGCAATGTGGACTCACTTTAGCGATGATCTCCACCACAAGTCCAACACCTCAAAGGTTTCTTTCCATTACCCTTATTATGCTCCTCAAGTTGAGACCCATGTCCTCTGTCAACTACATTGAACTTCTTGTGTGGCACTACATTCTCCTTATCACCAGTTTCCTGAAGTCTTCCTTGATTCTTAGCCCACTTTCCTTTAGTATTCTCATTCCATTTCCAATCATGCTTAGGATCAAACTTTTGCTTTGAATATTCATAACAATGCTTCAACTTTCTAATGGCTTCCTCTAATGACCACGGCTCATCAAACTCAATTTGGTCCTTGAATGCTACGAGCAACCCACTAATGAACCTTTCAATCTTTTCTTTCTCGTCCTTAAGATAAGGCACATACCTCCATAGCTCCATAAACCTTATAGTGTACTCAACATCTATCATAGAACCCATCTTTATCTCATAGAACTCCTTAGCTCTGTCATCATAGTATCTTTCAGATAGGTACTTCTTCTTGAAAAGTCCCTTGAACTCATCCCAAATCAACTCCTCTTCTCTAATGCTTCTGACATTCTTCACGTCTTCCAACCAGATGTTTGCTTTCCCTTTGAGACCAAAGGTGACTATCTTGGCTTTCATGTTCCCGGAATAGTCATGCAATCTAAAGAGCTTATTTGTCCCAAGCAACCATGATTTTGCATCCTCTGATCTCTTCATCTCTTCGTCAAATGTAAGAGGCTTGGATTTCTTAAACTCATCTGGCAAATATCCCCTCTCACTCCTCCTATAAGGATAATGGCGTTGATGGTGATGATATCTCTTGGAACGAGAACTAGAATGGAATCCATAAGTTAGTGCCCCTCCTGTCAAGTGTATCCAAAGATTTTCCACCTCTGAATATATCATCTTTGTCCATCCTATGTCCTCTATGATAGTTGCTACCATATGCCCCATTAGTCTTCTCTTCCTGTCCGTGATTGATCATCTATCCCTACTTCTGCAAATCTGAAAGACTCTCGAGGATGACAGCATTAACTTTTGTTTACTTTTCTTGAGCTCTTGCGTTAGGTCCCTATAATACTAGTGATTACCCCATTACTATTGTAGTTGTATCCCTTATTAGTATTGTTGTGCCCCTATTGTCCCCATATTGTTATTATTGTGCCCCATAGAATCCCTCTATTGTTATTTTTGTGGCTTTATATTATTATTGTTAGGTTGGCTGGGTTATATTGTGACTCCTTAGACTCCTATATATAGAAAGGAGGTTTTGTCATTTGAATCATCCAAGAATTTTTTTTAGAAAATCTTCGGCAAAATCACATAACCAATCTTTTGTCGACGCGTTTCGAACCAACCAGTGTGGTTCATCGTCATCCAAGAATTGTTCATTTATGTAATGTAAAGGAGGTTTCCCCCTCAAAGAGGTTGAATTCTAAGGCGTTCATCTATCCATTCTATCTTTTTGAGCTGGTTTCATAATATTTGGTATCAAAGTTTTGGATTCTAGGGTTTCGCTGCTCCAAATAGGTGATCGTGGCATTTTCGCTATAACTTTTTTCTGCGACGTTTCAGAAGCTAAAAAAAAAAACCATTTGAGAAGAAATTGCACTGAACCCCGGGTCCAAATTTCAGAGCTTTGCACACAATATTTGCGGAGATATGATCTGTGGAAGTTGGTCTTTTTGCAGACTCCTGAATTACATTCCAAACAGGTGACCTGGGGAAAATCGTCATAACTTTCTCAATGAGCATCAGATTGAAATTTCATAAGAAGGTACAAAAAGAGGACGGACTGTAGTTTCTTGTATATATTTTTTAGAGAAAAGGGTTGAAACAGTGACTCGTGGCACGTCATACAAGTTCGCTCTACTCAACTAGTCTATAATCAGGTCACTGTGGGAGATTTGGCATAACTCTTCCTTGGAGAAACCAATTTGGATCAGACTGGGGGCATTGGAAAGAGGACATAGAGGGCTACTACAAATCACAATTTCAGAACTAGATGATCCGAAATTACAGAGATACATCAGAGGCAATATCGAGCTCCTACAAAGTGAAAAAAGGTGTGTAGATTTTTTTAAATTTTTTCTTAAGCTTGGTTTGAAAAATTATTTTGAATAATTCAAAGGGCATAGTAAAGCATTATTATCAGTAACTGATGCCCCGAGGAAATAAAATGCAAACACCTAGTAAGCAACCTGAAAGCGCTAGCATGACTCATGAAGAAGAGGAAGAAATGCTACATGATATATCAAAATTGCAAGACCAAGTGCAACAAATGTCACTCTCACAAAAGCTAACAGAAGCTAAGATAAATGGCGTAGAATCTAAGATAAATGGCGTGGAATCTAAGATAAAGGGCGTGGAAGCTAAGCTGAATGGCATGGAAGCTAAGATGGACGATTTGAAGATAGATTTGAAGATAGGCATGGAATATTTGAAGACAAATTTGATAAAGTTTCTACAATAAATGCTTACTAATGGTGAAAGGGTAGTAAAGGAAACTCATGATGAGAACAAAAGAAATGTTAATCATGATTTCATAGACTCTAATGTTGGACCGAAGACCCACAATATTCCAAAAACCGATATGAGGAAGTTTGATGGCAAGGATCCCGCAACATGGATATTACAAATGGAGCAATTTTTCGATCTCAATAATGTGCAAAACACACAAAAGGTATGTATTGCAACTTTATATTTGGAACCAAATCAGTTTGTATGGTATCAATGGCTTTGCTCTCGTAAACAAATTATCACTTGGGTAATTTTTACGGAAGAATTGACAGCACATTATGAGGATACAAAAAGCAACACTTTTTTTAGCCAATTGATAAGTCTCAAACAAAAGGGTTCAATAATGGAGCACATTGAGGGGTTCCAAAAATTGAACATAAGGGTAAAAAATATTCCAGAGGAGCATAGGATTGATGTATACATAGGTAATTTAAAGGATAATATCCAACATGATGTTTGCCTTTGGGAACCTGATTCATTAGAGAAGGCATTCAGGTTAGCAAGAAAAATGGAAAGCAAAATTATGGCAACCAAGAAGCATACCACTTACAATTATAAAGATGGAAGTGTTGTTGCCCCAACTCTTCCACAACCTATAAGGTTGACACCACAACAATTGGAAGAAAAAATATCCAAAGGGCTTTGTTACAGTTGTGATAGCAAATACACTAAAGGTCATAACTGTGTTGAGAAGAAATTATTCTACATCGATTGTGAAGAGGAAGAATAAAAGGAGCAAGAAAGGTCAAAAGAAGAGGATATACTCCAGGAACAAAGCCTAGATAAAGAAGAAATTAATCTGACCATATCTTGTAATGCATTGGCTGGAATTACCACTCCTCAAATCATCAAGATAGAAGGACAAATCAAGAATAAAAAGGTAATAGTGTTGATTGATTCAGGAAGTACCCACAATTTTATTCATTGTAAGATAGAAAAAGAATTGAATTGCTTCTTATATCCAGCACCAGAGTGTCAAGTGATGGTTGCAAATGGAGGAATGATAAATTGCTCTGGAAAGTGCCATAATATCAAGCTATCCATGGGAGAATATGTATTAACTAGCCCAATGCTTTCCATTCCAATGGGAGGTGTTGATGTTGTACTAGGAGTCCAATGGCTACAATCCTTGGGTACAATAGCTTTTAATTTTCAAGAACTTTTCATGAAATTTTCTGTGGAAGGAAAGGAAATTGAATTAAGGGGTATTGCAGGGAAACCGGGAAAGATAATCAGCGCTAATAGTATGACAAAGCTTCTAAAAAAGGAACAAAGAGGTGTAATTTCACAATTATGTTCGCTAGATGTTTCCACATTGGAATCATCTATTTCTCCAGATCTCCAAAAAGTCTTGGACAATCATTCCAAGGTATTTGAGACTCCCAAAGGTCTCCCACCTATTTGTGATCATGATCATGCTATTCATCTGGTTTCAGGAAGTGTTCCTCCAAACATCAGGCCGTACAGATATCCCTATGCCCAAAAGAGTGAAATTGAATGTATGGTTGTAGAAATGCTAGAGGCTGGTATAATTCAACCTATTCAAATTTCTTTCTCTGCTCCAGTAGTATTGGTGCACAAGAAGGATGGATCATGGCGCATGTGTCCGGATTATAGGGAGTTCAACAAGCTCACTATTAAAGATAAGTTTCATATTCCTGTCATTGATGAATTACTGGATGAATTGCATGGATCAATTTACTTCACCAAGTTGGATCTTCGTTAAGGATATCATCAAATCATAATGAAGATTGAATACATTCCGAAAACAACATTTAGAACTCATGAGGGTCATTATGAATTCTTGGTCATGCCTTTTGGCCTTACCAATGCACCTTCTACATTTCAAGGTTTGATGAATTCCATTTTTAAACCCTTCCTTAGAAAATTTGTGTTATTATTTTTTTATGATATACTAATCTACAACAAGTCTTGGAAGGATCATGTTGAACATGTTGACAGGGTGCTACAACTATTGAAGGAGAAACAATTATATGCAAAAAGGTCCAAATGCTTCTTTGGAGTACAAGAGGTGGAATATCTGGGTCATATTGTATCTCATGAAGGAGTTAAGGTAGACCCTAGAAAAATTAAAGCCATTAAGGAATGGAAAATCCCCACATCCATAAAGCATCTGTGAGGATTTCTCGGGTTGACAGGGTATTATCAGAAGTTTGTTAAGAATTATGGGAGAATAGCAGCACCTCTAACAACATTATTGAAGAAAGATGCATTTTCATGGACTCCAGAAGCAACAAAGGCCTTCGAACATCTTAAAGAGGCAATGTGCCAAGCACCGGTCTTAGCTACACTGGACTTCACAAAAACCTTTATTGTGGAATGTGATGCTTCAGGAAATGGAATTGGTGCTGTTTTAATGCAAGATGAAAGACCCATTGCTTTTGAAAGTCGTCCAATCAAGGGAAAGTTTTTACAAAAAGCTATTTATGAGAAGGAAATGTTGGCAATACTCCATGCACTTAAGAAATGGCGAATCTACCTAATGGGAAGACACTTCAAGGTCAAAACGGATCATGATAGCCTTAAACACTTTTTAGAAAAAATATTATCCTCTGAAGAGCAACAAAAGTGGGTCACAAAGATGTTGGGTTATGAATTTGAAATCATCTCCAAAAATGGGGAAGAAAAATGTGGTCGCAGATGCACTCTCAAGAAAGGATGAGGATGTGGAAGCATTGTTGTGCGCCATTTCTATTATCCAACCAGATTGGATAAACGAAGCAAGGGAGGAATCGAAGAATGATGAAGAAGTGTGGGCACTTATTCGAAAGTTACAACAAGATTCCAGTACATCTGATACATTTAGCTGGCAAAATGATTCGTTATGGTACAAAGATCGCTTATACCTCTATAAGAATTCCCAACTAAAACAAAATATTCTTATGGAATTGCACACTTCTCCCTTAGGAGGGCACTCGGGATTTTTAAAAACTTACCATAGGGTTAAGAAGGAATTTTTTTGGGATGGCCTTAAATCAAATATTCAAAAGTTTGTGGCGGAATTTTTGGTTTGCCAACAAAATAAAGTTGAAACAATTAAGACACTAGGTCTATTACAACCTTTATCCATTCCAAGCCAACGTTGGGAGGAGGTTTCAATGGATTTTATCATAGGTTTACCCAAGTTTGAGGGAAAGAGTGTCATCATGGTGGTAGTTGACAGACTTACCAAGTATGCACACTTTTGTGCATTATCACATCCATTTAAAGCCAGTACAGTTTCTACTGCATTTATGGAAACAATTCAAAAGCTACATGGAAACCCAAAGATTATTGTAAGTGACGGAGATCCCATTTTCACTGGAAATTTTTGGATAGAATTGTTTTCATGTCTTGGTACTCAATTAGCTCATAGCTCTTCTTATCATCCTCAATCTGATGGGAAAACTGAGATAGTAAACAAATGTTTGGAAGGATATCATTGTTGCTTTGTATCTGATAAACAAACACAATGGGTCAAATGGTTGCCTCTGGCTGAATGGTGGTATAACACTTCCTTCCATACAACAACAAAAATGACCCCATTTATGGCACTTTATGGATATCAGCCACCATCCATCACATTATATTTAAGAGAAAATTCCAAGGTTCAAGTAGTGGAACATCACATCGAACATCAACAACAAGTCCTCCAACTCTTAAAGGATAACCTCGTGTTGGCACATAATAGAATGAAACAATAGGCAGATCAACATCGCAGCAAAATATGTTTTGATGTAGGTCATTGGGTATTCCTACGGCTACAACCATATAAGCAAATGTCCCTCAAGCAAGCTAAGAAGGATAATAAATTATCACCAAAGTATTATGGTCCATACAAGGTGTTGCAAAAGATTGGTACTATGGCATACAAATTAGAGCTTCCTGCAACTTCTCGATTGCACCCTATTTTCCATGTTTCATGTTTAAAGAAGGTTATAGGTGACAAGCTCTCAATTCAAACAATATTGCTAGAACTTGACGAGGAAGGAAAAATTATATTGGAACCGGAAGCAGTCACAGAAACAAGAACTCAACAGCTATGAAATCGATCAATTTCAGAGTATCTTATCAAGTGGAAGAACTTATCCGCTGAAGATTCCACATGGGAGGATGTAAATTTTATACAGAAGCATCCAGAACTACTCAAGCGTTGAGGACAACACTTTTTTGAAGGAGAGGGGCATGTTAGGTCCCTATAATACTAGTGATTACCCCATTACTATTGTAGTTGTATCCCTTATTAATATTGTTGTGCCCCTATTGTCCCCATATTTTTATTATTGTGCCCCATAGAATCCCTCTATTGTTATTTTTGTGGCTTTATATTATTATTGTTAGGTCGGCTGGGTTATATTGTGACTCCTTAGACTCCTATATATAGAAAGGAGGTTTTGTCATTTGAATCATCCAAGAACTGTTCATTTATGTAATGTAAAGGAGGTTTCCCCCTCGAAGAGGCTGAATTATAAGGCGTTGATCTATCCATTCTATCTTTTTTTAGCTGGTTTCATAACATATTGCAAGTCTTTCCTGTGCCTCAATCAACCTATTATTATCTGCCTTGCAACTTCTGATCTCTGCCCTCGGACTCCTCAGTGTATCTGCTAGATCATGAGAATAATTTTATCCTTGCTACTCAACTGACCTTTCCTATTCCATTAAATTCAAATAAACCCTATAAGGGGATTAATGTGAACTGTAGTCCACCATTCTACTCTTCATCTCTAATCCTCCATTTGTTGTAACCATGCCATGTTAGATAAACCAAATAGATGACATAATAAAAATCATACCTCAATGTATCTTAGGGGAGACTATCACCTCTGCACAAGTCAATTCAGATTAACATGATATATATAATGACATCAACATATCAACATCATGCATAATAACACAAAACTATAACACTAACTTCATACACGATAAACATAACCACAAAAATGCATGCATAATAGACACATAGAAAATTGACATGCATGCATAAAAATATGCATTTAGCCCATCCAGTCCAAGTGATTGAACCTGGAAACTTTGATACCACCTTGTAACTCCTCCTCCCACATTTAACCACTTTTACAAGTCTCCTAGGTAAACATGATCTGAGTGTCACTATGATATGACCCGACCTCCATGTTCTAGTTATGGAAGTGGTGCCTGCTGTTAGTGTCAGTCTTTCCAGCCTTCTTCCAGTGATCAAATATGCTCTTACAAAGTGGTCTCAGAGTTTCCAGGTCAAATTTTGTCATTTCAGTGAGTCTTCAAGCCAAAATTTGGTCACTAGGCATTAGGTCTAGGGTTTGCCCAAATGTCAGTCCATGTCATCATTCAGCTGAGCCTATCATCATTCAGATGGTTTTCATTATCATGTCAGTGTCGAATGAGTCATTTTATACCTTATTCATGCTTCAGTTGCGCCTTGGCAAGGTCATTTCCCTCTCCTAGGGTTTTGAAGGCAGTTTCTCTTGGACGGTCAAGTCACCAGCAAAACTTGTTTCCTGATGTTCATATAACTTCCCCTATCCTTAAAATACCCTATCAAATGCTTCCCATCCCTTAGATCCCCAAAATTCCTCATTTTTGCACAAACCCTAATTTCTAGCTACAACCTGGCAATTTTCTAGGTTGGGCTTGTGTTTTGCCCTTTTGAACCCCTTCCCCTCACTCAATCTCTGAGATTCCACTTTTCCCTACTTCCTAACATCCCTCCCCACTCCCAAAAATTTCCCCAAGAATTTAGAAGCCCCCTATCCCCTTCATTTCGCTTCATTTCAGCAAAATTCCTTGTTTCACACATCGGGACAAGTTTCACTCAAATGATGTTTCAGAGCAATAAAAGATTAATTTTGGGAAACTGAGAGAGGTTTTTGTCTCGAACATTTCAAATAAGAAAAACCTCCTTCACTTTTTGCACAGGTGATATGGTTTGGGAGAAATGTCAAGAATACCGTTGTCTCAGGAGAATCAAAGACACCTCTAAAAGTGACCTTGGGAAAATCAAGTTTTCTCATAGCTTGGTTGGCCAAATGATTTTATTGATGGATAAAATGATAACTAGACATAAATATATTTCCAATGAGCTATCATGAGCTCAATTTGGGGTTGAGGAAGGCATTCAAAAGTTGACTGCAACAGCACTCTTCCTTGAGGCAGCCTCATTTGGTACTTTTTGACCAGTCTTGGGAGATTTGATTTTTTACAGGTCAAATGAACTCCAAATTGAAAAATTCTAGTTGATTTGGAAAGTAGACTCAAATACCTTTCCAACGAGCTATCATGCGCCCAATTCCGACACCGGGAAGGCCTCCAAAAGCCTCCTACAAAAGCACGACCCGTTGAGAGCCCTTCTGCAGTTTAGAAAATCAACGGGCGCGACCCGTTGGGGATTTCTCCACAGAAATTTGCCAGTAAGCTGCCAAATGACCCCAAATCTCTTCAAGATTGCAGGTAGGCCTATGATCATCAAATTATTTTGCTTGATAGAGAAAAATGAGCATGGGAAATGTGTTTTAATGCCATCAAGTTGAAATGAGAAGTTCATGTATATTTGCTTTAAAAATGTCAAAATGCAAGTAGAGATAGGGTTTTGTTTTGCTGCTCTCAAGGTTATCCCTTTCACCCCCTGAGGTTGTTCATGAGGAGGGAAGGCCATCACAGTAGCATGATATTCTTGAGACCCGACATGTCAGCTCCACTCCTCTGGTCACTTATCAGAAAGGCCCAAGGGCCTTATTTGCAGCAGCTAGGCGAGTACTATCTCCACATCAGGTGGAAGGGGTCTCGCCTTCATCTTCAGCTCAGCGAGTGTTATCTCCACATCAGGTGGAAGGGGTCTCGCCTTCATCTTCAGCTCAGCGAGTTTTATCTCCACATCAGGTGGAAGGGGCCTCGCTTTCTTCACCAGCACAGGTACTACAGAGGGGCAAAGAGCCCATGATTCATGAGGATCCGGTGATTGATCTTGAGGTCAGTTCTCCTAGCCAAGAGGCAAAGGAGATCATTCAGCATCTCAGGGTTGAAAATGATGTTTTACAGAGGAGACTTGAGGGTTCCCAATGGACTATTACTTACCTGGAGCAGCGGAACAAACAGTTAGAGGAGGAGAAGGCACTTGATGAGCTATGGAGGATTCGTAGCGATCGAGTCTTGAACCGTAGAAGACCCGGTGATCCATTGCCTGTTGACCGAGAGTCAATGCTCATTCAGGAGAATGCTCACTTGGAGAGGCTGTTGGCTAAGGCCAACCAAGAGAAAAGGCTGCTGAGAAACATGAAGAATCACTATTGGGCAAGGATGCATGTTTGCAAGGCCAAAATGAAAATGTTCTAAAGGAGGTTGTCCGAGGCTCTTAAGCGGAAGAAGAAGACTAATCCACTCCGTATCTTGGCTGAGGCATCCCTCAAAGATCATGGCACTCACTAGCATCAGCTACAGCACAAATCCCAAAAAAATTGAGAATTTTGGGTAATTTTGGTATTTTTTGGAAATTTACAGGTTTTGGCTTCTCAACGGGTCTCACCCCCGGTGAGACCCTTTGTCATCGTAGCTCCGTTTTGCAAAAACTCAGCATTTTTAGATTTGTCATGCAAAATTACATATGCCCATGGATGGACTGAGTTTTTATGGGGTTTTGGGCCTCCAGAAGGTCAAAATACATGCAAAATTTGACTTTCTGCCCCTTTTTTGAGTTGCAAAAGCAGTCTTGGGAGAATTGACTTTTGACTAGGCAAATGACCTCCAAATCCAAAAATTATAGTTGGGTTGGAAAGTAAACTCAGAGACCTTTCCAACGAGCTATCCTGCACCTCATTCTGAAACCGGGAAGGCCTCCAAACAGAGCTCCAAAGTGCGCAACCCATTGAGGAAATGTGCGCGACCCGTTGAGGAAATTGTGCCAAATTTGACCAGTTCAGCCCAGAAAACGCAGTTTGGCTCCAGTTTGACTTTTTGAGGTTGATGGTGGTCCTCTTGGATGTAATTGTGACACTTTTTGGATACTTTTACTCTTGTTTAACTCTTCTAGAAGATTTATGCATGTAAAGGGTAAAAATTGAATGTATGAACTGGTTTCCAAGTTTATAGAGACAAGTTGTTTTGACTGCCTATTTTGTAGTGCTCAGTTTAGAATTAGTTGAAACAGCTCCTAGAAGGATGAGCTCGACCCCTAGAGGCAAGGGAAGAGGTTGGCTTGCCTATATTATGTATTTTCTTAATCATTTTCAGGGGTTGGAAGGTTGGACTCTTGAGGGAGAAGCTATCATTGTATATTTTCACTGTATCTCTGCAATTTTTGGCTAAGGAAGACCAGGGTTTTGCAGTCATCTTTGGGATTCTTGTGGACTCATGTGTTGATGGTGTGTTTTCTCAATGTTCTTGTAAGCTTTGTTATGTGATTCATTTCCTTTCTTTACTGCTGCACATTAAACAAATGAAGTGTTAAAGTATGAATTCATGCTAGCCATGCTCTACTTTTAAATTTGTTTAATTTCAATGTTTTCTATTGTTTAAGGAGAATTCAAAGTATTATTTGCTCTCCTTAGCTCCTCACCGGTCTTTTCCATCCACTCACCTCAGTCATAGGCATCAATACGGTCTCCTACCTCGCCCCAAAGAACCCCCTGCAGAAACTGTGTCAAATCCCCGCACCCAAAATTGCAATTCCTCAAAATTGCCACCAAAAACCCAAAAAACCCCAAATCAACCTTTTTAATCATTTTACTAGCCTAATATCAGTGTTACCTTGTTGGTCATCTCATCCCATTGAAGATCTGCCGAGATTGACTGGAGAGAGCCTTCTCCTGCCCCGTAGGGCTAGCTACGAGGCTAAATGGTTTGATGTAGCCTTGAGGTTTACCTTTCTCAGCCTGAGGTGAAATTTCAAGCGCTAACATACTGGCGACCATACTGGGGAGAACAAAATTGTTTGTTGATTGATGTGTTTGTTTCATAAGTCTTAGACGGAGCCTGAAGTTACGCCAGGTAGCCTTCGAAAACGCTCTTGCTTTGCATCAGCGCAAGTAGATAAACGCTGCTTCAGTCAATCTCCGTGAGCTTGTGAATACATCACTTCATTTGCTTTTCACCCCAGTACATGTATCAAGTTCAGATCTGATTGTTGATGGTGGACAACGATCAGGCACTTGACAGGCTGAAATCATTCACTTGGCGACTCTACATTAGTTTCAAGATCAGATCCAAAGACTCCACTGGAGGATGATCCCGACCAGCAGAAACATGAAAGGACAACATGGACAGATCAGGTATTCAAGTTGGAAATTTATCCAAGGCATTTTGTTCTTTGTCATAAATTATTTCTTCTCTTTTCCCAAGAATGTAAAGAAGGCTTTGCAAAGTGTACTATGCTTGAGAAAAGATCCCAGGCCTGCAGTTGACTCTTTCCCTTTGAAAAGTGTGAAAACCAAAGATTTGCATACCTTTGAGCTTGATCAAGATCCTTTTTCCGAATTTTGTGATGGCTATCTTCAAGTTGATGAACCTCAAGTGACCAAAACTAATTCAATACCTGCTGTACATACCCCTATACCTTGTAAAATTACAGATCGGTATAAACTTCTTGTTTTACCTTCTGTTCTTCATGCTTTCCCCAAAAACTATGATCTATACTTGCCGATGTTTGATGATGAATGTAAGAATGTCAACGCTGAGCAACATGTGCAGAATTTTGAGAATTTTCTAGATCTTTTTGAAGTTGATGAAGAAGATGTTAGTATAAGGCTTTTTGCTCTTTCTTTGCAAGCCAAAGTGAAGAGTTGGTTCAAAGCCCTGCCTGATGCAAGCATCTCAGATTTCCAGCAGTTTGTCAAAGTTTTTCTCGATAGGTGGATGATCGGGCAGAACCTTTTCTTGATTGTAGAAGAGTATAACCAGCTGAAAAGATTGCCAGGGGAGACAGTACAACTGTTTTCAGCCAGATTTAATCAAGTTTATTATTCAATGCCAATCGATATAAGGCCTACTGCTAGATTAGCTCTCTTGCACTATCCGGGTGCCTTTGATCCAGAGATGGAGTTTCAACTGAGAGAAAGGGATATTGCAACACTTCACGAGATGCAAAACAGTGCAGTCGATGTAGAGGCGCATCTGCTGATCCGAAGGGCAAGGTTGAAAGAAGAAGAGATGAAAAACATAGATCCGGCCGAATCAACATCTTTAGAGGTGAAACTTGACATTTTGGTAAGTGCAGTGGAAAAGATGATGGACAAGATCAATGCAAGGAATGATTATGATGTTCAAACTCATGGCTCGCTGATTGAAGAAGAACAAGTTGCTGACCCAAAACATTTTGTTTCTGATCCCAGTTGTCATAGTGATTGTTTTATAGATCATTGTGAAGAAGAAAGAACTGTTGATATGACCTGCATGCTTGATGATGTGTTTTATAGTGATGATTTGCCTCATTTTGATCAGTATGATGATGATTATGTTCTCCAAACAGAAGCTAATCTTGTAATCAAACAAGCAGCTAGTTTGTGGGAGGAAGAATTTCATTTTCAGCAGCTTGAATACAATGTTCAGCCATCACATATCAGCTATGACAGTGACGAGGAAAGTGCAGCAAATTTTGAAGTAAGTGAAGGATCTTTACCTTTTCGTTTTGATTCACGTCAGTTCATTAAAGACAACTTCCATGAAATTAGAAATCAGCTGTCAACAAATCTTGATCTAGACCATCTTGGAGGCAATAAAAACCTTGTTCCAGACTTCTCATATTCAGATTTGCAGCCCCCAAATGCCATTGGTTTTCAAGTTGCAGATGAAAGCATGGAAGCTGACATATTTGATCAAATGATACAAGAAGGTGACTCCGTACCATTCTGTTTTGAATCATTTCAGTTTTTGAAGGGTAGATTGCATAGTAAATCTTCAAATGAACAGCCTATAACAAATCAGCAATCTATCAGTGTAAATGTTGAGGATGAGACAGATGACAAAATTCTTGAGCAGCCTGTAGCATCAGATTTGCAGCTACCAAATGAAATTGAAAGGCAGATTACAGATGAAGCTGTGGCAGCCGAAATACATGATTTGATGATACAGGAAGATTCTATACCCTTTTGTTTTGAAGCATTTCAGTTTATAAGGCAGAATTCTCATAAAATCTCTCAAGAACAAGATGAACAACTAGAAGGATGTCATACATTTTTAATGGATACAATGCAGCAGTCTTTTCAAGTTTTTCATGATCCAATAGCTGATGTTTTGGATGAGGTTTGTTGTCAAAGTCTTTCTCCATTGACTACATGTGAGCTTGAAACATGTGCTGATTCAAATTTGATCCGGCAGTCAGTTTCTTTCTCATTTTCAGCAGAGGTCTCGTCACAAGGCTCAGATCACAATTTGCATTCCTATGAGGAAATGAGAAGTAATCCATTGGATGAGCTAAGTTCCAGTGTGCTTGAATTTCAAGATCCTTATGCAGTGTTTTTGGAGGTGGATAGAGAATTCATATCATTCCACGGATCTGTTTCTAAGTTGTCATGGGAGTTGCCTTTCAGTAGTTCTCTCTTGTTGTTCATAAGCAAGCACTTGTGGAGAATTTGAACAGCAGATGGGACACTTACTTGGTTACATTGGTTGTTTCATTTCACTTGATCACGTGATGAATGAAACTGTTAGAGTAGGTTGTGATGAATAAGCTCCCTTTTGAGCATCATTTTCAGTTTGTCGGTTGTGTTTAAGTATTGAGTCAGTTTTTAGTTGAGTCATGAGTCCTTTGTGAGTCAATTTTCAGTCTTGATGTTAAGTTAGTTTGTGTCAGTTTTCAGTCATGCATTTCAGTTTGAGTTTTTGACTCCATTGCCCAATGATTGAAAAGCACTGGTCTGCTCTCCCAGAGGTCTAAGGTTCTTGGCACCTCCAAGGAGCTACCATCCCCATTGGAGCCAATGTTAGTGTCAGTCTTTCCAGCCTTCTTCTAGTGATCAAATATGCTCTTACAAAGTGGTCTCAGAGTTTCCAGGTCAAATTTTGTCATTTCAGTGAGTCTTCAAGCCAAAATTTGGTCACTAGGCATTAGGTCTAGGGTTTGCCCAAATGTCAGTCCATGTCATCATTCAGCTGAGCCTATCATCATTCAAAGGGTTTTCATTATCATGTCAGTGTCGAATGAGTCATTTTATACCTTATTCATGCTTCAGTTGCGCCTTGGCAAGGTCATTTCCCTCTCCTAGGGTTTTGAAGGCAGTTTCTCTTGGACGGTCAAGTCACCGGAAAAACTTGTTTCCTGATGTTCATATACCTTCCCCTATCCTTAAAGTACCCTATCAAATGCTTCCCATCCCTTAGATCCCCCAAATTCCTCATTTTTGCACAAATCCTAGTTTCTAGCTACAACCTGGCAATTTTCTAGGTTGGGCCTGTGTTTTGCCCTTTTGAACCCCTTCCCCTCACTCAATCTCTGAGATTCCACTTTCCCCTACTTCCTAACATCCCTCCCCACTCCCAAAAATTTCCCCAAGAATTTAGAAGCCCCCTATCCCCTTCATTTCGCTTCATTTCGGCAAAATTCCTTGTTTCACACATCGGGACAAGTTTCACTCAAATGATGTTTCAGAGCAATAAAAGATGAATTTTGGGAAACTGAGAGAGGTTTTTGTCCAGAACATGCCAAAGAAGAAAAACCTCCTTCACTTTTTGTACAGGTGATATGGTTTGGGAGAAATGTCAAGAATACCGTTGCCTCAGGAGAATCAAAGACACCTCTAAAAGTGACCTTGGGAAAATCAAGTTTTCTCCTAGCTTGGTTGGCCAAATGATTTTATTGATGGATAAAATGATAACTAGACATAAATATCTTTCCAATGAGATATCATGAGCTCAATTTGGGGTTGAGGAAGGCATTCAAAAGTTGACTGCAACAGCACTCTTCCTTGAGGCAGCCTCATTTGGTACTTTTTGACCAGTCTTGGGAGATTTGATTTTTTATAGGTCAAATGAACTCCAAATTGAAAAATTCTAGTTGGGTTGGAAAGTAGACTCAAATACCTTTCCAATGAGCTATCATGCACCCAATTCCGACACCGGGAAGGCCTCCAAAAGCCTCCTGCAAAAGCGCGACCCGTTGGGTGGTGCGCGACCCGTTGAGAGCCCTTCTGCAGTTCAGAAAATCAACAGGCGCGACCCGTTGGGGATTTCTCCACAGAAATTTGCCAGTAAGCTGCCAAATGACCCCAAATCTCTTCAAGGTTGCAGGTAGGCCTCTGATCATCAAAGTATTTTGCTTGATAGAGAAAAATGAGCATGGGAAATGTGTTTTAATGCCATCAAGTTGAAATGAGAAGTTCATGTATATTTGCTTTAAAAATGTCAAAATGCAAGTAGAGATAGGGTTTTGTTTTGCTGCTCTCAAGGTTATCCATTTCACCCCCTGAGGTTGTTCATGAGGAGGGAAGGCCATCACAGTAGCATGATATTCTTGAGACCCGACATGTCAGCTCCACTCCTCTGGTCACTTATCAGAAAGGCCCAAGGGCCTTATTTGCAGCAGCTAGGCGAGTACTATCTCCACATCAGGTGGAAGGGGTCTCGCCTTCATCTTCAGCTCAGCGAGTGTTATCTCCACATCAGGTGGAAGGGGCCTCGCTTTCTTCACCAGCACAGGTACTACAGAGGGGCAAAGAGCCCATGATTCATGAGGATCCGGTGATTGATCTTGAGGTCAGTTCTCCTAGCCAAGAGGCAAAGGAGATCATTCAGCATCTCAGGGCTGAAAATGATGTTTTACAGAGGAGACTTGAGGGTGCCCAATGGACTATTACTTACCTGGAGCAGCGGAACAAACAGTTAGAGGAGGAGAAGGCACTTGATGAGCTATGGAGGATTCGTAGCGACCGAGTCTTGAACCGTAGAAGACCCGGTGATCCATTGCCTGCTGACCGAGAGTCAATGCTCATTCAGGAGAATGCTCACTTGGAGAGGTTGTTGGCTAAGGCCAACCAAGAGAAAAGGCTGTTGAGAAACATGAAGAATCACTATTGGGCAAGGATGCATGTTTGCAAGGCCAAAATGAAAATGTTCCAAAGGAGGTTGTCCGAGGCTCTTAAGCGGAAGAAGAAGACTAATCCACTCCGTATCTTGGCTGAGGCATCCCTCAAAGATCATGGCACTCACTAGCATCAGCTACAGCACAAATCCCAAAAAAATTTGAGAATTTTGGGTAATTTTGGTATTTTTTGGAAATTTACAGGTTTTGGCTTCTCAACGGGTCTCACCCCCGGTGAGACCCTTTGTCATCGTAGCTTCGTTTTGCAAAAACTCAGCATTTTTAGATTTTTCATGCAAAATTACATATGCCCATGGATGGACTTGAGTTTTTATGGGGTTTTGGGCCTCCAGAAGGTCAAAATACATGCAAAATTTGACTTTCTGCCCCTTTTTTGAGTTGCAAAAGCAGTCTTGGGAGAATTGACTTTTGACTAGGCAAATGACCTCCAAATCCAAAAATTCTAGTTGGGTTGGAAAGTAGACTCAGATACCTTTCCAACGAGCTATCCTGCACCTCATTCTGACACCGGGAAGGCCTCCAAACAGAGCTCCAAAGTGCGCGACCCATTGAGGAAATGTGCGCGACCCGTTGAGGAAATTGTGCCAGATTTGACCAGTTCAGCCCAGAAAACGCAGTTTGGCTCCAGTTTGACTTTTTGAGGTTGATGGTGGTCCTCTTGGATGTAATTGTGACACTTTTTGGATACTTTTACTCTTGTTTAACTCTTCTAGAAGATTTATGCATGTAAAGGGTAAAAATTGAATGTATGAACTGGTTTCCAAGTTTATAGAGACAAGTTGTTTTGACTGCCTATTTGGTAGTGCTCAGCTTAGAATTAGTTGAAACAGCTCCTAGAAGGATGAGCTCGACCCCTAGAGGCAAGGGAAGAGGTTGGCTTGCCTATATTATGTATTTTCTTAATCATTTTCAGGGGTTGGAAGGTTGGACTCTTGAGGGAGAAGCTATCATTGTATATTTTCACTGTATCTCTGCAATTTTTGGCTAAGGAAGACCAGGGTTTTGCAGTCATCTTTGGGATTCTTGTGGACTCATGTGTTGATGGTGTGTTTTCTCAATGTTCTTGTAAGCTTTGTTATGTGATTCATTTCCTTTCTTTACTGCTGCACATTAAACAAATGAAGTGTTAAAGTATGAATTCATGCTAGCCATGCTCTACTTTTAAATTTGTTTAATTTCAATGTTTTCTACTGTTTAAGGAGAATTCAAAGTATTATTTGCTCTCCTTAGCTCCTCACCGGTCTTTTCCATCCACTCACCTCAGTCATAGGCATCAATACGGTCTCCTACCTCGCCCCAAAGAACCCCCTGCAGAAACTGTGTCAAATCCCCGCACCCAAAATTGCAATTCCTCAAAATTGCCACCAAAAACCCAAAAAACCCCAAATCAACCTTTTTAATCATTTTACTAGCCTAATATCAGTGTTACCTTGTTGGTCATCTCATCCCATTGAAGATCTGCCGAGATTGACTGGAGAGAGCCTTCTCCTGCCCCGTAGGGCTAGCTACGAGGCTAAATGGTTTGATGTAGCCTTGAGGTTTACCTTTCTCAGCCTGAGGTGAAATTTCAAGCGCTAACACCTGCAAACTAGAAACAAACTGACATCCCTTAGAGACTACAAATCACTCAGGAGCCTAACAACCACTCCAGGTGATCAATCCTTGAGCTGGAATTATTTTTCACCTACTTGACACCCCAACCACACCCTTAACACATCATGCATGTGGTTGGAAGGCTATAACCACACCCATGAGCCTATATTCATGCAGTTATGACCCCAGATCCCCTCTTATGTGCCAATGGTTGCGAGATCTATGCCACTTCTTCATGGCTAGCCTTTAATCCAGTGCCTAAAACTTTTGAGGAACATCACAATGATGATAACAATGCTAACAAATCAAACTTGATCAAGTACTAACCAGTACATGCCTAGTACATGATAGACATTTCATCAAAGCATATGGTAAACATGAAAGATACAGATCATGAATGCATATATGATCATAAACTTTTGAACTTCATCTAAGAATCACTAAGAAGGCTCTACGCCCTCTCAAGCTAGTTGCAACAACACTTGTTAGCCCATGCATTCATCAACCATTTAATAACTTATAGAATCATGAAAATGAGTCATAGTAGGTGTACATCATATAAGCAGCATATAACCAAAATAGGAACTATGACAAATCATCCATGAGATCAACATAACAACCAATACAAGTGCTCATAGATCACATTAGGAAAAATAACTCATATTGTCATATGAAAATACCAACCAAGTTAGGGACTTCCACGCACCACCCGACCATATATTGGGTTGAACCAAATCTCCCTTTCAGCCAATTACCCCCGCACCATATTTCAAGCATGAATGTGGGATCATATGGATTAAACCAACATAGAACCAACCAGGGCTTCCAGAGGCCAAATCACCTCAACCCTCCACCATAGTGATTTCACCTAACTGATTCAAAAATCACTAACACCAACCAGATTGGTTCTCTCCCCAAGCTATGAAGGGCCCCAGGGATTCTATCTCAACCCACAGTCATAGGAAACCTAATATGTTACAGGGCTCCATAGACCTACCATCTCAACCCACAGCCTTCCAGGGAACCCAAGCTATTTCAGGGCTCCAAAGATTCTATCCCAACCCACAACCATAGGAAACCAAAGAACCAATCAAAAAATCAAAAAAGGGGAACCCACTACATCATGGCTATCCAGGAAATGGAAAGGCAAGGCCAAAACCATTGTCACTTCAGGAAAATCTCCATGGCAATGGAAACACATAACCAAGGAACCACATGCATGTATCATGCATCCAAAAACCAGCAAGGAAATCACACGTGCAACCTATTACCTACAATGTATCATTTGTTGCAATTGTTGATCCAATCTTCTCTTCCGCCACCACCAATTCCTTGCTTGTCCTTTGCTTGCTTTCTCCAAATCCAAGTGAATGCTATAATGCTCCAAGAATGCTCTAAGTTTGAAAGAGTGTATGAGAGTGTAAGGAGAGAACCAAAACTTAACTGACAAAAGCTATCCATTGTTTCTCTGATACCTTTTTATTATTGGTTTCTCCTTTTTCTTCATTTTCCTTCATTTTTCCTAATTTCCCTTGCATGCATATTTGTGTCTCTTCACCTTCCTTTTCTCCTATTTTACTTCATTTTCGTAATTAAATGTCAATTGTCGTCTCTTTGCCTTTTCCAATACATTTGTCAATTTCCATGGTCATTAATAAACTGCAAGTGATGCCCACTATAATGTTTATCTACCATTCAACTTGGAACATGTGTCCCATGACCTTGGTCTTATTTTATTTACATGGAAAATCAACCAAGGGTTGTCACAGCCTCAGATTGCCTCTGCTCCTACTCAGCGCTTGAAATAGACATGAACAAACTTCAAATAATCCTCCTTCCCAGCCTTGACCTTCCTTCTTGAGCTACGACTACCTTAGTTGATGTGTAGATTATGGAAGATGCTTCTTGGATGTGTTCAAATGACTCCACAATCACCTTAATTTATATATGTATTAATGGATTCAACAAACTATATAAGTGGGCTGATACAACTATCACAAAGCACAAGCCTACATGACTTGTCACCCACAAAACCCTCCAACCACATAAAAAATTAATATTTCCGCTTCTAGAGCTCATATTTGAGTGATTTGTGTTGCCTCTTTCTCCTCTCGAGGTCCTCTATCATGTAAAATAATCACATGTTAAAATATTCTAGTGGTTTCACACCCACAAGTTTGGGTGAAAATTCCACACCTTGGGTTCTAAGCCCACAAATTACTTTTGTAGCGCTTCAACCTCTTAACCCCGAACCCTAGGGCTTGGAGTACCTCCCAAGATACCAAATCTCAACACTCCCTCTTAGCGAGGAAGGTACTTCCAAGGATAATAATTAACTCATTATCATCACTGTCACTATTTGCAACACTCCCCCAACTCCTAGCAACCATAACTGCAACAATCCCTGTAGCATGGACTATACCTCTCTAAGAGGTGTCACTATCACTGGAAGCCTCCTGCTTCTTCTTCTTCTCCTGAAATGTTTTCCACTTTCTCCATGATTCATTCTTGGTAGTTGTAGAAGCACCTTGCTCCCCAATGACCACATTCTCTTCTTAGGTTTCACAGTCTCCCTCTGACCTTGCAAACTCCCTCTGAGCATCGAGAACCTAGACCTTCTTTTCTAGAACTTGTATCTCCTGTGCAACCTACACCTGCTTCTCTGGAACTTTCACCTGGTTCTTCTTCTTCTTCCCATGATCTATAGTCTTTCCTGTCCGCTTGTATGGACCATGCTCTCTAACTCCAATCATGACACATATGGAGCTAGAGCCTCTAGCCTTGAGTCTTGCCTTCCCACCCTGGAACAAGACCTGAAATCCCTTCTTCTCGATTGTTGAGATAAACATCACATTGTATTTGAGTCCTAGTACAAATAATACATCCTTCGCATCACCTGACTGAACTCCATCTTGAATGACATGACACCTGATCCTCTGATCACCTTCTGACTCTTGTCGCCCAACACCATGTGCAACTTCAAGTTAGCTAGAGACTCGAACACCTCCTGTGATCTTGTCATATGCTTTAACACTCCACTATCCATGTACCATGCAGCGTCGATGGTACCTTGCGAGAAATGAGAGATCAAAGTGAAGTCCTCTTTCTCAAACCTCCTGGAGAGATCATCTATCTTAGCGACACCAACGACCTACTTGCCTTTCTTTTTCTCCTCATCTCCCTTCTTTTTCTTGATCGAACATCTCGTCGAAAAATGAACCATCTCACCACAGTTGAAACACTTGCTCTTACTCAATTCCTTCTTCTACCTTCCCTTCATTCTCACTGCAAGTGCCACGTCATCATCTGAACCATGCTTCTTCGGATGAAGATCCTTGTCTTGCAACTCTTCCTGAATGAAGTCATCTCACAACTTATTCCAGTCTGTTAAGTTGTCACAGGCAATGATCCCCTTGATGAACGACTTCCACTCTGGATTAAACCGCTTTAAGGCAATCCTCACCATCTCCGAATATACAATAGTCACAACGGCAAGCTCATCTCAAAATCGAGACAACCTCTTCGGAATTGAAGTCACCCCTTCACCCTGTGTCATCTTAGTGTACTTCAACTTATCCTCCAATACCAATACTCGATTCTCGTTCCTATTTTGGAACAAATTCTATAGAGCTACTCACATTTCATGTGTAATGTTCTTCCTGGACATATGAGGTATTAAGGACTATCTGACACTATCTAGGATGATCAACTTTGCTTTCACATCCAGCTCTTCGTACCCTTCCAACTCCTTAGGATCCGTTGGTTTCTTGATTACTTTCTCGGCGATTTCCTAGATCCCGTTGACCATCAAAACCAACTTGATCCTTTCCTTCCATGGACTACAACTGGAAAACCCTTCCAACCTTTCCTCATACCGGAGACCAGCCTACGACTTTGACATTATTGTGATCCCTTCGCCAACAATGTGACCAACTCCCTCTTAAGTTGTACTTCGTTATGCAAAATCTGATTCAACGACCCTTCAAAGTACCTCTGATACCATGTTTATTTTCCATGTTACTAGAGTCTAAGATAGAATCTTAAGTCATTTATGCTACTAATCCAAGTATCACAACAAGTATACTTTGCACAACAAAACAATATATAACAGTAAATCTACTAGTGCACAAAATATATACAACCTTTTACAAATTTATACAACAATCCAACTTTGTTTATTAATCAAATTGCTAATACAACAGTCTAGGGCTCCCATACCAGGGATAATGGCCCTCATACATATACTAGTACAAGAATGTAGAATACAAGATACACTGATGATTTAACTGATGTAGTTGACAATCACAGCTGCTTTTCCATATACTGTACACTGTGGGTCCTTCGCTTCCATTTTGTAACACCTTCCTCTATCAATGCACCAACTCCTTTAGGCCACTAAACTAGACTCTCTAACCTGCCCTCTAGTTGTTCATAAGTCCATATACAACCAATACGTATGGTCTTCACGCTCACTAGTTGCTCCTTCGTCCTTCAAGGCAACAACACTTTGAGACTTTTTTCCATTTTGCTCCTAATCTCTTTTGGGACTTTTCTTCCCACTATAGTATTCCCGCACTACTCTAATGAAGACTAACATAGGTTAGGAGGGTTACCACATATCATCATTGAATGTCGCTTCTTCGATAATGAACACAGGCTATACAACACTGCACCTGGATGGCCAAACCTTGATCGCCTTCAATTTGCCACTCCTAGCAGCCACCTTTGTCCATGAAGGTGTTGCACTTAGGGCTCATATTTGGGTACTTTCATGCTACCCTCTAATAGACCTTAAATGCCCAATACCAAATGAACCAACTTGTCCAACCTGGTCACTACATCCACTAGCATCAATTCAACATTAACACATCAATAAATACCTTAAATCTCCTTGTTTTGGTCTACTTCTCCGTTGTAGGTTTCAGTGACCTGGTTAGGGCTAATTACCAACACTTTAGCCCTCTTCCATTGCTCCAAAACACATCTAATAGCTGCGGCCAACCTCAAAATAAGGTATGCTCTATATACATTGTTGTTCTAGGCTAATACTAGCCCTAAATTAGACATGAAACTCCTCCTATTTCTAAGGTGAGGAGCACAACCCTCCTACAACTTCCAATATAGACCCACAACTCCTTGTTTAGAGACCTGCCCACACAAAACAAGCTTCAAACTCTTCCCATAATTGTCCCTTAAGGCCTTGGCCTGCCTCTGCTCCTACTCAACCCCTGAAATAGACATGAACATAGTTCAAATAGTCCTCCTTCTCAGCCTCAACCTTCCCTCTTGAGCTGTGGCTACCTCAGTTGATGCTTAGATTATGAAAGATGCTTCTTAGATGTGTTCAAATGACTCCAACCTTAATTTATATCTTTATTAAGGGCTTCAACAAACTATTTTAGTGGGTTTGTACAACTTTCATAAAACAAAGGCCTACATGAATTATCACCCACAAAAGCCACCAACCACATAAAAAAATAATATCTCGACTTCTAGAGCTCGGATTTTAGTGATTTCGTTGCCTCTTTCTCCTCTCAAGGTCCTCTATCATCTCAAATCATCACATGTCAAAATCCACTAGTGGTTTCACACCCACAAGCTTGAGTGAAAAGCCCACAAATCACCTTTGTGGTGCTCCAACCTCTAAACCCCAAACCCTAGGGCTTGGAGTACCTCCTAAGCTACCAAATATCAACATTGACGTGAATCCATCTCAAACTATGGTGGCCAAAATAGGAAGACGAACTTCTGAGTGGCATAACTTTTGCATACAAACACCAATTTAGGCGATTCTTGCACCATTGGAAAGGTATTTGTGTGCATAATAGGACAAATAGGTTCTATGCTAAAGAAAAAAAGTTGTACACCAAATAAATGTCAATTTTTTTTTGTCTCAAAATGCTCAAGGAAGGTTTCATACCCTAATTGGCCAAATTGCATCCCGCCGGTAAAAATGGTCCTCAGAGTTGATTGCTCCACTTTTTCCATTATGAAAGCATTGAGATGGATGAAAAATAATATAATGATCTAATCTGGATCATGATTAAGATTGGGAGTGAAGTGATCGAGGGGAAAAAAGCTTACAACCGATGATGGCTAATGGGCTCATATGTTTATCCTTTTTAAAGACTTAATGAAGAAGTGAGGTATTGAATCTACTTTGTTGGAAGATCTGTTTTTTATGCAATTAAATTGTTGAGAATTTATTGTAGAAACCTCTTTCTATCATGTTAATGTGAAGACTTATTCATTCAAGAGTAAATCAATGTAACAAACCTTTCCCTCTTGAATTCCTTGATGTTTTATTTGCGCATTATTGTCTTTTAATTGTTAATTTGATTAATAATCAATACAATAAAACACCACCTCCACGTTAACATTGATGAATGGTACCTCTATCTCTATAACATAAGTTTCCATAATATTTTCCAGCAAATTCTAGTTCTTTCATCAAAATACGTTGATTAAAAATGGAAAATTAGCCTTTTCTACCCTATAACCTACCTCAAAGTAGTTGATTGTTGCAAACTAACTCTTTTATTCATGCAATATTCCATGACTCCATTAACCCAATAAATTGATAGACACTGGTTTCTTCCCATCTCATTTCCCTTTTTTTTTGTTTCCTTCATTCCCTATCTTATTTATCTTCCTTTCTCATGTTCACTTTCATTTCCACATACTGTACTATACATAACAACCTTTGTTTTATCAAGGTTTACTCTTCGTTTTCACCTTAAGCTTCCACTCCATTTACTTAATAGTACTACTTTAAGGATAGTACCCTTAAGTATAGTCCCCTTTTTCTAGATGAGAGCTAATTCAAAGTGAGAGGAAAAATTGTTGAGGTGACAGTGTGCAACCTTTTTGAGTTACACAAAGCTATCACCTTGGTGCTTGGGTCTTTACACTTTTGTGGGTTTTAGATTTTGTTGTAATAAGTAACTTGTCTACCAAAGGAACATATAAAGTGGATGTTTCATCAATAATTTCAATTGGAATAAAATGCACATAATGTCACATTATCAAATCACTACCCTCAACATCAAACATACTAGCTAAATGTCTGTGCCTTTGTATATGAACATAATCAAGATTGATCTTCCAAATTTGAGAAAGTATTTTTGATCCAAGACATTTGCCATGTAGACTTTGATTATCTATTTAAGCTAGCTCGCTCTTGCAAAAATATGTGTATGTAAATGGTATTAGATATGACATGATCATTTTTAGTCACTATAGCATGTATGGATGATCTTTGAGGAGGACCGCGATGGCTTGTGCCAAAGGAGAATTAAGCATAACCATATTATATGCTAAATATATCGAGAATCTTTAATTCATAATGGCCTAATTGACACTCTTCAATGGCATAAACGACTTCACAAAATAGAAATATATTTGGAGTATTTTGAGAGGAAGATAACCAACCTATGGATTTTTAATACAAACTCATCCAAAGGACACACTTACTTCATTGTTTGAACAAATAACTTTCAATGACTTCATCCATGAACTCATGATGGTATCACATCTTTCCATAGGTAAATTATTTCAAAGTTATTCTTTGTTGCTTCTTAATAGCACATGGTTCAAATATTTAGAGTTGGCATTTAGGCCTAGCACAAAATGTCATTACTATATAGAACATTAGTTTGGTGCTAGGATCATTATGTTGAATTAGGCTAATAACTTGGTCCTTTAGGGCATTCCTGAAGATTTTTTTTAGATGACAACTAAGGTACATAATGCAATTGGTGTATGTGCTAAGCCCAACTACACCCTCACTTGATAAATGAATTCCTTAGATAGACAAGTTAATACTTCTTATTGTGTTGAATGCATGCTTCTTGGATAATAGAACGTTCAACATGATGATGTAGGTTTGAAGACATATTCGTCATGAGTCAAATGGTTTTGATGATTATACGTAAGTGAAAGGTTGCATATCTTCGTTAACTGTTGTGTTTTTTTTATTATGTTGGCTAATAAATGCTTACTTCATCCTCTATGGTTTGTAGCATGGGGTTCACCGACCCTGCATCATATTGATTCCGTGATATTTGGTGGTTGTACAAGCATTAAAGCTAGTTACCTTTTGTATCTTGTTGAACCTTCAAACAAACCAAATCTTGTAGCCTTCACTGACTATATATGGCCACAATAAGATTGGTGTATTGGAGAATGGGAATCGGGTTGGAATGGATTTCATATTGGATTGAAGTGGCTTTTAATGATCTTGTTGTCTTTAATTCTCTTTTTTCCCACATTTATAACATTAAACAATCGTAGGGTTAGTACACCATGCATTTCATTGATTTTGTGTTATTCAATGATTGTAGAAGCATGTAGATTATAATCACCTTCATTTGTTGGTTACAAGATGTGTTCATATCGATGACTTGTAGGTGGAATGCATCATACAAGCTTTGCTTGCTACATGTGGCAAACAACAAATATTCCTTGACTCTTAAATGATTTTCTCAGGTCTTGAGGGATTCATGACAAACCATATTTCTTGTCACAAACACACTTCAAGCTCTTGGGTGCCAAACACTTTGCCTTTAATGTAGATCCTATAGTTGAGATGGTGAGACATAAATGGTGTGAGATGATAGACATAATATGGAGTGTGCACTTAGCCACATAAAGTCAACAATGATCAATTGGTTTTGGTCCTAACCTTTGTACTACAATATTAGTTTCAAAAACTTATGGAAAAATCTATCATACTAAATTTTGTTTTATAACATGAAGAGATTTCTTAACAACAAGGTCGAAGCCATTACATGAAATACTTAGCATGAGCTCAACATGTCACATCTCAGACCTGAGTGGGGAGGATAACAACATTTCTCCTAATCAACTGAACTAAACCCAATTGAATATATATATATATATATATATATATATATATATATATATATATATATATATATATATATATATATATATATATATATATGCTTAACCATACATGAAGGCCATAATGAAAATGTAATAATCTAGACATAAGCGTTATTGTTCTTCATATATATATATATGAAGAACAATAACGCTTATGTCTAGATTATTACATTTTCATTATGGCCTTCATGTATGGTTAAGATAATGAACCTAGTAGTTAAGAACATGTGTTTCTTCTTAAAAGGCCACAAGTTCAAATCGAGAGGGGTGTAGAGTACATACACCTTTATAAAATTTATGCTACACCAAGTTTTTGGTATGTGAAGATGTTTAACCGATCTCTTTCTCTCTCTCTCTCACACACACACACATCTAGAGAGAGAGAGAGAGGGGGGGGGGGGGTTTAAACAATATATAATTTAAATAATATATATCATAACTCACACACACATTAGGGTTAGTATAATTTAAAATCTAAAATAAAAGAAAAAGAAGGAAAATAGAAAAAACTAACTTAAATACATATAATTGAAATGTGTAGTTAAAACAACATGATATCAAGTATAAACATTAATTTATCCTGCACAAACAATTATAGTATTTGATATAATTATTTCTAATAGCTAATTAAGGACAAGAATATTTGATTTACTTATTTAATCCCAAAAGAATGTTGGTTCTCGAATTGGCCCATTAACTGAGGACAACCTGAGAAGACATTCACTGAGTCTAGAACAATAATGAAGAACAATAATACTTATGTCTAGATTATTACATTTCCTTATGGCCTTCATGTATGGTTAAGATAATGAACCTAGCAGTTAAGAACACGTGTTTCCTCTTAAAAGGCCACAAGTTCAAATCCAGAGGGGTGTAGAGTACATACACCTTTATAAAATTTATGCTACACCAAGTTTTTGGTATGTGAAGATGTTTAACCCCTCTCTCTCTGTCTCTCTCTCTATATATATTAAACTATAGTGAATCAATAACATGTTGGAGTAATCTAGTCAAGGTTGAGGATCAAATCTCCCCACTTCCACTAACACTAAGAGTACATCCAATACCCCACAAGCTAGATATACCAATAACTTATGACTTAGCACAAGTCGAGACACCATGTGGGCGTGGTGCCTTCTCTTAAAGCCTTATCACAATGTGCCAAACATGTCCCTTAGAGTTGAATCCGAATGGATTAGAGAACAAATCACGCTCCCAACAAATCAAGTTACCAACATGGAACAAAACTTCTAATAATTTTAATAAACATTTAAGAAGTTAAAATATAAAAACATTTTAATAAATATGTAAATATATTAATATTTAAAGATTTAAAAACAATAATTTTAATACACGATACATATAAAAATGATGATAATTATTATCCTTGCTATAAATAGTAGATAATGCATGAGTTTTTTTGAGTCAAACCCATATTAGTTTGACTTTGACAAAAAAAAATTGCAACCTTCATATGACTTTTCATTGTAGATTGAAATTTATTATTTTTTAATAATAATTTTATTTTATTTATCTTCAACATATTATCTTCAATTTGGACATATTATTGCTCATTACCTCTATTAACAAACCCAAAAATACAAAAATTTCAACACAAAAAAAACAAAAATAAATACAAAAATTAATATTAAATCTTCTTGGGTTACAAAAATTAATATTAAATCTTCTTAGGTTACAAAGATGCACCAAATCTTGCAGCTTCAGATTTCTCGTGATCAAAGTCTCATAGGTGTTGCGTTTCCCTAATTTAAAGTAAACTTTGTAGGTCAAATGCATACAATTTTGGATTGAAATGAGATAATGTGGAGTAGGTGATAACAATAATGGCAAACATACACGCAGCAAATGTATTTAACATGATTTTAATGCTATGTATAAATCCGCTGACCACATTTCCTTCGCCGAAATTTGCTTACTTTTGGTCTCCATCCCTTCTCGTTGATATGTGCTGGTTGGGAGTAGGTTTAATTTTGATGTCTTCCAAAATTATCTTATGGCCACCTTCATTATTATCCCCGCAACAAGTTTAAGACATGAAAAGTTACGGGAAAAGAGTAATAGTATTATAAAATAAAATAAAAATCTAAATTGATAAATTAAATTTAATATTTTGTCCATTATTATCCCCGCAACAAGTTTAAGACATGAAAAGTTACAAAAGAGTAATAGTATTATAAAATAAAATAAAAATCTAAATTGATAAATTAAATTTAATATTTTGTCAATTTCATTATAGAGTAAAAATTGTGGTTATTCACTTTCATTTATAATAAATAAATAATAAATACTTTATATATATTTTTAAAATAGGAAATTTTTTTGATGATGATGGTGGTTAACGTTTACTCAAATCAAACTTTGGTCTATCGGACCTAAAGAACCAAATTATTTAGTTTGATTTAGGATTTTATTCTTATGCTCAAAAAGCTTGGAGAGAAGCTTCCCGAACTCACTATAATTTTGACATCGTAAAAGGCTAGGAAGGTCAATATTGTGACAAAGATTATGAAACTGAGATCTAATGTGGTTGTACGCGGGGCGCTCTAAGAGGAAGCGGTTTTCATCCTCGATGTTCCTATTCTCACATAAATGGCAGATCCTTTCCATCCATGGTGTTTTAGGAACTGCCCAACGACCTGTTTCACTATGGAGCTCATGAGAGTTGGTTCTATTCTTCGCTATATTAATTTTCTTCTTTGAGCTATAAAACAGAGAGATACTTTTGATCTTCTAGGATGGGTTGATGACCTTCTTATAATAACTTAATTTTCTTTTAGCTGCTAAATCTTTCTCACACCACATTTTTTCTTTGAACTTAGAAGTAACAATATTTTTAATGTTATTAATGTTTTGCAATGCATCATTCTCGTTGATCTCCCAATGGTTTAACCAGGCCCTCATGTCTTTATACCACCCCTGCTTGAGCCTTAGGTGGTTTTGGCTAGAATTTAAAGCTAGCTTAAGAAGTCTATGATCTCCTATGTTATTGAGTCTGTGCTTGTACAACAGAAGCCTAGTCATAACTAGGCTCTCGATAGGGGAAAGACCTACTTCTATAAGGAGAATAAGATAGGGTGTATTGCTTTTAATTTTCAGGTTATACATTATAAAATGCTTATGGATTTGCTCAATCTTTCTCCATGATTCTCTAGAGATGTTGCAACCCCAGACCTCACATCCATATAAGTTAACAAGAGTGACTAAAGTTTCAAAGAGGATCTTCTTTTTATCCCACATTACGAGGTTTGCCGTTTTACAATTATTTTCAAGACCAAAATAAGCTTTCCACCCCCCATTAATCCCTTTCTCAATGTTATAGTTCCAGTTGAGCTTGTGATGAATATCAATTCCTAGGTACTTGTAGGAATACACTTCCTCCAAGTTATTATTGTCATACATAAAATTAGCGTATGTGTCCTTCTTGGATTTGATAATCATAACTTTTGTTTTGTCAGTGTTAACAGTCATACCATGGTAGAGCAAAAATCCTTAAGAAGCCTAAGTTGCTTATCAAGATTAGATGGGCACCTTGCGAGAAGAACAATATTGTCAGCATAGAGAAGAAGGATGATGACTATCCCAGCTAAGACCGTGCCAGCACATCCTGCTTCCTTTAAATAACCTTCAAGCTTGTCGATGTAAATGCCAAATAGGGTAGGGGAGAGGGGGCAACCTTGTTTAACTTCAATATTACATTTAATATCTTTTGACCACCCCCCATTTCTTTTCAGCTTGGAAATTACATTTTCGTATAAACCTTATAGTGGCAACTCTCAACTCGAAAGGAACCTTTAGCTCTTCTAATCTATTCGAAAGGTTGTTTTTAGGAACCGTATTGAAAGAATTTCTAAAGTCTACAAAGTAACAAAAGAGATTGGATTTATCATTACGACATTCCTCCACAATGATCCTAAGCGTAACGAGGTGGTCTGTTGTTGAGTGATGCCTTCTAAAACCCGTTTGGCCTTTAGCTCGCTTACCTTCAGTTTCAAGCCATATGCTCAACTTCTTTTCCAAAATAATACCATAGAACTTGGCTAAGAAAGGGTTGATCATAATTGTCTGATAATTAGAGGCGTTATTTGTATCCCCACTTGTAAAAATAGGGATAATGAGGCTCTCAGTCCATGGTTTAGGGAACCCTTGCTTGACTGCTTGATTGAAAAGCTTGTGGATGTGGGGGATGAGGACAAGACAACCAATTTTTAAGATTTCTGCCTAGTAACCTTCAGTGTCCTTAGCTTTCCCATTTGCCAGCGTTTAATCCCAAAATCAATGTCTTCTAATGAGAAAACTTCTTTCGTTGTGAGCAGGGTTTCAAAGTTATCCATGACATTAGGAGATTCATAAAGCTTTTTGAGATAGGAATTCTAATCGTGTAAAACAATTTTATTATTATCTTTAGTTTTCCTAGTCAGAATCTGCCTCCAAAATTTCTTAGGAGCTACCTTAGAGAGGTGTAAGAGATTCTCTTGTCTTTTATGAATGTACTGCCTCTTTTTCCTTTTAGTTAGGGCTTTGTATATTTTTATCTTGTCCATTTTAAGAGATTCATCAACAACCTCCTTAATTGCTCTCCTTGCACTTTTACAATCTTTGTCATACCATGGGTTGGTTTTGTTATTTCTTTTATTATTTGAAACTTCAATTGAGAACTTGTTAATAGAATATGAGAGGGTTGTAGTAAAATTGTGATAGAGGTCTTCTATGTTGTCTATCCTAGATAAAGGAAGCAAATTGGTTTTTAATTCATTTAGAAAGAGATCGTTTTTATTTCTATCAAATATTAAGTTCTTTTGGCTATAAGGATTATTTTCTATGGGATCTCTATGCATAACAAAATTGAGAGTTGTAAGTAAAGACCTATGATCAGAGTCAGGCTCGTGGTCATTTAAGATGTCAAAATTTTATTATACATATCTTTTCTACATATATAAATATAAAATAAATATATATTATATATCTTTTACTTTTATATAATACCTTTTCTACATATATAAATATAAAATAAATATATATTATATATCTTTTACTTTTATATAATTCTCTCAATATTATTATCTTGCTAATAATACAATTAATAAAATATTGATAATGATGATGATGGTTAACGTCCACTAAGACTAAAGTGGTCTATTGAACCTCAAGAAAAGAGAGTCTAATTGTCATTCTTCAAAACCTTGTTTATGTGATCAGCGAGTAGGAAAATAAGCATTCCAAGATTGCTATAGTTGGGTTGACAAATCATTTACAAGGTATTTTAGAATAATATAATAAAGTAAATAAACTGAAAATAGTAGAAATTTAGCATGAGACTCTTAGGTTAAACATTTTAATAGAACAACCTTTTAACTTAATGATGAGAAGGGGTTTTGGTGGATGGATTCATATTTCAACAAATGAAATTAGCAACAAAGTTGTTCATACTTGCAAACAATACATAATTACAATTAACAAAATACCTCAATTTACCAATTAGTAAACCCTAAATATTCTAAATCTCAACACTAACTTGAATTCAATATTTTTATTTTTATTTAGCTATATTTAAACTAAGAGACAAAAATTAACTCTTATATAACACTTGTTAATAGTTGTTAATGTACAAAATCAATTCCAATAAAACTATATAACAAATTCATTTTTATTATAAGTTTCAACTTACCAACTAATCCAATAAAAATATATAGCAGTGATTTTTATTATAAGTTTCAATTTATGCCATGTAGTTTTATTGCAAATTTAAAACATTCATTGCCCATTTTTTTTAATTATAAATTTAAAATATTTATTGCCTTTTTTAATATTTGTTTAGAGTTTATGAAATAAAATGTTATTGAATTGAGACTTCTGTGATCCATATCAAATTTTTGAAGAATTCTTCAGCGAAAATCACATGGAGAAATTTTTGTCGACGCGTTTCGAACCATTCGAAACACGTCGACAAAAATTTCTCCATGTGATTTTCGCCAAAGAATTCTTCAAAAATAAAATGTTTTTTTTTTTTTTTAATAAAATGGTTGTTTTATTTTTTTTGGAAACGATTTGCTAAGGTTCATTTATCTTTATATCTAGTTTGGATGATTTATTTTATTTTTCATTTGGGTTTGCTCTTTTTTTTTGAACATTAATTTTGATAAGGAACTCATAGTTCAACCTAGGACCAAGACGTTCAAAGACCATCGATACTAGAGCCATGATCCCAGACTCCAATGGGATGGCTATCCCTCCAACGTTACTATGACGGGCCACGTCTTCGGGGACTTGAACCCGGGTGGATGGGATGACAAACCACCACCCCTAGTATTCAAGCTAAACCCCCATTCACCATTAAAATTTGATTCGTAAAAATTAATGTATTAGTTAACTATGATAAAGTTACAAAAATAATATAACATGAATAAGCTTGATGACTAAGAATATATGCTTCCTTATAGAAAGACAATTCAAAACTAAAACCCATTAATATTTGTACATAATAATAAATTAATATTAATTCATTGTAATGAAACTACTATTAAAAAAAATACTTGGACACTTACAAAATCATAAATTATCTATGAGAAATGCGTTGAACTTTACAAAGTCATAAATTATCTACTACATGCTAACTTATAAAGTATTAATACTAACTTCGAAATTATAATAACAATTAATCAACTTTGAATCTAAACCTTATTTAAATAATCCCAACAAATTATCAATTCCGCTAGATCTTTAGGAACAAATTAGCAATATAAACCTTTCCAAATCCATTCAACAAAGTTAATAAATCAAAATGTATGTTATAAAATTTCAAAAAAGTGAGTAAAATTTTAAAATGATATATAAAAATTACTTCTATTTCGTTGGTGTCGTTGGTATGATAGACATTCCAGTTTAGAATGGGCAAAAGTGACGTTTCGAAGGGGACAGGTAGCAATCCAAAATGGTGTAGTCTGAACAAAGGCTCTGCCTTCCGATGCTATTTTTTTTTTCATCTTATTCATTTCTACTTATTTATAACTAGTTTTTCTCAAAACAGCGAGGGTATTTTGTCGACCACAGAGATGTTTTGTTCAAAAAATTTGTATCAATAGGCACAGGGAAAGAGTCAAACTGCTTCAATTCTCTGGAATCTATATGTTAGAGATGCCCAGTTCAATTCTCCTTGTATCGAATTAATTTTTCGAGGTACCCATCTTTAACCCTTTTCTTGGATACTGCATTGTTTGAGTGGAGTCACAGAGACAAAGCTTGTTTCTATGAAGATTTTATATATTTATTTTAAACTGGAATTAAGTGCTACACAAAACATACATATTCATCACACTGGAGCTGCTCGAGAACCCTATTCGATCCATAAGGGTTGCTTCATTTATGCGCATAAAAGATCTTGTAATGCTGTACAAATTAAAATAGACCTCTGTCTTAAACCCATGTCTAACCCTATTTAACATGTATAACTTCATTTTGAGATTCAAATGCGGAGGACTAGTAGGGCCTTTAATCTGGTTTAATCTTTGAACTTGAAAGGTTGAGCACCATGATTAACTTATTTAATTATAGTCACAGTGTTTGATCTAGGAAAAGTGTTGTTCGTTTAAATATTTTTTTGGCAGTGGATAGTAATTTTAAAATTTTATCTCAAAATAATCGCAAGATGCTTTAGTCTTGTTCTGGTCCAAAGAACTTTGTAATGGTGTTATTTAAAAGAACTTGAATAGTGCAGTCTAAAACATTATAAAATCATTCGTTCAAACATATTTCTTAAAAAGAAAATGCAAGAGAATACTTCCATTCGTTGTAAATACCAAACTATTCTTGCACGCTGTTGCAATTTGTACCAAGAGATATTGAAACCGGAATAAAAGAACCATCAAGCTATTCGAGAGGAAGGTGGATTCTTCTAATATTGTTGTTTTAAAATTTCCAATTGAGAATAGCCATTTCTTTTCCTTTTTATGTTTTTGATAAGCCATGTTTTGATTGGAAATTAACCTGCGGCTACCTTATCTAAAGACCCTTAAAGGCTTTAGAAGGAATTGGTTCAACCGAACAGAATAATAACTCCGCAAACTTTTCTAATATGGATTGGTCACTACTACTCCATTATGCCATAGTGTACGATATTTTTTTTTGAAGCTGTATCGTCTCCATATTTCTTTTCACTGTCTCCTGCTTGCTTACTTTTGATGATCTGAGCGTTTCCTTTCTCTAATTGTCGAAGGTTTTTTTTGTTTTTTAAGAAGTTTGTTGGAGTTGCTCCTTCCTATACCACTTAATTGACATTTGTTGACTGCATGCCCTAAATTAATAATGGAAGTATGAGATAGGAGAAAAGAGGAAGACGTTTGTGGCACTTTAATCAGTCATCTACTGCGCAATATTCAAGTTTATTTTTGTTCTCCTTTGGGAGAGCTAGGTGTGGTTTTTCTCAGACTAGCACCAAAAATGGAGGAGAGTAGGTGGAAGACTCTTTTGAAGATTTGGAAGGTCAGGAGAGCTGCCTCTTATTTTGGATTTTATGCTTCTTCACTGGCCTAGTGTATGCCTACACAAACAACAGGTTTGGCTTGCATTTCTATTTTTGTAATCCTCTTGCTTATGTATGGAGGTTGTGTGTTCATGCTCGATTTATTGTTGCATGGTTGGGTGGGGTTAGGGTGCCAATCTTGAAGTTAAAACATATTCTTTGCTTCCATATCTTGATATTTGCTATTCCAAACTACTGTGGTTCTGAAATGGTCAAGAGAGAAGCCATTACATTAACCTAAGCATTCACTATGCAGCACAAGAGCAGGAATTTCAAGGGCAGATCAATTCTATAGCTACTTTCCCGCTGGCACTGAGCTCCTCTTTGATTCCACAAAGGTTAACAACAGTTTGTCTAAATCTATTTCTTCTCTATGTGTAATCTGGGTATTGTTTGAAATTTGAACTTCCTTTTTGTTTCAGGTATTTTTTCTGACGTTGATATTTGTTTATATTGTCAAATAGCTATATAAAACAGCTTTGGGTAATGTATTCGAAGAGGAGGAATGGGGACCAATTGAATTTTCTATTATGGTAAAGCATTTCCAGCGCCAGGGCAAGGCTCCTTATGCTTATCATGCTGTAAGTGTCATATCTTTTCCTTAGCAGATACATCGTTGCAATGCTAATTTTCATCTATGTGAAAAAATGTAACTCTATTTTTGGAGTGCGTTAACAGTTTCCACAGGTTGAATACTTGTAAATGGATAGTTGAGAGAACGTTTTCACTAAGGCACTTGGATACTTCGTTGTATCCAGTTGTTGCTGCCCGTTATTTTATTCACATTTTTTAATTCAGTTTTCTCATTTATTTGAATCATATACCTAGTAAAACAATAGAGATTATTGAACAGCATTTCATTATTGAAGAGAGTCTTCACTAGTCTGGCAATCAACAATGGTGAATTTCCCTGCCGTTATCCTTCCCTGACCTCCCACCGGAAAATTCTGTGTTTTCAATCTGCAAAAACATCTCTTCCTTTAAACTCTAATTAACTGTTGTAGGATAGTGATATGCAGAGTTTTGGAGTCGAACTCTGGTTGGTGGGAATTATTATTGCGCTAGAGGCACATTCTACAGCCCAGAAACGGGATGTGTCGTGTTTGTCCATAATGCTGATGTGGCATATGTCAACCACAAAGGTTATATGAAAAAATAACAATAGATAAAACCTGCACATAGTTTTTTTATAAACTAATTGCTTCTTTTCACCCTTGTTGCTTGGATCTACTGTTGGATGTTCCGTTGAAGAGTTTGTATCTTCCAATTGTGCATCAAAATATAAAAAGAACTTCGGAAAGGACATGAATGTTCTTCAGTATATGAAAAAAATAAAAATACGTTACTCAACCACCAATTAACATTCATTGTGCGTAACTGTGTAATATTAACAAGCGGGCCAACTCTGCTCCTGTGCAATGTGCACTGCGTTACCCCTCATATTGCACATGAGGATTAACATGTGTGATCTTCATCACACATGTGGATGATTTGCAGGATTATTTTCATGGACCTTTGGGCTTACTTGGAGATAGTCCTTTCACTTGATTGATGGTGTTTTGTGGAGTAGAGTCATTTTCTCCTAGGTTGACTGTCGTGGCTTGGTTCTATCTTCATGGTTGCATATCCTTGGTTAGTGAATCTGCATGTTGGTGGATAATTATGTTTTGACTCATCTCAACATTATGGTGGTGTTCTTGATATAGTGTTCATCATGTCTAGTGTACTGCATCTTTGCCTATGTATGAGATTTAGCAGCTAAACAAAGATAACGGTATACACATGAAATACATTTCTTGAGTTCTAGTCTCCTGTTTCTAAGGTCAGATCAACAATATACAGATTCAAGGGTCAAGTTGAACTCCACCAGTTTATGGATTATGAGGAAATGGATGAATTGACTAAGTCTATATATGCTTTGGTAAATACATTGGTGATGACAACAAGTATGGGTTAATTATTCATATAAGTGGAAGCAGGGTTGCGGGGGAGCGACTCCCCCCCCCTCCCGAAATTGCTCACGCAGGGAGGGAATTTTTGGGGGCTAAATTTTCGCGCACTAGCCTTTTTTGCAATTTTTTTTTGTAGTAACATTCCAAATGCAATTTTTTTTCAAAGAAATAAATAATTTTTAGTGGGGCAGCCTAATTATCAAGCCTATGGCCTAGTATTGATACGCGATTCATGGTAATATTCATTTTCATCATTTTACTTAAATTTTTAACATTACCATGAAATGACTCAGGCTGTTTGAGAGTGGTTCCGACCTCATTGGATTTCATATGGAGAAAGTAGAATTTTAAATCTCATTCAAAATCCAACAGACTTATCAGTTTTTCAAAATCTCAAGATTGGGGGGATTGCAATGTTTCCATTGGATTTTGTCATGTATTAGGTATGGAACTTGTATTTAATGAAGAGCACCAATCCCTCTATTTACCTTGATGTTAGTGACATTGGTTGTCGAACTCCTCTATCATGACCCTACTAAAAATGTAACCATCACTTGAACAAAATCTTGACTTGTGTTATGCATAAATATATAGGAAATAATGTAAAATAATGTGAATGATAATAATCATAAATAATGATTAGTTAATTAGTAATTAGATTGAAGAGTCATGTCTAAATGAGACATGACTCTCCATGAAGAGACACCTACTTGGTATATAAGCAAGCCTCTCACTCTCATTGTATCATCATCTTATTCACACATTTAATATATAATATTTGTATCCTCATGGATATCTTTATATTCCAAGTCTTCTGGAGTAATTAATCTGAAGAAAGAACTTTGTTCGCTTCATTTGGTATCAGAGTAGTTCGATCCTCTGGCTGCTCAACTGCTGCACTAATTTGAAGAAGGGACTTTGTTTGCTTCATTTGGTATTAGATCAGTTCGATCCTCTGGCTGCTCAACTGCTGCACAAAGCCGTGTTCTCTGATCCAGGCCTTTGGCCATCAACATTTCGTCAACTTTGTTGCCGTATAATTGCAGCGTTTCACTCAGAATTTGGGAGTTTCTCCTCTTCTCTGTTTTGCTAGGCCCTTGGCCATTAAAATTAAAAGAAGAAAAAAAATAATTATATAACCAAAACAATAAAATAAAAAAATAAAAAGCGAAAAGAAAAGTCAAAAAATAAAAAAAATCATATTAAAAAAAGAAAAGAGAAGAGGAATTATTGAAAAGAAAAAAAATGAAAAAAAAGAAGGAAAAAAAGAGAGATTTATATATGAGAAAAAAGTTAAAAAAATTTATCTAAAAAAAATCTATTTAAAAAAAATTAATTAAAAAAAGAGATTATATCTATTTATGTTAAAATTGGCAACTAGGGCCAAACTCCATGTTGGTCACCTTATTTATGGTCGCTGATATTTTTCCTAGATTCCTCTCGTTGAGAGGTGTAGGATTGATCTAAAGATCATCCGATTCCGACAAGTATTTATGGAGATATGAATTTATTTCTAATTACTTGACAAATTGTCAAGGTCGGCCAACAGCTAAGTGTGTGGCACACATGCCTAGCGTTTCATATAAATAGAAGAGAGGTTGAGTCATTTGGAACTCATTCAATCACTCATCTTCTCTTTCTCCTACGCATCAAAGGAGCCTCTCTCTCTCTCACACGTGTTGCTGGAAAAGAAGACGCAGTAGGGCAAGGCAGACGCAAGAAGAAGTACGCAAGGGCTGCAGGTCATCTCTTTGACCAACGTTGACCATCTAGGAGTGCGGATTTGGTGTGGCTGCCTCTCCTAGGCAGGCCGCAGATTTTGACACGAAAACCGAGGTGATTTGACCTCTGGTTTGACTGGTGTTGACTGCCTCTCCTAGGCAGGCCGCAGATTTTGACACGAAAATCGAGGTGATTTAACCTTTGGTTTGACTGGTGTTGACTGCCCTAGTTTGGGGCAACAAGTTGACTTCAGTGAATTGCAGTTTGACTACGTTTTCAGGGCTGTTTTTCAGGCTATTCGAGGGTTAGCTGACCAGAAATTGACCAAACATATTGGAGGTCAATTTCCACTCGTTTGACCAAGTTTGACTTTGCTGATCTAGGGTTTGCTGCTGTTGATATAAAATTACAGAATTCTAATTTTGTACTATTTCTCTCTGCTGAACTATTGAAGATAAAAGAAGATTTGATCAAAGGGTTTCCCCGCATTGGGGTTTGTCCGTGGCTAGCTGCCACATCTTGTGTCTCTTGTCTTGGCTTGTTTTCTGTCGATCATTTAATGTTCTATCTGCACGTTACTTTATGTATATGTGATGGCTAATCTGTGGATAATAAGAAGAAAAATAAGTAAACTGCTATAAGCATAGAACATACCATAATTTAACATGGTATCAGAGCTGAGGTGAAGACAAAGCCCAAGCAAGAGCAAGAGCAAGAGCAATCATCGAAGAGAAGGTTGGCAAGGCTATCTTAAAGAAATCATGGGGTCCTCAACACACTTCCCTGCTGAAGACAAACTCCGTGAGAAGTCTGACTATCACAGATGGAAGATGTCTCTTGATCTAACATTAGAAGAGCAAGAAGTGTTAGACCATGTGAGAAGCAGAATTGTTGAGCCTCCATCAAATGCTTCCGCTGCTGCTAAGAACAAATGGACCAAGGGAGAAGCCAAAGCAAGGAAGATCATCCGAGACTCTATCGACAAGCGCTTGGTGGCCTATGTTTCCGAGCTGACCACCTCCAAGGAAATCTACGATAGACTGGTGAGTTTATTTAAAGTTAATGATGCAAATCAAGTTTTGTTCCTTAGAAATAAGCTAAAGGAAATTAAGAAGGGCAAAGATGAGAGTATGCAAGCATATTTCTTAAGGATCACCGAGATCAAGAATGATCTCTTATCTATTGGGGAAGTAATTCCTAACAGGGAAATGACACTCACAACTCTTGGAGGACTGCCATCTGAATGGTATATATTTAGGACTACTCTTCTCAACAATAACGTAATTCCTGGATTTGAGGAATTGATGGCTAGATGCATTCAAGAAGAAACAAGGATGGAAGAGCAAGAAATGCTCGTACTTAAAGGCCATCCCTCTGCTTTTTCATCTCATGCTAAAAGAAGAAACAATTTTGGGTTTAAATTCAAAGGAAAGGCTGGACCGAAGGGTGGAGGAAAAGGACGATGTTACAATTGCAATAAGACGGGCCACCCGTGACGATGATCAAAATCACTCTCAAGGCAACTAAAGGAATGGCAAGTCAAATGGCAGAGGCAAAAGAAATGCTGGAAATCAAGGAAGAGGACAACCCTTCAAGAAGGCAAGAAACTTTAGGTATGAATCTAACACTGTTAACAATAAGTAAGATGAATATTATCTACCAGTGGCTCTCTCTACTACTGCTCCCCCGGACTCGCTGGGAAATTGGCTTATTGATAGTGGTGCCTCAAGGCACTTCACTGGTTACAAAGAAGCTCTCTCTAATCTGGTAGAGAAGGAGACCAACCTAGAAATTGTTCTTGGGGACAATTCAAAATATCCCGTGAAAGGCGTAGGAAATGTCACTCTTCAATTGAATCAGGGAAATACAATCCATTTACAAGATGTATTATATGTACCTGATCTCAAAAAGAACCTGGTGCCCATTTCGGCAATGGAGGACAAAGGCTACAAGGTGGCCTTCAGCGATGGCAAGGTACGTGTATGGAAAAAGAACTTTAAAGATGCTTTCACTCTTGGGTTTCGAGTTGATTCATTATATCAGGTCGGAGGAAGTCTGCTGGGTGTCATGTCTTGTGACACATCCCTTCAGTCCGAACTATGGCATCAGAGGTTTGCTCACCTTCATTATAAAGCTCTACTCGATGTGAGAAAAATGGTAACTGGGATGCCCGAATTCAGATTAGAGCAAGAAGGTGTATGTCCAGTATGTGCTGAAGGAAAAGCTCAAAAGGGGACCATTCCCCTCAAGCCAAAGCAAGACCTCCGATATATTGCAGTTGGTTCACTCAGACATATCTGGTATGATGCCTGTGAACTCCTTGGGAGGATATTTATATTACCTCACTTTTATAGATGATTATTCTTGCAAGACTTGGATATACTTCTTGAAAAAGAAGGATATCTAATATAATGCACTGCGTAAATCCCCCATACTTAAATTCAAAAAGAGTCAAGGGATCTCTACTTGAATGGTTCATGAGGCACAATACTTGCTAAGGTTTTGCAAATGGGGTAGCAAGCTAAGTGGGCTTGATTGTGGGGAAAAACTCCACAGTTAAGCGCGCTTGAGCCAGAGGAGTTCTGGGATGGGTGACCTCCTGGGAAGTCCTGGTTACCGGGTGCAAGCCCCGGAAGTGATGATTGATGCTATGTGATTCGTTCTCCACATTTCACTAGTTTCAATCCCACTTCTTCACCCCTGTGAGCATCACCCGATGCAATGAGTGCTAAGTGAACTATTCAAAAATCATGAGAAATTAGTCAGTTACGACTACCTCTCATGGAAATGGTCATACGTTTGAATGACTTACTTAACGCAGTTGAATCCCAAAAAATGATATCTAATGAAGTGTTCTCCTGGTTTCGGCACTTCAAAGCCTTGATCGAGAATCAAACCGAAAAAAAAGATCAAGACCGTAAGCACTGATAATGGGACTGAATATGAATCCAATGAGTTTCATGACTTTTGCAATGAGGTTGGCATTAAGAGGGAGACTACTACACCATATACTCCTGAGCAGAATGGTGTGGTGGAAAGGAAGAATTGTACAATTGTGGAAGTTGTCCGTGCTATGCTCCATGATCAAAGACTTTCGAAGTTTCCATGGGCCGAAGCTGCAAATACCGCCGTATATGTACAAAACTGATGCTCTCATCAAGTATTGGGTTCCAAGACTCCCAAAGAGATGTTCACTGGTAAGAAACTTGATGTATCTCATTTTCGAATTTTTGGAAGCCCTGTATATTTTCATGTGCTGAAGGAGAAAAAGAATAAATTGGGTGCATCTGGAAAGAAAGGAATCTTCGTGCGCTAAAGCGAAAATACTAAGGGCTATAGAATCAATGTGGCTGGTCAAAGGGAAGCCGAGATTAGCCATGACGTCACCTTTGATGAAGATATGGCTCTTAGCAAAGTAGACAATCTTCCTACTCTAAGAGGATCTAAATAAACTAACACCGAGGAATCGAAGGAAAAGGAAGATGAGATGATCCCCGATGTGGAAGAACCTATGGATCCTATTGATCCTCCTCCGCAAGAGCCTTCCTCTTCTAGGAAGAGGCCTTCATGACTTAGGGGAACACTTGATGATGCTGAAGGACACATTGCACCCAGAGGAACCTTCCGTGAAATTAAGAAGCCGAACAGGTATTAGGGATACCTGACCATCATGAGCACGATCATCCAAAATGAGCCCTCGTCATTCACAGCTGCTGTCAAGCATCAAGTATGGAAGGATGCTATGACCGAGGAATATGAGTCCATCATGAAAAACGATGTTTGGGATGTGGTCCCCAGACCCCAGGACAAAGCAGTTGTCACTTCAAAATGGCTTTACAAGATAAAGCATGCAGTTGATGCAAGTGCGGAAAATTATAAGGCTCGTTTTGTCGCTCGTGGCTTCTCCCAGAAGGAAGGTATAGACTATGACGAGTTATTTGCACCTGTTGCCCGATATACCACCATTCGCTCGATCATATTCCTTGTTGCTTCACAAGGATGGAACCTATATCAGATGGATGTCAAGACTGCGTTGTTACATGGTTCGATCAAAGAGGAGGTCTATGTGGAGCAACCCGAAGGATTTGAGATTTATGATCAAGAATCTCAAGTGTGTAGGTTGAAGAAGGCCCTCTATGGGCTAAATCAAGCACTCCAAGCGTGGTATGAGAGGATCGATAGCTACTTGATGAAGCTGGGATTCACTAGGAGTGAAGCCGACCCTAACCTTTACTTTAAGGTTGTAGATGACAAGCCTCTCATACTGGTGCTATATGTTGACGACCTCTTTCTAACAGGTGTAGACCCTCTCATTCACAAATGTAAGAGGGAGTTGGCTTCTGAGTTCGAGTTGAAAGACCCAGGTCTTATGCACTATTTCCTAGGACTGGAAGTCTGACAAAAACCAAGGGAGATTTTCCTATCTCAAGGAAAATACGTGGTGAAAATATTGGAGAGATTCGGCATGGTGGACTGCAAGCCCGTAACTACCCCGATGGAGCTTGACTTCAAGAAGTTAAGCGGTAGTGCTGCCGGACCTATTTTACGAAATGCTATCGAGTATCGTCAACTCGTCGGAGCATTGATGTTCTTGGTGAACTCCCGTCCGGATATATGCTTTGCAGTCAACACATTGAGTCAACATATGGTTGAGCCTCACCACTCACATTGGATTGGTGCCAAGAATCTGTTGAGATATCTTTGTGGCACGATCACTCATGGGTTGAGATACACTGCCAGAGATGTGAGACTACTTGGATATACCGATGCTGACTGGGCAGGCAGTGTGGTGGACCGAAAGAGCACTTCAGGGTGTTGTTTCTCTTTGGGATCTGCCTCGATATCCTAGATGAGCAGGAAGCAGAAGTCAATGGCTTTGAGCACCACCGAGGCAAAGTACATTGCTGCTAGTATGGCCTCCTGTGAGGCAGTTTGGTTGCGAAAGCTCTTCAGTGAGCTGTTTGGATTTACATTGGATACCACCGTGATCCTGTGTGACAACCAGAGCGAGATTCATTTATCAGAGAATCCCGTATTTCATGATCGCTCCAAGCATATCGATATCAGGTACCACTATATTCGAGATATGGTGTAGCGAGGAGCAATAAGGCTCCAACATATTGGTACAGATGAACAAGTCGCCGACATTTTGACAAAGCCCTTGGGAAAGGTCAAATTCTTGACTTTCCGAGAACGACTTGGTGTCGTTCAGAGACCCTCTTATGAGGGTCAAGTATGATGTATTGAGCTCTGGGAGCTCCAGGGGGGCACGGGGTACTTCTTGGAGCGACATGTGACCACAGGGCGACTCACCATCCCCTGGTGGTGCACTATGTATAGGGTAAAAGGTTCAACCTTCCCCTGTGACACCCCGTGGCGACTGTGTAACAGGATGATTAGTTCTCCTGTGGGCCAGGATGATTCGTTCTTCGTGGCGACTGTGGAACAGGATGATTAGTTCTCTTGTGGGCCAGGATGATTAGTTCTCCGCGGCATCCATTGGACAGGATGATTTGTTCTCCTGTGAACAGGATGATTAGTTCTCCTGTCGAGGCATCGCACCCATGCAGTCTGGGACTCATGGGAAGTACCTCTTATCTGATCAATGAGCAGGGAAATGAGGTTAGGGACCATAGTAGTACTATCGATGGATGCATTGTTGTATCTACCGTACTCCCTATGCTAGGATGACCTCCATTGATCTGGGATCAATGATACTGATTTGGGATCAGTGAGAGTGGTACACACTCTGAGACTGACTTCGGGTCAGTGGAGGATGGTATGATACATCCTCGATCATTTCTTCTTCTTCATAGTTCGAGCAGAGCAGGGGTCAAGCTGTGCAGGGCAGTGCATTTGATGGATGGATAGTAGCGACGGTCAGACGGATTGCAGATGGAGTTCTCCCTAGTTGAGAGGGAGTGTTAAAATTGGCAACTAGGGCCAAACTCCATGTGGGTCACCTTATTTATGGCTGCTGATATTTTTCCTAGATTCCTCTCATCGAGAGGTGTAGGATTGATCTAAAGATCATCCGATTCCGACAAGTATTTATGGAGATATGAATTTATTTCTAATTACTTGACAAATTGTCAAGGTCGGCCAGCAGCTAAGTGTGTGGCACACATGCCCAGCGTTTCATATAAATAGAAGAGAGGTTGAGTCATTTGGAACTCATTCAATCACTCATCTTCTCTCTCCTACGCATCAAAGGAGCCTCTCTCTCTCTCACACGTGTGGCTGGAAAAGAAGACGCAGTAGGGCAAGGCAGACGCAGGAAGAAGGACGCAAGGGCTGCAGGTCATCTCTTTGACCAGCGTTGACCATCTAGGAGTGCGGATTTGGTGTGGCTGCCTCTCCTAGGCAGGCCGCAGATTTTGGCATGAAAATTGAGGTGATATGACCTCTGGTTTGACCGGTGTTGACTGCCCTAGTTTGGGGCAGCAAGTTGACTTTAGTCAACTGCAGTTTGACTGCGTTTTCAGGGCTGTTTCTTCAGGCTGTTTGAGGGTTAGCTGACCATAAATTGACCAAACATATTGGAGGTCAATTTCCACTCGTTTGACCAAGTTTGACTTTGCTGATCTAGGGTTTGCTGCTGCTGATATAAAATTACAGAATTCTGATTTTGTACTATTTCTCTCTGCTGAACTATTGAAGATAAAAGAAGATTTGATCAAAGGGTTTCCCTGCATTGGGGTTTGTCCCTGGCTAGCCGCCACATCTTGTGTCTCTTGTCTTGGCTTGTTTTCTGTCGATCATTTAATGTTCTATCTGCACTTTACTTTATGTATATGTGATGGCTAATCTGTGTGTAAAAGAAGAAAAATAAGTAAACTGCTTTAAGCATAGAATATACCATAATTTAACAATTAAAAAAAAAAATTTATTAAAAAAATCATTAAAAAATGAAATATTATATATATATATATTAAAAAACAATACACAGCTGCCATCGTAATCACCACTCGAACTTGCAGTAGCCGACAACATTTACCGCCGCTATCGAATACCAATATACCCATCATCCACCATCGAGTAATGCACACCTCCACCAGTGCCCTCAGTGCCAACAGACCCTCGGTCGTCGCCACAAATAGATCACCAACAACCACAATGCATAACCATTTGCGACTGCTTCCGCTGGAGCCACAGTTGTTCAACAACAACGTTTTCTCACCCTGCAATAGGAACATTTGCAACAACTGGCATCCAATCTGGTCAAAACCCATCCACGGTCGCCAACCTCTAAATTGAGTAAAACCCGTCTCACATAGCGCTGACAAACCACATCCGCAAACTGGGTAAAGCTGTCACAATCAAGCGTTTTCGCAAAACCTCCCGCCATCGGGTTGCTGACTCCACTGACCACAACAACTGCAATTGCTGGCTTCGCTGACTTGCCCACCGCACAGGTTGTGTCTCTAGCCAGTGTCAAACAAATTGCATACAAATCGCCCCATCAACCGTCGTTATAGTGCGTAGCTAGCCACTACCACACCATTTTCCTTAACACTCTATTCGTAGTCATTGATCCTTGTTGTTCTATCATTTCGAACCACCACATTCACCCTTTTCTCCCGTCCATAAAGAGTCGTACTGATCTGCACCCAATACAAGCCAAGCCAAACCATTCTAGCCATTGTGTGGAATGTGACCCATCAAAAAAAGGTCGCGTCTTATCATTTTTGTTCAAAGTTGAAGAAAACCTATTATATTAAAAGCATAGGAAGATTAAAAGAGGATATTTATATTATTTGAAAAAAAAATCAAAGTATAAAAAGAGAACAACATATATAGAAAGGAAATCGTTAACATTAAAAAAATAAAATGGGTGAAAAGGTTATATATTTAAAACCAAAAGTTGTTGGAAGTTGTATAAGGCATTTAAAAGAAAAAATTATTAAAAAGGTGAAAAAAAGAAGTTAATTTTTTTTATTCAAAAAAAAAGGAAAAGGACCATTATTACAAGGCTTAAAGGGGTTATTAATAAACCTTAAAGCTCTTCGACGAACATAAAATAAGTGGAGAAAAAAGCAAAAAGATGTCGTCCACCAAAAGTAGTGGTTTCTTTGCAATATGTCCTTTTTGTTCAGAAGGATACCTTAATTGTCAAGAATCATTCAGAAATCAAAACGTTGTTTGCACAAAATGTTACAAAACTTTTACCTTAGTCGAACTTCTAAGTGATGTAGATAAACAATTATTAGCAAGAAATATGAGACAATTAATGGCAAGATATAAGGAAATGAAGAAAACGGAATCCACATTGCAAGTTGAAAGCCCATCATCACTCCTACCAAATGATGTAATCCAGTGTACCAAGAAATTGCAGCTAGAAGATCAAGAGAATGGCAAAATAGCCAAACTTCAACAAAACAAGAAAGCGTTACAACACGAACATAAAAATCTTGTGGATATGCATTACAAAGAAATAATGGAAAAAGACAAAGACATTTCTTGCCTCAAGGACCACGTTAAATTAATTGCACAAGTCAAGAAGACTAAAGTCACAGAGAAGGAACTCAAGTAGCACTTAGAAGAGGAAAATTTATGTTTAAAGAACCTTGTTAAAAATTTATTAGAACAAATTAGAGATCTAAAAGATGAAAAGTTTAAAAGTCAAAACACTGAAAATAAGATTGATAAATCAGAAATCAAAGAACTTTTACGTCTGAGAAACCATAATCAAAGTCTACTCACTCAAATTAAGAAACTTAAGGATGATAAGAAAGCATTAAAAGACAATTTAGAACAATTTACTTAAGAAGTATTGAAATCTCTAGTCGTAACAGTGCAAGTTGAAGATAAGTGAACGAATATCGATCCAGTGAATATGACAACTCAAGAAGACAAATCAGTTGAAGAAACGACACACTTAGATGTCGCTATTTAGATGATTAACATCCCAAGTGAAGGTTTTGTAACGAACTCAACAACATCCTCACAAGAAGAAAATCAAAAAATTTCCTCACACCTAATAAGGGAAAGCCAAACCAAAAAAGTTCCCTATCGTCATCCGAATCATGAGAGTAGACAACTCAACCAAGCTACGTATTGGGACCATTCAGAATAGAAACAACAAACTGATGTTCCAGAGAATAGTGATGTAACCTCAATCCAGTCCTATGATGACAAGTCGTTACAAAATTTCAGTGATCAGAATATTACAGAGAAGATTAATCTAGGATGGTCTGATCCCTTCTTAGTGCGACAATTTTGTTTGTCACTTACAAGATCATATCAACTTGTATCGACGAAGATCATTGTTCAAAGACGAAAAGACATTCGAAACCGAAAAAGAGATTAAGACTTTTTCATCGACAAGCTTTGAGGACAGATTTTTGAGGAGGAAGACAATGTTATATATATATATATATATATATAGGAAATAATGTAAAATAATGTAAATGATAATAATCATAAATAATGATTAGTTAATTAGTAATTAGGTTGAAGAGTCATGTCTAAATGAGAGATGACTCTCCATGAAGGGACACCTGCTTGGTATATAAGCAAGCCTCTCTCTCTCATTGTATTATCATCTTATTCACACATTTAATATATAATATTTGTATCCTCATGGATATCTTTATATTCCAAGTCTTTTGGAGTAATTAATATGAAGAATGAACTTTTTTTGCTTCAACTTCACATGCTATGTTTTTTCTATCTTATGTTAATGAGGGTGATATTAATGACAAAGATCTTGATTTTCCAACAAGACTAAAAAATTAGACATTTCTCGTGGCGGCAAGAGGCCCAAGCATTAGCAATAGATAATAGATTTACTTGTCTTTTCTAGTTTCTAGTAGTTTTTATAACTGTTGACTCTTTCATATTTATTATGATATTTTTTTGTAAACAATATATGACAATTTAAGTTTGAAGTTTGAAGTTGGCAATTATAACTCATTGGTAATGAATTATGAATATGATGCTTCGTGAAAGTTGAAAGTTGTTTTATTTCATTTTATTTTATAACATTTCATTTCATGTTAGATATTCTTTGTTGTAATGGTCACACTTAGCTTACAAGTACAAATTTGGTGATCAATGATGATAAATGTTATATATTGAATTTTGAAAGCTTGAAACTTTAAGATTGATGAATCATGAGACTCAATATGTTGTAGAAGAAGAAGAAGAAGAAGAAATTATTTTAACGTCCACGAGGCTAGAGATAGCCTATAGGACAGATTGCTTTTTCAACTGCTTGATGTATTCGACCCTTTTTGTGTGAAGCTTCAAAATAAATGCTCCCAGCTTCTCGACAAACCCCTCGCTAAATAGATTATCCCAAGAGCTAGCTGCCAGCATATCTGCATAACTTTCCCTGTTGTCTTTGAAGGCCTTACATTCTAAAATGAAATGTTTTTCTGTTTCCACTTTTCGGAAGAACAAAAAATGCATACTCTTTCCTCCCACACTTCCTTTGGCCTTTTCCAGTACCCTGTTTCACAACGAAGTTGATGAGAATTAGTCCTTAACTGAGCAATAAGAATTTTGGCTCTCCAAGAGATATTGGCTTCTATGTATGCTTTTGGTTGATGACTATGAGTGGGATTAAACACTTCAATATAGTAATTTTTCTTTCTTCCTAGCTCCTTATCCCAAGTACGCTTGTGGAACTTTTCCATAACAAAAGTTTTTATCTCTTTGCTGTTTATGGGACACACGTTCAAGCAAATACCCCATTTACTAAACCATTTGTTATTTTGCTGCATCTAAGTTTTTTTGCTCTTGCACAATCTATTATTAAATACAACCTTAGGCCATCTACCCTCTTCCACTAGCTCAATTTTTTTTAAATACCTTATGACTCGCGCCATAGCAATTGCTTCAATAGGAGCAGTCCCTGTTTCACTTAACAAGATATCATAAGGAACTGCACTTTTAATCTTAAATTTGTTTGTAATCAAACGCTTCTGAATTTTCTCAATTTGTCTCCACTGCATGTCGGATGTACTGCTGGCCCATAGTTTAGAACCTTAGAGAATCACTGGAATCACTAGAAGCCCAAAAAGAGTTTGAGTGGTTTTCCAGTCCCATAACTCTGCCTCTCTACACCTATTTTGAAAAGCATAAAATGCTTTCCAACCCCCCAAAGTTCTTTTCTTTCTACAACCATTCCAACTTAGATTTTTGTTGAAGTCAATTTCGAGGTATTTGTAATCCGCAGCTTCTTCCAGAATGTTGTCTTCAAAGTAGAACTTATGCTAGTTATGTTTTCTTTTCTTAGAGAAGACCACTACTTTCGTTTTGCTGATATTGACTTGCATCCCCACACGTCTACAAAAATGCTCAAGGGATAGTAAGTGCTCTTGCAAACCAAGTGCCGATTTAGCAATTAGAATAAGGTCATCTACATACAAAAGAAGTATTATAACAAACTTGCTCAAATAGATACCATCACCCCCTTCGAATTTATCCACTCCTCAAGCTTGTTGATATATAAACCAAAAAGGGTATGAGATAGTGGGCAACCTTGCTTGACCCCGATATCGGTTCTAAAACTTTCAGAAATCCCTGCTGAAGTTCTAATTTTGACTTTCACCTCTTCATATAGCTTATGCACAACTGCTTTCAAATGTTTATGTACCCCAAGTTCCTCCATTCTGTGCCAAAGCTTATCCCTAGGAACCGAGTTAAACGCTTTTCTGAAATCAACAAAGCAACAAAAGACTTCTTTCTTTTTCTCCCAAACTTTTCCAATGATGTGCCTTAAACTTGTACAATGATCAACTGTGGAATGTTTAGGTCTAAAACCTGCTTGCCCTTTAGCACACTTATCTCTTTCTTTTGCCCACTTTCTAATTTTGTTTTCTAGCATGCTTCAAAATAGCTTTTGCAAACAAAGGGTTTATCATGATGGTCCTATAATTGGAGGGATTATTGATGTCACTGCTCTTGAAAAGAGGTATTGCCAGACTAGTTGTCCAATCTGTGGGGAGCCTTTGTTGTATGATGTTGTTGAAGATTTTTGTAATGTGAGGTGCAAGAACCTTTGAGCCCTAGTTTAGATATTTTGCTTGGAGTTCAGCTAATTATTTTGCTTTTCCAACACCCAACTTCTTGATACCCATCTCTACCTCTTGTACCGTGAAGAGTTCAATATCAGTGTTGACCAAGGGGGAGGGTCAACCTTGGGATCCTGCTCATAGAGTTGTCTTGCTTAGTCAAACCATTTAGAAGCTGTAATATTATTTCCAATTTGTATCTATTTCGGTTGGAGCTCCTTCCAAAATAATTTGGGATTATTTTTCCCAATGAAGATTAGTTCTTCTCTCCTTGAAACCATGAAATCGATCTTTTTCTTGCTTAATAACTACTTGTAAGCTTTGAGCTTTATGTTATCCTTGTTTGACTCTTTCCACATTCTCCTTGCCTTTTTGCATTCCTCGTCAAACCAAGCATTAACGGGAAGGCAATTTGTTTCAAACTTCTTAATTTTTGCTCTTTTGCACTTTGCAAGTGCGCATTGAATTAAATGTGTTAACTCATGACTATAAAGGCTGTGAATTGTAATTTTCTCCTTCTCGAAGAGCCTCTCTAGCGTCATTTTGCTGGTATTACAATTTTCTGGGGTCAAAAGAATTCTGCCCTGTGAGAGATTTTGTTGGACATGTTGAATTTTTGACTCTAATTGTTTCTTTTCAATCCAAGAGAAACATAAATAAATTGGCTTGTGATCTGATTTCAAGTCCCACAGCTGATCTCCAATCAAAACTTTCTCCATTTTCTCACACAAACCATGTGAGCAAATTACATAATCTACCACACTTGCTCCATTGTAAGTATTGCAAGTGAAATTATCGGACTTTGCCCATCTAGTCAAGCCATTACAAATAACTAAATCAAAGGTCCCACATAGAGTAAGCAATTGTTCACCAAAGAGATTGCAGCGCTTGTTGTCTGAAATTCTTTCCCATTGATGATTACTTTCTTCTGTAAGCCAAATAGGGTCACAATCATCTTTACAACAAAGAATGCTAGCTTGCTCACTTGTAGTCCTAGCATTGAAATCACCCACTATAAGGACTTCACCTAGCTGCGAATATGTTGCAATATCCGCTTTTAAGGCTACAAATGGATCTTTGTGGTCAAGCCCTCTACCTTTGTAGATTTTTGAAACCTGCGGCGCAAAATAGCATGTTGCAATTCTGATGTGGTTTCCATTTTCTGATATTTTAAACCAAATGAATTGCTTATTTGAGTCTTCTTTTTCTAACTGAATGAGACAACTTTCTTTCTCCCTTACTAAAACCATGATACCCCCGTGCCCTTTGCCATTCCCTGCTGCCTTGTTCCACACTGCCATCTTCCAGTATCCTTCAAACAGAGGTGTCTTGCACCCTTCATGCTCATGTGTTTCTATGAGGCAAATTATGTCTCTATCTTCCGCAATAGGCCCTAACCCAGGTCCTTGTCTCCATGGGTAACCTCTGCAGTTCCAACAAACTAATCTTAAGGAAACCTGGGTATGACTTGATTGCTATTTATTTTGACATGCAAGACTCACATTTGAGTCTTTGTCCCTGCTTTCCCATACTAACCTTGCTTTCTGATTTCCTGTTGAAGAGTTTGTTGCCTCTTCTTTGTTACTAACTTGTGAACATGGTTGATGAAGATTAGAACTTCTAAATGATTGATGTTATATGGTTCAATCTATGTTTTTATGCTTTTTATATCTAATTCATCATTCTACATGTTTTTGTTGACATATATGCATCAAAATATAAATATATATATATTATATAAAAATTTGCTCCCAAACCGGGAGCTTCTGAAAATGTCGCTCTCGCTCCCAAGTAACCTTGAGTGGAAGCACTCTGTTGTTGTTTGCATCAGGCTTTATTTTGTTGAAATTGGGTAGCATCGGGAGGTACTCTCACATGCCCTTGGTGCTAGGCTTGTGAGAGAGAAACACCCACAAAGATGAGTGTGTGGGCTTTGCACCCAAGTTTGGGGTTTTGGACCCAAAGTGAGTGGGCTTGGAACCCAAGGAAGAGCATTTAATATTCTAATTTAATGTTAAGGTTGAGATTGGAGGTTACTTGAAGGACATAAGGGCTTCCTAAGAGACCTAAGGACAAGTATAAATAACAAACTAATGGACAAGTTTGGAGGGAAGAAGAATAAATGAGTATTTTTCTTGTGTGTGGTGAAAAAGGCAGCAGAAGGAGCCACACTAGCAAAGAAAAACTCTGTTTTAGCATTGGAGGAAGGTCTAAGGATAGACCAAGTTCTGGTTAAGGCAACTGCAACCAAGGAGGGAGCTTTTGGAGGTTTTCCTAGCATAAAGAAAGGGTCTGAGCCCTAGTTTGAGGTCTGGATTATGTCTTGAACAAGCTATAGGGACTGTTACCGCTCAAACTAGCAGGGGTCCTAGAAGGGGTTCCTATAGATCAACTACTAGGTCAAGTGGCAACAATGGAGCAATAGCCCACTGTCACCTTAGCTAAAACTCCCTGCTCTTTACGAACTTTCACCAATGGGAGGATTCCTGGTATCGGGGGAATCACTAAGAGGAATATATCAATAGAGAAAGGGTTGTGATTCCAAGAGCCTATTCAAAGGAGAGACTCTAATGATAGAGGTTGCTTGTTTTGTAAGCAAGGTGAATGACTCTCCAAGAAGGGCTAGAAGGAGACCAAACCTAGGTTTGAGGGGTGTGCCTTGATAAGAACTGCCCCAGGCCAAGGAATCCTAGAAGAATAGGGTTTCTAAGCAATTGTTGTGGAATTAGAGTGACAAGGTTGCAGGACTGTAAAGAAGCCCTAGTGGACCCAAACGAGGTCAAGGGTGTGGGGTAAAACTTCAAACAGGTGGACTTGACCAAGTGAGGGAGGAGAAAAGGATTAAAGAGGTATGATTTAACTTTTATTTCCAATGTAGTGATCCTTAATGAAGCCACTAACCACAGGAAAACTAGGGAAATGATTTTCGAGCTAGGGCTTGGGATACCTCGAGATTCCACTGTCGGAATGGCCTCAAATTTGGAGGACCTCTAGAGGACTCACCAATGCAGCTCTAGACCAATTTTCATTGATTTTTGATGGCTATAATAGAATTTGTATGATGCCTGTCACCCACCACCTCTAGGTGGTATCCATAGGAGAATTTTTTTGTCTTAGATGGTCCTCAACCGATAGCCAGCAGTCCCTTGCAGCCACTAGATAGCTCGATGGGCCACTATCTCTGCCACTTGAGTCAACCATGTGGTCCCTAGCCCATCTAATTTGATCGTATGTTTGAAGGTGGGCCTTCCAACCCCGAAGGTATGACTTTTCATCGTGTAGATGGGTATTTTTGTTTACTTATCATGGACACTTTTGGGCATGGATTGGTAAGGGGATTCAACGAAAAGAGTGGGTTTGGTTTGTACTCTTGTTTCCTCTATCCAACTTGATGGTTAGCCTTGTATCCTAGTCTGGGGGGATCTCTTTTATTGGCTACTTGCTTTAGGGGTGGCACTAGGTGGTAAACCTCGATTTTGGTTGCATGGTCCTACTTCCCAACACCATATACATCACTGCCCTCCGCTCATTGTAACCCCATTCACCATATTTCCCATCTGGGTCCACATTTATCCATTGGGTCTGTTACCGCTCAAACTAGCAGGGGTCCTAAAAGGGGATCCTTGAAGGGCTACTACTAGGCTAAGGGCAACAATGGAGCGATAGCCCACTTTCACCTTGGCTAAGGCTCCTTGCTCTTTACGGACTTTCACCAATGGGAGGAGACCTGTTATGATAAGGATCACGAAATGGATGGACCAATGATAGGGCGAGGGGTGGTACTGGAAGCCTATTCACAAGAGAGGCTCAAATATGTGGCTTGCTTGTCTTGGAAGATGAAATGGAAGGCTCTCAAGGAAGGGCTTGGGGATAATTTCAAGGGTTAGGTTTTGAGTATGTGCCTTATAAAGGAGATCCCTAAGCCCTAGAATTCTCGTAGAAACTCGGGTTCCAGGTGATCTTTGAAGAATTAACCTTGATAGTGCATGGGACCACATGGTACCAAGTGGACCTAAGGTTAGGTCAAGGGGATAGGATTTAGCAACTAATGATATGGTTGACCTAATTAGGGAGGGGAAAGGGATCAAGGAATGAGCTTTCAATAAAAGGCAATGCAAGGATCCCAGTGAGGTTTCTAGCCTAAGGGAAATCAAGGGCAAGGATTGGTCTTCGAGCTAGGGCTTGCAATATCTCAAGATCCCACCTTCGGAATCTCACGAAATTTGGAGGGCTTCTTGAGGACACACTAGTGCAGTTGTGGACCAAAATCGAAGTATTTGGACGGTTAGATTGTGAGATAATTGATGTCCTAGGTGTTATCGGGAAAACTATTGTCCATTCAGAGCTGCTAGTCCCACTAAGACGGGTAGCTATCTTAGAAACAAACGAACTAAAGTCACTTGTGTTTCCCTGTATGAGAGATAGATGAGAGAGAAGCAGAGAGTAGCAACCTTAGTCTTTCGCTAGTCTCCTTGCTCGTTTCCTCTCTCCCTTGATAGAGATTTCGCCACTCCTTTCTCACTTGTCCCGCTTCAAAGAACACCTGTAGAGTCAAGGCAGCAAAATACCATCAAAGCATAGAGATCTATAACCACAAACAATGTAAGATCAGATGTACATTAATCATATAAATGCATATACAAATACAAGATTCAGAGATATACAAGCATATGGAGGAAAACTCAAATAGCTTTATTGATAGAAGTAGTAGAAGAGAGGATTACAACCAAGCTGTCTGATCCAGCATCATCCTCCCAACATGAAAGCCCTCTTCACCTCATACAAAGCAAGATCACCCAACAATGTCTTCAAAGAGAAACCAACAACACTTCCTTGCAAATTACAAAATTCCAGCCTCTTGGATCTCTAGGATGAGGGATCCATATATAGATGTTTACAGGAGAGTGAGTCAGCTTCTGGGATTTTGATTAGTGTCATTTTACTGATAGTTCTTGGTTCCACTTGGAGATTTCAAATCTCTTACTCATCCTTGGGCGAATTCAGAGAGGCAAGTGTCATATGAGCAGTTTCTAGAAGATTCTCTGGGTTTCCACCTAGCAAACTGCTTCTGCCATTTGTCTGCTCTCGCTCATCGCACCCTATAGAAGGGCTTTCCAGTATGCATCGCACCCCCCGTGTGTAATAGGTGAGATGCATCGCACCCTATGCATGGAGTAGTTTGTATGGTCCAGTTTTGACTAGTTCTGAGTAGTTTTTCATGGAGAACTTTTGGGAGATGATGTAATCAGCTGACCTTGTTCCTTTAGGGTATGAAACAACACTTTTAGGGGTTTAGAAGCCCTTGGTTTATGGACATATGTGATTGGGGTTGCAGTGCCCAAATATGTCTATAATAGTTGCCCCCTAAAGCATGAGGTCGTAAATCTTTTGATGTCGGGTGAAATGCTTTATAATGAGGATCCGAGGTTTTTCGAACTGGAAGGTGACCTGTAATAAGATACAATATAATACATTATCTTCATAATATTTTCATGATCTAGCTGAGGCGGGAATTCCCATACTCAACCTTATAAATTCATTTTCATGTACATAAGACAGACAATCGTCTGTGTGGCAGACTGATGATTCTGGTAGAGTCATCATCCTTTAGTTTGGATGATTATCTGTGCAGCTGTGATGTACATTTGATGTCTTTATTTTCCTGAATATATCGCAGCCCGGATGGATGAAACTAGATCCGAGGTCTTCAAACTCGTTCAATCTTTGCCCGAAGTACAAGTCGATCCATGTGAAAAGATGTTCTGATGTCAAACATGGAAAGACATCGCTTGATTACTAGCCAATGATGTAAGCTGTTAACAGGCACGAGAGGAATCACCGATAATGATGATGACCCTCAAGGTACTGCAGTACAATTCATGTGGTGTGAACATATGAGTTGATGTCGAACACCACGTAAAATCTTTTGGTCGAAGGCCATTGATGTAAACCTGTCGCCGAAAGTGAGAAACATGCCATTGAGGCATGCAAGTTTCAAAGTACTGAAAGGGTTGTTCCCAAGTAAAATTCATGGATAATGAGCTGATGTCGAAAAAAAGTGACCCGTCGTAGGAGGGCCTTAATGAATCCCACATCTATGACACGGAACAGAGCAAATGATTTTGTGGAGGTGAAAATGATCTGATGATATAAGGTTCAGGGTGACGGTCATGAAAAATGGAGTGAAGGTATTGCAGCGGATGAGGCGTTAGCTAGGTTGGTGAATTCTCTGAGCAACTTCTCTTGAACATACCGGCGACATTGAAATGGATTGGTAGCGTTAACCCCAAGGTGGATGGTACGACGGACCAATGGTGATATGATCGGTGAACAGAATAACCCAACCCGACTCAATTATGGTGACAGAGTGAAAGTGTCATGTTCAAGAGCAACCTGCTACCAATGAAGCTATTCAAGTTTTCTTCCTTTTTTCCCCAGTCATTGCTGACCAGTACCTCTTTATTTTTGTCAAGCTTGAGGAGGATAACATATGCTTGTTCTATAATTTGCCCTTCGGGCAAACCTGTCGCTATGTTTTAACGAGCCTAGCGACAGTGAAACTCGCTCTTGTCTGCATGGACAAGTTTGTCGCTATTGTTTTAACGAGTTTAACGACAAAGATAACTCGGTCCTTTTAAATTTTAAAGAGTCTAAAAAGGGACGGAAAGGCAACTCCAGTGGTCCTTTTTCGTAATGTAATCCCTTAAGTTCGAAAAAGTATAAAATAATACGAAAGGGATGACTTTTCGATAGTTTTAACGAGCCGAACAAGACAAGCGCTCAATCTTTTTGTGTAATAATCCCTCAGGTTCAAAAAGATTAAAATCTAGAGGAGGGATGGCACTTCCAATCACTTTAACAAGCTGGAGAGGCCAATTGCTCAACAATCTTTTCATATTTTACGAGTCAGATGAAAAGAGCTTAAAGGAGACTTGTTTTTTGAGGAACGAGTGATGTTTTTGGATAGCAACTGGTTCCAGGTAAGGTTTGGAACTTTTTCAATCACGGTAGTGTAAAGAAGGTGGCTAATAGAATCACTCGTCGCAGCTGTTCCTCAAAAGGGTAAACAATCAAATGGAGGCATATGATCGGCTAAAAAAGAGTGGAGGTGATGGTAAGAACACGACCAAGGTTCAAAAGCTGATAATTATGCGATCGCAATGGTTATTTACTGAAGGTGGGGTTCATTTTTTAATGAGCTTGAACTCTATGGAAACACTTGCTCATTGCTAGGTTTATTTTTTAACGAGCTTGAACTTCGCGTAAAACTGCTCGTGTCAGTCGTATAATAAGGATGTCTCATTGATAGGTTCATTTTTTAGGGAGCTTGCACCATTCGAAACTTTGCTCTGGAGCCTTTCGTTATGCAAGCTAGGAACGACCAACCTACGAGTTTAAAGGGTTAAGAGCCTACAAACTAAGAAAATAAATGGTCGCTTTTCACTTGCATGCAAAAAGGTTTGCATGCCCCCAGGTATAAAGTAGAGTTTCCAGGTCACCATATGGAAGTTCTTGCATTAGCAAGATTGTTCCATCCGTGTCGCAGACAAAACACTTCCTTGGCGATGTCCATTGAAATGGACAAAGGTGACTGTTGTCAGTGCCAATCACATAACCTTTGACGGGGAATCCTTTTCCAGTCTGATCCATTTTCCTAGACGGACAGGATTGTCAAACTAGTCATATTCCCACGCGGAAACCTACCTTATATCCGGGGTTTTCCTGCCGAAGCAGACCAGGGCGCATGCCTCCTAGGTTTCAGTCACAATCACCGAATCACTCGCGATCATCAGGTGGACGGACTGGAGATTGATGAGACATTCCTTGTGCAAAAAGACCAGTTAGGGATGGCATTTGACTAATAGCTGTGTTTGAACCAGGGAATGAAAGCTGGTCAACTAGGTGGACCACTCTGCCTTCATGTGGAAAACACATCACTCGGAAGAGTGAGGAAACGATAGCTCCCATGCTATAAATGTAGTCACGCCCAAGGAGTAGATTGTAATCTAGAGGTCCTTGGACTACCATCATGTTTAGATGAACGGTTTTCCTTCTCAAAGTTATAGGCAAATTTGGAAGGATCCCTAACAGTCGACTGGTTCCTTTGTTGAAGCCTGTCAGATTTCGAATCTCAGGCAGAAGCGATGGCGAACCAAGCGCTTTCCAAGCAGTTGAGGAAAGGATACTCACAGAAGCCCCTTCATCTATGATAGTACCAACCATGATCATTCTGTAAGCTTGTACTATGATTCAGAATGGTACATTAGATGGTAGGCGGGGTCTGCCTAGTAGATTCCAATCGAAGGAAATGACTAGGTTGCTTGGAGGTGGGACCGAATAAACGGCCGGATACAACTTCGACGAATTTCCTTCCTGTGGTAAAGGAATGGGACCGAATAAACGGCCGGATAAATCTCTGACGAACTTCCTTCCTGCAGTAAAGGAATGGGTAGATTGCCCCCATGTTCATCGGAGTCTGTGTTTACGAAAAGAATTTGAACGGTGTCGTTCTCATTCTCTTTGGTGACAATATCATCTGAAGGTGGACCCTTTGAAGACAAGATTGGGTCGACTGCCGTCTCGACCTGTTGACTTTGGTCCGATGTGGACTCAGAGGGTTTATCTTCAATGATAGGTGCTTCGACCGACAACAATGGTGTGTCAGTTGGATTTTCAACTAGCGATGGACTCGGCAAGAGTTTCTTGTATCCAGGAGGAAGTTGCTGCGGTGACGCAGGACGGTTATCCAAGACTCTTTTAGCTTCGTCTAGGAAAGGACAACGGTGGAGGACATGATCGCCTTCACACAATGTACAAGGAAATTTAGATTTTCCTTTCTTTCCATTGGCTTCGTTTTCACTAGTTGATGGTGTGCTTTCAACATGATCATCAGAGGTTGAAGACACCGGATTGTGCAAGCGGAGAGACCAGTCCCTCAGGATCTGTGGGATGTAGGGACAATCTCAATGATAGTGGTCTCCCTTGCAAATGACACATGGAGATTTAGGTTTGGAAGGTGCAGCGTGTGGATTTTCGCCAGATGATGCATGATTGCCCCCTTTTGCTGTTGGATTCTTCTTCTTCTTCTCCTTCCCTTTCTTCTTCTTCTCAGTTACTTGGTTTTTAGCGTTACTAGCTTCACCAAGCGAAGAGGAAGAAGGAGAGGGAGAAACAAACGAAGTAGAAGGTGGGGGAGCAACTTCATCTGGTTGCTGATTTGATTGCTGAGGAATTGCGGTGTTTTGAACGACAGAGGTCGAGAAAAGCCATACTGGCAGGCCAATTGTGAGTCCTGGAAGGGACAATGTGGCCATGTGTGGAGCACCAACATCCCCCCAAGAGGAGAAGGGACTAGGATTTCCCCCAAGGGGAAATCCTTGATTGGTAGACTCCATTTTATCAACCTAAGACCAACGAGGGAACAATGACGTTATTCCGATTAAAATAAATTTTATGACGCTTTGACACAACTTGCTTTTTCAATTTTTAAGAGTCGAGAAAAAGCTAAAGATGACTCTAGTCGCCTTTGATTTTTAATGAGCCTGAAGTGACAAGTGCTCAGATGGACCTTTTCTTTTAAGGAGTCTGAAAAGGAACGAAAGTGACTACTCTGGAAATCTAGACAGAGGGATTACCAAACCAATCGCAAAACTGCAGAATACTTTTTACGGTACGACAGTCAATCTTCCCGAATGCTGTGTTCAGTGCATTGCGATCGATAGGGCGGCAGACACGGCTTCCTAAGGATAAAGGATGTAGCCTATTGTGGTCTTCCAATATATACTTGACGGTACGTGGGAGCACAAGTCCGTACTGGCACTTGTCGTCTCAAAGAGGAGGAATCACCCAACCTATGATGAAAGCAATAGTTACCAGGGTTTACGACGCTGGAATACGTCTCTAGCCTAGACTTCTAAATGTTCTACATTAGGTTTCAAAGCGTTTTTATGTTCATTGAAATTTATTTTATAGTTGATCTTTCTTAAGAAGTTTGCCTTTAAGGTTCACCGCGTGATGTAGATATACAATTCCTAAATATGCAATCTAAGATGATAAACAGTCGTTTATTTTCTTTTTGCAATGAAAATCCTAGCTACTAAGAAAAGAGAGATGAAATTCTTTCAACATAGAGCAGAGAGCACACATTAGATGCACTTTTCCTAAATCAATTTCAACATGCAGTCTAAATGCAAATGCACATGCATGTATTGTTTTTCAGTTTCCTTAATGTGAGAATGACAAAAAGAAAACTAAGTATAGATCTGAACTATCTTCTTTCAAAGTGACAGTACTAACAATTTTCTCTTCAAAAAACGAAAGGAAGGCTAAGACGACACTTTGCGATTTTGAATTAAAACTGCTTTTGACACTTGAAAAACTATTAATTCAAATCAAATACAATGGCAAAAGTGTAATCGAATATCTAAAAGAGGAATGCTTTGCGACACTCTTTTTCTTGACTAAAAACGACACTTGCGACACTTTCAAATCAAAAGACGACAGTTCGATTAAGCTACTATTTGCAAAGGAGAACTGTAAATGATGAAAAAAGATATAAAAAACATTCACAATTCCCTCTGATGGAGGCTGAATAATGCAAAGGAAGATGGTTTCAACAGAGATATACTGATCATAGACAACAAAACTACTGAATAAAGCTGAAGACAATGAAGAAAAAACCAAAATCTGGAGGTAGAAACAGTCTCAGTCAATCATGGCACATGTAACACAGGGAAATAAGGATGCATCTCACCTGCAACACACGGGAGGTGCGATGCATCCAGGTTGCCAAGAAGAGACAGTGTGATGGTCCAGGGACGAGACTGTGCTTGGTTTTCACTCACAGTTTGCAGCTAAGTTCAGGGGTTTAGGCTTAGCTAATGATAGTCAGTAAACACAAAGTATAGGGGCTGATCTAATGAGGTTATTTGAGCTACCACCAGGGCACTTAAGATGTTTGCAAGCTAGATGTTCAGTTCATAAACCAACCCGGAGATTGACTGAAGCAGCGTTGATCTACTTTGCAGTTGCATAGCAAAAGCAGTTCGAAGGCTAGCTGGCTTGACTTCAGGCTTCGTCTGTGGTTTATAAAGCAAACAACAGTAACAAAACAAACAAACTATTCGCTCCCCAGCGGAGTCGCCATTTTGTTATCGGGAAAACTAATGTCCATTCAGAGCTGTTAGTCCCACTAAGACGGGTAGCTATCTTAGAAACAAACAAACTAAAGTCACTTGTGTTTTCCTTTATGAGAGATAGATGAGAGAGAAGCAGAGAGTACCAATCTCAGTCTTTCGCTGGTCTCCTTGCTCGTTTCCTCTCTCCCTTGATAGAGCTTTTGCCACTCCTTTCTCACTTGCCCCGCTTCAAAGAACACCTGTAGAGTCAAGGCAACAAAATACCATCAAAGCATAGAGATCTATAACCACAAACAATGTAGGATCAAATGTACATTAACCATATAAATGCATATACAAATACAAGATTCAGAGATATACAAGCATATGGAGGAAAACTCAAATAGCTTTATTGATAGAAGTAGTAGAAGAGAGGATTACAACCAAGTTGTCTGATCCAGCATCATCCTTCCAGCATGAATGCCCTCTTCACCTCATACAAAGAAAGATCACCCAACAATGTCTTCAAAGAGAAAGCAACAGTACTTCCTTGCAAATTACAAAATTCCAGCCTCTTGGATCTCTAGGATGAGGGATCCATATATAGATGTTTACAGGAGAGTGAGTCAGCTTTTGGGATTTTGATTAGTGTCATTTCACTGATAGTTCTTGGTTCCACTTGGAGATTTCAGATCTCTTACTCATCCCTGGGCGAATTCAGAGAGGCAAGTGTCATATGAGCAATTTCTAGAAGATTCTCTGGGTTTCCACCTAGCAAACTGCTTCTGCCATTTGTCTGCTCTCGCTCATCGCACCCTACAGAAGGGCTTTCCAGTATGCATCGCACCCCCTGTGTGTAATAGGTGAGATGCATCGCACCCTATGCATGGAGCAGTCTGTATGGTCCAGTTTTGACCAGTTTTGAGTAGTTTTTCATGGAGAACTTCTGGGAGATGATGTAATCAGCTGACCTTGTTCCTTTAGGGTATAAAACAACACTTTTAGGGATTTAGAAGCCTTTGGTTTATGGACATATGTGATTGGGGTTGCAGTGCCCAAATATGTCTATAACACTAGGTGACCTAGAGGACTAGACCTAGAGAAGAGGAGAGGGGAGAAGGAAAATAGGTTGAAGGTGATCACCTTATGGTGGAACAGTGCCTAATCCTTTGGGGAGATTTGGAGTCGAGTAATTATGACTATGGACATTGCATTTTCTATGTCAAGAAGGCCTCAAAGACAACTTCGCATAGCATTAGGGCAACAACAAAAGCAACTTCAAGAACTTTATACTTCGTTTTGCAAGATTGATGGCTTATCAAGATGAATTTAAATGAAGAAGCATCTTTAGGAACATTCATTAATAATACATGACCCATACATGAAGCATCACTATCCAGAAATCGAATTTCCACAACTTTGCATAAATGAATGCAGTAAATTAGCCCTAGTATAGCAAAATCCTAGCAACAATGTATGTGACAAGAATAGAAAAGAAAATAGCATTAAATTGTACTTACATGTATTAAGAGTATATCCAACTATCAAGAATTTGCCAATCAAGAAGCTCCAAGACAAGAGAAAATAATTCAAACATCAAAATTCATTCCATGCTCCAAAATTCATCCTCCAATAAGGATAGCGAAATTCTCAAGGGAGATGCAAGTCCAATCCAAGTGACGATGCTAAAATGAATTCACATCACTTGTATTTATACATTTCTAATGAGTTCGATTTAGCTAATTAGGCCTACATTAGCCCTTAAAATAAAGTAATGTGCCAAATAACTAACTTTTGATGACAAGCCCACCAAACTATCTCATAAACAAAAGAATAAGCCTCTCAAGAGGTCGAATGATCAATAATACATGTCATTGGGCCTTCTAGGACTCCCAAAAGTAGTGGACAAGGGGTTGGCCCTTTGTTCTCCAAATAATAAACCTATGGTGCTCGCAATGGGTGTGGGGGTACACAAGTAACCTCCTGGGTCTCCAAGTAGATCGAAGATGCCTGTAGACCATCTTTAAGGGCTCGGATGATAATGTAAGTGATGCCACATCAACATACAAGTCTTGGGTCCTCTGCCAAATGTGTGATACAACTGTGGGGACGATTGGGCATGGTGAACCAGGTGCATCTTTCTCGTCCAATAGGTGAATCTCGAGCAATCTTTGAACATCTTTGGGAATCCATGGAGTGTTGTCTACTGCTGTGGAGGCCCATGGCTCTCAACACACACCCTACATGTGCCAATGTAGCCCTCTGGAGGGTTGGGACCCTGTATAGGGAGACCAAAACCAAAATGGAGACCATCTGCAATCTTGCATAAGATCCAATGCGTCCCCTATCTTTCCAATACAACGAGTCATTTAAGGAAATCGAGTTAAAGAGCTTATAAACCATGGACAACAGGTGGACACTTCATAATGGCATGTCCTTCCATAGTGGGCTTTGGCATGCACTTGTCTCCAAGCTCCAAATGGGGTTAATTAGGTAACCTATTAGGTGGTCCACCTTTAAAGGGGATGGTATGTCCAAGGTACATCCTTCAAAAGGTGGTGGCATGTGATAAAGAGATGAATGGAGTAGGGAGTGAAAGGGGCAACGCTAGTTCACATATTGGGGCATAAGGGTAGCTAATAAAAGGGAAGACCACGCTTGGGTATATAATGTATAGGAGGGAGCAATCGTGGTACATGAGGTGCCCCGACCTTGATTTTTTCATCTTTTATATATGCCTTTTGCCTTTTGTGATTTTTCTTTGATTAATTGCTTGGGGCTCATGGGATAAGTGCATGATGTGTAAGGTATAGCAGTGGATACCCCCTTTAAGGTAGGGTGGTTCATTGCCCACCAGGGGTTGGGACAATCATGGGTTCCTGAATGATAAAGGATGCTCATCTAGGACATATAGGAATCAAGGTGATGGCCATGATAATGGGGTAGAGCTCATGTATTGGCTTTTGCCCACGTGTTAAATGTGTTTGTCCCAACCATCTTTTGCATTTTGTGATACATTCTCCTGTTGAATGTGGCCAATTATGCTTTTACTTTTCTTTTCAGCTGCATCAACCTCTGGGGCATCGTTCCAGTCCCGACCTAAGGTGTGGGCAAGGGGAAGGGGAAGGCTAACCCTATGTGGACCTAGTGGAGGAATGTGGACCCAGGTGGGAGCGGGACCACACAACCAAAATCAATGTTTCTCATGAAGTACCATCCTTAAAGACCAAAGTTCAATAAAAGAGATCCCACGAGACTAGGGTCTAATGTGAACATCCAAAAGAGGTCTAGGGGACAAGAGCAAAGACCTAGCTCACTCTTTCCACCGAATCCCCCCATTAATCCATGCCCAAAAGTTTCCATGATAAGTAAACTACAATACTCAATTACCAAATGACAAGGAACACCTTTAGGTTTGGGAGGCCCACCTTCAAACATATGATCATGACAGATTGGTGAGGGACCACATGGCTGGCTCAGGTGGCAGAGAAGTGGCACAACGAGCTAGTTGGTGGCTGCTAGCCGCCGACTGAGGACCATCTTCTAGAAAAAAATTTCTAGGGATATCACCCACAAAATGGTGGGTAACAGGGTCTACAAGAAGTTAGCCTCCCCCTTCCCTTGTCCACACCTTGGGTCGGACTTGCAACGATGCCCCGAAGGCTGATGCAGCGAAAAGAAAAAGAAAAAGCATAATTTGGCCACTCTCAACAAGAAATGTACCATAAGATGCAAAAGATGGTTGGGACATACACATTTAGCACATGGGCAAAAGCCAAACATGAGCTCTACCCCTATCATTATGGCTATTACCCTGGTTCCTAGGGTCCCTCATATTGAATTCTTTCATCATTAAGGAACCCATGATTGTCCCAACCCCTGGTGGGCAATGAAATGGACCACCTTAAGGGGGGTATTCGCTACTATATCTTACACATCATGCTCTCATCCCCTTGAGCTCCGAGCGATTATGAAAGAAAATCAATAAAAGGCAAAAGGCATATGAAGAAGGGTGGAAAAACAAAGGCCGGGGTAACTCATGACGATTGCTCCCTCTTACTTTCATACACCCAATTGTGGGCTTCCCTTATTTTAGTTACCCTTGTACTGTGGCATGTGGATTGGAGCCTTCCCTTGATGCTCCATTTCGTTCCACCATTATATCACATACCACCTACCGCTTGATGGATGTACCTTGGACATGTCACCCCCTTTAGAGGTAGAAACCACTTAATATGGTCTTTGGTTAACCCCTTTACTGAGCTTGGAGACACCTATACATGCTAAAGCCGTCCATTTGATGATTAGCAAGCTCTTTTACTCGATTACTCTAATGATTTATTGTACTAGAAGGCAAGGGGATGCATTGGATCTTATACAGGATTACAGGTGGGTCTCCATTTGGGGTTTAGTCTCCCTATATGAGATCCAAGCCCTCCATAGGGTCATATTGGCACTTGTAGGGTGAGTGTTGAGAGCCATGGGCCTCCACCATAACAGAGAGCAGATTGCCACTTCATGGATCCCTCAACACCATTCGTTGATTGCTCGTATTCCACCTTTTGGATGAGGATGATGCACTTGGACAACCATGCCCAACTGGTTTCACACTTGCACCACACACTTGGCAGATGTTCCCGGGCCCAGATGAGGATGTGTTTCTCAGCGGGAGACAATGGGAGGGCTTGCACCATTCTTCTAGCCCTTACAGATGGGATACAAGCTTATTCGATCCACTTGGAGACCCATGAGGATGTTTTGTGCCCCCATAGCCACTTGGGGACACCACAGGTTGTTTGCTTGAATATCAAGGGGTCAACCCCTTGATTTCTATGTTTGGAACTCATTTATTCATTTCGGTACACATTAGATTCCATTAGGCCTTTCCAATGGCCCTTTGACCTATTGTATCTATTATTTTGCCCTCTTGGGAGGCTTATTATTGTATTATGGAGCTATATTGGTGGGCTTGTCACTAAGGGATGTTATTGTTGCACATTATTTTATTATTTGGGGCTTAATTAGGCCTAATTAGGCAAATCGAACTCTTTAGGAAGGATATAAATTGATGAGAGTTCATTTGAATCTCATCATCACTTGGATTTGGATCATTTGTATCTCTTGAGATTTTCGCTAGACCTTTTGATGGACGAGTTGGAGAATTAATGCATTTTGATGTTTGGAAGATCTTGATTTTTGTCTTGGAGCTTCGCTTTTCTTGCACTTGATGATTGGAATAATTTCGCTATACATTGTGAGTACTCTTTTCATGCTTATCTTGTAATTTTGTCTCATGAAATGATCTATGGAATATTTTCGTTCATGAAGCTAGTGTAGCTGCTCTTGGGCTTATGCAAAGTTGCTTATCTTGTCTTTGTGAGGGATTTTTCATATTGATTGTTGAAATGTATGGTGGATTATTGTCCTAGGGATACATGATTGCTCATGCATTATCTTGATAAGTCATCATTTGCAAATAATTAGAAGTATAAAATTCCCTTGTAACCTAGTTGCTGCTAATGCCATACAAAGTTGTTGGGGAACTCCTTGATTGAAATTAAGCATCTCTAAACATTGTTTCCATTAGACTCCATTCTCCCAAAAGGCTAGGCACTGGTCTAGTCCAAAGGTGATCGCAAAAGAAAACTCTTTTTCACCTCCTTCCTTCTATTATAAGCCCTAACCTAGTAGGCCTCCTAGGGCATCACCTAAAATCGTTTCTAGCCATTGAAAATCCTTGAAAACTGGTCAACTACTGCGCTGGGGTTTTCTTGAGAGGTCCTCCAAATTTGAGGTTTATCCCACAGTGGAATCTCAAGATATTTCAAGCCCTAGCTTGAAGATCGTTCTCATCCCTAGGTTCCTTTTGGTTGGTGACTTCATTAGGATAATTGTATTCAAATTCCAAGAGAAATTCAATCCCTTTGATCCGATTCTCCTTCCTCAACTTGGTCAAGATCATCAATTTGTTGCTCTAATCCAAATCCTGGATCTCGTTTTGGGTTTCTTTGTGGTCCCACTATCTTATACCTCCAACTCCACAAAGATCACTTAGAAACCCTACTCTTCTAGGATTCATTGATCTTGGGCACTTATTTTCAAGTAACACTCCTCAAACCCTAGGTCTAGGCATCCTCTTAGCCCTTCTAAGAGAGCCCTCCATCTTGCTTCCATAGCAAGCAAGCACATTATCTGAGCCTCTCTTGAGAATAGGCTTTTGGAATCACTTCTCATCCCATCATTGATCTATCTATGCTACTAGTGATTGCTCCCATATCGAGACTCCTCCCATTGGTGAAAGTCCGTAAAGAGCAGGGAACCTTAGGCCCTAAGCTGAGGTGACAGTGGGCTATTGCTCCATTGTTGCCACTTGAGGAGAAAAGGATAAAAGAGGTATGATTTTAACTTTTATGTTCAATGCAATGATCCTTAATGAAGCCACTAACTACATGCAAACTAGGGAAATGATTTTCGAGCTAGGGCTTGGGATATCTCAAGATTCCACTGTTGGAATGGACACAAATTTGTAGGACCTCTAGAGGACTCACCAGCACAACTCTAGACCAATTTTCATTGATTTTTGATGGCTATAATAGAATTCGTATGATGCCCTAGATGGCCTTCTAGGTTAGGGCGTGGAAGAGAGAAGAGGAAGGTGAAAAAAATCTTTGTTCTAGTGATCATCTAGGACTAGACTAGTGCCTAGCCTTTTGGGAGAATGGAGTCAATCCAAATCAATGTTTAGAGATGTCTTATATGTAAGAATTTACAGGGTAAGTTCCTCAGACAGAACACCAAAGGACACTGCTCACAAACAGATCACAGATCAATACACCAATATTATTGACGTGGTTAAAACCCTCAAAGAGGGAAATAGTCCACGACCTGAGCCAATGCGGCCACTTCAAGCAATTTATTAATAAAGGAATGAAAATTTACATAAGCTTCTCTCATGAACGGTTACTCTACAAATGGCCCTCTATGCTCTTTAAATAGAAATCATGGACCAATCAAGTGTTAAGCCACAAATCAAGTGTCGGTAATACGGAGGAGAGAATGAACTGTCGGATCACTTCATGTCTAGAACATATCGTGACCGTCAGATTGTAAGTTACAAAAGTACATAGTAAAGAAACACACTTTACCTAACTCTACACTAGACCAAGTTATACTTAACTATTTCCTATGTGTCGGAATATCCTAACATCCTCCCTTCATAATAACTTGGGATAGGATTGAAAGATGTACAAATATGACACAATAAGAGAAGGAAGGAGGCATTAGAGCCTATCCCCCCTTAGTGACAACTTCCTGAACTCCAACCATAAATCGAAGTTTAGTAAACTTCGCCTATGTGAGAGCCTTTGTAAAGATGTTTGCAACTTGATCATCTGTTGAACAATATTGCACTTCAAGAACATGGTCATGAATGAGCTTTCTGATGAAGTGCATGTGCAGTTCAATGTGTTTGTTGCGCTGATGTTGCAATAGATCTTTGCATAGTTGAATGGCACTTAATTATCACACCAAAGTGTAGTCGGACGCTGCTACTGAAAGCCAAACTCTAACAGGATCTGACGAAGCCACAAGGCTTCCTTACTAGCTTCTACGGCACCACGATACTCTGCTTCTGCTGAAGAAAGAGAAATGGCACTTTGTTTCTTGCAAGACCATGTAATAGGTCTTGAACCAAGAGTGAACACATAACCTGTAATAGACTTTCGATCATCAGGGTTACCAGCCCAATTGGAATCAGTGAAACCAACCAATAGAGGAGATGCTTCTGCACTGTAATGAATCCCAAACTGAACTGTAACATAACAAAGTATTCTTTTAGCTGCTTTCCAATGACTTTCATGTGGGTTTTGCATAAACCGAGCAATAAGGCCAACAACAAAGGAAAGGTCAGGACGAGTATGGGTCAGATACAAAAGTTTTCCTACAAGTTGACGGTATAAGGTAGCATCAACTTCAGGGGAAGTACAAGTGATTGAAAGTTTGGCTCCATACTGAAAGGGAGAAGGGGCTGGCTTACAGTCTTCCATGTGAAAATGGCGTAGAAGATCACAGACATACTTGGACTGAGAAAGGGAAATACCTTCCTTAGATTGTAAGACTTGAAGACCAAGAAAATATTGCAAGTGTCCTAAGTCTGTCATTTCAAACCTTTGACTTCACATGGTTTATAAGGCTGGGATCACTACCAGTAAGAATAATATCATCAACATAAATAACAAGAATGATAAGAGACTTGCCCACTTTCTTGGTGTAGACAGTATTGTCAAAATGACACCTAGAAAAGCCAGTTTCTAAAAGAAAGCTATCCATTTTGGCATACCAAGCCCGAGGGGCTTGCTTGTGACCATAAAGGGATTTCTTAAGCCGACATACAAGGCTGGAGTCTGTTTGTATAAATCCAGTAGGTTGTTCCATATATATTTCTTCATGCAAATCCCCATGCAAGAAGGCAGATTTAACATCCATCTGATGGACTTCCCATTTGAAAGAGGCAGCAAGGGAAAGAGGCAAAGAGCAAGGCGGATAGAGTTCATTTTGGCAACAGGGGAGAAGGTTTTAGTATAGTCAATGCCCTCAACTTGTGAAAAACCCTTAGCAGCAAGACGAGCTTTATGTTTATCAACTTTTCCATCTGGTCCATACTTGGTTTTGTAAACCCATTTGCATTTGACAAGTTTTCGTCCCCTTGGAAGAGGAACAAGATCCCATGTATCATTTGCCAATAATGAACGATATTCTTCATTCATAGCTGCGTCCCAATCTGGATGGCCTGAAGCTTCTGCAAAGGTGTCAGGATCATAATTCGCTTGAGCCAGTAAATAAGAGGCTCTATCGAACTGAGAACATGTACATCACTGATCTATAGGATCATCGGCAAGAGCGCCTGCTGCATCCTGAGTAGCACGGACCCATTTTGGAAGTTGAGGAGCTGAAGGAGGATCCTGAGAAGGTGGGGGAGGATTGTCATCCTCGTTGTTGTCATCTGAAGAAGAAATATTTTTAGAAGTAGAAGGGATAGAGAGAGGTGGCACATTCGCCGAACTAGGCTCGTAGGCCGATATATTTTCAACAAACTTTACATCTTTTCTAATGATAACATTTTTGGACTTAAGTGGAATAAGTCTATATCCTTTGACATCTTCAGAATATCCAACAAAAATACATTTTTCACTCTTAGGTTCTAAAGCTTTATGTGTCTCATGGGCCCATGCTTCACTTCCAAAAACACGAAGGTGACTTACATCTGGTTTAATTGAGCTCCATGCTTCTTCTGGAGTGATATTCTTTAAAACCTTAGTAGGAGTGCGATTTATTATGTAATTTGCACAGTTAATTGCTTCTGCCCAAAAATTAAGACTAAGTCCTTTAGATTGAAGAATACAATTAGCCATTTCCTTTAAGGTGTGATTCTTCCTTTCAGCTACACCATTTTGTTGTGGAGTATATGGAATAGTATGTTGCATTTGAATTCCATTCTCAGTGCAAAAGTTGATAAATTTGTTGTTAACATATTCTCCGCCATTATCAGATCTTAGCTTAAGAATTTGATGTCCATATTGTTTTTCAACAAAGGCCTTAAAGGCCAAGAACATGTTAAATACTTCACTCTTGAGTTTTAAGAAGTATACCCAAGTGCGTCTAGAGAAATCACTAATGAAAGTTAAGAAATACTTGTAGCCAGAGAATGAAACAACTGGAAGTGGACCACATAAATCACTATGCACAAGCTGTAAAGGGGCCGAGGCGTGCCAAGAGGCACGTTTTTCAAAACTATCCTGATTATGTTTTCCGAGTACACATTCGGAACAAACACCATTTCTACAAGATACCATTGGAAGACCTGTCACCATATTTTCTTTGCATAGATTCTGAAGGGAGCGATAGTTTAAGTGACCAAATTGCTCATGCCAAAGTTTGCTCACTTCATCATTGTGAGCAACAAATATCGAGGGAAGATTTGATAACCCAAAGTTGTTAAACTTATACAACCTTGTAGACTCATCAGCAATGCCAGTAGCTAAAATCTGTCTAGGATCTCTTAGGTCCTTAATTACAACATCGTGAAGTGAAAATTCAATGATTTTACCTTCACCTGAATGAGTTATCTGATATACAGATAGAAGGTTGCAGGATAAGGTTGGAACACATAATACATCATTAAATTGACCATTGTCTAGATGAACAGTTCCAGTCCCTACAACACTAAGAGATCTATCATCACCAACATATATATTTTTAGTGTTACAATCATTTAAAGAAGAAAACATGGCTTTGTTTTTGGCCATGTGATAAGAAGCTCCAGAATCAATGAGCCACTCATGAGAATGAGAAGAAGAAGATACATTTAGTGCATAACCAGACCGAAATGCTTGAAAACAACATGTAGAAAGTGCTATTCCTGAAAATGAAGTTGAAGTTGAAGAGTGCTCCAAATGGATGTTATGTTTCTTCATTGCTGCTTCCAAGGCTTCCATCTTAAAGCATTTGGATTCTAAGTGGCCATCTCGATTACAAAAGTGGCAATGTCTATCAGTCTTCTTCCCTTTGTTTTTATTTGCCTTATCATTTTGTTGAAATGATTTTTCATTTTGAGACTAAAATTGCTTAGGACTCTTGTTTGGTTTAGGACCATTCTTTTTAGGATACTGCTTCTTAGGATTCTTTGAATTTGGTTGCTGCTGGGTGGCTAAGGCTTTCTTAGAAGAGTTTCCAAGATTAAGAAGACCAAGATATAAGAGATTTTCTTGTTCTCTTATTAAAGAATTACAAAAGGCATCAAAAGAGGGGGACTTGTAGTCTTTTCCGTGAGAAATAAAGGCTTTTCTAGTAGAATGGAAGGTGGAAACAAACACAGAGTAGGTTGGTCCCAACTTAGTAAGAATGGAATAGATAAGGCCATCATTTTCTTTCTTAACCTTAACACCTTCCAAGAGAAGTCTAAGGGTCTTGAACTTGGACAAAAAATCTTCAATGGAAGAAAAATTATTGGGGTCCAATGTAAGCAACTCATTTTCGAGTTGATGGGCTCTAATTTCATTTTTAATTCCAAAAACTTTAGTGAGTTGTTTCATTGCTTCATTAGGAGTATCAAGTTCTGCGATATGGAATGTAAGGTCTGGAGAAATAGACATCTCTATCAATCCACGTGCTTGATCTTGCCTATTTTCCCATTTGGCTGCCTTATCTTCATCTTGAGGTTTGGTTTCTTGGCCTGAGGCTATTCTGTAAAGACCTTTATTTCTAAGTAAATCCACAATGTATGATCACCATTGGAAGTAGTTGGTGCTGTCAAGAATAACTTGGCATGGACTTTCCATTTTAACAGAAACTGAAGCTGTAGATGTTGAAACTAAGTGTTCCAATGGAAAGATCTCGAAAAATTAGGCTGATTAAAAAAAAAAACGGCTCTAAAAATGGCTTCCGGATGAAGAAGTTATGGCTTTTTGAAGAAAAGTTGTTGAAGATGCCGACGAAGTGCATGAATGTGCGGAAATGAATGATAATGTTATATTTAAAAAAAATCCGCCCCTTTTCCAAACTTAATCTAATTAGCTCACTTTAAAAAAAAATTTATGTGACTCACTTTTATAAATAAGTGAAAGTCACTTTTACAATGGTACTTTATGAGCTACCCACTAAATTGTAACTTAAATAAAAGATGAAGAGACTTCAAAATTATAAGTGACTCACTTTTTATAATGGGTGAGAACATTTTTACATAAAGTAATTTTAAAACATAAGTTACATGTGCTTTTTGAAAAAGTAACTCAACAAAAAGAAAGACTTGAACTCAAGACCTCTATTCTCATAAAGCAACTTTGGACCAAGTGAGCTAGTTTAAAAGGTTAATAATTTTTGGAAAAGAGGAAGGGTTTTTTTTTTGAAGTCACTGAAGCTTTGGGGTGCGTGCTTACTTGAAAAAGCTCTTTTCTTGCCTACAAAACAAAACCACAAAACCCAACACGGACATACAATATTTTCCTCAATGTTTCTGATTTTCCGAGATCACACTAAGGCGCGGTAGAAAAGAGCATACGCATGAGAAAAATCCTTCCTTTCTGTTTCTGATTTGCCCAGATCGCATAGAGTCACAGGGCAAATAGCATACGCAAAAATGAAAGGTATAGATCCAGTAATAAAAAACAGAGAGCTAAATAAACCGAAATAAACAGAGAGAAAATAACTAAAAACTGCAATTAAACACTATATACTCCAGATCTTAAAAATGACATTGCTAGGGCTACCAGAAACCTTTTCGCGTGAAACGAAAGGGGTTCCTCACTGGAATAGATTCTCCTAACACAATTGAGCTGTTCTCTTGGCCTGAACACAATCAGAAACAGTAGATCTAGAAAACAACAGTCGGATGCAGTTCTACCGGCTTCAGATTTGGATCACCAACGTATGCGGCCCTCAAATAGCTCAGATACCATGTAGGAATTTACAAGGTAAGTTCCTCAGACAGAACACCAAAGGACACTGCTCACAAACAGATCACAGATGAATACACCAGTGTTATTGACGTGGTTAAAACCCTCAAAGAGGGAAACAGTCTACGGCATGAGCCAATGCGGCCACTTCAGGCAATTTATTAGTAAAAGAATGAAAATTTACATAAGCTTCTCTCATGAACGATTACCCTACAAATGACCCTCCATGCTCTTTAAATAGAGATCATGGACCAATCGGGTGTTAAGCCACAGATCAAGTGTCGGTAATATCGAGGAGAAAATGAACCGTCAGATCACTTCATGTTTAGAACATATTGTGACCGTCAGATTGTAAGTTACAAAAGTACATAGTAAAGAAACACACTTTACCTAAATCTACACTAGACCAAGTTATACTTAACTATTTCCTATGTGTCGGAATATCCTAACATCCCCCCTTAAGAACAACTTGGGATAGGATTGAAGGATGTACAAATATGACACAATAGGAGAAGGAAGGAGGCATTAGGGCCTAATACCCAATCAAGGAGTCTCCTAACAACTTCGCATGGCCCTAGAGGCAACAAATAGGTCATTAGGAAAGTTTATACTTCTTTGATGTTGCAATTGGTAACTTATCAAGGTAATTATGAGAAACCATATACCCCTAGGACAAATATTCACTACACTTTAGCATAAAACATATGAGAAGGCCCTCACAAAGACAAGATCAATAAATTCACATTTCAATTATGCAACTTCACGAACTTCATGATCGAAATTCCTTCATAGATTATGCAAGTAACAACATAAGAAATATACCATAAAAGAGCACACTTACAAGTATAGCGAAAATTTCCAATCACCAATAGAGACAAATATCAAAGCTCCAAGACAAAGAATAAACTCTTCCAAACATCTAAATGCATCAATAATCCAATTCGTCCATCAACAAGGCTAGCGAAATTCTCTAGAAGAGATACAAGTCCAAATCCAAGTGATGATCAAATAGAATGATCATCACATTAATATATATCCTCCCTAAGGGATTCAATTTGCCTAATTAGGCCTAAAAATGCCCCGACTAATAAAATAATGTGCAAAAATAACATAACTTGGTGACAAGCCTGTGAAAATTCTATTACTGTAGTAACTGATTTACTTTTCCAACTTATTCCACCATAAGTTATTCATGAAATCACTTCAATAAACATTAAAATAAATACTGCTGCAGATATCACACCGTAATTCAAAACATATGCACAAGAATCAACACATTGACACAGATATTTTGGACTAATGTCCCTGGAAAAACCCAATGTGGGAAAACCGGTGCAGCAAGGGAGGATTTTATTATTCAGCAATTTTCTAGTACAATAGGGTGCCAAACTAGCTTACCCACAAATAGACAAATTCTCCAGCACTTCTTCTGAACCCAGCGTCAGCCTTGCTGACCTCTGTGTGGTCTGAAACCACTCTCCATCAGCGTGTTGAGACTCTGCGCAACCTCTCTATTCTTCTGCGTCACTCCTATAGCCTCTGCGTGGATGACGCAGGCCCTGCTGGCTTTGGCAGTCTCTGCTACCTCTGCGTGGCTCCCTCTGGCCTTGCGTTTGCCTTTTCTGCCTTTGCACTGATCTCCTGTCTCTCTGTTCCGTACTTGCTGCCTCCTGAATGCTCACCAGACCACTGGTTCAATTTCTCAGCTAACCCCGCTCTAGAAATTGAACTCACTGGTCTCCCTCAGTGTGTTATCCAAGTGATCCTCAAGCTTTCTCTTATACTTTTTTTGTTGACAAATCAACGGCCGAGATTAAGTCCTTAATCAACGACTAAGATTAGATTTGGCTTGATCCATGACTTTTGGACCATTCTAACACAGTTTCATATTAATTCACATTAATATTTTATTTTCCCTAAGTTTAGACTTAGGGATTACATTAAAAATATTAATTATTTTAATATCTTTCAAACTGTTTAGAATCTACCCAAACCCTTTCTGGGTATTGGAGATTTCATGTGCCTTAGCCTCTCCACCAAGTTTCGTGGCTAGAGCACATCCGATGCTACCCCAAATCAACACTCCCTCTTAGCGAGGACTGTGCTATGGCAATACTCCTCACTGAGCATCACCCTGATCATCCGGCATCGGTATCTGTGCTGATTTTAAGCCTTCCTGCCCAACATCCTCTGCACTACTGTATCCTGTACTGCTGCCTAAGTTGTATGAAACGGGGAAACGGAAACGAGTTTCCGAAACGGGAAGCGAAACGAAACGCGACCTCCCCAAATTTTGGAAACGGGGAAACGCGAATATATATATATATCTATATATATATATATTAAAAATATTTAAAAATTATTAATATATATTTGTGCAATCATAAAGCATTAATGATACATTTACTTAAACATTAAGATTAAATTTACATCACATTTACTCATGAGTCATGAATAATCACATAATGAAAATAAAAATATAGGAACTGGAAAATCCAAAATCAGCCTTTATTTATATTAGTATATGAGGCTGCAAGTACAATAAAGACTATAAGGCTGCAAGAACTATAGAGACAAGTCACAAAAGACTAATCCTCATCATAACAATCCTCATCAAAAATAGAAGCAGCAGAATGCTCAACAGTGGATGGTGGTGCTGAAGAAGATGATGCACCAATTCCACTTCCAGAATCGTCCTCAATATTCAGGGCAGCAAGAGAGAGATCCAAATAAGGATTTTCTGCATCCACATCCCATTCTTTAGAAGGACCACTGTTGTATTCTGGACCCCTACGAGATGCAAGGCGAAGGTTGGAGTGCACATAAACAAGATCCTCTGCTTTCTGTGAGCCCAACCTATTGCGCTTCACAGAATGAATAAAACCATAAGTGCTCCAATTCCTTTTTGCTGATGAAGAGCTTGCCACTTGTGAAAGAATACGAATGGCAAGGCTTTGCAAATGTACACCATTTGCTCCATGACAAATCCACCACCTAACTGGATTCATGGTGCTTCTCTCCTCCAAAGCTGATATATCTGCATAATCATCTATTCCTGCAGCAAAACTGGCAAATTCCTCCTTTACCTCCCTATGTAGATGAGAAAGAAACATTCTCATAAGTGCTTTTTTCACTCCAGTAGCCACCTCTCTATCCTTATGGGGTGCCTTCCTCTTCCCATTGCTTTTAGCAATAAGCTCCTCATCATAAAATTTGGGGTTCAAAGCATGTGCTAAAGTGTGCAATGGTGTATTGAAATTGTTCCACCTGTCAACAATGATTTTCTTGATCAAACCAGCAAAATGATCATCAACAAACAGAAGTTGTGGAGACTCCTGCGAAATGATTTCCATAGTTTTTTCAACCATGGAATCCATGCCATCATATACCTCTCCCAAGAAAGGTTGGTCAGTGTCAGCACTCCGGAGAAGCTCAAATGCAGGGGTTGTGAACTTTAGCAAGAAATCTACCTTGCTCCACCAATCCTCATCAAGGCACAATCTTCGCACCATAGATCCCCGCTCTGAATCTGCTTGTCTCCACTCAATCCAAAGTTGACTCACCACCATAGAAACTAATGCATGCTTAACCTCAACAAGGCGGCGCAACATCAGGAAGTTTGAGGCATATCTTGTCTCAACAACTTTTAACAACTCCAATTTGGAGTACTCTCGAAATATGGCCTGAGACTGGTGGTGGTTGGTGATGAATTTGATAATTTCCCTTGCTTCCCCTGTGACTTCCTTTATCCAGGAAACTTTGTTGTCGATCTCCTCTAAGATCAGATTCAGATTATGGACAATGCATGGTGTCCAAAAGATGTGGTCATACCTCCCCTCAATAATTAAACCTGCAACTTTGCAAACTGGTGCATTATCCGTGATAACTTGCACCACCCTGTTAGGCCCTATTTGTTCAATAGCTTTTATAATAACATCAGCAATGAACTGTGCATCTTTCACCTCTCCTGAGCAGGCTTCTGCCTTGATAAACATTGCTCCTTTGGGGGAAGTGGCAATGATATTTATCAATGGTCTGCGCCTCATCTGTCCAACCATCTGAGACTATGGTAACCCCAGAGCTACTCCAGGAAGAACGAATTGGAGCTAAAATGTCCTCCACAAGTTTCTTCTCATTTTTGAGAAGCTGGGTTCTGACTTTCTCATAGTTGGGCCCCTTGTACCCTTGAGGAGCTTTGTTAGCTGCCCTTATCATATCTTGCCAGTAACGAGAGCGAACAACATTGAATGGGATACCACATGCATAAATGCACCTAGCCACTCTGGAATCAGCGTCTTCTCTTGCTTGCACATTCACCAATCTAGCAATTCTACTATCCTGAACTGAATGGGATGCCCCTGAGCCTCTGGTATTTTTGGGTGCTGGTTGTTCATGTTCTTGAGTGTGACCAACTCTCCTCTTTCTTGCTTCAGCTACAATCCTTGGCTCAATGTTAGATGGAGCTTGAGTAAGGTCATCATGCCTTCTCTTAGTACCATCCGCCTCATCTTGCTCTCTTTGATATGCCCTCCTTACCAACGGATCTGATGTTTTTGTGCAACCTGAAATCCCCTGTCCTCCTCCATGCAATAGATGCGCCTTCACTCTTGGGTAGGAGCCCTTGTACGTATTATTGCAAAGATTGCATCGCCATTCCCATGAGCCACCACCTCCACATCTTTGAAGCTTCGTCACATGCCTCCAAAGAGGATAATATTCAGCCCTTGGGTTGGCCCTAGGGTTTGAAGTTGCAGCTGCACTTTGGCTGGAAGCCATTGCTGCAAAAATAAATTAAAAAAACAAATCTGTAAATAATAAAAACGTTTTTCATATTTTTGGCTATATAAACCCTAGAAAAATTAAAGAAATAGTAAGAAAAAAACTAAGAAATGAATGTGGCTTACCCAAATTAATTTTCTGTGGCTGAATCTACCCTAAAATGCCAGAAAAGAGGAGAAATATGGCTGTAGCTGAGCCAAATCTGCTGCAAAAATAAATTTAAAAAACAAATCTATAAATAAAAAACGTTTTTCATATTTTTGGTTGCATAAACCCTAGAAAAATTAAAGAAATAGTAAGAAAAAACTAACAAAATGAATGTGGCTTACCCAAATTAATTTTCTGTGGTTGAAACTACCCCGAAATGCCAGAAAATAGAAGAGAAATATGGCTGTAGCTGAGCCAAATCTGCTGCTACAGAAATCTCCTGCTGAAATCTTTTTCTCTTGCTGCTGAAATCTCTTTCTCCTGCTGCTGAAATCTACTTTGCTCACTGCTCAAAACGCCCTAGCTGAAACAACTGCCAATCTCCAAGAGAAACGACTTGCTGAATAGTGTGATGAGAGAATGAGAGAAATTGCTCTTTTATAACTTTAGAAATGGTTTCTAGAACATCCTGGAAACCCTAAAAAAATTTAGAAACAAATTAGAATTTTTTTTTTTTTAAAACAAATGTTTTTTTTGGGGAAACGGGGCTCGTACGGCCTGGAAACGCGTTTCCGGCCGTACGGCCACATTTCTGTTTCGGGAAACGTGGCCGTACGGCCGGAAACGCGTTTCCAGGCCATACGGTACGGGGAAACGCGTTTCGTTTCGTTTCCCTTGGCGAAACGCCCCCTAGGGCCACGTTTCCTGCAACTTAGATTGCTGCCCATGGCTCTGCCACTGCTGCATTTGTACGACAACTTCCTCTGCATCTGTGCTGCTGTTGGTCCTTTCTCCCAACACTGCATCTGCACTGCAACTCTCTCTTCATTCATGCTGCTAACACACTCATTTCTACTTCTGAAAGGGGTTCTTTAGCATCCCCATCTTTTCCCTGAAGTAGTCAAATTTTGACTTTCCAAGGGCCTTGGTGAGGATATCTGCCATTTGTTCTCCTGTAGGAGTGTAGCTCAACTGTACAGCTCCTCGTTGGACACAGTCTCTGACAAAGTGACACCGATATCAATATGCTTCAACCTATCATGAAACACTAGATTCTCAGAGAGTTTGATGCAACTCTGATTATTGCACATGATCTTGGTCGCCTCCATATTTCTTTTGAATAGGTTCACCAACAGTTTTCTAAGCCATATGGCCTCACACGAAGCTATGCTTGCTGCCATATATTCTGCCTCAAATGAGCTCAGAGCCACGGACTTCTGTTTCCTACTGCACCAGGAGGTCATTCCTGATCCAATGTTGAAACAGTACCCAGAGGTACTTTTCCGATCCACTGAACTTCTTGCCCAATCTGCATCAGTAAATCCACTCAACCTGATATCCTTCCCCTTGGTGTATAAGAGCCCATAATCAACTGTTCCCTGTAAATACCTGAGAACGTGTTTGGCTACTGCCCAGTGTGCCCTCTTTGGTTCCACCATGAACTGACTGAGGGTGTTGACAGCGTAGCAAATATCTGGCCTGGTATTGACTAGATACATTAGGGACCCTATGAGCTGCCGGTATAGGGTGGGATTGACATCCTTGTCTTCTGATGCATCAATCTTCTTCCAGTTGGTGATCATTGGCATAGCCATAGGTCTACAGTCTCCCATCCCGAATCTTTTTAGGATTTCTGTAGCATACCTCCCTTGCCCAAGGAAGATTTCTCCTTTCTGCTGCCAAACTTCCAACCCTAGGAAGTAGTGCATTCGTCCCAGATCCTTCATATCGAACTCTGTGGCTAGATTCTTCTTGCAGTCCTCAATGAGTCTGGATGATCTTGTCAGAAAGAGATCATCCACATATAATACTAAGATAAGTGGCTCGTTCTCTACGACCAGATAGTAGAGATTTAGATCCGCGTCACTCTTGACAAACCCCATCTTCTGCAAGTAGCCATCTATTCGACCATACCATGCTCTCGGTGCCTGCTTCAGCCCATACAAGGCTTTCTTCAGTTTGCATACATGAGACTTCTTCTCATGAGTTTCAAAGCCCTCTGGTTGTTCAATGTATACCTCTTCTTCTATTACCCCGTTCAGAAATGCCATCTTGACATCCATCTAATGGATCTCCCATCCCATCTGGGCTGCAAGAGATATCACGGTCCTAATAGATGTATACCTGGCTACCAGGGTGAAGGTTTCCTCATAGTCAATCCCTTCCTTTTGAGCATACCCCTTAGCCACAAACCTGGCCTTGTATTTCTCAACACTGTCGTCCGCAACATATTTGATCTTGTAGATCCATCTCGAACCTACCACAGATTTGTCTTGAGGTCTTGATACCACCTCCCAGACATCGTTCACCATTATGGAGTTATACTCCTCTACCATCGCATCTAGCCAGACTTGATGCTGAGCTGCCTCCTTGAAGCTGGCAGGCTCTCCATCCTGAGCTACTAATGCCTGATATCTGTCTGGCTGTTTTCGCTCCCTCTTATTGTTCCTTGGCTCACCGATGAAGTTCTCTGCATCACGCAGAATCTGACGAAGTTCCCTGCTAGTTCTTTCTCTGCCAGCAGGTGCTTCTGTTCGCTCCTCCTCCTCATCCTGAGAATCTTCCTAACCTGAGGAAGAATTCTTCACTTCTGTTGGTTGAAGAGGCATGACCAACGAATCCTTTTTTGACTGCTCCTCGGAAGGTGTTTCGTGAGATCTTCTGAAAGCTCTGTCCTCCATGAACTTTACATCTCGTCATACTACTACCTTCCTGCTCCCTGGAAGATAGATTCTGTATGCCTTAGCATTCTCGCTATATCCTACTAGATATCCCTTTTCTGCAATCTGATCCAGCTTCTTCCTCTTTTCTTCGGGTATGTGGCAATATGCTAAACTCCCAAATATCCTAAAATGACTGACTTCAGGCGTCTTCCCAGTGAAGACTTTCTCTGGAGTAATCTTGCCCAATGCCCGATGAGGAGTCCTGTTCTGAACATAGACAACTGTGTTGCATGCTTCCACCCACAAGTATTTTGGCATATCCTGATCATACAGCATGGCCCTAGCTGCTTCTACAATAGTCATGTTCTTTCTTTTTGCTACCCTATTCTGCTTCAGATTGTAGGGAGCTGTCCACTTTTTTCTGATGCTCTCCTTAGCTCAATAATCAGTGAAGTCCTTATCGACATACTCTCCACCATTATCTGAGCGCAAAACTTTTATTTTCTTCCCAGTCAGATTCTCCGCCAGAGCCTTGAACTCGTTGAATCGACAGAAAACCTCATCCTTGGTTTTCAGAAAATAAATCCGAGTTTTCCTTGAGTGGTCATCAATGAAGGTAAGGAAATACTTGGCACCACTGAGAGCTTTGACGGACATAGGTTCGCAAATATCTGAGTGTATCAATCCTAGTACACTCTTGGCCCTGTGTTTGCTCCTAGGAAATGCCGCCTTGGCATACTTTCCTAGAGCGCATCCCCTGCATACATCATCTCGTTCCGTACTCAAATCCGGAACTCCTGTTATAGTGCTCCTGAGAATTCTCAGAGCTCCATGGTGCAAGTGACCCATCCTTCTGTGCCATAGTTTGTTCAAGTCCTTGTCCCCATGACTGCCTATTAGTGCCATTGGTGATTCTAGTTGTAATCTATACAACCGATTACTTTTGATCCCGATCTGCACTTTCTTTTTCCAGCTCGGGTGTTTGACGTATACCTTTTCCTTGATGAAGTAGACATCATAGTCTTTGCCTTGTAGTTGTGACACGGAAAGTAAGTTCATCCCCAATCCTGGCACATGCAGCATATTTGTGGCACGAAACCGCTCTCCTGATTCTGTCTGAAAAACTATGGCACCCTTCCCTACTGGAGTACACTTTGCTTTGTTCCCCATGGTGATCTAAAAATTCATCTTCTGTTCTCGATATTTTGAGAAACACTCCCTGATTCCCGTCATATGCCACGAGGCTCCACTGTCTATATACCATACTTCTGATGATGCAACACTAGTCATGCACGTCACTTCTTTTTCCAGCTTGGAAGCCAACATAGAGAAATCGAAATCTCTTTCTCTTGTGCAATATTCTAAAAATTTGCGCGAGTCCCCTGAGGTGGATGCTTCTGCATCGTGGTCTTGACCCATAACTGATTTTCCCTTTCTATCTCTGATTACTTGCTCTGATACCATGTGAAAATTCTATCACTATAATAACTGATTTACTTTTCCTACTTATTCCACCATAAGTTATTCATGAAATCACTTCAATAAACATTAAAATAAATACTGCTGCAAATATCACACCGTAATACAGAAACAAACATATGCACAAGAATCAACACATTGACACAGATATTTTGGACTAATGTCCCCGGAAAAACCCAATGTGGGAAAACCGGTGCAACAAGAGAGGATTTTATTATTTAGCAATTTTCTAGTACAACAGGGTGCCAAACTGGCTTACCCACAGATAGACAAATTCTCCAGCACTTCTTCTGAACCCAACGTCAGCCCTGTTGACCTTTGCGTGGTCTGAAACCCTCTACGTCAGCCTGTTGAGACTCTGCGCAGCCTCTCTGGCCTTTTGCGTCACTCTTGTAGCCTCTGCGTGGATGACACAGGCCCTGCTGGCTTTGTGCAGTCTCTGTTGCCTCTGCGTGGCTCCCTCTGGCCCTGCGTCTGCCTTTTCTGCCTCTGCACTGATCTCCCGTCTCTCTATTCCGTACTTGCTGCCTCCTGACTGCTCACCAGACCACTGGTTCAATTTCTCAGCTAACCCTGCTCCAGAAATTGAACTGATTGGTCTCCCTCAGTGTGTTCTCCAAGTGACCCTCAAGCCTCCTCTTATACTTTTCTTGTTGACAAATCAACGGCCGAGATTAAGTCCCTAATCAACGACTAAGATTAGATCTGGCTTGATCCATGACTTTTAGACCATTCTAACACAATTTCATAGTAATTCACATTAATATTTTATTTTCCGTAAGTTTAGACTTAAGGATTACATTAAAAATATTAATTATTTTAATATCTCTCAAACTGTTTAGAACCTGCCCAAACCCTTTTTGGGTATTGGAGATCTCATGTGCTTTAGCCTCTCCACCAAGTTTCGTGGCTAGAGCACATTTGATGCTACCCTACATCAACAAAGCCCACCAAGATAGCTCCATAATACAACAATAAGCCTCTCAAGAAGGAAAAATGATATACAAAATAGGCCAAAGGGCCTTTGAAGAGGCCTAGTGGAGTCAAATGTGTGCCAAGATGAATGAATGAGCTCCAATCATAGTGATAAAGGGCGTGGCCCCTTGATATCCAAGCAAATGACTTGTGGTGCCCCAAGTGGCTATGGGGGAACAATACCATCCTCATGGGTCTCCAAATGAATCAAATGAGCCTGTATCCCATCGGTAATGATGGCTGGAGGAATGATGCAATCCCTCCCATTGTCTCCCATGGCGAGACACATCCTGATCTAGGCTATGGATCAACTGCTAATTGTGTGGTGCAAGAGTGTAGCCGACTAGGCAAGGTGGTCCAGGTGCATCATCATCGTCAATTAAATGGAACACGAGCAAGCAATGGAATATGCTGAAGGCTCCCATGAAGTGGCAATCTGCTCGCTGCTATGGTGGAGGCCGATGACTCTCAACGCTCACCCTACAAGTGACAATATGACCCTCTGAGGGCTTGGACCCCTATAGGGAGACCAAACCTCAAGATTAAGATCCACCTTCAATCTTGTATAAGATCCAATGTTTCCCCTCACCTTCTAGTACAACAGATCATTAGTGTAATTGAGTAAAAGAGCTTACAAATCATGGAACCAAGTGGACATGTCATAGTGGCATGCCCTTTCATAATGGGCTTCATAACGTACAAGTGTCTCCAAGTTCAAGAAGAAGGTTAACCAAGGACCCTATTAGGTGGTTTCAACCTTTAAGGTGGTGACATGTCCATGCTACATCCATCAAATGGCAGATGGTATGTGAAATAGTGATGGAACAGAGTGGGGCATCAGGGGAAGGCTCCAAGACACATGCCACAGTGCAAGGGTAACTAAGATAAGGGAAGCACACGCTTGGGTATATGAGTGTAGGAGGGGGCAATTGTGGTACATGAGTTACCTCGACCATTGTTTTTCCACCCTTCTTCATAAGCCTTATGCCTTTTATAGATTTTCTTTTGTAACTACTCGGGGCTCCAGGGGATGAGAGCATGATTTGTTGGATATAACTGTGAATACCTCCTTAAGGCGGGGCAATTCATCACCCACCAGTGGTCGGGACAATTATGTGTTCTTAAATGATGTAAGGGGCCGTAGGAACCAGGGTGATGGCCATGATGAAAGGGGTAGAGCTCATGTTTTTCTTTTGCCCACATGCAAAATTTGTATGTCCCGACCATCTTTTGCATTTTATGGTACATTTCCTGTTGAGAGTGGCCAAATTATGTTTTTTCTTTTCTTTTAGCTGTAACAACCTCCAGGGTATCATTCCAAGCTCAACCCAAAGAGCGGACAAGGGGAAGGAGAGGCTAACTCCTTGTGGACTGATCCGAAATTGATCAATGGATGATCAAGGATCCAGAAAAGGCCAAAAATTTAAAGTTATTGGATTCGAGTGAAAGCAGTGCCATCTCGTAGAACTCGCAGAAAAGATTCCAACGCAACTTGAATGGGCGAAAGCCAACATCGTATAAAGAAGTTATTCAAAGTCAAATTTTCAGGGCAAACTCCAAAAAGTCAAAGTCAAAGGGCAGTCAAAGGTCAAGGTTTGATTGCCACGTGGCATCACGAGAAGGTGACAAATGTCAGGTTATGATTAGCTCATATGGAGCAATGCTACGTTGACAAGTGGCAGGCTACGGTTTGGTGCATTGGGACCAATCCCAAGGCGACACGTGGCCTCATTGGATTCGTCAAAATTTTGTTAAGGGTTTCGACGGACTGGATGGGATTTGATCCCGCGACCTCTCGGCTACAAATCCGGCAACTTATCATTGGGTTACACGTGGTTCTTGTTGAACGTTTTCCGCTGTGAATATTTAAAGGGATATGTGTTTGTTATTAAACGAAAAAAGGCGGGAGCCCGCCATATCAACCTTATTCGCCAATGGTAATGTCCAAGGCCATCCGTCTCCGTTACAACCTTATCCATCGGCCTCCGTTACAATTAATCCACCAATGTATATATGGTTAAATGCAGTGTATATGGTTGGGGAGGGGCGGGTCCGGGGGACCCCGCCCCCTTAATATTGTTTAATATATCCATTAAATTAACAATACGCAACTATGAAACTAAACCATCGGCAAAGAGGTATGGATTAGATCCTCCGACCTCCTACCTATAAATCAAGTTTTTCACCAGTGCGCCAAGGGAGGAGTGGTGACATTTTATGCAACTGAGAAGTTTTTGAGAAGGTACAGGCAACGAGACTTAGAACTTTGAAGGAACTTTTTGGGAGATTCAGGAAGCCTTTTTCAGAATTGAGAGTTGCTACAGGATCCTGAGACAGAGCAGATTGCAATAGGATTGTTTAGGATTGTATTTGAAGCAATTTTCTTTTATGTATTTATGGTTTTGAAGATTTAATATAAAGGCCTCCCCACTAAAGACCAGGGCCCAAAGATGTAGGCTTGAAGATAACCGAACTCCGTTATCAAACTTTTGGTGTCATTGTGTTAATGTGCTTGCTGTTATATTCTCTGAATTGCTGCAATTTCCATTTTCAAGTTCTTATTCTCAATTTCAAGTTTTAAAGCAATTTAAATGGTGTTTTTAAAAGTCATGCATTAACACTTTTTAAAAGATAATAAATCACGTTTCAATAAAAGATCAGATCTGGGATCATTTGGTATCAGAGCCTAATTGATAATTGTGATTTATAAGTGTGCATGATCACCAGGAGCAAATCAAAGCTTGGTGAAGGAGAACTTGTTGAAGGAGATCCAAAAGTTGGCTCGAGAAGAAGGACAACTCGAGGAGAAGAGATGGTTGAAGAAGGAAGCGGTGATCATCCTTTTGGATCTGATGCAGGCTTTGTGGATGCTTTCATGACCTTGCAAGCCATGGTCGAAGAAATGTATCGAGAGTTTAAGAAAGCAAAAGATGAAGATGCAAAACCTAAAGACGAAGAGGGACAACCATCACAATCTGGAAAAGAAGATGAAAGCGATCAAAAAGACCCTATCGCTTCTCTCTTGACTCCATCTAAAACTTCGAAACCGTTGTTGAAGCTTGATGTTAAGTTCGAGTTACCCATGTACAATGGAGAAGTTGATGCTGAGAAGCTTGACAACTGGGTCAGGCAAATGGAGGTTTACTGTAGCGTGCAACAGATCACTGAAGATGAAGTCAAAATCAGGCTAGCATCACTTCGTTTAGAAGGCACAACATTGATCTAGTGGCAGAGTAAGTTACAAAAGGTACTCAGCATATCGGTAAGATTTTTCCATCATGGTTTGATTTTATTACTGCACTTAGAAAGCAATTCTATCCATTGGGATATAAGGAAAAGGCTTTAATAGAATGGCAAGGACTAAAAGTTAGGAAAGGTCATTCAGTGTAGGAATATACAAATGAGTTTCATAAGAAGGTTAATGCTAGATATTCCTTTGTATACTCAAGAAACTCTAATGAAATACATAGGAGGATTGCTTGAGTATATTTGTAATACTGTATTTATGTTTAGTCCTACTAACCTTGATGAAGTGGCAGTACAAGCAACTTACATTGAAGCAGGTAAGCTAGGAGTTGGGGTATCATCAGAATTGACAACAGAAAGTAGAGCAAGTGAAAAGGAAAAGCGAAGAAAGCAAACTACACTAAGATGGAGGTTGAAAATCTCTCTTGTAAACATTGCAAGAAAGAAGGCCATGACGAAGATCACTGTTGGCAATTGCATCCTGAAATGAAACTGAAGTGGATCAGAAAAGGGAAGCAAAAGGTTGTGGCAACAGTGAAACCGATGGACTTAGGGTCAAATTTAGGCGACGAGGCGAAGATCACATCATTGGTTACGATCAGTAAATCTGATGAAGGTAGTGATTCTAATAGTTCTAGATGCAAGTTATTTCATATAAGCGCTGTTATGAAACATAAAAAGATCGACACATTACTAGATAGTGGATCTCAAGCTAACCTAATTTAAGAAAAAAGTGGTTAAGCAATTGGGATTGAAAACCATAAAGCATCGTAAACCTTATACTTTAATTTGGATGAGAAGAAACCAAAAATTGCGAGTGACTAAGCAATGTATGTCTACATTTGCAGTAACTTCTCAATTTAAGGATAAGGTGATGTGTGATGTGGTAAAACTAGATACATGTGGGATGGTCTTGGGTAGCCCGTATTTATATGATCGGAAAGCGATATTTTTCAGGGAACAAAATCAATATCACTTGTTCAAAAAAGGAATTGAATATATTGTACATTCTCACCCCATAAAAGCAGATAAATCTCTTTTCACAGTGAAACAGTTAAAACAAGCAACTTATGCCAGTAAAAATGTTGTTGTACAACCTAAAGTACCTAAGCATGAGATCATTAAAGTTAATCACAAATAGAGAGACATGCTTAAGGAATCTAAAATTGAACATCAACAAGAGTTGCAACATGATAAGTTGAGTTTTGTTTTAGCTATGAAGAAAAAATAGGGTATGATTTCATCTATGTCAATACTTTCAATGTTGTTAATGGGTTTATTACTGTTTAGTGGTGCCTGGATATTAGTAGCAAATATTGATGTAGATGTGGGTGAACAAGGATTAGATATATTTTGCAGTTTGTGTGTTTTACTGACGATTGTATGGATAAGTAAAGTGTACAGATTCAGGACAGGGTGGACAGATACCGGCCAAGTGGGAAAACAGTACCCACATTTATTTTATGGAATTCAAGACTTTTGGTGGTCCAAAAGGTTTGAACGGGGAGGAAATGATCCAATATTAATCAATGGGTGATCAAGGATCCATAAAAGGCCAAAAATTCAAAGTTGTTGGATTCGAGTGAAAGCAGCGCCATCGCGTAGAAACGATTCCAACACAGCTTGAATGGGCGAAAACCGACTTCGTATGAAGAAGTTATTCAAAGTCAAATTTTTCAGGGCAAACTCCAAAAAGTCAAAGTCAAAGGTCAAGGTTTAACTGCCATGTGGTATCACAAGAAGGTGACAAATGGCAGGTTATGATTGGCGCATATGGACCAATGTTGCGTTGACAAATGGCAAGCTACGATTGGGTGCATTGGGACCAATCCCAAGGTGACATATGGCCTTATTGGATTCGTCAAAATTTTGTTAAGGGTTTTGATGGACTGGATGGGATTCCATCCCGCAACCTCTCGGTGACAAATCCGACGACTTCCCGTTGGGTTACATTTGGTTCTTGTTGAACGCTTTCCGCCGTGAATATTTAAAGGGATATGTGTTTGTTATTAAACGAAAAAAAGGCAGGAGCTCGCCATTATTGGCGCCCCCACCAAGACCTTCGCCATATCAACCTTATCCGCCAAGGTCTCCGCCAACGGTAATGTCCAAGGCCATCCGTCTTTGTTACAACCTTATCCATCCACCTCCGTTACAATTAATCTGCCAATGTATATATGGTTTAATGCAGTGTATATGGTTGGGAAGGGGCGGGTCCAGGGGACCCCGCCCCCTTAATATTGTTTAATATATTTATTAAAATAGTAATACGCAATTATGAAACCAAACCATCGGCGAAGAGGTCGGGATTTGATCCCCCGACCTCCTACCTATAAATTAAGTTTTTCACCAGTGCGCCAAAGGGAGGAGTGGTGAAATTTTATGCAACAGAGAAGTTTTTGAGCAGGTACAGGCAGCGAGACTTAAAACTTTGAAGGCACTTTTTGGGAGATCCGGGAAGCCTTTTTTTAGAACCGAGAGTTGCTATAGGATCTTGAGACAGAGCAGATTGCATTAGGATTGTATTTGAAGCAATTTTCTTTTATGTATTTATGGTTTTGAAGATTTAATATAAAGGCCTCCCTGCTGAAGACCAGGGCCCGAAGATGTAGGCTTGAAGATAGCCGAACTCCATTATCAAACTTTTGGTGTCATTGTGTTAATGTGCTTGCTATTATATTCTCTGAATTGCTGCTATTTCCATTTTCAAGTTCTTATTCTCAATTTCAAGTTTTAAAGCAATTTAAATGGTGTTTTTAAAAGTCATGCATTAACACTTTTTAAAAGATAATAAATCACGTTTCAATAAAATATCAGATGTGGGATCATGGACCCATTGGACAAATGTGGACTCTGATGAGAAATATGGTGAATGGGGTTATAATGAGCTGAGAGGAGTGATGTATATGGTGTTGGGAAGCAAGACCACACAACCAAAATCGAGATTTCCCATGTAGTGTCACTGTCACCCCTAAAGCTAGTAGCCAATAAAAGAGATCCAACAGGACTAGGATAGAAGGTTAACTATCAAATTGTATAGAGGCGACAAGAGTACAAACCAAGCTCACTCTTTCCACTGAATCCCCCACTAATCCATGCCCAAAAGTGTCCACGATAAGTAAACAAAAATACCCAACTACACAATGAAAGGCCATACCTTCGGGGCTAGAGGGCCCACCTTCAAACATACGATCATAACAGATGGGCGAGGGAGCATATGGCTGGGTCAGGTGGCGAAGATAGTGGCACATCGAGCTATCTGGTGGCTACAAGGGGTTGCTGGTTACCGGCTGAGGACCATCTAGGATTTTTTTTTTCTTCTTATGGATACTACCCACGAGTAGTGGGTAACATGGACAACAAGAGGGCCGAAGCTGAAATGAGTCTAAAACAAGATAAACCACAACCAAGGAGAGGTTTGATAATGCTAGCTGTAGCTTGGTAAACTTGCCGAGTTCTGGTTGGAGGGGCTGCAGGCCTAAGAGTAGGGCTGAGGCTTGATCATAGTGCAATTGTGTGGTAGCGAGGGCTAAGAGGAGGCTTGTTAGGGCAGGCTGCAAGCCATGGAGTCATTGAGTTGGCCGAGGGTAAGATAGGGAGGCCTAATTAGAAGATAAGAAGGTGGTTGAGGGTAGAACAATATGTTGAGGCTTGAGTAGGTGCAGTTGAGGACTAGCAGAAGGCTAAAGGAGTAAGGCAAGGGCCTAAGGAGCAAGCCAAGATACAAGAGACAACAGGTTGGTCAAGGACTGCCAAGTAAGTAGACAATTATTTTGTTAATTTTAAGTGGGCTGGTATTGCCATAGTTTGCTACAATTGTGTATTTAGGGTGTTGTAGGTGTATTTGTTTTGGTAGGAAAGGCTAAGAGGACAAAGCCTCAGCCCTAGGTGTTTGGTTAAAAGGATATAAATTGTATTTGGCATGGCACTGGGATGTAAAGGGCCACTATCCTTAGTACAAGATCCCTGAGGTTTTTGTTGTTAATGGACTAATAAGAAAACAAGTGTTCAACGTTAATTCTCGAGTATTATCATTGATATAATAGCTACTATATTTTGCTGTGCAAAAGTTTAACGTTAGGTATTTTTAGTGTGTTTGTGTTTTCTAGCTAAAGCATAGACCAGACCTGAGGTGCATGGAATTCTAACATGGTTTCAAAGCTACTTTGAAGAGTAGTTGGGTTATAATTGTGCACAGGTGGTAGCTCTAAGAGGGAATTGAGTTGTCTTGCTATTGAAGGACTGACAACTAGGACAAGATGGCTTTTGGATTGATGTTTGAGGACTGGTTGGAAGGGATTTCCAACTACAGTTCGTGGAAAGAAAGAATCAAGCTAGTGTTGTCGGTGAATGATCTGTGGGATTATGCCAACATTGATATCAAGGCATCGGCTGATGTAGCAACTTTGGCTTTGCATAACAAAGTTGATGTAGCCAAGTTGACCATTTTTGATGGATTCGAGGATCACTTGTAGAAAATCCACGAAATTCCGCAATTGCTAATATGAACAATCTGAAACAAATTTCTTTTCATATAGACACATAATTTCTCTACTTACTTTGTAGTGATATAGGAACATAAATAAACACAATCACACAATTCAACAACACAATTTTTTCTATGGAACCCAATTGGGAAAACCCTCTGCTTGCTTGAGAATTTTATTGAAGAAGAATGAGCGGTAGATCTCTTACAATACAACTTATTTCAATTTGAAAACAACCTTGGTATCCTACCTTGAACCAGGCTTGAAACCCTTGCAAGATTGCTGATCCTTGCCTCCTAAATTTATGTGCACAAGCTTCTCTTGGCACACCTTTCTCTCACAAGCTCCACACATAAACTTGTGCAACCTTCTCACAAACCCGTGAGCTCTATTGTCTTGTCTCACCAACTCGTGCTCACAAGACAATGATCAAATTGTGCCTTCGTTCCTCCTTTTAAAGCAATTCGAATGGCTAAGTTTAGTGAGTTTCTAATTAAGGAGTTTGCTTTTGTGATTGATTGAGTTAGCATGAGTTAACTACTCATGCAACTCGTCCTATCTCAAATCAAGGACTTGAGACTCAAACACACGTTCTTTTCCTCAATTAACCACCCCTAGAACACTGATAACTCGGCCTTCCACTTTAACACATTAGTTAACTGCTTCATAACTCGTCCTAACTTTTAGGAATTGATCCTAAATTATAGGAACTCATCCTTATTTGTAGGGACTTATCCTAAATCTTAGGAATTCGTCCTAACTTATAGGCATCAACTCCTAACTTATAGGAACTCGAGCATGCTGTTATCACTAAGCTAAAAGAGTTGGGATATGTCAACCTTCAACCCAACATAACTATTTCAAACCACTTTGACTGGAAGTTATCCCTTCCAATCTGAGAGGGCTCTCTCAAAACACTTATCAAGTTCACTTTAATCAACTCAAACTACAGATGACTAACTCTGATTTCTTTTTATGTGGTTTTACAGGTGAAGGAAAATGTGATGGCTGCCACCATTGGGCATGGAGTCAAATAAAAGAAAATCATTGGCAAACAACAATGTTTAATGGAAGCTGAGGCATTTCTGGCTTTAAAACTGATGTCAAATAAACATTCACAGTCATACATAGTAAGTAAAGGAAACTATAGCACTTGACAAGAATTCCAAGTAATCGAAATACTATGAATACTGATAGCAATATATAAAACATGGTAAGAACACATAAAGGCATAACATGAATCTCAGGTGTAAAAACAGAGTTGCTGCAATATATATATATATATATATATATATATATCAAATGGATCAAAAGTTTACTTAGGGTCAGCTTCTCACATTATTGATCAACCTCTTCAGAGTCAAGAAACTACACATATATAGAGTAAGACCACCATCATATCATTAATTACAAATATCTGCCACTTAGGGCTAGATTCGATCAAACAATTTAGAGACCTTATTGCATTTGACACCTATTTGACACAATTTGAATGCAAGTAGGACTCTTCCAACATTAATGAACTCAACCGAATTTAGTTGATAAAGCCGATCGAACCAAACTGATTTTCTGAATGTGCTGGAGCTGATGATGTGTCTCATGCCACGTGGATGTTGACTGCCCTGTCTCCCTGAAAAATAGGAGTTGATGTGGACATCTTATGTGACCTGTAATCCATCTAGCTGCCTGGTTATTTGATGTCCAAAGACTTCCAAAACACAGAAAAACAGAGTTTTGACAGTTTCGTAGCAGAAAAACAGAGTTTTCAGCAGTTTCATAGCAAACTTCAGTAGCAAATTCAGAAAACACCTTTCTACTACCCTTCTGTTCTTTTTGCAAGTTCTGAGGTTTTCCTTGATGTTTTTAAGCTAAATACATGCCCTTATAACTCCATTTGCTGTGTTTTTAGTTTGCCTTCTCCTCCATGAAAAGCATATTCAAGGAGTAGCATCTATTTCAGCAATAATCTTGAGATTTCTCTTTTTGAGCTCAACTTTGATCATTTCAATTTGAGTTTCTAATGCTATGACTTGTCCCTGTAACTTATTCCTGTTTGCTTGTAGCCAGCTGTTCCTTCTGTACATGTGTTTCAACATCCTGTGCAAAGGCAAAGTCCTCTTTATCATCTTTTTGGATTTATCTGCAGTTTCATCATAGAAATCTATCTTTGACACCTCTCTTTGCCACTCCTCAAACTCAAGTTTGGAATTAATAACTTCTTGTCTAGCCTCTCTCAATTGTTCTTGCAGAACCTCTATTTCACTTTTTTCTTGTACAACCTCCTTGCCTTTCTTTTTCTTTGATGACTTTGTTTTTTCTAAAGGTACTTTTGGCATCTTTTCAGCTTGTTGCATTGACCTTGTAACAGGTTTCCTTGGCCTAAAGATGAAACCATGTTCTTCTTGTGAGAAGTCCAACTTCTTAGCCCTCTTGCTCTTCTTCTTAGTTTCAGTCTTGGTCACTTCTATAGGCTGCTCAATTGGGCTTTCTTCAATCTCAATAGCCTCTAGGATATCAGTTAGCTTACCCTTCCTTTTACTCTGTTCTTTACTCTGTCTTCTAGTCATCCTCCTCTTGGTGCTTGTGGAAGCCTCTACTATAGGTTGCTCTACCTCTGGTTGCTGCTCTTCTCTAGGGGTTATTGATTTAGACTTTGGAGTTCTTGTAGAGGGGGTGGCAGTGTCTAACTCATAGCCACTCAAGAATAAGAAGGTAAGCTAATCTCTGTTTAACCTATTTAGTTCTTCTACAACCAGCAATTTGATGAGGCCATGGTGAAAAACAGAGGTGTCACTTGCATTAGGTTTGGCTTGGACCTTGTCTGCCATCTTTCCCAAACTTCTAAACAGATAAAATGGAATGTCTAGAGGCTGCTTACCTGTGAAATGAAGTAGCAATCTGAAATGATACTGATACACCATGTTAAATCTGCCTTCACATGTGAAATATTTCTAGATGACCATTAAGAGCTTGGAAAAATGTTCTTTAAGGCAAGTTCTGGGAATGCCTGCAGTGATATCAATCTTTTTGTGTTCCTCCTTGAGAAATTCATCACAGTTTTGCAGCGTGATCTTCTGGACTTTAAACCAATGTTTTTAAAACCGGAACCGGTGACTGGACCGGTCCACCTAATGAACCGGTTCACCGACCGGAACCGGTCTAACCGGGACTGGTTTGGTCTAAACAAACCGGTTTTAGAAAAATACATTAAATAATTATTTTTTAACGAAAAAAACTATTTTTAAGATTTAAAACCATGATTCCAAGCCAATAGAGACAAAATATGCAAAGATTGCTCATTTATATACCATGTAAAGGTGAATATATCAAAATGGCACCGAGTGCAATACATATCATCGACAAAATACATAAGCAATGAGGCTCTAAATGGCCTCTAGAGTGCAAAGACAAAGCCTACAAACTATGGGGCCAGTGGCCTACTACAAGACTTCAGTCTAGACTCTACATATATGATAATAGTAATACTATAATAGTGATCAACATTATACGTGAAGTTGAAACTTCTCATGAGTCTCAGTCATCATGATCAAACTCAGTTGGTTGAGTCTCGACTCCCAAACTTTGCAGTCACAAACTTCTCTATTGGTTTAGTGACTTGAGTCTCAAACTTCTGAAGGTATTCTGCCCTAATATGCCCTATTATTTCATTTGGTGCTCCACATGGCTTTACATGGCCTCCTATCCCAGCCAAGTGTTGCTTGAACCTGTTAATACCCCCTCCTTGAATGGATTTTTGGCAATATTTGCAGATCATTTTGCCATCAATCATATCACAATGAGCCCATGCAGTATCTCTGGATTTTGGAGGCATGATGACTCCCTGGATGGTAGATCATAGAAGTGAGAAGTTTATAACACAAAAAAATAATTCATGGACAACAGTCAAATAAGGAATTTTCATGTGCAAATCCTTACCTGGAAATGCAAACTAGCTTCCTTAGCCTCCTCTTGAAGATGGCAACTCCACTGACAGCTACACACTATCTCCAAAATAGCTCCAACTCCAACTCCAACTCCAAGATGATTACTTCAGCAAATGCCAAAAACTCAACACTCTCCAAGCTCACAAACACTCACAAACACTCCAAAACAGTTGTGTGAGACAAATGAGAGTGAGAGGGGCCTCTTAAAGGCTTGGAGAGGGTGTTTTTGGAGGGAAAACACCCTTAGTTTCCCCCCAAAACCCCTAAAACACAGTCCGCATTACACTTTTTGCATTACACGGTGGGCGTGCCTCTAACCGGCCGGTTTAGGACGGAACCGGCCGGTTCCGTCCTAAACCGGCCGGTTAGCACCGGTTTAGGGCAAATTTTAGCGAAATGGGCGATTGAACTGGGTTTTTTGGCTGGTTTAGATCGGCGGCCTTGCTAACCGGCCAGTTAGACCGGTAACCGGTTTTTAAAAACGGTTTTGAAAACACTCGGTGCAACCTGCTTTTAGTCTCAATAATTGAGGCAAAGGGGTTTGATTTTATATTTTGGAATGGAAAGGTGATACTCAAGCCCAGTGGATATAACTCCAGCTTAGGAGTGGTTCTTGGAGTCGGAGACGAGGTCTGTATAGGCTAAAAGGCAAGCCTATTGACCAAAGAAAGAAAAAGCTTTCAAAGACTCAAAGGAAGTCAAGTTCCAAAGGGAGTTTGCATATTTAGAAGGAGAGTCAAAACCCTAAAAGAGTGCATCATCAAAGAAAAGAACGGAGACTTCCATCTTTGACAAGAAGGAGCCATGAACTAGCTTAAAGGTCTACCAAGAAAAGAAGCATGAGGCTTCTAGTAACAAGGAAACTTCTAAGAAGGGTTTTGTTCTTGCAACTAGTTTTTCTTCTGTAACGAAAGATGAAGCTCATGATGAATGTTGGAGAGCAGTGGTGGAATATGACTGTGTTTTAGCATGGGAAACAAAGTGTTAAAATTGGCAACTAGGGCCAAACTCCACATGGGTTATCTTATTTATGACAACTGATATTTTTCTTAGATTCCTCTCTCCGAGAGGTGTAGGATTGATCTAAAGATCATCCGATTTCGACATGTACAAATGAAGATATGAATTTATTTATATTATGGACAAATTGTCAAGGTCGGCCAACAAGCAAAATAGGCATTCAAACCCCCAACTCATCCTCAACGTTGCATATAAAAGGAGGAGACCTCAAGTCATTTTATCATCATCTCATCTTCACTCATCTTTCTCTCCTCATCTGAGTGGGTACGCATATTTGTGCAACTGTCTCTCACACATGCGAAGGAAGGAGGACGAATTCTGTTGACTGCGTTGACCAGCGTTGACCGAGCTGCAAGATTGTTGTTTGACTGCGTTGACCTCTAGCGTTGACCTATTTTGACTGTGGTTTGGGTGAGGTGTCTCTGTCCTAGTAGGCCGCAGATTTGGGCACTGAAATTGAGGCAATTTGACCTCTTATTTGACCAGTGTTGACTACCCTAGGGTTGGCCGCAGTTTGACTTTTGTTGACCAGTTTTTGACTAGACTTTTTCAGACTGTTTTGGGCTGATTAAGCTTGTTGTTGGAGGTCGAAGTTGACTGGGTTTGACCGAGTTGAGCAGAGGAAGAATTTTGCCCCATTTGCAGTGTTGACTTTTCTGGTTAGGGTTTTTCTACTACTATCATAAATTATTAGATTTGTAAATTGTACTATCTCTCTCTGTGCTGGACTATTGAAGAATATAGGAAGAATTGACCAAGGGTTTCCCCACATTGGGGTTTGTCCCTGGCTGGTGCCACATCTGGTGTCCTCTTGTCTTTGCTTGTCTTCTACCGTTTATGTTTATGTTCTATCTACATTTTACTATCATGTTGATGTGATTGCTAAACTGGATATTGATATTGGGCTAATAAAGAAATTGAAGTAAAATTCCTCTTAAGCATATGATAGAACATACCATTGTTACCTAAAATTAACATGGTATCAGAGTTGAGGTGAAGACAAAGCCCAAGCAAGGGTGAAAGAGCAATCACCAAAAGCAGTTGGACAAGGACAAAAGGCTCAATGGGTTCCTCATCCCACTTCTTGACTGAAGACAAGTTTCGTGAAAAATCTGACTATCATGGATGGAAGATGTCCCTTGATTTGACCTTGGAAAATAAGTAGTGTTGGATTATGTGAAGGGTAAAATCCCTGAGCCTCCTTTAAATGCGCCGACTGCTGCGAAGACCAAGTACAATAGGGTTTAAGTCAAAGCGAAGACGGTTATCAGAGATTCCATTGACAAGCGTCTGGTGGTCTACATCTCCGATTTGAACACCTCCAAGGAGATCTACTACAGGTTGGTTAGCATGTTCAAGGTTAGTGATGCTAATCAAATTTTATTTCTCAAAAATAAGTTGAAGGATATTAAGAAGGGCAAGGACGAGGATATTCAATCCTACTTCTTAAGGATCACTGAGATCAAGAATGATCTACTTTCGATTGGAGAGGTCATTCCTGATAGGGAACTTATTATCACTACCCTTGGAGGATTCCCACCCGAGTGGTATATATTTAGAACCACTATTCTCAATAATGATCGAATTCCAGGGTTTGAAGAATTGATGTTGAGATGCATTCAAGAAGAAACAAGAATGGTGGAGCAAGAAATGGCTTCTAATAGAAGCAACCCCATTGCTTTATCCGCTCATGCCAAAAGGAGAAATAATGCAAGGTCCAAGGGTCATTTCAATGGAAAGCTTGGATCTAAGGGAGGAAGGAAGGGCAGGTGCTTTGTTTGCAATAAGTTTGGCCACTATGCAAGGGAGTGACCAAATAGAAGGGACACATTGCATGATGATGATCATAATCATTCCAAGGGCAACTTCAACAACAACAATCAAAGGAATCGCAGTTTCAATGGAAAAGAAAAAAAGGAATGCGGGACATCAAGAAAATGGTCAACCCTCCAAGAAAGCAAGGAACTCGAGGTATGAAGAATCAAATGTTGTTAACAATAAGCAAAAGAAGTACTATCTTATATTGGCCCTCTCCACTACCTCTCCACCGGACACTTTGGGGAATTGGCTAATTTATAGTGGTGCCTCAAGGCACTTCACCGGATACAAGGAAGCTCTCTCTAGTCTGATAGAGAAGGAGACAAACTTGGAGATTATCCTTGGAGACGAAGTCACCTATCCCGTGAAGGGAGTAGGGAATGTTACCCTTTAATTGAATCAAGGTAATACTATTCATTTACAAGAAGTTCTATATGTACTTGATCTCAAGAAGAACCTGGTGTCCATTTCGACAATGGAAGACAAAGGATACAACGTGGTATTCATCGATGGAAAGGTACGTGTTTGGAAAAGGAATTTTAAAGATGCTTTTACTCTTGGGTTCAGGGTTGACACTTTATATCAAGTTGGAGGAAGGCCATTGGGAGCCATGTCTTGTGACACATCTCTACAATTTGAACTATGGCACCGGAGGTTTACCGATCTTCACTATAAGGCCCTACCCGATGTGAGACAGATGGTGACAGGTATGCCCAAGTTCAAAGTAGAGCATGAAGGTGTATGTTTGGGATGTGTTGAAGGAAAACTTAGAAGGGGACCATTCCCCTCAAGTAATAACAAGACCACAGATATATTGCAATTGATCCACTCTGACATATCTGATGATGCCCGTAAACTCTTTGGGAGGATACTTATATTGTCTCACCTTTACGGATGACTATTCTCGCAAGCCCTGGATCTATTTCTTCAAAAAGAAAGATGAAGTGTTCACCTGGTTCCGTCACTTCAAATCCATGATCAAAAATCAATCCGAGAAGAGAATCAAGATATTGAGGACTGATAATGGAACTGAGTATGAATCAAATGAATTCCATGATTATTGCAGAGAAGTTGGTATTAAGAGGGAGACTACAACACCATACACTCCTGAGCAGAATGGTGTGGCTGAAAGGAAGAATCGTACTATTGTAGAAGCTGTTCGTGCCATGCTTCATGATCAAGGGCTTCTGAAGTTCCTATGGGCTGAAGTTGTAAACACTGCCATGTACATTCAAAACTGATGCCCTCATCAAGCATTGGACTACAAGACTCCCGAAGAAATGTTCACTGTTAGGAAAACTGATGTCTCCCATTTTAGAATTTTTGGAAGTCCTGTATATTTTCATGTGCCAAAAGAGAAAAGAAGCAAATTGGGTGCATCAGGGAAGAAAGGAATCTTTATGGGCTATAGTGAAAATTCTAAGGGTTATAGAATTTATGTGGCTAGTCAAAGGGAAGTTGAGATAAGTCATGATGTCACCTTCGACGAAGATATGGCCCTCAGCAAGATCAACAACCTTCCTATCCCAAGGAAGGATAAAGAAGCTGACACTGGAAAACAGGGTGCAAAAGAAGATGAAACGATGCCTAATATTGATAAACCTATGGATCCTATAGATCCACCTCCTCATGAGCCTTCCTCCTCCAAGAGGAGACCCTCATGGCTTAGGGAGACTGTCGAAGATGTCGAGAGACATATTGCACCAAGGGGGACTTTCTGTGAAAGCAAGAAACCAAACAGATATATTGCAATTCCCCTCAAGTAATAACAAGACCACAGATATATTGCAATTGATCCACTCTGACATATCTGATGATGCCCGTAAACTCTTTGGGAGGATACTTATATTGTCTCACCTTTACGGATGACTATTCTCGCAAGCCCTGGATCTATTTCTTCAAAAAGAAAGATGAAGTGTTCACCTGGTTCCGTCACTTCAAAGCCATGATCAAAAATCAATCCGAGAAGAGAATCAAGATATTGAGGACTGATAATGGAACTGAGTATGAATCAAATGAATTCCATGATTATTGCAGAGAAGTTGGCATTAAGAGGGAGACTACAACACCATACACTCCTGAGCAGAATGGTGTGGTTGAAAGGAAGAATCGTACTATTGTAGAAGCTGTTCGTGCCATGCTTCATGATCAAGGGCTTCTGAAGTTCCTATGGGCTGAAGTTGTAAACACTGACATGTACATTCAAAACTGATGCCCTCATCAAGCATTGGACTCCAAGACTCCCGAAGAAATGTTCACTGGTAAGAAACCTGATGTCTCTCATTTTAGAATTTTTGGAAGTCCTGTATATTTTCATGTGCCAAAAGAGAAAAGAAGCAAATTGGGTGCATCAGGGAAGAAAGGAATCTTTGTGGGCTATAGTGAAAATTCTAAGGGTTATAGAATTTATGTGGCTGGTCAAAGGGAAGTTGAGATAAGTCATGATGTCACCTTTGACGAAGATATGGCCCTCAGCAAGATCAACAACCTTCCTATCCCAAGGAAGGACAAAGAAGCTGACACTGGAAAACAGGGTGCAAAAGAAGATGAAACGATGCCTAATATTGATAAACCTATGGATCCTATAGATCCACCTCCTCATGAGCCTTCCTCCTCCAAGAGGAGACCCTCATGGCTTAGGGAGACTGTAGAAGATGTCGAGAGACATATTGCACCAAGGGGGACTTTCTGTGAAAGCAAGAAACCAAACAGGTATCAAGGATACTTGACCATCATGAGCACTATCATTCAAAATGAGCCTTCATCATTCGAAGAAGCCGTGAAGCAACAAATATGAAAGGATGCTATGAATGAAGAATACGAGTCAATGATGAAGAATGGTGTCTGGGATGTGGTTCCTAGAACCGAGGACAAATCAGTGGTAACCTGTGGCTCTACAAAATCAAGCATGGAGCTGATGGAAGTGCAGAAAAGTTCAAGGCTCGCTTTGTTGCTCGAGGCTTCTCTCAAAAGGAAGGTGTAGATCACGATGACATATTTGCACCTGTTGCTCGATACACCACCACTCGCTCGATCATAGCCCTTGTTGCCTCGCAAGGATGGAAACTACATCAGATGGATGTCAAGACCGCTTTCTTTCATGGTTTGATCAAAGAGGAAGTCTATGTGGAACAACTCGAGGGGTTTGAGGTTCATGACCGGGAATCTCATGTATGTAGGTTGAAGAAAGCTCTCTATGGCTTGAAGCAAGCACCCCGGGCTTGGTATGAGAGGATTGATAGATATCTGATTAAGCTGAGATTCATTAGAAGTGAAGTCGGATCCGAACCTTTACTTTAAGGTTGAAAATAATAAACCTCTCATACTGGTACTTTATGTGGACAACTTCTTTCTGACAGGTGCATACCCTCTCATTCACAAATGTAAGAGGGAGTTAGCTTCTAAATTTGAGATGAAGGACCCAGGACTGATGCACTACTTCCTAGGGTTGGAGGTCTGGCAAAAGGTAGGAGAAATTTTCCCATCTCAAGGAAAATATGTTGTGAAGATATTGGAAAGATTTGGGATGGTGGACTGGAAGCCTGTGATTACCTCGATGGAACTTAACTTTAAGAAGTTATGTGGTAGTGTTGCCGGACCTGAATTGGGAGATGCTTCTGAGTATCGTCAACTCTTAGGAGCACTGATGTTCTTGGTGAACTCCCGTTCGGACATATGCTTTGTAGTTAACATGTTGAGCCAATATATGGTTGAGCCTCATCACATACGTTGGATTGGTGCCAAGAATCTTCTGAGATATCTTCGGGGCACAATCAATCATGGAATGAGATGCACTATCGGAGATGTGAGGCTGAATGGTTATTCTGACGCTGATCAGGCTGGAAGTATGGTGGATCGCAAAAGCACTTTTGGATGTTGTTTTTCTTTTGGTTCTGCTTCGATATCTTGTATGAGTAGGAACCAGAAATCGGTTGCCTTGAGCACCACTGAGGCCGAATACATAGCTGCTAGTATGGCCTCTTGTGAAGCTGTCTAGTTGAGGAAGCTCTTCAGTGAGCTGTTTGGACATGTGTTAGATAGCCCGTGATCCTATGTGACAACCAGAGTGGGTTCTGATTATCAGAGAATGCCGTGTTTCATGATCGCTCCAAGCATATAGATATCAGGTACCACTTTATTCGGGATATGGTACAACGAGGAGCAATAAGGCTCCATCACATTGGGATTGATGAGCAGGTTGCCGATATCCTAACAAAGCCCCTGGGGAAGGTAAAGTTCTTGACCTTTCGAGAACGACTTGGAGTCATGGAGAGACTCTTGTGAGGGTCCTGTATGATATGGACATTGAGCTTTGGGAGCTCCAGGGGGCTTGGGGTACTTCTTGGAGCGATGAACAACCATAGGGTGAGTGGTTCAGCCTTCCCCTAATGGTTTGCTGTGTACAGGATGAGTGGTTCAACCTTCCTTGTGATACCCCATGGCGACATGTAGGCATGATGAGTGGTTCATCCTTCTCCTGCTGAGAGATCCTACCCATGCAGTCTAGGACTCATGGGAAGTACCTCTCATCTGGCCAATGAGTAGGGAAATGAGGATAGGGACCATAGTACTACCGACGGATGCATTGTGTACTACCGTACTCGCTATGCTAGGATGACCGATATTGATCTGGGATCAATTGGAATTGACTTTGGGTTAGTAAGAGTGGTATGACACACTCTCTTTTGATTGGAACTGACTTCGGGTCAACAAGAGTGGTATGAGACACTCTTTTATCTGGGACTGACTTCGGGTCAGTAGAGAATGGTACGATACATTCTCGATCACTTCTTCTTCTTCATAGTTCAGCAGAGTAGAGTAGTGTATTGATGGCAGAGATAGTACAGATAGGAAAATGGAGTTCTTCCTAGTTGAGAGGGAGTGTTAAAATTGGCAACTAGGGCCAAACTCCACATGGGTCATCTTATTTATGACAGTTGATATTTTTCTTGGATTCCTCTCTCCAAGAGGTGTAGGATTGATCTAAAGATAATCCGATTTCGACATGTACAAATGAAGATATGAATTTATTTATATTATGGACAAATTGTCAAGGTTGGCCAGCAAGCAAAACAGGCATTCAAAAGTTAAAACCCCAACTCATCCTCAACGTTGCATATAAAAGGAGGAGACTTAAAGTAATTTTATCATCATCTCATCTTCACTCATCTCTCTCTCCTCATTTGATTGGGTACGCATATCTGGGCAGCTGTCTCTCACACGTGCGAAGGAAGGACAGATTCTGTTGACCAGCGTTGACCAAGCTATAGGATTGCTGTTTGACTGCATTGACCTCTAGCGTTGACCTGTTTTGATTGCGGTTTGGGTGAGGTGTCTTTGTCCTAGTAGGCCGCAGATTTGGGCACTGAAATCGAGGCAATCTGACCTCTCATTTGACCAGCGTTGATTGGCCTAGGGATGGCTGCAGTTTGACTTTCGTTGACTAGTTTCTGACTAGACTTTTTTAGATTATTTTGCGCTGATTAGGCTTGCTGTTGGAGGCCAAAGTTGACTGGGTTTGATTGAGCTAATTAGAGGAAGAATTCTGCCCCATTTGACCAACATTGACTTTTCTGGTTAGGGCTTTTCTACAGTTGTCTTAAATTATCAGATTTGTAAATTGTACTCTCTCTGCTGAACTATTGAAGAATATAAGAAAAATTGATCAATGGTTTCCCCACATTGGTGTTTGTCCTTGGATGGTGCCACATTTTGTGTCCTCTTATCTTGATCCGAATTGGATCCATGAAGAATTGTCAGAAGGACCATGACTGTATCAGGTCGAGACAGACATCAAAGAATTAAGAAACAACGGTCAAAAACACCTCTGAACAGTGGCAGTTAGCAGCCAGCGTGGAGCGACGAGGACCTCGGTCAAAGTGCGCTGACCAAGGCCCATGGAGACTGCGCAGGAGGCAAAACTAGCCCTTGGGAAGCCCGGATCGGGAAACAGAGGCAGTTTTTGATGCGCGATTAGCGCTAATCGCTGGGCAAAACCCCTCAAAATGGGAAGGCCCCGAGCGCTCGGTCGCATGAAGAGCCAGGAAAACCATGGGGAAAAGGCTAAAGGTCAAGGCGGGACCCGCGCTCCGAAAAACCGACGGTATTGATTGGGGGCACCCTCAAGCGGTAAGCGGAATTGGCGAAAACGGAGCGATTCCACTCAGCGCCCGACGCGTGGCAAGCGGAGGAGAGAGAAAACCGCCGCTGATCGCGCACTAACGGTCGAGCAAGTCAACCGCGCGAAATGTGTGAATGGCGTCGGATCTGGAGGCCCCAGATCTAACGGCTGAGATCGCGCCCGATGGGAAAGCGGAATCGACAGGGGGGTTAAGCCGTGATTTATAAGAATTTGACGTCCGATTTGACTACCAAGGTGGCAGAAGACTCATTCCACGACGTAACAGAAAAACCGAATTGACAAAGTGAGTTGGCGCAGCTGCAGGAAGACATGTGGCCACTCCCTGTGAGTTTGATGATGACACTGGAACAGGGAACTCCAAGCGAAGCTGTAGCAGGCGAACCGACGGAAGTGGAAGGGAAAGCGAACAACCATGAGCTCAATGGCCTTAAAGCCATGTACAGGCAAAGCAGAAAGACAGAGGAGGATGGGACACCGAAAGAAAGACCGAACGCAGAAAGGAAGAACAGAGAAAGGAAAGACAGTGAAGCGAAGCAGAACGGAAGACAGAGGGCCGAGCTGACCAAAGGCAACATCGAGCACTAGAGAGCTTGAGAGATTCAAGCCATCCCTAAGAGGATCTGTCCGAACTGAGTACCACATTGGGCTCTCTCCATTGAAGACTAGAGAGGTCACAGAGCTGGTAACTCTAGGGGCTTGGGGCATCCAAGAACCACCCTGCCAAGCAAATTCTGTTTAGGAGACTCACATTGAGCTCCTTCATTGTAATTCTCTGCTTAAGACACATTAAGAGAAGGCCACCACTGAGTGCTGGATTGGAGACGTAGCCCTGGAGGATAGGGTGAACTCCTTATTAAATTCTTGTGTTGTTATAATGGTTTATTGTATTTCTCTGTTGTTTTCCATTTCGAGTGTCTGTGTATTTGCAATCTGATCGATCCGTTGCCTAAATAACATAGACACACACCAACACATGAGTCTGTAATACCTTCATTTAATCAATCTTTAACTGAGATCACTCATAGAGTGATTATCAGATCATATCTTGGCTTGTCTTCTACTGTTTATGTTTATGTTCTATTTGCATTTTACTATCATGTTGATTTGATTGCTAAACTGGATATTGATATTGGGCTAATAAAGAAATTGAAGTAAAATTGCTCTTAAGCATAGAACATACCATTGTTACTTAAAATTAACACAAAGATACTTCCAAGGAATGGAAGTTCCTCCCTTGTTAAGAGGGAGCGTTGAAATTGGATAGTATTGGGAGGTACTCTCACATGCCCTTGGTGCTAGGCTTGCTAGAGAGAAACACCCACAAAGATCAGTGCGTGGGCTTTGCACCCAAGTTTGCGGTTTTGGACCTAAAGTGAGTTGGCTTGGAACCCAAGGAAGAGCATTTAATAATCTAATTTAATGTGAAGGTTTATTGCAGGTTATTTGAAGGACATAAAGGCTTCCTAAGAGACCGAAGGACAAGTATAAATAACAAACTAATGAAGAAGTTTGGAGACAAGAAGCATAAATGAGTGTTCTACAACAAGTTTTGATGCATATGTTGGTTCATTCAGTTCATAGTGATAATGTTTCAATACCAGGACCAAACGTTTGATGCATACCTTCAGTCTCGAATCTCTGTGATAAATATTTCTTTGTTACATTTGCGGTGAATGTAATTCAAGTTTGCAGTGATAATTTGGGAGTACATGTGATCTGGAGGTTGTATGCATATGCGATATATTAGTTAGGCAATTTTCCCTTCATATTTTGTTCTTTTGAATAGTGTTGGTATGAATATTGTATATATAGCTCTGCGAATGAAGCAAGTACAATTCATGTGCGTTAATGATGCAATATGGTGCGATAAGAACCTGAAAGACAAGCTCCATATGCAATATATATATCTCAAAATTGTGCATTAAATTCTTGATGAAACCTAGAGAAAATTGCATGTACTCACATTACATATCATAATTGTGCACTCAATTTCATTAAAATTTGGAGATTAATCTTATCCTGTGATTACTGTGGTTCAAATCAAGGAATGTTGCAGATTTGGCCTGATGTTAGTATTTCCAAAAAACAAATTTTATTATAGATTTTTCCAGATTTGAATAGATTGAGTGGACGACACCGATTTTGGCTTTGAAGTATATATGGCAGAAATGTGTACACCATGAAGGCAGAAAAGGTAGCATGTCATGAGATAGCCTGTTGGTCATGTTGGATCTGATGATATTCACTTTCCTAGATGGACAGAGGGAGCTATGATTAGTTCTACATTGATTGCTTTTACAAGATACCTTTGATGACGAAGATACTATAAATGATGGTTGATGGAAAGTGATATAAAAGGCTACTGGCAAGAACCTTGTCATGGAAATAGATCGGGAAAGAGTTTGGCTCCATAACATCCAGGAATGTCAAAGCTCAATTAAGATGTGATGATGCAAGAGAAGGAGCTCTTGGAGCTACTAGGAAGAACAAGTAGCTGATGAATGAGACAAAGATGAAGCTTATGGTTGTGTCTCCCTAGTTGAGAGGGAGCTAAGATCTACTCCATGTTTAAAAGGAAATGAGGATTACCCCCTTGATTGAGAGGGAGTAAATATGGAACACCATATTCTCCATGTGTCATGCACTAGACTAGGACTAACAATCGTAAGTCTAGTGAACGCACAGGGAGGGAGAATGGATGATTGGATAAGCATCTGAGATGGGTACTCCTTGAGGATTGGGAATCCAAGATAGGAAGTATTCCCGTGAATTAATACTCTTTGAGGATTTGACAGGGTATCCAAGATAAGAGTAGTCGAAAAGGACCAATATTCTTTGAGGATTGGGAATCAAAGATAAGAGTAGTCCTGGAACGACATACTTGGTGAACATCTGGATGGGGTATATGCCTTGAAGAGACTGTGGTGGTGGTGTCCATATGTATGCCTCCTAGCATTCTACTCTAATCTAGTGGAGAGTTAGAGCTTGTTAGTCAAGGCGTTGATATTTTTGAGATTAACAATGTTGGTTATGATGTTGATGCTTGAAGATGGCTTATCAATCCGACTCTTCTTATGAGAATATTTCAATTTGAGAGTATCCTCGTACCAGTTGTGTAATTATGAATACCTCCGTAGTTAAGAGGGAGTGTTGGAAAATGTAACTATGTTACTTATGTTATTGTATAGTTTATGTAAAAAACAAAAGAAGAAAAAGAAAATTATTTTTCAAGCATGGGTTTCATGCTCAAGTCAAATTATTATTTAGGTCAAGCATGTTCTTCATGCTTCTAGGGTTCTTTGAGTCAAAAGAATATTTGTCATAAGTCAAATTATTGTACTTGAGTCTAGTCCTAATTGGACTTTTGAAAGAAAGTGGAAAAATAATTTTATTTGAGTCAAAAATGTCAATTTTGTCCCCACAAGACCAAGTCGGCCTTCCCTAGACAAGTTGACCCTGGAAGGGAACCATTCGACCTGCTGGATGTGTATAAAATAGTGCAATTCATCCTCATTTGGAGCATCACAAGCAAGTTTGAATTCTATGCCAAGAAGTAAGAGAAAACCAACGAAATACAAGAGAAGTAGAGCTGAAGTCAAAGGAGAGAGAGCGAGGATCAAAAGAGAGAGAAATCCGCCCTAGTTTTTGTCACACATGCAAAATTGCAGGAGTTGCAAGGGCCGAAAACTGCAGACCAAATTGCAGGGGCCAATAATGTGAAGTTTGAGCAACTTTTGGAAGGCTTTGACTATTGTGGACTTGAGTTGAATTTGACTTGTTGGAAGAGCTTGGAAGGAGGGCTGACATGGGTCTTTTGGGAGGTCTTGGTCTTGGATTTTGGGTCTTGGATTGCTCACTTTGATCTGATTCTATAAGAAGAGAAGAATTTATTGGGTTTTCCCCTTGGAGGGGTTTTGCCTTGGCTTGGAGCCTACATCTTGTGTTCGTTGTTTTTTTGTGAACTTCATTGTTTATGGTTTTGATAATTGTTTGATGAAAAGAACATACTAAAAGTAATAATAAGGCAACATATCTTCACAAGCAATTATCAAGTTAAAGAGAAATCACCCTAATCGCTGCCCTATTGATTTCTCAACATCCTCCCCACCCTTGTTCAATTCCCACATGTGACATGTTGAGCTCATAATTAGTATATCCTTGTAATGGCCTTGAACCAAGTTTTCTGAGAGTCCCTTGATGATCAAAACATATATATTCCTCGTATGGAATATATAGATACTTCTTTGAAGGATAAAAAACCACTGGTTAATTGGTTGTTGCTGGGTATTTGATCAAACAAATTAGGTGTTGAAGAGTTTAGGTTCATTATACATATATGTCTAGGTGTTTGATTCTCGTTGAAGGAATTGTGGCTTCCAGCAGAGGAATTCTCAGGTTTGTACATGTTTGAGGTCAGCTTTGGTTCTCATCACTAAAACTGGTTGTTTGCAGTGATACCATGTTCTGAAACTCCAAAGATTTTGGTTCTTTATGTAGATTAAATGAGTGCTGAAGTGGTCAGAAGCAAAGGGACAGGAATTTAAGAGTCAAAAATGTGACAATGAATATTGAAGTCAAGGCAAAAGTGATAACATCTTTGAAAGTTGAATGTATACCTTCTGCTCGTTGGAATTTGTTCTGTGGAGTAGTTTCAGATCTTGCTTTCTTTCAGGTGAGATGTATCTATTAACAATCATTGCACCTTGTGATTGATCTATGCACAGCAATACATGGTGCATCTTCTCTCAAATGGACTATTGGATGGTACAGGGTCCGCATAAATGGCAAGGTATTGAAAATAGGGTGGAGTTATTATAATTACCATTGTTCATTTCTGTCAGGCACTCATTCATTTAGATAATGTGTTGTTTTGCTTGAATTACAGATGTTAATTTTGTGATGTGCAAGAGGAAGACTAAAAGACGATATCCATTGACCTTCTGAGATGTTGGTTGTAGGTTTCACCTAAAGACATAAATAACATTGCAGAGACAATCGACAGGACAAATAACATGGGCTTTCAACGACATGATCACTGAGTTTATTGAATACTTTTGTACGGATACAGTTTACAGTGTAGATGCAGAACTCGTGGAGTACTTAGTACTCTATTGAACAAAACAAGGATGCATGAAATAAACAGCAATTTTTTTTCTTAATCTTGTGCTCTTGGATTTGTACTTTTATGGAATTATTTATTTGTAAAGTTATATTTTCTAGTTTTAATCACCGTCACAAGAAATGGCTATGCTTGAGCTTTTGGACTTATATTTTCATATTTCTGATTTCCCATTAAAAATGTTGAAAAAAGGAGGTTTGCGTAGGTACTGAAGTTCTGATGCTCTTTGACCAGCTCTCAGGGATTGCAAATGATGTTTGTTGTTTCATGGTAATGCGAGTAGCTTTGTGTGCATATCAAAGATCAATTGTATTTGGGAAGTAGGTATCATGTTTTTTTTAGATGAAACATGCCAACGTGTGGAAAATGTCTATGCATGAGTTTTTGGACTTTGTGTGTTCATATTTGTGATTTACTATTAAAAATGATGAAAATAGAAGGGTGCGAATATACTGAAATTCTGATTTTCCTTTACCAGCTCCCAGGTGTTGCAAATAATTTCCAGTGTTTCATAGTATTACAAGTTACTTTGTGTGCATATCTTAGGCCAATGTATTTGGGAAGTAGGTATGATGTTTGTTTCTCTTTGTATCAAAACATGCCACTGAAGGGACATTCTTTGGCTTAAACGATACAACTGAGGGGCTATCCTTTTGTCCATATCATTCAGAAAATGGCCCGAACGTGATCATTGGGAATAAACCTTGGGTTCTTTGCATGACAAGCAACAATTTAACCATACGTTTGACCATTGTGGGGGAGATTGAAAGTGGGCCTCCTGTTAGGTTTCTTACTATGATTGTTGTTATGGTTATCTAAGTCTAGTCTCCAATCTATCATTTTCTTACAATTATTACTTCGAAGGGAAAATGAATAGGGAGTTGGATCTATAACCCATATGGTACAAATGGCATTTTCATATGTTAATTGCTTTTGTTCATATAGGTGATCGTTTTGGTGCCCATGGTCGGCTTCATCAATCACAATTGTTGGCATTATTTTTTGGTTGAATCATTTCTTGTTCTCCAAGCCAAGTTATTCTCGCTGGCATTGTGTAGGTCTGATGGTGTATTTCTATTGTCTCTCAAACACTATTTGTTGTTTTCCCAGGAAGAGGTGATTTTTTTTTGATATGTTTGGCTTTGTTCAAAGGATGCAGTGACGTCCTTGCCCTTGCTTTCATGTGACCGTTCTTGTGAGAAAACTTCCCAAATTCCTGGCATGATATGGAACATCCACTAATACGTACTTACAATATATATATAAAACAAACTTGAAGCAAAACCTACTCAAGAGGACACCCCTATGGGTAGATACAACTTAATTGAAACAATGTCTCAAATCTCATGCAATGTCCTATTAGAATATGACACTATTAACTATTGTCCTTGTCAGGTCAAGAGAGTAACTCCACGGTTCAATTGTATTTTTACATTAAGAGAAGACATGGATATATACAAGGAGAGGGAGACTATTGGGTTTCATCTCCCAATCTCTCTTCATCTTCCAATTTCTTTTATTTTGCTGTTTACAATATTTACATGGATTTTCCTAATCCCAAAGATTAGGTGTCAACATTCCCCCCTTTAATTTGAAGGGATGTTGGTGAGTCCTGTTGTACGTGTTTCTCGTAGGCAGTGCTTGGTTGCAAAAACTACACAAGGAAACCAACTCAACCAGCGTTTAGGTTCAAGCTGGCCCTTGAACTAGAGGGGGCTCCCTCAGTTGTTACGAGGCTTTGTTTAACGATGTTCCCCTATCACTCAACAACAACCTTTGAAGCACAATAGCCAGATTTATAGTTTTAGTTGGGGGTGGTTGGCGATCAATGACAATGCCTATTCATGATTAAAGGCCTTTCTCACAAGGTCCCTTCTCAAAGTGTGAGCGTCAAGCCTGACAAAATGATTTAGCTTTTCAAGGATTATGATAGAAGAATTCAAGGAGATTCCTAATAATTGAGCAGTGAGCTTAACTACTTGACAACTAGGGAAATTTGGATGCATGAAGAAGATTTCTACAACCCAACAAAACATATTCAGGAGAAAATAGAAGGACAAACAATAAAATCAGTTCAAAGAAGAGCTAACTCAGACAGATAGTCCAATATACTAATCTATTTAAACGCTTATTAATTTGCAGGGGATTTCATAGAGATTGAAACTCAATCTATTATTACCTAAATCTTCTATAATACTTTGAACATGTGCAGAAAACAAGTTATGGAAACACTAGAAAGACATACTAGAAACACAAAACCTGTCATAAACTAGAGCCAGAAGGCTTTCATTAGAAATCTTATAATAGAAACTATTACAAAGTCAAGAGCCTGTTGGACACAGATTGTCATTGATGTCAATATGGCAATATTCAAGAGGAGGAGACAGAGCATATCGGAGCCAAGAGGAGCAAATGGACCGAGAGGAGCAGATGGAGCAAGAGGAGCCAAGAGGAGCAGATGGAGCAAGAGGAGCCAAGAGGAGCAATATATATAGAGCCATCGGTATATGCCAAAGAGAAGGTGCACACAAAGCCATCGGGAGGATTATAGTGTATATGGTATCAAAGCATAATTATATATATATAGCAGGCGGAATACACCATTGCTGAAACAGTTGTTGAACACTGTTGAAACCCCTGGAGAAAAGTTGCTGAAACACCAATTTCTCCGTTGCTGAAACACCGACACTTGTCAAAAATTTGCCGATACACCAGTTTCAGCGTTGCTGAAACACCAGTTTCGGCGTTGCTGAAACACCTCCGCGATGACATTATATTTCCGCGGTGCTAAAACACCTCCGCGACGACATTATATTTTCGTGACACCATCAATCGAAGGTAATCATGAGGAAGATAAAGCGAATGGAGGAGGGAAGCCGGAAGGTCAAGCGAGTGTTGAGGAAGCCGAAGCTCAAGCGAGCGAGGAGGAAGCCAAAGAGCCATTGAGTAAGTGGAAATGAACGGACAAAGGCATGAGAATGTATAAAACAGTAAAAACAGAGAACTGTTGCTGTTGCTGTAGCTGCTGTTGGTGTTGCTGTAGCTGTTGTTGGTGTTGCTGTAGCTGCTGTTGTTGTTGCTGTAGCTGCTGTTGGTGTTGCTGTAGCTGCTGTTGCTGTAGCTGTTGTTGGTGTTGCTGTAGCTGCTGTTGCTATTGTTGTAGCTGCTGTTGGTGTTGCTGTAGCTGCTGTTGGTGTTGCTGTAGCTGCTGTTGCTGTTGCTGCTATTGCTGCTGCTGAAAGTTGCTGAAATATGCTGTGAAGGCCGTTACAGCTGCTGAAATACGCTGGAGGAAATAGAGGCCATGTGAGGGTCAAACAGAACAGAAACAGGGTGCAGCAGAACATAAAGAGGGATGAAGGACCAACAGAATAGTAGGTAGTCGAAGGGGAGAAACAGCCAGTAGAAAAACAGTCATGCTGAAGCATTCACTGTGACAATGAGAACATAAGCTTGAATAGAAAATTGTTCTTTATACAGAGTTTAGTGCAGCTAACAGAAGATTGACTAAAGCTGTGTGAAGACATTATCAGAGAGAAAAATGGCTATTGGAGACTATGTGTGGGCAGTGTTCCGAGTTGTAAAGACTCATTCTTAAGAAGACTGGTTGTCATTGATACTGTAGCCTGGAGACTACAATGAAGCTGTAAATAGACAAAACTCAGCAGAGAAGAGTTCTGAGAGCAAAAGATTACCATCAAACAGTGCCTTGGTAAGTAGGATTGGAGTCCTTGGGGTTGAAGCCTCAAAAGTAGGAAGGATTGAAGTCCTTGAGAGTTTGTGCTCCTAAGTCCAAGATTGGTGTCTTGGCAAAATAGAGTTGGTGCTCTGGAGGTTGGAGCCTCACCAAAGTCCAAGTTGGAGCTTGGCAACTGATTGCAACCATCTATATATTGTATCTATTTTACTGCACAGTTTATATTAATAAAAGCATTTATTCTTGCTGTTCATCTTGTGTTCTGAATATATATGTTTTAACTGGTAAAAAAAAAAAAAAATAGTGGGAATAAGAAATACTGATTCACCCCCCCTCTCAGTATTTCCAACAATTGGTATCAGAGCCGGCTTCTTCATTCTAGCCTAACAGCTTGAAGAAGGATCAACAACCATGATGAGAAATCATGAAGCATCAGGAAAACCTCCTCTGTTTGATGGCACTAACTTTGGGTTTTGGAAGAAAAGAATGACTTACTATTTAATGTCCTTTGGACCTGAAGTCTGGCATTTTTGTCAAACTGAATACCGAGCGACTTCCACTCTTCCAACAGACCAAGACGAGAGGAAAGCCTACATTGCAAATGCAAAAGCCATGAACTCTATCACTAGTGGAATCACTGATTCCGAGTTTACAAAAATCATGCACTGTAACTCTGCCAGAGAAATGTGGGAGAAGCTAGTTAGCTTGTACGATGGAGACTCAAAAGTCAAAAAGGCAAAGCTTCAAACTCACAGAAGACAATTTGAAAGTTTGAAGATGGAAGAGGAAGAAGATATTGCAGCATACCTCCTCCGAGTAGCTGAAGTGGTAAATTCCCTGAAAGGATTGGACGAAAAGGTTGAAGAAAGTACTATTGTACAAAAGGTATTAAGGTCCCTTCCAGACAGATTTGACTCCAAAATAAGTGCTATAGAAGAATCAAAGGATCTTGACACCCTCAAAATGGATGAACTCCATGGAATTCTCACTGCCTATGAAATGAGGAAAGGTGGACCTAGCTCCAAAGATGCAGCATTCAAGGTCTCAAAGTCAAAGAAAGGGAAAGAAAGGAATGACTGTAGTGATGAGTCAGATGTGGAATCCGAATTGGCTCAATATGTACGAAAGCTGAAGAGAGGATATAAGCTTAAAGGCAAGTATCCTCTTATCTGTTTTAAATGTGGTAAAATAGGTCATTATGCAACAAAATGTCCTCATAAACATGACAGTGATGATGAAAGAAATTCTAAAAGAATGACATATAAAAAGAAAGGGTTCAATAAGAAAAACCTTCTCTCCAAGCAAGATGAGTCTGATGAGGATGAGTTTATGGTCATCAAAAAGAAATCAGATGAGGAAAGCGATCATGACGAAAGCCAAGAAGCATTATTCATGGCACTCACAGATGATGATGACTCGGGGCAAGAAGGAAATGTGGATGAACTGTTAATAAGTGCCATTGAAGAGAACGAGAAACTACGGAACAAAATTATCTCTCTCAAAGTGGAGAACGAGGAAATAAGAAGGAGAGAAGATCTCTTGGAAACAAAGCTTAAGGAAAAAGAAGAGACTTGTGAAGAACGTGAGGCCGAAGTAGTATCTCTGAGAAAGGAGTTGGAGCAAATTAAAAAGGGTTGTAAAAGCTCTCAAATACTTGATACTATTCTGAAAAATCAAAAACCTCAACATGATAAGTCTGGAATAGGTTTCAAGGGAGAATCCTCAAGCACTAAGAATAGTGCGAAAAGCTATGCCGATGCACTTTCCTGCAACCCAAAAGATGAAAAAGTTTCTTATCAAAAGTGCATCCCAGATTCCAAGAATCAAGAAAGAGTTATTCCAAAGAAGAATGTGGAGTCGAATCATGGACACTACAGCAAATACAAACCTGTACTCCACCAAGGGCCCATCAAAAATCCAAAGGACGAGGGAGGAGTAATTCTCAGAAAGGAAGGCGAATTAAACCGTGGTTGCTTCAAAACCATATTTCTTGGACACTGTTTTCACTGTAAAAACTTCGGTCACCAAGCTAGACACTGTATGGCTCGCAGAAGTGAAAAGACAACGCAAAAGGACCGAGTAATCAACTCATATGCTCCCAAAAGACAGGGACAAATCAAAACCTTCAATTCATTCGATCCCTTGACTAAATTTTATCTGACTTGCTCTTTTTGCTACAATAATGGACACTATGAACAAAACTGCCCACTCAAAGGAAGAAAGACGAGCAGCAAGATCTCTGCAATGGACAAATGCAGCATGGCTCTATTTGCGCAAAATAATGGAAACCAGTGGTTTGTGGATAGTGGGTGCTCCAGACACATGACAGGAGACAGAAGGAAATTTATCTCACTGAGCAAAAAGGAAGGGAATGTGTCCTTTGGAAGCGAAACTGGCAAAATTGCAGGAAGAGGAATAGTTACTCTGATCAATGGAAAAGGAAAAGCTCAAGATGCTCTGTTGGTTGACGGACTCAAACACAACCTTCTGAGTGTCAGCCAAATTTGTGATCAAGGACATAAGGTTGTCTTCAGCACCAAAGACTGTGAAATAAGGAACTCTGTCACTGGAAAACTTGTGGCAAAAGGAGTAAGAACACCAGACAATATTTACGTTCTGAACAAGATTCAGGAGAACAAATGCTACTTGAGTCAGGCAGATGAGAGTTAGTTGTGGCACAAGAGACTTGGACATACCAGCTTCGAAAATCTGGTCAATATCAACAAAATCAAAGCTGTACAAGACATCCCAAGGTTGTCCAAACCAAAGCAAGCAGTGTGTGGTCCATGTCAACATGGAAAACAGACCAGAACCAGCCACAAGACAAAGGAACACTGTACATCAAAGCCCTTGGAGATCATCCATGCTGATGTGTGTGGGCCAACTAGAAATCAAGCACTCCAAGGAGAAAGGTACTTTGTGTTATTTGTTGATGATTATACTAGAATGATGTGGATATATTTCATAAAGTATAAATCTGAAACTTTTGAGTGTTTTAAGAATCTAAAAGCCCTTATAGAAAACGAAAAGGATTCAAAAATTAAGTGTCTCAGAACAGACAGAGGAGGAGAATTCACATCAAACGAGTTCAGTGAGTTCTGCAATATTCATGGAATTAAAAGGGAATTCTCGGCTGCCAGAACACCTCAGCAAAATGGGGTAGTTGAAAGACGAAACCGAACTGTCCAAGAAATGGCAAGAACCATGCTGTTAGCAGCAGACCTACAACCTAAATTCTGGAGGGAAGCAGTAGGGACAGCTGTCTATACATTGAATCAGACTCAATTAAGACCAAATTGTGATAAAACTCCTTATGAGCTATGGAAAGGGAGACCTGCTTCGGTGAAGTATTTCAAAATATTTGGAAGCAAGTGCTTCATAAAAATAAATGATGGTTCACCTGGAAAATTTGATTCTCTGGTTGATGAGGGGATATTTCTTGGATACTCTCCACGGAGCAAGGCTTACAAGTGCTACAATTTTCGACTGAAGAAAATAGTGGAAAGCATCGATGTTAAGGTTGACGAAGATCTTCCAGAAAAGGAAATTGAAGAACAGGAAGATGACTTTCTCATTGAAGAAGAAGAATCTAAAGAAGAAGAGATAGATGATGAAGAAGAAGAGGAAAGAGAACCATCTTATACTCCTTCAAATATGAAGTATGTAGAAAGATACCATCCAGAAGAACAGATCATTGGCGATAAAGATGAAGGTGTGCAGACCAGAAGAAGGATAACAACCTCACCCAAGAGAAAAGCCATTGCCCTCCTATCTATGATAGAACCAGAAACATTCACAGAAGCAAGTAAGGATCCTCATTGGGTAAAAGCAATGGAAGAAGAAATGTCCCAAATTGAAAAGAACAAGACATGGGAGCTGGTACCTCGTCCGAAGGACAAAAACATAATAGGAACCAAATGGGTGTTCAAAAATAAAATGAATGAGGAAGGACAGGTTATCAGAAACAAGGCAAGACTTGTTTGCAAAGGCTATTCGCAAATTGAAGGAGTTGACTTTGAAGAGACGTTTGCACCAGTGGCCCGTATGGAAGCTATCAGGATGTTTTTAGCATTTGCTTGCTCGAAAGGATTCAAAATCTATCAAATGGACGTGAAATCAGCGTTTCTAAATGGGGAACTCAAGGAGGAAGTCTACATGGAGCAGCCAGAAGGTTTTGATCTGACAACAGGAAAGGACCTAGTCTGTAAGTTGAAAAAGGCTTTGTATGGGTTGAAACAAGCTCCTAGAGCTTGGTATGCAAGACTGGATAACTATCTCCAACAACAAGGCTTCAAAAAGGGAGTGGCTGGAAGCAATCTATACATAAAGACAGATCAAGGTAAGTTACTAGTTGCTCTTGTTTATGTCGATGATCTGATTTTTGCTAGTAATAATGATGAAATGAGCCATGAATTTTCTCAAAGCATGGCAAAAGAATTTGAGATGTCAATGATAGGAGAACTGTCCCACTTCCTTGGACTTCAAGTATCTCAAACCAGAGCAGGATTGTGTATATCTCAAGCCAAATATCTAAAAGACATGCTCAAAAAATATGGAATGGAGGACTGTGCACCCATGAGCACTCCCATGACCACAAACTGCAAACTGAGCAAAGATGATGACTCCCCTCTAGTAGATGCAACTCATTACAGGTCAATGATTGGAGCCCTTCTATACTTAACAGCTACACGACCAGACATAATGCAAGCAGTAGGAATGGTGGGAAGATTTCAATCGGCTCCCAAACAATCTCATTTATTAGCTGTAAAAAGAATTCTCAGATATCTGAAGGGAACTTCTGATTTCGGTCTTTAGTACCCAAGGAACTCAACACTAACAGTAACTGCATACACCGATGCTGATTGGGCTGGAAATATAGATGATCGGAAAAGTACTAGTGGAAATGCATTCTTTCTAGGACACTGTTTGGTATCCTAGCTCAGCAAAAAACAGTCATCCATATCATTATCCACAACCGAAGCCGAGTATATCGCTGCAGTAGACTGTTGCTCTCAGATACTTTGGATGAAGGAAGCGCTAAAAGATGTCGACATATGTACAGATCAACCAATTACCGTTTATTGTGACAACACTAGTGCTATCAGTCTCAGCAAAAATCCAGTGATGCACTCAAGAACCAAACACATACCAATCAAGTATCATTTCCTCCGTGAGCAAGTAGCTGAACAAAACATCGCTCTGGAATATATCAGTACTAAGGAGCAGATAGCTGATATTTTCACAAAACCTCTTCCTGGGGAAGCATTCGAACATCTGCGACAAAAGATGGGGGTTATTTCTTTATCATTACTCAAGTTCATTCGTAAAGATGCAGCAGGACAGGGGAGCAGCTTGACAGGGGGAGTTCGTATGCATTCCTTTGCCATTGATGTCAAAGGGGGAGAAGGCAGGAGAATATTGCCATCAATAACAAAGGGGGAGATTGTTGGACAAAGATTGTCATTGATGTCAATATGGCAATATTCAAGAGGAGGAGACAGAGCATATCGGAGCCAAGAGGAGCAAATGGACCGAGAGCAGCAGATGGAGCAAGAGGAGCCAAGAGGAGCAATATATATAGAGCCATCGGTATATGCCAAAGAGAAGGTGCACACAAAGCCATCGGGAGGATTATAGTGTATATGGTATCAAAGCATAACTATATATATATAGCAGGCGTAATACACCATTGCTGAAACAGTTGTTGAACACTGTTGAAACCCCCGGAGAAAAGTTGCCGAAACACCAATTTCTCTGTTGCTGAAACACCGACACTTGTAAAATTTTTTCCGATACACCAGTTTCAACGTTGCTGAAACACCAGTTTCGGCGTTGCTGAAACACCAGTTTCGGCATTGCTGAAACACCAGTTTCGGCGTTGCTGAAACACCTCCGCGATGACATTATATTTTCGCGGTGCTAAAACACCTCCGCGACGACATTATATTTTCGTGACACCATCAATCGAAGGTAATCATGAGGAAGATAAAGCGAATGGAGGAGGGAAGCCGGAAGGTCAAGCGAGTGTTGAGGAAGCCGAAGCTCAAGCGAGTGTTGAGGAAGCCAAAGAGCCATTGAGTAAGTGGAAATGAACGGACAAAGGCATGAGAATGTATAAAACAGTAAAAATAGAGAACTGTTGGTGTTGCTGTAGCTGCTGTTGGTGTTGCTGTAGCTGCTGTTGGTGTTGCTGTAGCTGCTGTTGCTGTCGCTGTAGCTGCTGTTGGTGTTGCTGTAGCTGCTGTTGCTGTTGCTGCTATTGCTGCTGTTACTACAGCTGCTGAAAGTTGCTGAAATATGCTGTGAAGGCCGTTACAGCTGTTGAAAGCTGCTGAAATACGCTGGAGGAAATAGAGGCCATGTGAGGGTCAAACAAAACAGAAACAGGGTGCAGCAGAACATAAAGAGGGATGAAGGACCAACAGAATAGTAGGCAGTCGAAGGGGAGAAACAGCCAGTAGAAAAACAGTCATGCTGAAGCATTCACTGTGACAATGAGAACATAAGCTTGAATAAAAAATTGTTCTTTATACAGAGTTTAGTGCAGCTAACAGAAGATTGACTAAAGCTGTGTGAAGACATTATCAGAGAGAAAAATGGCTATTGGAGACTATGTGTGGGCAGTGTGCAGAGTTGTAAAGACTCATTCTTAAGAAGACTGGTTGTCATTGATACTGTAGCCTGGAGACTACAGTGAAGCTGTAAATAGACAGAACTCAGCAGAGAAGAGTTCTGAGAGCAAAAGATTACCATCAAACAGTGCCTTGGTAAGTAGGATTGGAGTCCTTGGGGTTGAAGCCTCAGAAGTAGGAAGGATTGAAGTTCTTGAGAGTTTGTGCTCCTAAGTCCAAGATTGGTGTCTTGGCAAAATAGAGTTGGTGCTCTGGAGGTTGGAGCCTCACCAAAGTCCAAGTTGGAGCTTGGCAACTGATTGCAACCATCTATATATTGTATCTATTTTACTGCACAGTTTATATTAATAAAAGCATTTATTCTTGCTGTTCATCTTGTGTTCTGAATATATATGTTTTAACTGGTAAAAAAAAAAAATAGTGGGAATAAGAAATACTGATTCACCCCCCCTCTCAGTATTTCCAACAGAGCCTTGGCATCAAAAGCCAACCTTGATTATTACAAATGAAATAATATATATAGACAAGATCTTCCTAACTGTTACAATAAGTATGGAATAAAATCCTGAATAATATACTAAAAATAAAACAATCTCCCTAATTTATTTGCTGGAAACTTTTTACTGCTTGCAAGTATCTTGTCTTGGAGTCTAGAATTGGTTCACTAGTGCTAATATTCTGCCTTTGTTTGTTGAACTGCTTGAGTCAAATTCCTTGGACTCAAACACCATTATCACATGTACCTTTGTGTATGGTTTATTCCCCCACAATAAAATCACCAACTGGTTGACAATGGCAACAACTCCACACTTGAATCAGATGTATTGTGGTCAATCTTAGATAGGTAATCTGCCACAATTTGCAATGACTCTGTTGTACCTTAAGGAGGCATAGTTTGGTCCTCTAACACAGATTGTGATTGGGTGGTAGCTTTTGGACATTCTTTCCACCATGCATTCAATCATTCATCAAACATTGTATTTCGAATAACTTGTTGTAAAGTATTCAACATTGTATTTTGTTCCTCTTAGGTAAGAGCTGTTGTCACCCATGACAAAATTGTCTGAAGCACTTCTGTACCTGTAGTACCAATTATCTGACCTATAATATTTTGATGTTCCTTTATAGAAAAATGGCTATCAAATAACGACTACAACTCAAGTTCTTCATAGTACACATGCTGATCTAATGCTATTCGAATTTTTCGAATCATGTAAAAGGTTTTGTATCAAGTCAAATATGAATTATGTACCCTCCACATCATGTCAGCATAAGGGAGATCAAGTTGGCATAAGGACCCCCATTCGACCCACAAGAAGCCTATATATTGAAGAAGGTCGAAGTCATTTGTATCACTCACACTCAAGCAAGTTCGAAGCTGGAGAAGTGCGAAGTCTGTTGCCCATAGGACTAAACAAGTGTGAGTTTAGGGGAGTCTCTAGAGAAGAAGAAATCAAACTTTTGGTACCTCTCTCTCTCTGTTTTGTGGTTTGGGTTGGGAGATTGAAGTCTCCTAAGATTTCGAGGTTGGCATAAGATGCATGTTGTCGGAAGCTGCTGCCTAGTCGAAGTTGCCGGAAGGGGTCGAAGATCTTGGAGGCTGACATGGTGTGAAGGGAAAGTCTGGTCTTGGTCTAGGGTAAAGTGTCTCAAAGAATACTATTGAAAGGAAGAATTATCTTGACTGGGTTTTCCCCTCAAGGGGAGTTTTTCCCAGACATGTGCCTATATCTTGTGTATCTTGTGGGTTTTTCTTAGACATGTGCCTATATCTTGTGTCTCTTGTTTTGTGATATTCATATATGTATAATTGCTTGATGAAAGATAATATAATAAAGAAGTAAAAGAAGCCAACACACTCACAAGTAATTATCAAGAAAGGAGAATCAAACCCTAATATAATATCTTTGATTTTCCAACATGGTTTAGAGCTAATGTCAAGAGAAGCCAAAGATCACTTTGTTGGCATGGATTCTCCCTTTATGGTGAACTACATAAGATTGGGTTACAATACTACTGGAATATGGATCACATCATCTATTACTTATTAAACAAAGTCAAGAGTCAAGGATTCTTCGTTGCCCTTACACGTTCTCTTACTAATAAGAATGCATGTATCATTGATAGTGGAGCATCGAGACACATGACAGGTGAAAGAAAACAACTTCATACACTATCAAAGGAGTCATTATCTCATGCAGTGGAATTGGGCGATAACAAAATCTATGCTGTTAGAGGCCTGAGATCGACATCATTGAAGCTGGATAATGGATCAAAGTTGCATCTAAACAACATTCTCTATGTTACAAGTTTGAAAAAGAATTTACTTTCTATTTCTTGTTTAGAAGATAAAGGGGAAAGGATTGCTTTGTTGATGGAAAAGTATTGGTTTGGGGAAAGAACTCTAGTATTGACAAAGCTAGGGTTATTGGAGTTCGTGAAGGAAGTCTTTACTGGGTTATCACTCCATCTCCTCAAGCTTTGGTTCATATGGAAATAAGTCCCATTGAACTATGGCATCGAAGGTATGGTCATCTTCATTATAGGGTCATCCCTACTCTTAGTCAACTGGTTCATGGTATTCCTGATATGAAGTTAGATCATGAAGGTGTGTGCAAGGGATGCTCTTTGGGGAAGCATACTAGAAAGCCATTTCATAATAGTGAAACTAGGTCTAAAGAAATATTAGACCTCATCCATTCTGATGTATGCGGGCCCATGTTTGACAAATCACTTGGAGGTCATATCTACTATGTAACATTCATTGATGATCATTCGAGGAAGACATGGCTCTATCTACTCAAAACTAAAGATGAAGTATTTGATAAGTTCAAGGAGTTCAGGGCTGAAGTGGAAACCCTAACCAAAAGAAAGATAAAGACTCTAAGGTCTGACAATGGTGGGGAATACACTTCTAAAGAGTTAATTTCATATTGTAAGTATGCGGGTATTAAGAGGAAGCTCATTGTTCCCTACACTCTTGAACAAAATGGATTCACTGAAAGGAAGAATAGGTCAATTGATGAAGACATTCGAACGATACTTCTTGATTAAGACCTACCAAAGTTCTTACGGGGTGAAGAAACAATGTCTGTCGTGTACATTCAAAATAGAAGTCCCCATAAGAGTCTTGATAATACTACACCCGAAGAAGTATTCACAGGGAAGAAGCCGAGTGTGGATCATCTCCGTATATTTGGAAGTCTAGCATATATCCATGTTCTGAAAGACAAGCAAAAGAAGTTGGACTCGACAAGCATCAAGGGAATATTCGTTGGTTATAGTCTTTTCTCAAAAGCATATAGAATTTACATAAAGGAGGGAAGACACATTGAAGTAAGCAGGGATGTCATATTCGATGAGAATCAAGCTTACAAGAAATCAAAGGATATTCCTATTAATCTCAACGACGAAGAAGTTCCCGTATTTGAAGAAGAGGAAGGTCATCATGAGAACTCTATGACAAATGATGAAGAAGAAGGACCAAGTGAGCTTATTTAATCGATGGTTATCCCAACCAAAAGGAAGAGGCCAAATTGGTTGAAAGCTAGATTAGAAGACGATGAAGGACATGAAGCTGCGAAAGGGTTCCCCAGGGAAAGTAAGAAACCGAAAAGGTATGCTAGTTATGCTGAATATATGAAAAAGTTGATTGAAGCCGAACCATCTACATTCTAGGAAGATGAGCATGAGGAGGTTTGGAAGAAAGCTATGTAGGAATAACATCAATCCATCATGAAGAACGAGGTTTGTGAAATCATTCCTAGACCTAGTGACAAGTCGGTTGTCACATCGAAGTGGATCTACAAGATCAAACATGCTGTTGATGGAAGTATAGACAAGTACAAAACAAGGTTCGTCACAAGGGGTTTATCTCAAAAGGAAGGCATTGACTATGAAGAAACCTTTGTAGCTACAACAAGGTACACTACCCTTAGATTGTTGGTTTCATTGGCTGCTACAATGGGGTGGAATATCCGTCAAATGGATGTTAAGACCACATTTCTAAATGGGACCATTGATGAGGAAGTGTACATCGAACAACCTGAAGTATTTGAAGTGAATAGTATGGACTCTCATGTTTTCAGAATCAAGAAGGCCCTATATGGCTTGAAGCAAGCACCGGGGGCATGGTATGAAAGAAGGTATGCATATCTTCTTAGAATTGGGTTCGTGAAGAGTACTGCTAATCTGAATCTATATATTAAGATTGTGAATAATGATCCCGTCATTATTCTACTATATGTGGATGATCTATTCATCACTGGTGTAGAACGAAGAATTCAAGAATGCAAGAAGATGTTGGCAGCTGAATTTGAGATGAAGGATCTAGGACTGATGCATTATTACCTAGGTCTAGAAGTATGGCAGAGATCTCGGGAAATATATTTGGGGAAAGGAAAGTACATCATCAAGTTACTGTAGAAATTTGGGAAGATGGACTCCAAGCCGATGATTACTCCTATGATCACCAAGCTTAAGAAGTTGAGGAGCTCCAACTCTAGTCTCGTGGATCCTACCTCGTATCGACAGTTGGTGGGTTCCTTGATGTATCTGGTAAATACTAGGCCAAATATATGTTTCGTAGTGAACATTCTTAGTCAGTTTCAGTTGGAACCTTGTCATGATCAATGAATAGCTTCCAAACATATATTGAGGTATCTTCGTGGCACTATACATCACTGCATAACGTATGATAGTAAGGAAGTCACGCTGATTGGCTTCATAGAATCTGATTAGGGTGGTCGTGAGATCGATGGAAGGAGCACTACCAGAGGATGCTTTAGTCTGGGAGTTGCTATGATCTCATGGATGAGTAGGAAGCAAGATCTTGTTGCATTGAGTAGTGCCGAGGCAGAATATGTGGCTGCATGTGAAGTAGGAAAAGAGGTTGTTTGGTTAAGGAAGCTTTTGACAGATTTGTTCAAGAAGTCTCTGGGTCCTACTGTGATTAATTGTGACAATCAAAGTTGTATCAAGATGTCTGGAGATCTCGTGTTTCATTCGAGGACGAAACATATCAATAATAAGTTCCACTTTATTAGGAACTTGGTGCAGGATGGGATCGTGAAGTTAGAGTATGTTCTGACAGATGAACAAGTATCAAAGATACTAACAAAGACTATTCCTAATAAGAAGTTCAAATATCTAAGGAACCTGTTGGGTTTGGTAGATATTGGTGATTGTATTGATAATAAGGAAATGGAAGAGATTTGTTGAGGCTTTGCGAGTGAAGCATTGCCTGGGGAGACATCAGGCCGACACTATGTGTTGATGTCTAGAATCTCGAAATTGAAAAGGTGGTGTTGTTTATTGAGCTCTGTTTCGGATACACACCTCTATGTTTGGGTTGGTGGTTAGCAACTAAGCGTGATGATACCTAGAGGGCTTGAAAGCTTGAGTCCACCTTAGTCCCACTTGGATAGATTGCACTGGTCAGGAATCTAGTCCATGGCATTGTGGTGCCTAAATTGTTGAGAGACTAGTTGGATAGATTGCCTTGGTCAAAAATCTATTCCATGGCATTGCGGTGCCTAAATGTTCTACATGTCTTCATATAGTTTGAGATCTTCCATTGTACGTGTACATTATGAATACCTCCCTAGTTAAGAGGGAGTGTTAGAAAATGTAACTATGTTTGGTCTTCAATAATGTACTTGAGTCACTATGTAATGTACTTGTCAAAAGAATAAAGAAAATATTTTTTTTATTATTGTAACAATGACTTATTAAATCATGAGTTTCATGCTTGGGTCATTATTATATAAGCCAAAGTCCCCATTGTATACTTCTAGGATTAATATTGAGTTTATAGAGTCATTGTACTTTTGAAGAGACTCTTCTTGGGCTTGTGAATCACGTAAAAAGGTTTTGTATCAAGTTAAATATGAATTATGTACCCTCCACATCATGTCGGCCTAAGAGAGATCAAGTTGGCCTAAGGGCCCCCATTCGACCCACAAGAAGCCTATATATTGAAGAAAGTCGAAGTCATTTGGATCACTCACTCTCAAGCAAGTTCTATATCTCAAGAAGAGTTGGAGAAGTGCGAAGTCTGTTGTCGAGAGGATGAAAGAAGTGCGAGTTTGGGGGAGTCTCTAGAGAAGAAGAAAATTGAAATTTTGGTGCCTCTCTCTCTTTGTTTCGTGATCTGGGTTGGGAGATCGAAGTCTCCTAACATTTCACTGTTTCCGTAAGATGCATGTTGCCGGACGCTGCTTCTTAGTCAATGTTGCTGGAAGGGGTCAAAGATCTTGGAGGTTTACATGGCGTGAAGGAAAAGTCTGGTCTTGGTCTAGGGTAAAGAGTCTCAAAGAATACTATTGAAAGGAAGAATTATCTTGACTGGGTTTTCCCCTTGAGGGGGGTTTTTCCCTGGCATGTGCCTATATCTTGTGTCTCTTGTTTTGTGATCTTAATATATGTATAATTGTTTGATGAAAGATAAGATAATAAAGAAGTAAAAGAAGCCAACACATTCATAAGTAATTATCAAGAAAGGAGAATCAAACCCTAATATAATATCTTTGATTTTCCAACCGAGCATAGGTTCCTTGCAGCTTCAAAAGTTTTTCTTCTTCTATCCCAATCGTGAAAAGTGGGTGATCTGACGCTTTTATGACCTCAACCTTGCCATCAACTCCGAGAAGTAAAAAACATTATGTAGAAGAAAGTCTGGAGTACACACCGTGCGATTTGTAGGAGTACACACCGTTCAACACACAGTTCAAATGCACCATAACACCAGCATTTAATAAGAACCAATCTACATATACAACAACACATAAAACAAACACATGAATTCCAAAATTGATTCAGCAACTTCTGAAATTAATTCATCGACTTCCAAATTTTTTGCATAGATTCAACATATAGTATAGTTTACTGCCATAAAAAAGGAACTCAATGCAGAGCTTACAATCCAATGCACTAGGTACAATACATTGTATTGAGTTTGATGACCATAATCAATGCGTAGAGGATAAATATGCCAACGCACAATCGCACAGTCCAACCTTCAATTCATTTCAACACCCAGAGCAACCTACACACACACCAAACTGTTCAATGCAGAAAGCAGAGAATGCTCTCTCGATGGCAGGGAATAATGACAGGTAAATAGGAGTTACAGGAGCATAGGGAAGCTAAAAAATGGGTCTGGTTCTAATACCATGTCAGCGAGAGTAATTCTATGAATCAATTGTATTTTTTACATTAAGAGAAAATATGGATATATATGAAGAGAGGGAGACTATTGGGTTTCAACTCTCAATGTCTCTTTATCTTCCAATTTATTTTATTTTGTAATTTACAATATTTACATGGATTTTCCTAATCCCAAAGATTAAATGTGAACAATCCTATCAAAATATAACACTCCAATACAACTATTGTCTTATTAAAATATGACACTCCAATACTAAATATAATATAATAAAAATCATTTTTCGTATAATAAAAATCATTTTTCGGTAAGGAACTTAAATTAAAACAAAAAATCACTATGATTTTCATTATCAATAAAGTCTAATTAGATGTTGTTTATGTGAAATAGTTAGCTCATATAGTTGGATAAACTAACTATTTAACGAAATGAAAGAAAATGGATGTTAACATGAATTGACTCCATAGTGCATTTTATAATTGAACTAGATAGGATTCTGAAATCACTGAGATACCTCTTAAACTCTAACTTGAATTTAGGAGGAGCTGCCTAGAGCCGCCCTTAAGCTAAAAAAGAACAACAAAGAGAATGTAGTTGTGAGTAGAAAGTGCCCACTCAATGTGAAGAAAATATTTTATGCATGAGTGATAGTTAGCAGATTTAGTTTTAACATATAGCAGTTTTTTCAATTGAATGAATTAATTTGTGGGCATGAAACTAGAGTCATATAGTAAGCCAATAAAACTAAGGCATGGGAATGTGTTGCACAATAACACTTTTACTAAACGAAAGTAAAATAAGGAAATAGAAATTTCCTTGTATCAGTTCAAGAACACTTCACTCTAATAACAAAAGTTGGTTTTTATTGTGATTTGGAGCCAAAACAAGAACACGATTAAAAAACATTGTATAACTGTTTTCCAAATTGGAAAATGGTAATGTGTTATGCCAATAAAACTAAGGCATGGGAATGTGTTGCACACTAATGCTTTTTCCAAACAAAGAAAGCCAAATAGGTAAACAAAAATTGCATGTCCAAAAACACTTTCATAACATAAATTGGTCTCTATTGTGATTAAGAGGCAAGACAAGGACATGATTATAAAACATGGTATTTATTTTCAAAGATTTTTCAATGTTTACTTAGGTAGAGACAAAATCATGTAGACATGTGTCTATTTTTTAGAAGGTTTATTTTGTCTAAGCATTCCCCCCTTGTTGGCGACATTCATAAAATTCCAGATTACATGCATGTCAAAATTTTTGGTCAATTAAGAGATTGTACAAATATTCTGCTCCAAAACATAGTGAAGTAAAAATATTTATTTCAATGAAACAAATGAAGTTATAGATGAAAGTAAAATTGATGGAAACCTTGAAATCTATATCATTACTAGGTGCAAGTATGTGATGTGAAACACGGATGGAAAGGATGATGAATGGTTTGGTCTTCGCGGTAGGGAGGGTTGAGGAAGGATTAACTTGGCATGAGACATTGTTCAAGTAATTTGGGAATTACCTTGATTCATGAGTTTTGGGATTCAAGGAGATTGGTAACTCAGGGATTTGAAAATTATACACTCATGAAGATGATGATGTGACCTAATGGAGAACTTATAGCATTCCAAAATTGTGGAGAAAGAGTATTGTTATGATATGTATTATTAATAAAGACTCATTAGATATTGTAAGGTGTTAAGTTGCAAATGTAATCTTACTACATATTGTGCAGTGATTTGTAGTGACAATGATATAGAATGTGTTGTGATAGTGATGTGCAATTGCATAGTGATAGCTTTATGCTTAGCATCGTGTAGTGATTGGTTTGTGGGAACAATGATCAACAACTACAAGGACTCGACATTTATTCTACATATTTCTTACAACTATTCTACAAAGTACAAAGGATCCAGTGTAAAAATTGTGAAACGTGATCTACCAACTCTTCTGGGTGATTGGAGTGTCCTTCAGGTTGTGGCTCGAAAACACTTCAGGATGGCAGGGTGGTGCTAGGGGAAGTTGGGGCTTGCATAGGGAGTTGTGGCATCCACTCAGTTATGGCTGATAAACTAACAGAGCAACGAAGCATCCTTTCCGACAGCAGTTGGTACACAAAGTGTTGGGGCACTCATCATGTTGTGTCCTGATCTATAGGGAATTGGGGTGTCCTTCTGGTTGCAACATGACATTAGAGTTTAGTAGAATCCTATGTGTGACATACTTCCCTATGTTTTCAACTTCAACACTGCTCTATATGTTGTCGTGCCCTTGTTGTGCTTTGTATCTTCTACCCTCATAACAACCTATTACCCACTTAGACATCTCTATGCTTCAATTTTGTACCTTGTGTGTAGCCCGAGTATGGCTCAATCCCCTTCTTCCTACTATGTGTTGCTCTTGCTATCATCATTTTCTTTGCTAAACAACAACGACCTCACCTTAGGGGCTTTGTATGCAATAATTTTCCTTTGAAATAGAATTGTCCTTGGTCAAGTGGCAACTCGGTCAGGTCCTTGATGTTTTCTTTTTTCCCAATGGAAAAAATATTCCAATCATTATTTGTCTCTTACTTGTAATTGTCTCTATTGGTGGCTTGGGTCTATTCTTTTCTTGCAATGTTTGCACTGGTTTGATAGCTCCCATTGCTATCGACTAAGTGGGTTGGATGGCCCACTCAATGTTGTCAATTGGCCTCACCACACCTCCACTTTATTCTGTTCGAAATACTAAGAGGTGGAGTGAATCAATATTTCCTTTTATAATTGTTATTTTACTAGTTAAGATCACTTAGATAGAAAACAAAATGAACAATAAAATAAATATTTTTATTAACAATAGATAGCGAGGACTACAATCCTTTGTTTACAACGAATCAAGTACAATAATAGTGTAGGGATCCAACCCTAGATGAAGACACCAATCTTCAAACAAACTAGGTTCAGACATGTACTTCACCATGCACTAACTTGGTCTTCTTGAGGACTCTGATGCTCTAGGGCTCCAACCCTCTCAACTAGTTCAGACTCCAACCTAGTTCCAATCCTCTAGGGCACCAACCCTATGCTTCTATTCTTCAAGATAAGATCAATAGTTCTTCAAGGCTTCCAATGTCTTCTGCAACAAGCCCTAACAATATCTTCAACAATGCCCTCAATTAATATTAAAAACACTTTGTTCATCAATGACAACTTTAGCAACCACAAAAGATGTCTCTAAGACTTTGCATGATATCCAAAAAAAAAAAATCCTTCAAGGTTACTTCCTTCAATCATGCATCAAAGTCTCCAAGAATGCTTCGAAGATCAGTTTCAAGATGTCTTCTCAACGTCTTCAATAATTGTTGGCTTGATTTGGGCTAACCTAGTTTCGATATATACTGCACACCAACAAAACCCTTGATCATTGGCCCTTTCAACAGTGACCTGCAAGCCCGAAGTGACTATGGGAGGATGGAAAACCAGGGTTTTGCAACCTTGAAGGATTAGGAGATGTGGTATTATTATGTTATCTTGTTCTTAGCATTTATAAATCACTTCGCCGCATTAGATTAATCACTTAAACATGCCATGTAAAACCATAAACCATCATTGTACTGAAGCAAAATGCAACTGTAATTCCTGCTACTCTACAACAGATAATAAGAAAATATACACATCAAAAAGCCAATGTAACGTGGTTCACCCCAATGTAGGGCAACATCCACAAGAACTGTTGCTTAATATAATGAATATTTGAAAACCAAATAGTTCATGTCCTGCACACTAAGTTGAAGGCTGTGTGCGCACTCAACTGTAGACTCTTCTCCAAGCCTCTGCGCACTTAGTTGCAGAGCCTATCCTTTGTTACCAAATTACAAATCACAATAATTCATCCATAATGCTGATTTAAATTATTGCCCCGAAACCATTGATCCCTTACAAAATCGCACGCTTTTACAAAAAGGAGTTGCTTCGACCCACCCTGAAGCCCTTACAACACTGCGTGGTATAAATGTGTTCCGCTGCACGCTCCACTACACGCTCCGCCCCACAAAATGTGGAGTCTTTGCCAAAATATAGGCCAAGTTGGGTTGCACCTAACAGGTCCCCAACACTCACATGTGACTCATCCCAAGTCACTCAAACGATTTACCTTTGATCTTCTTTGCAATGTTGTTGAACTACTGCAGAATGTATGTGACCTGTTTCTCTTTGCTGCACACTTCCTCCAGCAATGCTTCTATCATCGGTTCTATAGCCTTTTGCATCACCGTTGTCTCTCTTTGTCGAAGCTCTTGAAGCTTCTCATCCACTGCTTGGGACAATTGGAGAGCCTCATCCTGCCATGGCTGAGTTCTCTCTATCAGAGTCTGCTCTTCCTTCCTCAGCTCCTCTATCTTATTTTGGAGGGCATTTCCCTCATTGATCTTTGTGAGCTTTTGTGAGATTGGTAAGGTCTTCACAGTTGCCTGAATCTCCTCTAGCTATTGCTGCTATTGTTGAATATCCTCTTGTAGTTTCTACACATTTGGATCTTCCTGCAGTGAAGTCCAAATCTGTAAGCTCTCATCCAATAGATTCCCACAATCTTCCACTGCTGCAGAGATGCTGGCCATTATAGCCTTCAAGTCGACCTCCCTCAGCTCTCGCACTTCCTTTGGTGTGGTTGGTTGTAGCTTCATCTGTATCTCACTAATCATCATATCATATGTAAATTTCTTGTCCACAATCTTATCCTTGTATCATTTTACTACAAAGCCAAGCTTTGCAACCTTATCCTTCACTGGTTCCTCTTCTTGAACCTCAATGTCCAGAATCTCGTGACATGTTGCTTCGACCACCTCTTTTAGCTTCTGCTGCTGCTGTACTGCCTGATCCCTCTCCTAGATTACCTGGTCGAGCTTCTACTTCAGAAAAGCTCACTCTCTCTCAACTTGAATGTTTTGCTTCGAAGTGAGCTATTTGTATTGCTTCAACTCATCTATGATCTCTTGATGCATCTTGTGTAATCTCTCAAGTGGCACTGCTGCGACATTCATGTTCATTTACCTCCACTCTTTGGCCTGCTACTGTACCTCGATGAAGTCAAACTGCAAGGCTCTAGCAGGTATCAATGCAAGTGTAGGCTCTACTGGGCTTTCCTCTCCATGCTTCTCCTCTACTTGCACTGGCTGTCTTACTGTTTGTGCCAATGTCTACAATTCTGCAACGCACTCCACAACATTTGTTAGAAGTGTGGCATAGCGATCCTCTATCTTGTTCCATTATTCTTCCATTACTTCTTTAATTCTGTCCCCAATTTGGTCCAAGTCCCCATCAGTGAGGACCAATGGCATTATGTCATTTGTATTGTCTGCCTTCTGCTTCTTTTTACTTCTTCTGGCAACTTTGGTGTGTGCCTTCCTCTTCTTTGCGACAACTAGGCCTGCATCTATCTTTTCAGACTCTCTGTTCTGCTTGTCACCTTCAGGACGATCCTGGTGACTCTCATCATATTGCTTCCCTTGTTTTGACTCTTTCTCATCCTTATCCTTCCCACTCGCTTCCCTGAACTACGTCATATCCTCCTCTGTCGTAGTATCCTTCGTTTGTGTCTCCAAAGCAATGATCCACTGCGCAAGCCACTGCTATATCTGTGCTAAGAGATCGTTTTCTGTCACTAAATATGGCAGTGGATGAGAGCCTGTATGTCAATTCTATTGAAGTCAACCTTAAACATCACAATAGAGCTATACTTCTTGTATAAGTTCAGTGAAAGGCGAGTGAAATGGAGTACCTTTCTCCTAACCTCACAACAGTTGTCCAAAAACTCTTGGCATAGATATGCGACCCAATTGTACTGAACCCCATTAGCGCATTGTGCAGCTAATGAAACCACTGATGCAGGGAATTCATTAGCCCAACACTTCCTCATGATTTTTCCAGCCAATAATCATGACCATTGATCGATTTGATTAAAAAACCTCGCTTCCCTTTCATCAGTCCAAACTTCTTCATGTTGTCTGCTATGGCTCTGTCCTACTTCCTAGACTTCTGCATCAGTGCGGCACATTCAACATATTCAACAAGCCCCGACTGCACCAATCCAACCGCCCACTGTCGCTGTTCTGACGATGTCACAACACTGAAGGTAGTGCACTTGTTTTAAGTATTTGTTTGGTGCAAACTGCAAATCTTTCTTTCTATCATTAAAATCATTGTCTGCGAACTTCAGTTAACTAATCATTCCAAGGTTTTCTTCAGTATATTCCACTGACTTCGGCAATAGAGGTGTGAAGGTGCCATACTTTGCATCCATCAACTCTGTCACTGGTTTTGCATCTTGTTTCCTGGGTGGAATAAATGGTGGGAGAGGCGATGGAAACACCGGGCCATCCAGTTCCATTTGCACTTGTTCTACTTCTTCCTCACTATCTCTCACCTGTTCAAGCATTTTCTGAGGCTCAACAAGTCTCTTTTCCTGTTTCCTCTTCATTCTCTCCTCTTTGGTCATTTTCTTTAGCGGGGATCTCCACTTATTCTCAATTTGATTTGGGCTGACCCAGGTTCTTGCATTCCCAACAATGGGATGCTCCAAACAAATCCCTTCAACAATGCTATGGACTACCTTAATAATTTCTTTCAAAGTGGTGTTCAAGAAGATGTTCAAACACTGCTTCAATTGTCGCTCTTCAAAAAGGTCTGCTCCAATGATAGTTTTAGGTCTGCAAACTCTTCTTTTGATTGCTCAAGATCTTCACATGCTTTCAAAACATATACTCAACTTTTCTTTCAGAGTTTCAATCAGGTTCCGCAATTAAATATCTTCCAAGAAGAATCACTGTAGAGTTCAAGGTGTATCAAGCTTCAAGTGTTTCCTCTGTCTAAAATATTAGGTCTCCAACAATTTGAATTTGATGCTATAAGTTTGAGATTGATTGCTGCTTCCTCAATTCCACAATCACAAGTCCAGGATTTTAAATTCGAGCTATAAGTCTGAGATTGTTTTCTACTTCTTCAGGTCCATAGTCACAAGTCCAAGCTTGAGATTCTAGGTCTGCTGCTTCAGCAATCTGTCACGAAGTCTGCAACCCAAACAAGGAGTGAAATTATTCTCCAAAGGTCCGAAGAAAGGGATAACCACAAAACCGAATCTGTGGCAGTGTCAGGTCCTAACTGTAGTTCCACAGGTCTGTAAGGAGATGTCATAGATGTGAATCACAGGTATGAGGAAGTATGCAAGTGGAGGTCTGCAACAAATGTCTAGGTCTGTAGCAATAGGCTGAAGTCGCGGGCCTATTAGTGAAGTTCGACAACAGCCCAGAAGTATGATAGAAATATCCAAAAGTTATTTTAGAAGAGCTCCGAATTTCTCCACCGAGGAAGACTGAGATTCTCCTCTAGTCTTAGGTTCCTATATCTTTACTTCAACGATAGGAATAGCCCAAGGAATCCCCCCTTTGGCTTGGTTAAACCAAGCCTAAAGTGAGAAGTGAGCCACTTAGGTTACATTTGGTGGCCCACTTAGTAGTTTCCTTAGTTTGTTGAACAAATTGTTGTCATTGATATCAAAGAGCTTATATCATTAATTTTATATATAAGGATCCAATTATATTAAAAGGGGGTTCTTGTCAAAAAGGAGAAGTCAAAAAGTAAAATGGTGGTTTTAAACCCATGATTTAGGAAGCCCACGATATTTGCATAAGTGGAATAAAAAGGGAAATTAATTAATCAATTAGTCAATTATTTGAAGTGACTTTTTGAATTAACATGTATGTCCATGAAGGGTTATGATAATGTATACAAGGAAAAGGCATTGGAAGGAAAGTGTATGTGAGAAAAAATGTAATTTGTGGAGTGAACGAGTCATCTTGACATTTTCGTTATAACATTTTTTTGGGCTGTCTCAAATGGTGAGATGAACATATTGACAAGAGATCCAGGGGAACATCTGGTTAAGTTTCATATCTTGGTTCACTATTCTTAGGTCCTAAGGTTGGGTGTGTCTTTAACCAAGGTGAGTGCCATAATAAACATCACTATCACATGATTTTTGAAAAAGGTATCACAAGAAATGAAATGAAAGAGGATGTTAGGCGAGAATGCATTAGTGACGAGGCACCAAAAAACTGACACTTGGGGTTTCCATTAGATGTGCATGGGAAGCTCAATATCCTTGTGGATTTGGGTCATCGAGCACCTTAATTCACCTAATGATGGGTGAGGAGGCCCAAGATGACACCATGAGGAGCATCATGGACGCCCGAGGACATGGACCAAATCGTCCCTAGACGAGCAACCAAGATGTGGACACGATTGGCCCAAGATGAGTTGGACCAAAGTGGTGGTTCCTTAATGGAATGATGGTGGGCCGAGTCCCCGATATGAGTGAGTTTAAATTTGGTGTCACCTAGATGAGCAAGCCAAAATTTGGCATCGTCTGAGATGATATAGGTAGACTAATGGCACAACTGAGTCAGATGGAACTAAATTTGGCACCCAACGGAACAAAATTTAAGGTCATATGTGGAACAAACATCGACATGACTGAGCTAACCTTCTTGAATCAATGGAGACAAAGTTTCATGAAGGATATAAGTAGAGGAATAATGGGATGATTGAAGGTAGGACTAAGCAGAGTAGGAATAGAACCAAAACAAACTAAAATGGGTTGGAATGCAAGGAGGAAGAACTGAACAAAACCAGGATGGGATACAAAGAAGGAAGAGCCGAGTTTTGAATGAATTGGGCCTATGGTAGAGTAGGGCCCGAGGGTGAAGATGGATAAGCCGAATGACTAGCTGAGGAGGAGGGGCAACCCAAGACAGCTTGGGGATGGGTGGTAGGGTAGCCTACTATGGTCAACAAAGTTTCTTATGTTTGGTTTCTTTGTAAATTTAAAAAGGTTTTGCCTTATGTTTTGGTTGGATCCGATCATTGTCTTAGTGGATTCTTGTACATACATTTTTAATAAAAGAAAAAGGTCGGATGGAAATTTACATTGAAATTGAGCATGTGTATGATGATGATATTGTCTTGCAAACGATGTTCATGATTTATATTAATGAAGATGAAGTGATGATATTCTTATTGCTTTTATGAATGAAGGTTTAATTGAAGTAAGTGACACTAATATTGCTTTCCCTATATCAAAGAGCTATAATATTCCACTGTGTAACTAATGATATAGAGATTATATAATTGAACTCACTGTGAGGCATAGTCTGGGTGAACGATATTTGTACTCCATGAGGAAAAGGTGAAACACATCGGTGTCACACACTCAAGGGATCATGATGCATCTAAAAGGTGCCTTGTGACTGTAGGAGGCCTTAGGGTTCTGATTGTTGGTATCAGAGTTGATATCCGTACTATATGAATGTGAAAGTAGAGCAACTGACAACATTTCTCTTTTACCAACTAGAATTTGGTATCAAAGCATACCATTCATCTTATAGGTGGACATAAGCGATTTGGAAGTACCACTTTTCTACTACCTGAAGTTGGTACCAAAACAAGTGGTTTTGGAAGATGTAAAAATCCAAAGCAAGATTGTAGAGATGATTTCCTTCTATTTGCAAGTTATTAGGGAAGGGGATTATATAATTGATTTCCAGGTGGGCAAGGGGGTTTTAGCTATTAGTTCTTGGTATAGGTGTACTTGGGGAAGCTTGAAGTGAGCCTAATAAGATTACATTTGGAAGAAAGTAGGTCACGATGGTGAATACTAGGTCTAATCCAGTGGAACAAGATGAGGTGACTCTATCTAAGAAGATCAAAAATCTTGAGATGACTTTGGCATGGATGGTTGAAGGAATGGGAGGAAATGGGGAGGAGTTAGGGGAACTTTGAGTAGAACATAAAGAGATTAAGGAGGCCATTGAGTCAAGGTCTTAATCCATTGAATTTGTAGTGAGGTAAGATCAGGAACACGCGAATCAAATGAAGGATTTGGAGGATCAGGTGAAGTCACTTGTGGCACTCACAAGAGACTAGGTTGATACTATTGTAGCATTGAAGCAAGCCACAAGGCAGAGTTCAGGCAATTCAACTATGAAGGTGAAGGTTAAAGAACCTGATATGTATGATGGGACAAGAAACACTAAGGTATAATTAGGAAGCTTCTATTGGGACATGGAGTAGATGTTGGAGAAAATGAAGGGTTGTTCCAAAGAGATGGAAGTCAATGTAGTAGCCATGTACCTCATATGAACAAAAAAGATTTGGTGGAGGACTAGAGGTGAAGACTTAGTAGTAGGTCACATAAAAAACATGATTGAGACATGGAAAGAGTTGACAAAGGATTTGTACATGTAGTTTGGACTAGGTAATTAGGAATAGGTAGCATTGCTTAAGGGTGTTGAAGCATACCGGTAAGATCCAAACTTATATTAAGGAATTCTCAGGTCTTATGGTATAGATTAGAGATATACATGAGAAGGAAAAGGTATATTATTTTATCAACAATATCCAACCATGAGAAAAGAAGGAAGTTATGAAACAGGGAGTCTAACCTATTGCAACAAGTATTATTGCAGTAGAGAAACTTCTCGATTACTAGACAGATGGAAAAGATAAGGAGGATATGAGAAATGATAAGAGAAAGAAGAAGAAGAAGTACAAGGAGAAATGTAAGTCTTCCAAGGATGGAAAACCAACAGGTGCAACCAAAGAGAAGAAGCCCATATATTTTTTGATTTTTGGAGAGGATCACTTAGTAAGTAATTACTCGACAAAGTAGAAAGTGGCTACTTTGGAGCAAAAAGATGCAACTAAGGTTGGGATATTATAGGTGGTAGGGAACCCAAAAGAGTAAAGAGGAGACCCAAGTACAACAGTGAGGATGACCACCATATTTGAGAGTGAACAAAAACATTGTGGTGTTTCTTATAGAGAGTTAAGAAACAATGATGTGGAGGCCCTTCTCTTATGACATGTGGACATCATGTCTGCTTTGATAGTTGAAATAAAGAAAGAAGAGGAGACTAGGATGGAAATAATAGTTCAGAGATGCAAGCAAGGAGAGGTTATTTGGTATGCTGAGGCTAAGGAAAAGGTAGGTACATCAACATTAAGCCCAAGAGGTTGGCCACATGATCTGGAGCTTGATTGGATTTTTGATAAGGTAGAGGGTATGATAGGATCATATCCTCCTTTGCTGACTTATATGACGAGGAAGAATATAGGATGATTTCGAGAGATAAAATGGGAGATCATGAACAACACTCCTATTCATCTCATTCAACCATGAAGAAATGGATCGCTATTACAGTAAGATGACAAGCCAAAACTGTGAGGGTAACTAGGGTGGTTCCTTTATAGTAGTAGATTGGTGGAATGATGATGATATAAGATTGAGGATATTGCATCGTGAGACATTCTTATGAAGCCTGGTGTGAAGATAGAAGTAACTACCTGATTAGTTGAGCCTTATGAGGGGACCCAACACATGTCAATATGTAGGAGTGATTTCCAGAGTTTCAGTTTGAGTTATCATCTAGAGATAATTCATCATGATGATGAGATCCAATGGGAGCAGACCAGAGGGTTCCAATTGGACTATTGTTTTGATAGAAATAAATTTAAGTGGGGGAAGATGTTAGGTTCTAGAGTCTGGTGCTTCTTTAATTGAGGTGAAAGCCATGTGTGACATCTCCATTGCACGATTTTTGATGAATATATCAAAATAATTGTGATAAAAGAGAATGTTGGGTGAGAGCACACCAACAAGAGGTTTCCAAAAAATGATACTCAGGGTTTCCATTAGGCACATGTGGGAAGATTTGTAGAATAGCAGATGTGGATTACTAATCACATGACTTCACCTAATGATGTGTGAGGAGGCCCAAGATGACACCACGAGGAGCACCATGAATGACTTAGTACATGGACCAAAACTCTCCTAGATGAGATACTAAGAAGTGGACAAAGTCAACATAGGATTAGTTTGACTGAATTGGGGGAGCCCGAGTAGAATAGTGTTCAGATGAGTTCCCAAGATGTGTGAATCAAAATTTTTCATCGCTTGAGACAATATGGGAAGATCGAGGGTGCGGGCGAGTTACCTAGTACAATATTTGGCACTCGACAAAACAAAATTTGAGGTAGTGTGTGGAATGAGCGCCGACATGATTAAGCCAACATACACGAACATGGAAAAATGGAGTTGCGTGAAAGATATAAGTAGAGGAACAATGGGATGATTGAAGGCATGAACGTGCATAATGGGAATATAACTAAAATAAAACAGAACATATTGGAATGCAAGGAGGAAGAGTCAAACGAAATTGGGATAGGGTTCAAAGAAGGAAGAGTTAAGTTTGGAACAAATTAAGTCTACAATAGAGTGGGGATTGAGGGTGAAGATAACCTGACTGAACAACCAGCCAAGTAGGGATGACCCAAGACAACCAGGGGACAGGTGGTAGGGTGGCCTACTAGGATTAACAAGGTTTTCTGTGGTTGGATTCTTTGTACTTTCTGAAGGGTTTTGGCTTATGTTTTGGTTGGACTGGGCCATTGTCATTATGGATTCCTGTACATACATTTTTAATAAAAGAAGAATGTGGGAAGGCCATTTTCATTGAAATTGAGCATGTGTATGATGAATATATTGTCTTTCATATGATTTTCATGATTTCTATTTATGGAAGATGAAGTGATGATATTGTTACTATTTATATAAATGAAAGTTTAATTGAAGTATGTGCCATTAAGATTGATTGTCCTATATTGAAGAGTTATACTATTTTTCTATGTAATACATGTGCACTAACTGTGAGATGTAGTCTGGGTGAAGTAGATTTGCACTCCACGAGGCAAAGGTTAAACACATTGGTGCCACATGCTTAGGGGATCGTAGTGCACCCAAAATGCGACTTATGACTATAGGAGGCCTTGGGGTTGTGTAACTATACTTTCAAAGATATACCCTATTATTTGTCTTTTGGTGCAATGGTGTACCAAAATCCAATCTATCACAAGGCTATTGTTCCTTGCATAGAGCCAACAAGCAAATTATTAGCAAGATGAATACATAAAAAATGAACAATGTAACTATATCTACCAAAGAACATTATTTACAATGCATTAAGAACAATGGAAAACAAAAGAAGTGAACACAAGAGGTAGGGAATCAATAATTCACTTTATTGCTTAGTGAAAAGAGTAACAAATTATCCTAGAGACACTAAAGGGAGTTGATAGGCCAAGGGGACCTATGAATCTCTTTAAGGAAGGTCCTTTCTTTCCCTCTCTTTTCAAGAATGATATTTCCTTAAAGAAGTAATATGAGGGCTCTCAAAAGTGAGCTCCTTGAACATAAAGGAATGTTGATTCACTTGAAAATTTGGCAACATAAATTTGCATGGGTTTATCTCTTGTTTTGGGCCTAATTCAATGGTATTTATACCCTCAAACTCATGCATTGGTGACCCTTAGCTCATTTATGAGATTTGATCTAGTAGGAGACAAGGGAAGTCCTTTGGAGGCTCCTTAATTCCGATTAAATAATGGAATGGTTCGAGATTGAGTTAGCTAGGCTTGTCCTGTCGGTAGATTGTTTCTCATTTAATGTGAAGTGGTCCACGGTCTATTGCGTTGTCACTTTCATGGATCTGTGTGGTTTTTGAAGAAACAACCATGATGATCCATGCAAAAATTATTAAATAGCTCTTCATGATTTCATTTTTTAAATGAAAACCTTAAGAATCTTTAATTTTCATAATTCATGATGTTTTCTAGTCTTCACTAGTACACTTGTGAATGCCATTCTTTGTTGTTTGTTGTTCCTAGCTAGTGCAATTGAGTATATTATTTTTCAATAGTAACAGTTGCCCCATGATATATGAGATTAGGAGAAAAAGTATAACCAAAACACATAACATTTTCTTGCCTGACTGTGAGTCCTGATGACTTCTTGGAGAGGAGATCATTGTAGGAGAGGGATAAGGGTGTCCTTCATAAGAGAATTTATAACCTAATGCTAATATAATATATTAAAAAAAATCCATATAAGGTGGGAATGTCCCATGTGACTTTGACTAGTACTGTTACATTGGTACACAAGATGAATCTTGTCAAAAATGTTGAGAACATAATTGTTGGTTGTTTAAGAGAAGAAGACTTTGCTCTAAGGGGAATATTTGATAGAAGATGAAAAGTATGATGTGTATGCCCCTATGTTATAAGCATGATTGAGTGTTGATGGAACTATTAGTTGAGGTGTAGGCTTGGACTAAACTAAGAAACTACAACTATCACAAAGTACACCCATGAAGATTTCCACAGGCAATGATGACCCCCATCATTCCACCCAAGGTCAATAGTACATGTGGGTAAGGACCAAGGTACTACCTATTTCCTGGAAAATGAGAGTTGATGTTGACAAGAGAGAAGACGTGACTATTTGGAAAAGAGGTTTTCTAGGAAATCCACTTAGGACATGAGACATGTAGAGAACCATGGATGGGTGAAAAAGGAATGATGAATGAGGTTAAAGAATGACATGGATATTGTAAATTTCCCAAGGTTTGAGCACTTATATAAGCATCGATAGTAAAAAAAACAGAGGTAGTGTTGTAGCGGCTACAACCACCCTCCAAAATTTTGCCTTAGCTTCATTTTGGAGCCTCCCTACCAACTTTTCACAACACCTTGTCTTGCTTCGTCAATGATCCAAAATGGATTTTAGATAGACTTCTAAGTCTAAGTGTTCCTCACAGAGGAAAATGAAAGTCCAAGGATGCTCCTAGAAATAGTCCCATTGCGTAGATCTTTTCATTCTGAATCTACTGCAATTTGAATGGGCTAAAATGGACTTCGGATGTAGAAGTTATCGCAAAAAGAAGTTGCCCTTTGTCCTTTGAAAAAGAGGCAAAATCTTCTAAAAATGGCCTAAAAGGCCTTATATGGGAAATCACATCAGAAAAAGGCAAAAGGGAAGGACTTAGGCCGAAGGCGGGAGGCCCCCGATCGACGATCTCTGATGTATCAGGTCGGAGACAGGCCCGCATGCGATATCGGGACCCAGGCTATGCGACATGCGATCGCCGATGATCAGATCGGCGGATCAGGTCGACGCAGTCCATATTCAAAGGGAAGAACCCTCGGGCTGTTCCAAATGCGATATGCGATAGCGATCGCGACGTGCAATCTCAGCCGTTGGATCAGGAAAGGAATGGACAGCCAGGATTAAATCAGTGGTCGGGAGATCGGCGATCCCCGACACAAAGGGTCGATGCATGTTGATATATTTACTGAATATTTCATTCATGTTTGCATGCACTATCAATCACTTCTGCTTTCACTTAGTTCTGTCATGCATTCACTTTCATATTTTCTTTCAGTTTCCTATTGGCGAGTCTTGCCAACCTTGGCTTGGACTTTGCCTTCACCGAGACAGCATTAAGCAATTTGGGGAAGGAAGGCTCTTTCTTCCTCTCCAGAAATGCACATTTCTACCCACTCACTGTCCTCCAGGACTGTTTTGCACATTTCTGAGGGACAATGACTACTGGCCCAGAAAATTGCGCAATGTAGTCCCTGAGCTTGCAGTCACTCCCAGCTGGAATTGCGCATTGCACAATCCCATTAGCCAACAGGCAGTCTCGATTGCGCATTGCGCAAATCCAGCAACCAGTCTTGCCTCCCAAACAACCCAGACTGCCTTTTGCACAGTTCTAGTAGCCATTCACCTAGCCTCCCAGAAGAAATTGTGCAATCTTGCCAATCAGTTCCCTAGGTATTTGCTATGTCATTCCTTGAATTTGCTTTGGTTTTCGCTGACAGATTTCTTGCCATGAATGTTGCTTGTCTCCAGATATTTCAGGTGTTCATCCGCCTCTTAACAGTACAGGATCAACAAGATCAATGGCTTCCAAGAGAGCAGGATCATATGACACTGACGGAAAGGCAACTGGAGCAGCAGTTGAGTGAGTGTCCTTTACTCTACAGATATATGAAGACACAAAGTTGTTTCTAGACATGGACATCAAACTCAAGTGGCAAGAGGTTAATGAAGCATTTGTAGGCACTTTTGAGGAAGACCTTGAAGACCGTCAGGTGTATGTGAACATTCACAAGTCTGGCTTGTACTAGATTGCATGCAGATACCCCACGTTCCCATGCGTGGACATGATACATTGGATCGTCTCTCACACTGATCTCGAGACGATGACCTTGAGCAGTGTCAGTGGGACGAAGCTTGCAACCTTCTGGGCTCCCTTCAGCTTACCCAACAACATTGTTAACTCCAGAGACATTTTGAAGAACTGGGTAAAGGAGCCGCTCGATTCAGGTTGACACCCAACCAGATCTACAAGACGAAGATACTGCAGAAGGCATATCAATACTTGGTCATATTTGCATGTCGACTGTATGGCCAAGAAAGCACGAAAACCTTCCCACAGAGTTGGGTGATCGCGCTGGACCAACTGGCTAGAGAGGGAAAACCATGTAACTGGTCTGACATGTTGGCTCATCAGCTGAAGGAACAAGCAATGAAGGCTCGACAGTCACCCAGAGGTATGCATGCAGAGACATGTCCACTTACATCTTAGATGCAATCTGTGCCTAACAGGAGTTCTCGAGCTTGGAGTGGGTATGGTCATCGATGAAGACTATTGTGAAAACATATTTCAAGTTGTTGTCCGAATGCAGCTTCGGAGGAGTAATCACACAAATGTTCGATCATTTTGTCACCCTAGTTTACAAGATGCTATTCAAATAGGATCCACCTTGCATGTCAAAGGAAGCCATGTAGGCACTATTAGACATTGCTGATTGGTATGCCTCACCGTCTGACACCTTCATCTGAATGTTTAGTGCAGAGAAGCCTCCACATGTTCTACCGAAGTTTTCCTTGGACATACTTGTCATGCAGGAAGTAGCTTATCACATCTCAGCAGGATTGACAACTAGACTGCACTGAAAGAAGAAGGCACCTTGGCTTGCTCTTCCATTGCGGATTGGGTTATATGAGATCTGGAGTATCAAGCAAGTGGATGTCAAAGCAGAACATATGAAGAAGTATCCATTCGACCTCTGAAGTTACAATCCGTATGACCCACATTGTATTGTGAAGTATCACTACACGAGAGTTCAATTCAACTCTATCCACAGGGCATTTCATTGGGCCAAGGAGGACCCATGGAGATATTGCTATAGTTTCTCTAGACCCAATGAACAGGTCGACGTCGCTGTTGAGTGGTTAGCGAAGCAACATGAAGCAACGTCACAGAGAGCACCAACACCAACAGCAGGAGTAGCAACAGAGGCAAGCATACTAGTGTTCGACAAAAGTAAGAGGAAGATTGTCGATCGCATGGAGGAGGAGAAAATTTGCAAGTTTCGAGCTGATCCATTAGTAGAGAAAGCAACTGTGCAATATAGGCAAAGAGGCATCAACGCGACATGTAAATTGCGCAGAGGTAGAGGGATAAGAGAAGAATGGATGAAGCAAAGAAGGAGCAGCATGAGCTGAGGGAACAACTCCGAAAAGAACAAGAGCTGCGAAAACATGAGAGGGAAGCACAACAACAACAGATACAACAAGGGGTGAAACATGTGCAAACAGATGAAACAACGCTCGTATAGGTAGTGGACTTACCAGATCAGCTGGCATCAGGAAAACAAGGTGAAGCATCACAGGAGCAAGAATTCACTCATGAGATAGAACAAGCACTTCAATAGTTGGATGCAGACATGGAGCAGCAAGAGTTGGAACAAGAAACCGACCTCATGCCTCATCACCAAGAGGTCGACTTACCCACTTCACCGCATCCAGATGATGAGAAAGCCTTGAGTGGCTAAGGGGGCACTAAGATCCTTGGTGATCAGCCAGAAGGAGAGATGCATAACATCTCATTCGACGAATCTCAACATAGAGTTGTGCAGTCTTGCAGAGTATCAAATCTGGAGGATCATACATCTCCTGCGCAAGTTGAAGAATGAGTGATCATGACTGATGTGCGCAAACATCCAGCAGCCTTGGCTGATGCAACCAGAGTGTATGTCGAAGCCACTAGCTCAAGTGTTTGCTTTTTGATAGCTGAGAATGAGTGAATGGTGAAGGAACTACAGACGACCAAGCAAGGAGGAGACTTGGTGACAACGTCTGCCCGATCTGAACTGAAGAAGGCAATACTAGATGAAGTATTGTCCCTTGACACAGTGATGCGAGCGTTGTACTCCAAGTTTGGTACCATGCATAAGGCAGTCGTCCATCTCAACGGATGGTAGCAGCGATGTGCTAGAAGAGCATGTATCTTAACGAACTTGCATGCTGTTGTTGATGACATGCAAACATGGATGATGAAATACAAGGGAGCCCCGCTTCACTTGCCTAAGATGATGAGGGCCAATGCGGTCAAGTTGAAAGCACATATCCGGAGTCAGATCTAGAACTATGAAGAGCTCTCGTAGCTCATCACTAGCATATAGGCTTCCCATGCATGAGTATTCAAGAGTATGGATGTTGTGGTGCGCACACATGCAATCCCATCTATTAGGACTCTCACCCAGGTGAAGATAAAGAAACAGGTCCGACTAGAGCTTGACTCGTACTTCGACGAGTTGATGCGCATTGTTTCCAGCCCAAACTTGCCCATCAGTGCAAACATCATGCACAAGTATGTTTCTAGTCCGGCCGCATTGAATGCAATGGTGCACATGATTTCAGACGAGTTAGCCATAGGAGCCCAAGCAATGTACTTGGATGCTATGGAGGCAAGAGTTAGGTTTCAGACAGATGTCACCACAAAGCACACAGACACCATCAAGGACTACTGATCTTGGCATCATTATGTTACTGGCGATCAACATGAGGATGTTGAGGAGTTGGACTTCCATGGTTGTCTAAGTCAGAGTGATGTCTAGCTTGGCTTGCTCAAGCCATTTTGTTTCACATGGGTACATGTTCATTGTAATGTAAAGTCATGTCAAGTGTAAGTCAAGTTGTGATAGTTGGATGTAACAATCATAGAGTAGGTGAAGAGTCATGAGGGTAGTTGAATTGTCATAAAGGGGAATGTCAAGGGTCACCCCACCCTTTGCTATAAATAGTCCCTCATAACTCATTGTAAAGGCTTTTGGTTAGCTAAGCTTCTGATAAGACTATCTTGGAGAGAGCTTGGACAGTATTGTAACGAGCCTTGGCTTCTCCACTGCACAGAGCTAGTACATCTCTTTGGAGGAGCAGGTGGATGTGGCTGTAACGTTCCACTATTGGAACTAGTGGTTGGACATGGATGTATTGTATGACTGGAACTTACACTTCTTTATATAATAAGAGCCAACACGTTTCATGCATATGTTGTATTGTATTCTATGCTATCTGGTTTACTCTAAATGATATATGTATTGGTTTTCTTACGCATGCATGTATGGACTATTCTGTATAAGTATGTATGAATCTTTCTGAAATGTGTTGTTGGTTTAACCATCACTTTGGATTGCTCGCTAACTTGCCTTCCATGTTGTGATGTATCTTTGCTCGTGTGTTCCCTTCCAAGCCGAGTACTATTACAAGTTGCCAAGGGGCACACTCATCTCAACCCCCTTGTGTTGGAACCTCTCATGCACCTTTCTTGATTCACTGCAATTGTCACACCCTTTCTACCAATAGAGTTATCTTACTTGCCTTTGTGCGAAATCACGGTCAAGGCATTACCATACGACCCACTGTTGGGACTCCTACACCAAACGGTTTGAGGTCTAATTGGGACTTCTTACTGGGAGATCCCCTAACATGTTGGTGGGTCCAACACCGTAAATTTTTTTTCCGCTAGAAGGAGGGCCAGATGACAAGTTGTGTCTTCTCTTTCGATTTTGAACCTTTGCATATCTTTCATGGATTCTTGCACTCTTCTCCCTCCACGATGTTTTTCGAATCATGAAGATGTCACCATCACGAGGGAGTTTTTCGATCACTTTTCCACTTACACGTATGATGGTGAAGGCGAAGTGGCCTGGCCTGAGTACTTAAATGACTTTCTTTCCATGCTTCATGAGGAAGATGGGTGTTCCGATGAACATGCCAGCTTGCTTCTTGCATACACACTTTGCGAATCTCCACTTCGATGGTTGTTTAGTCTACCGGCTGATAGCGTGCACTCACTTGAGCACTTCAACCTCAAAACCCTCCTGGTCCAGTCTAGAAAAGTCAAACTATTTCGAATCAGAGGGTTTCCACTGGCTCAGACCAGCTTAAGACAACCCTCAATGCAGTATCATATCATCTCACTTTCTCAGGTAGTATTTCTTTTCCCCCGTGTCTAATGCCTGCCTTGTCCCACCTGAAATCTGTTTATCTCTGGGGTCAACGGAAGAGGGAGATAACTGCCCTTCCACAATTGTCTGGAAGTTTAGAATTAGTTAGTAGATCCTCATTTGTTTGCCAACTTCTCAACTGTTTCTTTAATTTAACAATTAACAACATTTGTTATCAAATCCTTGTTTCTTGTAACATTGTTTCTCTAATAATAATAATTAAAATAAATGATAATAATTATAAATTTGCTGCTAGGTCCGAGGGTGTTACATTGTTGAAATCGGAAACCCAAGAAATAAATATTATTTTGAATTTTTATATGTTCCGTAGAAATATAACATTGAAAGTCGTTGGGATTTTGGTTATAGAAGGCATTTCAACATATTAAGGGGAAACCTTGGGCACTCTATTTGGTAGAAAACAATACCAGTTTGGAAGAGCAGCCAAATATTACCCATCTCACATATTTACATGACAAATGAGAAACATGTAACGCACACCTATTACGACCATTATCGAGCAAATAACACCTATAATCTTTTCTTTGAATCGTAGGGGCTTCACCGGATCCTAACGTATGCATTTCTTGACTAACATAGTCTTTGAACAAATGTTGGTTGTCTTGATTTAAATAAATCATTCCTGAGACCGACCACCCACGTTTCAATTCAACATAATCTGTTTCATTATGCTACGTTACCAGTAGTCGAGGATCCGCCACGTAAAACATACTAGTAGTCGAGGATCTGCCACGTAAATCAAACCTAGCAATAAATAAGTCTCAGACAAAAGTATATTTCCAACACATTAAATCTTTGCGTTGATTTAAAAAGTCAACCAACCTCCATCCACCCGCCACATAAATCAAACCTAGGCATTTAAAAAGTCAGCCAACCTGCATCCACTCGAAAGTTAAAATATATGCACCTTGACGAATTAGCGGATTAAATCTTTGTCGTTGATTTAAAAAGTTAGCAAACCTCCATCCACGTGAAAGTTAAAATATATACACCTTGACGAATTAAAATTTAAAGAAAATTTGAATTTCCCATCGTTATATATTTTTTTAATATATAAATTAGTTGATCTAAGATTTAATTTTGTAATGAAATTTTATAAAGAAGTGAGATTGAAATTAGTTGATTTTTATAAGATTTTATAATGTAATTAAATTTTATAAGGAATTGAAAATGAGTTTTTTTTATAAAAAAATTAATTTCACTTGATATAAGATTTTATCATGTAATTGAAATTTTATAAAGAATTGAAAATGGAAAATAGTTAAGCATGAAAAATATATATGAGAATTAAACCATTTTAAGAAGTTCAGAATTACACAATCTTATTTTATGGAGGGTTCAGAATTACACAATCCTATTTTAGGGAGAGTTCAGAATTACACCATTTTTATGACAATATCTAACATTTTAATGGAACATCATTTTAATGAAACATCTAAAAAATATTATTGCCTCCACATAAATATTTTGGTCCTATTATTTAAAATCTTTATTTTATTTACAATCTTATTTTGAAAGTAAATAATATAAATACTTCCGCAAATAAATTAAAGAAGGGAGTGTAACGGTATGCAACTTATCCAATGTCGTTCACTAAATGTATATGACCCAAGAGAGAAAAAAATTGTTCTCCTTTTAATGCTACACGGCAATATGACAATTTTATATTCTTAATGCTACAAGGTAATATGACAATACTATATTGGATGGTCTACATAAACGTATGGTCTATATGTATTTATATAGATTTGAAATTTCAAATTATCTGGGATTTTTGGGAGGAAAGATTGTTATAAAAATATTGGGAGGAAAGATGGTTATGGAAGGAAAGATTGTTATATAATTAATTTTGGAAGGAAAGATCGTTATAAAATAATTATTTTGGGAAAAAAGTATTATTATTTTCATTATCTAAATATTTATATTTTAAGTGACACAACTAACTTATTAAACTCATATCAAATATATTTAAAAACACAAATACTATCTTACATTACCTAAAAAGCTTAAAACAATAACAAAATCCATATCACATACTCTATAAAATATCTTACCTTACCTGAAAAAACTAAAACGAATTCAATTTAAATATTACCTACTGAAAATTATAATATGCAATATCTTCCCCTACCCTTTCAAGGACTAAAAAGAAAAACCCTACCCTTACTTACAGGGACTAAAATGAGAAACAACAATAATGTTGATGTATATTCAATTCAGAATAGTACCTGCTGAAAATTTGAATAATTATGATATACATTCACTTAAACTAGTGTTAGTAAATCAAAGCTTACTAAAGTTTAGTAATAATTAAGATGTATATTAACAGTTTACAGCGAGGGACATTGGATCATTAGCATCAACGATTGATACACCTAGAAAACAGACCAGAAAGATTATGATAATTTGATATCAACAGTACAGTGAGCTCCTCCTCCCCAATTTATTTTAACAGCAGTCTTATTTTCTTCTTCATTGTAGTCAAAATCCACAGCAACACCGTTCACTCTGCAAACTTTTGGTTTAATAGATGAATAGATAGCAAAATCTCCATAGCCTTTGACTTCAATTCTTTCCCACCATACCTGTACTCGCGAGGTCTCATGTGTTTCTTCTTTGAACCTACACACCTTCTGCACTGATCCACCAGAGTTCAACATGTTCAAAAGTCCGATGGGCGCCCACTGAACTTGATCAGAGATCTTGAATAGAGGAGCCATTGTGAAAATTTCGCACTCTAAGGGTTTGAGTGCCACAGCCAACTTGTCTGCAAATTTGATTACAGACAGTTTTTTGACTTGTGAGGAATACACAGCAAACTCTTCAGTTCCATTGACAGAGATCATGGTGTGTGAGCTCTGTGAGCATTCCACATCCATGGGACTAGTCGATGCAAAGGAAAGCTTGGGATTGTCAAAGGTCGTTGCTCGGTTCCGTCTTTGTTCTCTGTCCCATCCAGCTCCCTGGCAATTGAATGCTCCCACAACTCCAGAATACTGAAACAACAAAACAAAACACAGAAAACTAAATTTTGATTTTACCCCATGTCTTGTTTCAGATTCGATAGACCTGTTAATGAAATCAGCTACCTTGTTCAAATTCCAAATTTTGAGGATATAGAAATTAGGTTCGTTGAGTGGATTGCAAAACAGGCGGTCTCGAGTTGGGAGAGCAAAGTGACAGCATCGGAGAATTGTACCATCTGACAGGGAAAGAGCTAATCAGTCATATATTGGGTATTTAATGCTCTCATAGCAGCACGCGACTTAACGCGATAACACGGGAGCGGGCAAATTCAGCATTAAATAATATGAATCTGAAAATTATGGTGGCCTATAAAGTCACTCACATACACAGGTCCCCCACAGATGGCACGAGCACCCGCATGGAATTCAGCACTTGCATGCGTTGTCTGAAACATATCCCAGTCAGGATGCATGAACTGGCCTATCCACAGACTATTATAACCACAGTTCACTATGTGAAGGCCTTGGAGCCAGAACATCCCGTTTGCATCACCACCTGGATCCACGGTCCAGAAGTCGTCCCCTGCCATATTCATTCCAATTCTCTGTTGAATTTATTATTAGGTGTATGATTCAGTTGGTATTTATTATGGGTATTGTATGTTAATTGCGTATTCTAGGAATATTTCAGAATCAGAATCTAGATTTTTTAAAATTTAGAATTTAATGGTAAGAAGAGGTGCCCATCTCACGTGGGATTTCATAATATTCTTGAAATCTAAGATCTTCCAAATTTCAAATATTCTTAAAATCTACCATCAACGTCAACGTAAGATGGTCAGTCAATAATGTGGTTTATGTAAACTATATAATATTCGAAAAAATTGTCAATGAAAAATTGAAATATAACTACCGACTCGGCCACAGGAAATTGTTTTTGTTCCGAGGAGCATGAAGTCATTGCATTGTTCCATGCTTGCAATAACCTGATTCCCGTTGAAGTGTTTTTCTATAGACGCGGTCAAGGCTTTGAGATAAGCCTTATTCATCTCCACCCTTCCACCATATTCGCTGCAAATCATTTCAATCTCCTGCATTCATTCAATTTCCATTTTAGAGATTAATAACTTCCACGATATTCGGTTCTATGCATTCCATTTCCATTTAGAGATTATTAGCATTTCCATTTTATAAAACTAAACGGGTTATAGCATTTCCATTTTATAAAACTAAACGGGTTATTTTTCTGATTGAGCACTGTAAGGGGCAACTAAGTTAAACAATTTCCAATTTTCCAAGTTATATCATTTCAAGAACAAAAAAAACAGATAGATTTACAATAAAAACAATGACAAACATCCATATACTTTGCTGCCATCCCCAGATTTTCAATAAAAACAATGATATATATCATTGATGACTATAGCGAATGCCAATTACAAAAAGTGGAAAGAGAAAAACAATCCATTATAATTTGAATTTATTTCAAATTAGATCTAATGAATGATTTTAATTTAAGGATATTTTTCAAGTGTAATGACACATGGTTCGGATTATAGTTCGGGTTCTGTAATGATTAGGTTCGGTTTGAGTTTTAATTTTTTGATTTTTAAATTTTTTAATGAAGTTAGCTATTAGGTTCGTTTATATATATATAAAATAAATTATAGGATAAAATAGTAGGTTTGTTTATATATATATATATATATATATATATATATATATATAATGAATTATAGGATAAAATAGTAAGAAATTAACATTAGTAAACATCAAAAAAGATATCACGGATATGGAAACTGTAAGGATAAATTACAAGATTGAGTTGTGACATGAAATTATGAGTTTTGATCTATGGACTTGGTCAATGGCTATGAGGTTCTAGAACTCAAAAATAATTTAAAGTTCGCCAAAATTTGAACCTCAAAATTAAAGTTCGATGAACCTTGTGACATAGTTTCAAAGTAAGGTGGAAAAAAACGAAATCAACTTAATATTCTAATGACATTTAGAATTAAAATAATATTACTTGCTATTCGGATCAAACATGTTTAAGTAAACTGAACTCACATTAAACTTTGTGATGAAAAACTCACCATATTCCCAACCATTCACCTCACACAACAGAAGAAAAAACCATATTCCCAACCACTCAAGCTAGCACCTCACTAAAATAAAATAATCACACCTATTATGCTTAACCATGCACCTATTATACCTAACCCTACCTAAATGGAATAATCATGCCTACTATTTTCAAGCTACTAATCCGACCATACCGAAGTGGAATAATCATGCCTATTATTTTCAAGCTACTAATCTAATCATGTTTAAGCTACTATTTGAACATTACTTACTTTTCGATCCTTATCATAGTTATACTATTTTCAGGCTACTAATCTAATCACAGTCACTACTTGAGCGTTACTTCACCCTTATCACAAATTTCAAGCTACTAATCTAATCAAGTTTACTACTTGTTACTACTTGAGGGTTACTTCACCCTTATCACAAATTTCAAGCTGCTAATCTAATCAATTTCAAGCTACTAATCTAATCAAGTTTACTACTTAATCTAATCAAGTTTACTACTTGAGCTTTATCACAAGGCTATTTGAGTATTACTTATCATTCGAACCTTATTAAAACTACTATTTGAGTATTATTACTTACAATTTTATTTAAGTATATAAATTCACAAGAGGTTAAACATGTGGAAAACATGTTGATGTGGATTGAATCTAGTGAGATGTGGAAAACATGTTGATGTGGATTGAATCTAGTGAGTGAGAAAACAAACCATACACCCATCACTAATACACCTATCACTAATCACTAGAGCACTGGAGCTGCTATGGAGCTAGTAACTCTCAATTCCCAACCACTCTAACTTTCCAACCACTTGAACTGCTAACTTGGAACATTAATGTCAGAGGGATGGGAAAACAAATTATACTTCCAACAAATCTTAATCCCAAACACTTAAGTAAAACCACTTTAAACTACTAATAGCTCTAACTCCCAACCTCCGAAAACAAATTATACTCCCAACAAATCTTAATCCCAAACACTTAAGTAAAACCACTTTAAACTACTAATAACTCTAACTCCCAACCTCGAGCTACTAACCTAACCTGGAACATTGATGTTTTACTCACTTGAACTACTAACCTGGAACATTGATGTTTACTCACTTCGAATTACTAACCTGGAACATTGATGTTTACTCCGGACCAATCTTAATCCCAAACACTTAAGCTACTAACCGGAAAAGAAAACGATAAGAGCAAATTGAACCCACTTAAACCGTATAGATGGAGAACAACGAGAGACATGATAAAAGCAAATTGAACCCACTTAAACCCGATAGATGGATGACAAACGGTAATTCCAACCAATCAAACTACCAAACAACTATATGATATCACTTTTGACAAAGGCCCCAAAAGTAAGTAAGAAAATGTAAGGCCGGAACTCTTCTCTCAGGAGGAAATAATAACAAAATGTAAGGCCGTACCTGCTCTTTGACGAGGAAGAAAAAATAAGAAAATGTAAGACAGGACATGCTCTTTGAGCAGGGAAGAAATACTACTCGACGAGCAAACTATGTGAACGAACTCGTAAATGATTTATATTATGTGAAAACACTATGAATTTGTAAGTCTTACGTGAAGGACGTCTAGTTTTATTCCGTCGATTCCCATTTTGGCGATGTGCGAATGCATATAAGTATCCTAAAATTCGTGAGCGTCGTTGGGATGAATAACAGCAACCCCGTTGATAAATTGATTGTCCACTGCCGGATCAGGCATCAGTTTCTTCAGTCCCTCAGACAAAACAGGCATATGAATCCTCGTCTTCAACTTTGTCCTACTCGGATGGACTCCTCCCCAGTATCCGCACAGAGCATGCCACACGTACACATACTTCAACGTCTTGAAATCCCACTTCAACTCCTCCACAAACGCAGCCATTCCTGTCTTTGTATTTGTACTTGAATTATAGTTCTTGAACTTGGAATTCTCACTGAAACTACGCAGCCTGCAGGTCATCCGGTCACATGTAGCGATCAGCGTCGTTTCTGCGTTTGGATGTTGGGGATCCGAAATGGACTGCCATCCATCGTCGATGATAAGAAATCCAAGCGAACACCCGCCGTCTGCAAATTCCTGGACCCCTCTCCGTGCACCTTCTGGGTTAACGGCCATGTAAAATCCATCCCAAGTGCACCAACCGAACTTGTCTATGATGGGAGGGGGGAGCTTCTCCACTGACGGGGTGAAGGTTCCCAGACATGTTCTTAGGGCTAAAACGGCGTCCCTTGTCAGATCGTAAGGATTTTCACCCGCATGAATGTATACGCAGGTCTTGAAAGAAGTTCCTTGAACAGCCGGCGAGCCGCTTTCCATGCAGAGGTCCAGCGTGTTGCGGCAACTTCCCTGGAGGGAAGCACGGAACTTGCCATCTATAATGGGCAGAAACAAAACATAAGGAACTGGTCCCAATAGATGGCGGCCATTAGAGCTGGCAGTGGCGGTGTCAAAAAGAAGAAACTGCGTTTCGTATTCCACATCCGAGCCGTTGCTTCCAACGCACAGAGTGGACCACCAAACTTTGAATCTGAAAATGCTCATAAATCTAATGTCCTGCAACTTCCCTAATGGTATTACATGCCGGCTGGCGGTTTTCGGGGTATGGAACCCTAGAAACGCGCCACTGTTGTTGTATTTGATATTGTTGCATATGGAAGAGAATGGAGTGAGTGAAATTAGTGTGGATTCAACCTCTGAGAGAAAGGGAAATCCCTCCACATGGAGCTTCCCATCATAGAGTTTGAAAATATTACTAGTATGGTCAGTGGTACCATTTTCACTATTAAATACGTTCTCATCCATTAATATTTCTGGATACATACATGTCTCACCGAACTCCATGCTTAGATGTTTTCTGGACTTCTTTATCAAATACACAACATTCACATAATAGATGAACATGAATCTCTGGGTGAGAGTTGTGAAGAGAATGCGTGAGATTCGATGAGTGGCGGGTTCACAGTTTGCATGCACTGGTTTCTTGGTGACTTGATTACAGGTGGAAATATGCGTGTCGCCCCTCGTGTTACTATATCAACACGTTGTACGGACAAGTGAAAAATATCTGAAATTATACGAGTAGGTGGGGAACGGAGAGGAGGGTTAGGCAGCAGGCAGCTGCGTTGTAGCATATTTAAGATATATAATATTTTTGTACAAATGTAAAAATTGCATTCACTGTATCGTAGAGAAATGTACGGCTCTACATTATAGTTTATTGCTTGGGATTCGTTTATATGGCTTTAAACCATAATGTGAACTTAAAATTATTTTTAAAATAGTTTATTTACATTAAATTTATTATTAAATTAATAAAATGAAAAGTATTTAGTATATATGTGAATTTTTATATTATTTTTTATATTGTATATATTTAGTATACATGTTAATTTTTATTTATATTATTTTTTATAACGTATGAGTTTTAATTTAAAAAAAAATGAATATTGTTTTTTTTTTTGTAAGCGAGTGCGGGACCTTTTACATTTTTTCTGATTTTTTATTACATCAATCACTTGCCTCTGCAGGACTTGATTTTTTATTACATCAATCACTTGCCTCTGCAGGACTCGAACCTGGGTGGGGGGAGTGACAGCCTCCGCCCCTACCATTACACCATGCACATCATGTGCAAAAAAAATGAATATTGTTATATTGGCTTTGAGTCTCGTGAATTTTAAGCAAATTCATAAAGAAAAAAGAAAAAAGAAAAATAATTAATTTATAGTTATTTTCAAAATCAAAATATAACATATAATTTTTTAATAGTGTAGATATTTTCCTACAAATAAAGTAAACAGGAGGATGGCTCTACACTTTAGAGGTAGCGAACTTTTGGTCCTCTATTATCGCGGGGGTTAGGGTAGATTTGTTCGGAGCCATTTTTTATCTTCACATTTTTAGTCTGGGAAGAGATCGACAGGTGTATTTGGGCGGATGCGACCTATTTGTTTAATTTGCCTGAAATACATCCCAAGGCGCTTAGGTGTTAATCCTTAGCTGTCTTGGGTGTTGTTTGATGTCTCGTGGCAGTGTATTGCAGTTGTTGTCGGCTAAGGATTGTTGAGATGGATGAGGACTCGTTGATTACTCTTCTGACCCTTAGAATCATTGCCTATCTGGACAGAATATCCACCTAAGCAATTGGAAATGGAGCAACAGTTGCCAGATGGATCGTCAGAGCTGAGGGTTTGCTCCCCAATGTCATCTACGGTAGAGGTCTTTGGAGATCCCTCTTCGCTGGATTAAGTATCATTTTTTTTGTCATCTCAAGTGCAATCCTCACTAGGGTTTCAAGGGTATGAGGGTTTGAAGTGCCAGATATGTGATTTTGTGCAGCCACTCCTGGATGGAAATGTGGCGACTTCCCCAGTGACACATCTCTTTATTGAACAATTTTTAAACCCTAGATCTTCTTCTAGACTAGTTTTTGTGATCCTAATAGGGTTGTAGTGGTTGGGGTAAATGAGCAATTTATTGGTCATGATTCGTGTGCAGATCAAATTTTGGTAGACAAAGGACAAACCTCGAGGGGTGGTGAAGAACAGGTCGATAGAGTTTTAGCCAAGTCCGGGAAAATCAACAACGGTAAGGCCACAGTCCCACTCTCTCGTTATTTTGTTGAAATATCTACAGGTGATTTCATGACCTGCTGGGAGGACATTAGGGTTAGCGAAGTTGAATCTTCCCCTCCTCCTTCCCTAGATAATTTGGAAGAAGGCCTTTTGTTATCACTCAGGTTGTCCTTAAGCTCCGGAAAAGGATACGGCCGAGGTAACCACAGACCAACTTTGGACTGCAGGTTCTAGCCAACCTGCAATCAGAGAGGGCTCTCTCTTTATGATTTAGCTTTGTTGAAAAGGATTTTAGGCTAGGTTTTGAGTTCAGAGGGTTTTTGTTTGTTTTTGGTGGGAAAATTGATGTTTTCAGACAGAGAGGCAAGGCATAGTCTGGAAGTTTCAAACCATTGGGCGTGGAGTCGAGGAGGAGAACTGCTGGTGCATTTCTTCGGTCACAAGAGAGGGAAAATGGAGCAAGATAGTTGAGCATGAAACAATATTTCAGGTTTAAATGATGGGAAGAATGCTAAGTAATGAGAGGCAGTTAAGAATCTCTCAATCAGCTTAACAGATGGGGGTAACAGAGCTCTACCTAGGGGCAGTAAAGAATCCCTAGATAATTGGCAAACACAGGTGAATCGGGGTAAACATGAGCCAGGAGGAATTCATATTCATAACCAATTCAATCAGAGGAAAACATAAAGAAATAGCAGAAATTGAGCATAGAGTGTATTTAAACAAATTCTAAGCTATTCTTTCTTTCTGCTATTTAGATAGTGGTAAACAATAAACAGAGGTAAGATGCACTTATTGCTTCAGACTGCAGCACAAGAATTCCATCTTCATATCTCCAAAAACATTCATTTACAACAGTCAGTTTGCTCTCCAAGCTTTCAGCAATCTTTGATTATAGAAAAAACTCAGGTATACAATGCAAGTCTCTAGTGAAAATTCTCAATTTTCCAACCCTTGAAACAATGTAGAGGGCGGTATATATAGGGAAAAACTCTCTACAATTGCTTTTATTACAACTTGACCTAAACAGGTCTGAAAGAAAGATGATTACTTAACCTAATCCTATCCAAAAATAAATGCAAAAAATATCTCGGGCTGCGCTCAGGGCTGCCATATCAAAACTGAGTAAATGATGTAGTCCTTGGCGGCCTGGTGCAGTGTTTTCTGCAATAAATGTGTATGGGTTTCTGCTTCTTTGCTGTCCATCTGCATTTAAAGCTTTAACTATGATTTGAGGGCAAGGATGGGCTTACGCCTCTTGATTTGACTTTCTGGGGGCTCATTAATGTTCAGGTGCTTCGAGCCCCTAAAAAAAAATCTTCGGCTGATACTCTTTGGCTCTTTTTCTTCCTTTAATACTCTTTGGCAATAAACCGATGCTGTTCTGACGTGCTGTGGATCTAATCACAAATTAATGGCCGCTGTTCGGCCTCTGTTTCCTTCAAAACTGTTTTCTGCTCCTTTCTGAGTGCTTCGCGAAGAAAAATGGTTCATTCGGCGCCTTTCGGGCTTCCTGGGGGCTGCAAAATGAAAAGATTCCCGGAAGATTCTCCATTCTGGCCTAAAAAATCTAAATCGCTCATCAAAAACTGCCTCAGAAACTGATTTCGGGGCCCCGAAGTGCGATTTTTGCTCCTTCGCGCCAAAAAGTGATGATGACGTCAGCGATGGGACCTCGTACGACGAGTGACGTCAGCATGATGACGTGGCAGGATGACGTCAGCGGGTGACGTCATCATGTACAGACGATGACATGGCATGTATAGTGGCAGGGTACGGTGGCAGGAGGCCACGTAGGCAGATGACGCGTCATGGTGACTGGGCAGGGGGGTGACGCGGCAGGTGACGTGGGGCTTACGTCACAGGGGAGGGCGGTAAGTGGTTTTGGGCGCACCGCCTTAGTGCCTGGGCGGTTTTGGGGGGAGGGGCTCCGCCACACCCCAGAGCTTGACGCGTGGCGGGAGTACGGCGGTAATACCGCCCATCTCCCGGATGCTAAGCTTCGGGCGGTTCGGGGATGGGAGGGCCCGTCAGCCATAGATCTGCGGGGCGGATGATCCAACGGCTGGCGGCGATGGTGAGTCGGCGGGGGTATACGGGCAGGGAATATGCGCGGGATATTCCAAATTTAATAAAGCGCGCGGGTGGGTTTAGACTTAGGGAAAGGCGGGGTTTGAAGTTATATGGGCGGGTTAATGTATTTGCGCTCGGGACTTAGGGTAAGGGGTGAAACATGGGTTTAAAATGAGCGCGATTAATATTTTATGTACAAATTTTGGGTTAGGGGTGGAATAGAGGGATTTTTGAGGGTTTTAGGGCTAGGGAAGAGGCTGTTAGCATGACCAGGTGTCATCTAACCCCTGTGATGACTCGGATGGGCTAAAAACAGCCCCGGATGGACCATTTTTTCCCGGACTTATAAAAAATATGGCTATATTGCCAGGGAGGGGATATTCACATAGGGGAATTTTATATACAAAGTTTTAGTAGGGGAAGGGGGAAAACTGATAGGGAGTTATATACTAGAGTTAGTAGTTAATATGGAGATGATAAGCAGGCGCCAAGGTCAGGGACCTTAGGCTAATTTTGGGGAAAAGAGTTTGAAAAAATAAAATCCTTGAGTGAAGCAGATCTTCACCAAGGCAACTGATATGGATGATGATGAAACTAAGAGGAATCAAGCAGATCTTGACCTCTTTGGGAAGTTAGTAAGTGACTTGGGGAATTAGAAGAAGGGGGAGTTAGTGATGTCCACCTTTGAGCTCCTTTGCATGAAAACTGCCTGCACTGTGATCTGTAAAGATAAAGCACTTTGTAACACAAAATTGATCATAAATCATCATTCTGCAACCTCACAGCTACCTACCCGGCCTACTCTCCTAACATTTTTTCTTCTTTTGAATTGGGTGCACTTAGACTTGCAAACCCAGATTTACAATTTTTCTTTTGAATTTTTCCTATCTAAATCTACACTTATTTCTGCCAGGGTCCAGATTAAACAGTTGGGTCCCTTTGATTCTCTACCTATCTACAGATCTGCCAAGATTAAACTGTTTGGACAGATATCATTCTCTATATTCTAAAACAGGAAATTGAAACCTAGGGAGACCAAGATTAAACTGTTTGGACCTCCCCTAAATGAAAACTCTTCAAAACTGGAACAACTCATCAAAATGGAATACAGCAGTGCATTTGGACTAAGCATATTTTATTGCACCTCGTGGAAATATGGAACACTGCAGCCTGCAAAGTATGACATATTTGGCATGTAAAAATGTCAATCATGAAAGATGATACCCTGTTGCAACAGGAGGCTAACACCTTCAAAAGAAAAAGGAGAAGAAATCAAAGAGTACCAAAGTTAAAGAGAGGGGTCGTATGTTGGTGCTTGGAGAAGGTATTAAATTTGATGGAGTAATGGATACGATACATCGAGTACTTGTGGGTAGAGTTCGCAGGCAGAATTATTCATCGACTTATCTGAATAAGTGGTTTATGGAAGTTTGGGGGTAGGTGTTAGATGTTTTATCGTCGGTTGTTACGATTACTAGAGGTTGGTTTGCTCTTCGATTCTGCAGGGTCGAACATGCATCATGGGTTCTCTCCAAATATTGGCACATAGAATTAGCACCCATTATGTTGAAAAGATGGTCTCCCCTCTTCGACCCTAAATAGGAGCAATTACGGGCGGGACCGATATGGGTTGGGCTGCCTAGATTGCCCCTTCAATTATGGTCGAAAGATATCTTCAGGAGGATTGGGGATGATTTAGGGCATTTTCTAGACTATGATAAGCCTTAATAAGATACTGGAAAAATGGTTTTTGCTCGAATTTTGGTACATCTTGATACCAGGGAAGGATTGGTGGAAATTTTGATGCTTCAATGGAGGGGTCATTCCAGATTACAAAAATTGGATTATGAGGGAGTGCCTTTCTGGTGCAGGCAGTGTCATGAAGTGGGTCATATTTTTAAGGAATTCCCTTTGTTTTACAAGGACAAACCTGGTGGAAAATAGCCGGTTGGGGATGTCGAAGTGCAAGGGGACATTGCTAATATAGGGGCATCGACGTCCATTCCCCAACAAAGCTCGACTCAGAGATCAAAGGAGGTGGGCAGGCCTAGTGGACGACGCACTACAGAGCAAAACCGAATCGCTCCAGTGGTCACCCGTGTGAGGGCATCCCCATCAGTTCCCCTCTCGGGTACCTCTCTCTCTTTCTCCTCTATTGATCCTATGTATAATTTGAATCCATCTCTTTTCTCTGCTTTATCTTTTCCGACTATTAGTCATGGGGTGGTGTTTTCGTTGTGTAACTTGGATGTTATTACTTGCCCTATTGCCTCTGTTCCTGTATATTGTTTGACACCTTTCCCTGTCATCCCCTCTGCTCCCCCTGACTCGGGAGTCTCGTCGATGAATGCTCTCATATGAGCCATAGATATAATCTAAGGTCGCTATCTAAAATACCTATTGTGTCAGGTGGGGTTATAGGTCAATCATCTCCTTCAAAATTTCCTAAAATTCCTAGAGGCAGATAATCCAATATTTCGAAATCCATTCATAAATTTAGTCTAGATATCATAGAGGGTATATAGTTATCCTTAAATGGGGTCCTTAGAGTAAGATTCACCCGCGACTTCATTTCTCGATGAAGTGCATGTCCTTTAACTACCGGGAGATAGCTAGTGCTGCAAAAAAAATAGCTCTTGGGTGACTTTTTGAGTCAAAAAAGTTGGTTGTGATTTTCTTACAGGAAACGTTGGATAATATTTTAGAGGTAGTTCCATTTTTGGAATCTGTTATGAAAGATTGGTTGTTTTATGCGTTAGACACTAGATCCAGATCTAGGGGAATTGCTATAGGGATCAATTGCGAACGATAAAACTCTAAATATGTGGGGAAGAGAAGGACTACTTGCAACTGATGTAGTATCTAAAGAATTAGGTTTGGAAGTTAGGATGGTAAATGTATATGGACCATGTCAAAATCGTGTAGCCTTTTGGGAAGATATCATGAGGATGTCTTTCATGCAAGCCAATAACATTATCTTGGGTGGAGATCTAAATTTTTCCATGGGTAATGCTGAGTCTTGGGGGTGTCATGCTCAAGTGGACTCGCTCACTAGATTTTTTGAGCATCTATTGGAATCCAATAGATTTACTGATATTGAAGTGTCGCGCCTCAAGCCCACCTAGAGGAATCAGAGATCGGACGATGCTATGTTAGCCAGAAGGCTAGACAATTTTTTTATTAAAGAATCGTTGATGGACAAAATATCTTCGGTCAGACAATGGGTAGGACTAGGTGGCATATCTAGTCACTCTAAAATCTTCATAGAAGTAGTTGGCCTTTCCCCGAAACCCCGTGCACCTTTTAAATTTAATGCTACATGGTTGAAAAATGTGGAATTCCAGGGGATTGTAAAGGAAAATTGGCAGCCATGCTCCCTCAATGAAGATTAATCGATTGCTGAAGAAATGGAAAATAATCTTACAAAGTTAAAGCAGAAGACTATTGAGTGGGTTAAAGGTAAAAGAAGAAAGGATAAGGAATCCTTTCAAAAAATTGAGGAGGAGTTGGCTCGATTAGAAGATCCTGACAGTGGTGGATATGACACTCTGGAATAAAAAATTCGTATTACTTAACTAGAGGCAGAGAAACGCAGGTTGTTGGAAGAAAAGGAGGAAACATGGCAACTGAGGAGTCGAGCTATCTGGTTACAGGTAGGAAATGAAAATGCAAAATTATTTCAAAAATTTGCGAAGGGTCGGAAAGAAATTAACACAATTTGGTCACTGGAAGATGCATAAGGTTCAATTGTTCACACCTTCAGAGATTTGGCTCATATGACCACAAAATACTTAGGCTCCCTGTTTAGAGCTCTGAGGGAAGCCTCCTTGGTTGAAATCACCAAGGTTGTAAAAATCTTCCCTCGATTTGTAGATGATGAACTAAACAAATAATTAAACATGCTAGTTTCAATGGGAGAGATCGAGGAAGTTTTGAAGTGGTTCAAAAAGGACAAGAGCCCTGGTCCGGATGGGTGGTCGGTTGATTTTTTTTTAGCATTTTTTGATCTCATTAGTCAAGACCTCCTAAATTGGTTGAAGAATGCAGAATGACCAGAAGAATGTATGAGGCTTTCAATGCTACTTTTATTGCACTAATCCCAAAATTGGATAATCCTAGGAGTTTTAATGACTTCCGGCCTATTTATCTGTGTAACTGCATCTATAAAATCATTGCAAAGATTATTGCAAATCGTATTAAGCCCATTTTATCTCAACATATATCTAAAGAATAGTTTTCCTTTCTAGAGAATCGTCAAATCCACGATGCCATTGGCATTCCTCAGGAGGGCCTTGAATCCTTAAAAGTGAAAAAATTGAAAGGTGTGATTCTTAAGATTGATTTATAAAAAGCCTGTGGCAGGACCAGTTGGTTGTACATTCAGATTTTGTTGACACATCTAGGATTTCAAAATGCATTCATTAACTGGATTATTTGTTGTATAACAATTGTTTCCTTTAGTATAATCATAAATGGTTCTACAAAAAATTTCTTTCATGTTGAATGCGGTCTTTGAAAAGGATTCCTGCTATCCCCGTTCTTATTTTTGTTAGTAATGGAGGGCCTTAGTAGACTGATATTCGAAGAAAGGATCCAAGGGAGAATAAAAGGAATAAAGATTGTTGAAAACATTATACTTACTCATCTAATATTTGTAGATGATGTCATCATTTTCTTGAACGGAGCTATCAGTGGCTCTTCCACCTTTAATAACATCCTACAATTATCTTGTAAAGCCACGGGTATGGAAACAAATCGTAAGAAATCTTCATTATCAGCTATAGGTTGTTCTGATTATGAAGTGATATATGCACAAAATCATTTTCCCTATTGGATTTTGGAGATTGAGGAAGGATTGAAATATCTGGGATCTAAGCTTAGACCAAATGATTATAAAATCGTTGACTGGATGTGGCTCGTGGTAAAAATTGAGAGTCGGATAAACGCATGGTATCATAGATGGCTTTCAAGAGCGGGTTTATTGGTGCTTGTCAAATCAGTACTGGAGGCCATCCCTATTTATTGGATGTCCTTATCTTGGATCCCAAAGGGAATTATTCACAAAATTCAACAAATTTGTTGTAGATTCCTATGGTGAGGAAAGAAGGAAGGAAAAATCTTTGTTTGGGTCAAATGGGATCACATTTCACTCCCCAAAAAATGGGTGGGACAGGGGATGAAAAACCTTTATTTATTTTCACAAGCTCTGGCAACAAAATTGGGATGGCAGTTGATTACATCGGACAATCTATGGACTAAAGTAGTGATAAGTAAGTATATTATCCCTCTCCTAATTGAGGAATGGATTTGATTTCCATCCTAGAACAAATCAATTGTTTCGACGATATGAAGGGAGGTTCTAAATTCTTTTGGATATATTAGAGTGGGTTTGGCTTGGAGAGTTGGATATGGAGAGAAGGTTCGTATTGGATCAAATGCATGGGATAACAATGGAAATGTGCATATTCTACCCCCAAATATGATTCAATTCTTTGCTTACAATGGGAAATAGATTCTAGATCAGATTGTCGATAGGGTCAAATCTACCATTTTTGGGCAAAAATGGCTATTAGAACATGAGCTCCAAATCCCTGATCACTAGCACCAGGTATGGCTACAATACACCAATGATCTTTCTGCGTCACACATCAAAATTCAGGATCATGAAGATGAGCTCATCTGGTCCCTATCATCCCATGGTAGATATTCCCCTAAAGTAAGCTATCCATTTATTTGTGCTGATCATGAACCTGAGTTTTCTTCCTGGTGGTGGCGTCCATTATGGAAGCTAAACAGTCTGGTGAAAACAATGTTTTTCATGTGGTGTCTTTTGAAAAATAAAGTCCCAACTTGGGACAATTTGAAGCGCAGAGCTTTTCAGGGACCGCCATGGTGTGTGATGTGCCAGGATAGCAAAGAATCGGTAAACCACTTATTTCTTCATTGTTCTTTCTTTGCACAAATTTGGAACATGTTATATCAATCTTTGGAAATTAATATATGATCCGAATCTAGATTAGGGGCAAAAAATTGCTCAAAAATAAAAGTTCTTAGAATCACTCAAAAATTGAACGTTCATGTCTGTCTCGACGATATGATCCCAACACAACTCATTTCACTCAAAACAGAGCTTGTATGAGAAAGATAGAGACTTATGTCCGCTTTGTCAAACATGCAAAGTTTTGGGTACATGGCTAACTAGGATGCTGAATAGGCATCTGTATAGCCCAGTCAACAAAAAGAATATTCCTTGAATATTCCCAAATATTATGACAGGTGGCTCAATCGGATTGTGACAAGTGTTAGCATGTTATTGGTCAAAGTAATTTGAGGTGGACCAATGAGAGGCTAACACATGGCAAGCCCGGAGGTTGCCACGTGCCCTCTCAAAGGTCATGTAAAATGTTATTTGGCAGGCTGACGGAGTTGAACCCACGACCTCGCCCACACAAGCCCCACGCCTTACCACTATGCTGCCACCATTTGACTTAACCATAAACATTTTTGTTAATATTTAAATGTTAATGTTGACGAGTTTGGAGGTAATGGGCCAACCCAAGGGGACCAGCCCTGGTTCCATGGGCGCCATACGACCCAGTGCTGAACGTGAAGGGTGCTACCCGGCAGTTGGCGGCGGTTTTAGCAAGCTCGGTAAATCCGGTGCTGCTCCAATTTTGGTGGGACTAACTGGAGTTTCTCCAGATTTGGTGGAGTTTTCCTAGGGAAAACTGAAGAGATCATAACTTTTGCAAAATTTGACCAATTTTTACTTAAAAATAGTCATTCCTAGATGATTTGGATGTTATGAACACAATGGAATAGGTTGCAAAGGACTAAAGACACTTTTGTATGCGATTTTTCTATGTTGAAGTTTAAGGAAGCTTAGGGCCACCAAGAAAGGAGGTCAAGCCTAGATCATCTGAAGTCCTATTTTTGGGGTTTTTGGGTCTTCTGAATCCAATGGAGCAGGTTGAAAAGCCATTGGAGCATTGAAGGTGCATGCAATCAGATAATTGACCATTAATCCAAAGAGGGCCTAGCCATTGAAGCGGGTCCAAGGAGATGTAGCCCAAGAGGGGTGAACTCCTTTATCAGCTTTGTGTTATGAGTTGATGTGTTTTAATTATCTGCAATTTACTTGTTATATATGTGTTTTAAACAACTAATTAACCTCATAAATTTCTCATAAAATACACTCAACACTTGACACATAATTCCTCACATTTTGGTTAATTTGAGACGATCCTAAACACATTTTTTTTAATACTGATGAGGGAGCTTGCATAACATTAACAAGTTTTCCCAACATTCAGATCAAGTTGGTATCAGAGCACTATTAGCTCATTTTAACCCTGAGATGGTTTGCCAAGGTTAGCTAGAAAATTATCTATTGGTTTTGTATTTGTGTAAGGAGAATTTAACTATGTGCAAGTTTATGTGTGTAAGCTGAAGAAGGGAGATGGTCTGAGATGCTTCTTTGTTGAGAAACTTTTTGAAGATTTGTGAAGCTTTTTGATGCATTACAAGTGTGATGGAAGCTTCAACAAGTGATTTTTCTAATCAATCTTCCTTAGCAAGACTCTTTGATTTAGAGATGTTGCAAGAGCTTATCATCATGAGAGATATGGTGCAAGAGATGAATGAGGATAGGAAGGAGAATACCATACTTCAAGAGGAGTTGATGGCCATGAAGGAGGAGAAGCAAGAGATTCTTAAAAATATGCATGAGATGGAGATTAAACTCCATGATGCCAAGGAAACCCTAGCCAAGTATGTGCATGAAAATGAGGTATGAAATTCAAGTTTATGTTCAATTTCCTCTCAAAATCAATGTTTTGGTGCTTTTGACAGACACACTAGAGGAATAGGGTCTTAATTATTGATGAAGATGGGTTATGAAGGTAAAGGGTTAGGCAAACATGCACAAGGCATAGTTGAGCCAATTGTTGTTGAGGAAAGGCCTAAGTATTTGGGTCTTGGTTATGGACAACATGATGAGAATGCTCCAAAGCAAAGGAGGCACATGAAGGTGTTCCAAGAAGAACTTTCATTACATGTTCATTACCTCAAGCTTGTGAAGTTTGTGTTCATGATGAATGCAAAATTTGTATACCCACTTTGCAAGAAGATTCTCATAAGCATGCAACTAGTGGAAATGGCAAACAAGAGGATGTTGAAAGCTCTAAGGTCATTGAAACCATTGCTGGTATTCCGAAGAGAGTCATTATCTCATCAAATTCACCTCTTCAAAAAGGTGACAAAGGTGAATGTGCAAGGTATAAATATGCCTTTAATCAAGTTTCTTTCGATTGTGATAAACATGGTAAATCTTCACATAAGATTTGGAGAAAATTTACGTGTTCCTTTTGAGGTTTGAATAACCATATTGTTTCGAGGTGTTAGAAGAGAATAACCATACACAGGAAAATTTCAAAACAAAAGAGACAGAAAGCCAAAGGTCCATTGGATAATGGAAACCATGTTGAAAAGAAGATGCAATTATTTTGCACTCATTTCCATAAGGAGGGTCATCTTATAGACAAGTGTTGGACTTTGCATCCAACAAGTCATCCACGACATTTGAAGAAGGTGGAGAGATGGAAAAGAGGATTCCATAATTGATGTGGGTCAAGATGATACACATGATGAAGTGCAACTGAAAGAAGCGCCATTAAAATGGTTTAGAAAGAGATGGTTAGATTTCTTAACCAATTAAGGCCTTTCATTTATTTTGATAATTGATGCATTTCCTTGTTATTTGGATGCATTTTTTTTCTCCTGAAAGTATGTTGCATATTGCATGAAGCAAGATGTTGGAAAAGTAGAGTTATGTTGACTCACTTAGATGCAGCAAAGATGGCAATTCACAAATACAAATTTGCATGCATGTTGCATTCTTGAACTTGCATGTTTGCGTAAGGAAGGTGTTTGAAAGTGGAGTATGTTGACAAACTTTATTGCAACAAATTTGGTCATTTCATCTCTTTAAGTACTCGTACATTCCAATGGGATTCTTGTACTTGTGAGAGAGTTGAGAATTGTTACACATGCATGAGAGTTTTTGTGTGTGAACAGTGGAATTTTTAATAGTTTCATTGTGCTTGAACATGCATGAGTGATTGACTTGTGTTGGTTGATTGCTTTGTTAACATGTATGTTGTCAACTTGAGAATGTTGATCATATGCACAAGCATGAGTATCGACTTGTGTGGTTGATCGATTGTTACATGTATGTTAAATTGACTTGGAAGAGTTGATTTTGTCTCCAAAGATGAAAGGGAGATGTGACGAATTGTTTCATGAGAATGTGGAATTATTGTTGTAAATCATCAAGTCATTGTACATCCTTTTGCTTGACTTGAAAGTCAGTTGTTTGAAGAAGCATGTTTTGTTGACTTGTGTTTAGTCGATGGTTTATACACCAAGATGTAAGAGTACATGGCGATGTTCACATGATGTGACATTTGTTGCTTTGAAGAAGCAAAAGGAAGAGGTCGTCAAGTTATATTATTGCATGAGTGTTTTTCAAGGTTAATGGTGTTTCTTGTGACAAGATGTCGCAGGATTTTGGAAGGTCCACACTTGAGCAAGAGGCCCATGATTAGCCTTCATTCTCAAATCATGACATGAGCAACATGTTAATACTGGAGGATGATGGAATCAAGAAGCGAAAGTGGACAAAAATGCCAAAAAAATAATTGCAGCCATTATAGACCATTTGATGTGTTGACGCCAAGAAGCGAAAGAGATGGCGAATGCATTCTTCTAGATGTGGAATTTGGAACCGTGGAGGTAAAAGAATGGTCATTTATTTTCTTGTTATTACTGATATTGGAACTCATTGTTGTATTTCACTCAGATGGGCTTAACTTGGAAAAGTGGTTTCCAAGGAGAAGCTTGCATCGAATGCATGTGTTGTAAAGGAGGAGCATGATTCTCAGTGGGAAGGCCATCATTTAGTTTTCCAAGCACTGAGGGATAGCTTTGGTACATCAGGGTGTTTAATTAGTAAGCAACCAACAAGTGTGGGATTGGGTCAGTAGCAAAAGGAGAACATGGTTGAAGTACCAAGCCACTTGCAAGGCAAGACATGTCAGTGAACCCAAGTGGTTTTCCTGGAGATTTTTCCAACTAGAATCAATAGATAAATTTGGGAAGGAGAAGAGTATTCATCTCTCATCATATAACCAAATTTTGTGGGTCCAAAAGCCTGTAAGTGGGAAGGAGTGATCAGAATCTGGATTAGGGACAAAAATTTGCTCAAATCTCAAATACTCAGAATCACTCAAAAAATAAACGACCGTGTCCGTCTCGGCGATACGATCCCAACACAACTCATTTCACTCAAAACAGAGCTCGTATGAGAAAGATAGAGACTTCTGTCCGCTTTGGCAAACATGCAAAATTTTGGGTACAGGGCTAACTAGGATGCTGACTAGGCATCCATACAACCCAGTCAATAAAATGAATATTCCAAGGAATATTCCTAAAATATTCCAACAGGTGGCTCAATCAGATTATGACAAGTGTCGGCATGCTATTAGTCAAAGGCATTTGAGGTGGAACAATGAGAGGCTGACACGTGGCAAGCCCAAAGGCTGCCACGTACCCTCTCAAAGGTCATGTAAAATGTTATTTGGCAGGCTGATGGAGTTGAACTTGTGACCTCACCCACACAATCCCCACGCCTTACCACTATGTTGCCACCATTTGAATTAACCATAAACATTTTCGTTAATATTTAAATGTTAATGTTGACGAGTTTGGAGGTAAGGGACCAGCCTAAGGGGACCAGCCCCGGTTCCATGGGTGCCATACGACCTAGCGCTGAACACAGAGGGTGCTATCCAGAAGTTGGCGAAGGTTTTAGCAGGCTCGATAAATCTGACGTTGCTCTAATTTTGGTGGGGCGAACTGGAGTTTCTCCATATTTGGTGGAGTTTTCCTAGGGAAAATTGAAGAGACCATAACTTTTGAAAAATTCGACCAATTTTGGCTCAAAAAGAGTCATTCCTAGATGATTTGGATGTTCTAAACACAATGGAATAGGTTTCAGAGGCAGAAAGGCACTTTTGTACGTGATTTTTCTACGTTGAAGTTTAAGGAAGCTTAGGGCCACCAGGAAAGGAGGTCAAGCCTAGATCAACTGAAGTCCAATTGCAGAGCTTGGATAGTCATTTTTGGGGTTTTTGGGTCTTATGAATCCAATGGAGCAAGTTGCAAAGACATTGGATCATTGAAGGTGCATGTAATCATAGAATTGACCAGTAATCCAAAGAGGGCCTAGCCATTGAAGCAGGTCCAAGGAGATGTAGCCCAGGAAGGGTGAACTCCTTTATCAGCTTTATGTTATGAGTTGTTTTGTTTTACTTCTATGCAATTTAATTGTTGTATATTTGTTTTAAACAACTAATTAAACTCATAAATTTATCATAAAAGACACTCAACACTTGACACATAATTCCTCACATTTTGGTTAATTTGAGATGATCCTAAACACAATTTTTTTAATTCTGATGAGGGAGCTTGCATAGCATTAACAAGTTTTCCCAACATTTAGATCAATATAAGATGGCAGGGAGATTCCTTTAATGAAGCGTGGAAAGCATGGTGGGATGCAACACACCCTACAATGCTCAGGAACCTCCCTCTTTTGGTCAACTGGGGTATCTGGTTAGGTAGGAACCTAGATTTTTTCTAGGAATTAAATAAGCCCTAGGTTCTTATCAGTGCTCAAACATTCACTGTTTATAATATGATACCCGACGAGGATAAAAATAAGAAGACTCGAAATATTTGTGCTAAATCAGTAGACAAATTTTTTCCTTTGGTTTGTTTTGATGGTCAACACAACAAGATGGTTGTGGAGGTGGTGTAGTTATGTTCTTAAATGAAGAAAATTCCTTCAAAATGAAGATGGGACTAGGTAAGGGAACAAACAATTATGTAGAGCTAAACAATCTTAGGCTTTTGCTCCTATTTTCCCTTGAGAAAGGATGTTAGAAACTTCAGATATTTGGTGATTCTAAAATCATCATTAACTGGTTCAATCAACAGTCTAATTTTCACGTGCACACACTCAGGAATCTGCTGGAAGAAGTGTTATTATTAAAATTCCAAGGAAAGAAATCAAATTTCTGACAGCTTATCCAAAGAAGCAGTGCAACAAGTATTTGGTTCTTGGATGATTACAGAACAAAGATGACATTATTAATATCAATATTATCATCGACCTTTTACCGAGAATCAACCACAAGATGCATCTCCTACATGATCCCTCACATGTTATTCTGGATGTTTATGTTTATTTTTATTATACAGATGTAATTATTACGCTGATAGCTTGTGTATATTTTAGTATGTTTTTGTTTTATGGACTTGTACTAGTTCCATCATATCTTTTTGGATTTTGTTATAGTAATGTGATCAACAAATGATCACCTGTTTTTATATATGCTCCTTTAAACAATCCATATCATGTAATTTTCAATATATTATATAATGAAAGTTACGTTTTTTCCTACAAATATACTTTGTCGCATTAAGATTATTGATATACATCATTAATTTTTTAGTATTTATGGTTGACAAAATTTTCTTGGGGTGGTTTGAGTAAACTTGATTGTGTCAAGTTATTGGATATTTTCAAGCTCCAAGTTTATGAGAAGTCATGGTTTTTCCCATGATATTCATCTCTATTGTAGTCTATTTAAAGAGGAAAGACTCTAGTTAAATTGGTCATGGTGATCAGTGGGATCCCAACTATGGTGTGTTTAGACACCACCACTTCTCTCGATGTTTTGTGATCCTAACAACCAGTATCATAGTAGAGTAATATGAAGAGAAATCATGAGGAAATTTCCTATAGTGGGTCTCCTAGACCTGCGAAGCATAAACTAGAGATGGAATGCCAGGGATGGTGAACAACCTTCGCGCCACTAGATTGAGGCATGTGATTTGTAGAGGCAAGAAATGATCTTGATTGTACATGTGTGGCCGACAATTAGGTAAATGTTCAGTAGTAGCAAGAAAATCCAAGAAGAGGACGCACAATGATAATGAGGATGCAGATGAATAACATAGGTTGGAGATATAAGGAGAAATAGTTCAATTAGTAAGAAAGTCTGGTCAAGATATTGACGCAGGGTAACCCCTGCATAACCCAGAATCTTTGCTCTCATGCATATACAAAATGCATCTCCAATAAATGCCCAGATAAGACTCCGAGACTGGCAATTTCAACTCCATTAAATCTCGCTCCACACTTTCTAACTCCCTTAAAATTCCCATCTGGGCAACTCATAATAACATGAAAACTTCTATTAACCAATACCCAGAATTTAACATACCTTGTTATCTCTGCAAATTTATAATTCGCTTTCCACCTTATTCAGATCTAACAAATACTGTCACTATTCGATTTTCACTATGCCAATTACCCAATTCAGGCTATGATTAAAAATCGAATGTTCATAATAATTGACCCACGCACTTACCATTCCGTCTCTACGCTTTGTGAGTCCATATCTCCATGCCTTGGATCTCACACAATCTATAAGTTTCGCTCCAACCTTCTTATACGCAGAATACATACACGGAGACCCTTCAATTGATTGCTGCCACGACGCCTTCGTTCGATCTCACCCAATGTCCTGCGTGCGATCTTCCATTGCATAACTCAGATTTCATTATAATTCGAAAACATTAAACATGACTTACCAACACATCACCTTAATTATGTATCTGCCTCTGCGCCTGGACTTGACATTCATTACAATTCCGTTCCAACCTCCACCATCCGATCCCGCTCAAATCAATTCGCAAATCGCAATTCCAATGCGTTCTCCAACCATCGGCAGCTTTCACAGCTCCGATGCGATGACTTCCTCCTATGATAAATTTCCGATGCGATCAATCGGAAATTGTAATCGCAGACATCGCTTCCCATAAGCAATGAGATGCTTCCCGGACCCGATTCGCAATTCAACAAAACTTTATAATCTTATCGCATCCGTCTCCGTTCGATGCGATCAATCGGCGATCGGAGATCGCTCGTTGCAGAGACTTGTTTCACTACTGTTGGCGAATTCCACAATACCGATGCGAGATTTCTGGACCCGATCCCATTTCAAACCTGACTTATATCATTTCGCATCCGTTTCTACTATTAGATGTTACGATATGGAACACCTTCCCTCGCCCGATGCGATGAATTAAAAAATCGATATATTTACTATTTCAAATCACCAAAAGGTTCCGCGAAGTATTACTTTGCCCAGTTCTCTATATTTACGGGATTTTCTACTTGCGGACTCAGCTAAGACATGTTTGCATTAATCACAGGGATTTTTACAGTTTATAATAAAAACACACTAACAGCCACAATTTCAAGTAATACATAAAGAAACCAATGTCCAAGCTTCACGGGCTCGTTATACAAAGAGGCACACAACATTAAATTCATTCGATTAGGCACAAATCACAATTGCATTTGTAATATTCAGAAAAACGAAATAGAGTTCAGTCTTTGGCCCAGTTACACAAAAGAAAGATCCCTGTTTTACACAAACACAGTCTTCACACAATTCTGAGCTTTTCGCTCCACTCCAAACCTCACTCTCTCGCACAGCCTCTCTAATCTCTCCTACTCAACATTTTTCCTCCTTTTTATTATTAACTCGAATAATTCCCCTAAAATTTCTAACAACATTCTTCTACTTCCAGAAATATAACAACAATCCTCTATCTCTTAGCTCTCGTGCACACCTATACTAACAGCTCTTATCTCTATCCTAAAATAAGACAGTCTCTTATTTATTACAATAACAAACTATTTGAGAAGTCCAACCTTCTCAGTAAAACTGATTTTGACCCATAGTCAGTGAATTTCACCCTGTTTAGCCACAACATGTGAACAAGTCTTCACATTGCTGGCTAATCCCGATGCTCCTGCATCAAATATGGACTGACAAAGCTAGAGATGTAGCAAGAGAGTGGTGGTATGGATGAGAAAACAAATAGAGTCAATGGTTTGATAATAGTGAAGGAGTCACTCTGTGATGAGAGCTATAGTGGTGTAATAACACTAGTGGCGAGTTAACAATCTAAGGATTTTGGTCCAAGGAAGGTTTATTTCCCCAAGAAGTTGTAAGACTTGTTGTTTAGGCATACATGTTCTACAAGAGCACGCATTGTTGTAAGGCCTTAAGATGTTGATTAGACATACATGTAGTGCAATGACACTTGGAGTCATCAAGTGGTGGAATGGACCACTTGGATACGTACCAGGGTAAGTGTACTAGTATCCTACATTGAAGGGGAAAATATGAGATCTTAGTTTAGATGATTGATGAATGATTGGAACCAATTTAATCTCTCTGAGTCAAGTTTAAATGGTAGATTTTTGGGGTGGTTCGAGCAAACTTGACTTCATAAAGTTACCAAAAATTTTCAAGTTATGAGAATCCATGATTTTTCCCGCGGTATTCATCTCCATTGTAGCCTATTTAAAGGAGGAAAGACTTCAGGTAAATTTATAGTGGTGACCAATAAGATCCCAACAATCGTGTGTGTAGACACTACCACTTCTCTCTATGTTTAGTGATCCTAACAAATTTTTAAAAACATTTTCATAAAAACTCATTTTTAATATAAAAATTGTTTTCCTCTCTTATTAATCCTTTTTATTCTCTTTTTTAACACATATTTCATTAAAATTGGAAATATTTTATTACAAGGACATCACTAGAATTGAGATTTTTGGTTATTTTGAAATTCTAGATCCACTATTTACTTCCAAATATAAATTGGAAATATTTTATTACAAGGACATCACTAGAATTGAGATTTTTGGTTATTTTGAAATTCTAGATCCACTATTTACTTCCAAATATAATGAAATATGTGTTTTTTATTTATTCCTTCATTTCATTGTTTCTTTACTTGTAAATACATTATTCATACAGTATTTACTTTACTTATAAATATAATATTCAAAATTTCTGTGTGAATATGAATAAACTCAATTTATACTACTTTTTCTTTTATCAGAAAGAAAAGCTGAATTGTATTATAATGAGTGTGTATAATAGATCATTCATACAAAATATGAGGAATATAGTCCAAAGGAGTCTGATCAGAGCATATAGCCTGGACACATTAGCAGACCATCCAGCACCAGTTGGGACAAAAAAAAAAACGGATATAGTTGTGACATAAAACAGATACATACATATGCCTTGACAGATCTTGACAATCCAAACAGATGTAAACATATGCCAGGACAGATCTAAGGAGAAAAGCAAAAGAAAAGCACAGAGGAGACAAAAAAAAAGGGGGGAGTCAGAATCCCGGAATACAAAAGTCCTGTATGATATAGGAATCCTTGCCAATAGAAATTTTCAAGGACCATGCACCAGAATCCATAAGGAGCGCCTCCTTAGATAGGTGATCCGCACACAGGTTCCAAACTCTGTAGATATGCTGAATTGTAGACTCCTGCAAACATCTCCAGAAAAACATTATCCGATCCATCCACACAGAGAGGTGAGGGCAGCCTACAAAACCTTTTCCATTTACATGATCCACCATTGTTTTGGAATCCCCGTAAACATAGATGGTTTTGATGTCAAGAAAGCAACAAAAAGTGAGGAGAGCCGCAAGGGCCTTGGCCTCAGCCAGATTGTTTGTGCCCACACCTGCATTCCAAGAGAGATGATATTGAAGATTCTCATCCATTTGAATGAACACACCTGCACCACATGAATTTTGTTGGGATGTGCCATTGAAAAAAGCCCTTGGGGTCCTGAACGAAGGAGGAACCTGCACATTTCTATTACCAGCACTAGAATTTGAAAGGATTTTGGGGATAGAATCATAGATGAGAATTATACTTTGACAAATATCCTTCAGAGGTTCCTTTGCAGCGATAAAAAGTTTGTTATTTCTCCATCTCCAGGCACACCATAAGACAATTAAAATGATCGGTCTCCACGATTCTTTTTGCTGGCTCCACCATATAAAAGCTTCTTGGGAAGAGGCATGAGAAACCAGAGGGAATCCATAAAGACTTGCCAAAACCTGCCATATTTCCAAGAGAGAGTTGCACTTGAAGAACATGTGAAAGTTTGTTTCTTCGGCTGATTCACACATACAACATCTACTCGGCCCATGCCACTGCCTCTTCATCAAATTCTCCCAAGATAAATTCTTATTATAAAACACCAGCCATGAAAAATATATCATTTTGGGAGAGCAGCCCGATTTCCAGAATGCCGATGGGAAAATAGCTGAGAGCGCAGGCTTCGTACTGATCATAAGAGCATAAATATCCTTTACACACAACTAAGAATTAGCAGATGACGCATTCCATACCAAATAATCCTGTGGGATAGATTGGAAGAAGCCACAATTTCTCAGAGAATTCCAGACAGGGGTCCATAGGCATTTTATGGATTGTGGAAGGCCAAGGTCATCAGCGGATTTCCAGATTGGAAGCGGGCTATGCCATCCCGCGATCAATTTATCCCATGTAAAAAAACCTTTGCAGTGAAGGAAGAGTAAAATCTTTTCAGGAATAGAAATGCGTTCACGTCCAGACAAAATGGGGTCAACTCCAATAAGAATTCTACTGCCCGACTGAAGACACCATTTCAAATGCTTTAAGAAAAATTTCTCCAACTTTCGAAAGCTGAGCCATATGGCAGATCCATATTTTGTTCCAATCCTTCCCAAACGATACCAATATTCTAGGCCTTTACCGCGCATATATTTCACTTTGATGATATTGCTCCATGATCCCTCACCGAAGATGCCCCTCCATAAAGATTTGCATAGGAGCGCCTTTCCAAAGGTCCTCGAGTCCAGCAGGCCCCAACCACCAGCAGACTTCGGTCTCGAAATTTTGTCCAGGGCAGTGAGGTGATAACTTCCTTTAGTTTTGTTGCCGCCCCAAATAAAATTGGCAGAGATCTTATTCATTTTCTGAACAATGCTAGCCGGGAGGAAAAAAATATGGGCCCAGTAGACAACAAGTTGCGAGAGGACTGCCCTAGTTAAGACGATTCTTCCAGCCAAAGATAAGCATCTGAATTGCCAAGCGGATATCCTTTTATAACTCAATTTATACTACTTAGTCATAAAAAATGACTATTTACTTATTTAATTAAGAATTTATTATAAATCATTAGAATTTAATATCTTATAATCATTATCCGAATGAGATAGAAGTACTCAACTCACAATTTTAAATTACTTGATTTCATGGTTTCTTTACTTCTAAATACATTATTCATACAATATTTATTTATAAATATAATATTCAAAATTTCTTTGTAAATATAAATAAATTCCATAAACACTACTTACTCCTAAGAAATGACCATTTACTTATTTAATTAAGAATTTATAATAAATCACAAAAATTTAGTATCTTATAATCATTATCCAAATGTGGTAGAGGTACTCATCTCACCATTTTAAATTACCACATGCAAAAACACTTGAACGGAGAAATTTTGCAAATGTAAGCATACATGATTTCATTAATTAATATAAATGAATTGCAAATAGTTTTTCCGTCCACGTGTGTGATGTTGTTAAGAAATATGGTGTAAGAAAGAATATAATAACATAACACCAAATCATTTCTTATATATATAGTATCAATATCCTCTATTGATGCCTAATGTTGCTAAGGAAGTTGGTATTGAATAGAGAATCAATAATTAAAACACTAATTCCTCAACTCTTATACAAGAAAATTAAGCAAGTATATGAAAAGGTGTAAAAAATATTTTTGGCGGGAAAGAATAAAAAATTACCTTTTTATTATATTTAATCCAGCATATCCAACCTTCTATTAAATATGTCATTTTATGTGGTTTTAGTTTTCTTTATGGTTTTTGTATTAAAAATAGGTGTATCATAATTCCAAGTCTTTTAATACCTCAGATTGGTTTTGATTGTCTTTTAATACCTCAGATTAGTTTTGAAAAAATCAATTTAAGAGATGTATGATAATTAATTTTGATCATGTTAATAAGGACTAAAGGGATTGTGGTTCGTTTCGTTATAAGTGTGTTTGCGCATTTCTCTTATAATATTTTGTTTTCTTTAATGTACAAATTTAATTATGTTTTGGTGTTGTTATGAGATGTGAGATAAATATATTTGTTAATTTTAAATGAGGAATGAAAAATTAATAAGGATGTAAATATGTTTTGTTTAATTAATGAGAATTTGTTAAATGATCTAGGGAAGTGTAGAGCATAGCATTAGCTATGATATTATAAGTGGAAAGTGGCTAGGGGATTTAGGACTTTTCGTTGATTTACTGAGTTAAAAGTAGCTTGTTAGTTTAGGTAAAAATTTTCAGTTAACACATGTAAATTATAATTATGTAGAAAATAGAGAACAACAAAATAAAAAATTATAAATCATTAGAAAATAGAGAATAACGAAATAAAAAATCATAAATCACAACTGACACAAGATATATCTTGGGAAAATCTGTCGAGAGAAAACTCAGCCAGAAAGTGAGGTCATTATGTCTTTTTTCTCTAAAGAGAATATGGTTGCAAGTAAAAATAAGGCATATGGTTTGTGGGTTACTACAATGCATAAATCCTCTTTGTGTACTCTCTCCACATTCTTCTTGGCTACTCTGCTCATTATGGAACAAAATGCAGCCGAAAAGAATGGAACCTCTTTTCTTCATAGTGGCCCCATTATAACACAACTTGATAGCCTACTAGAGGTTAGGTTTGACTCCTTCAACTCTTAACTAGAGTTACAATATGGACTTTTCTAGAATCTTCTTCATCATGATCATGTGGCTAGCCCCTTTTCCATGAGTAAACGGGGCTGACATGGCATCCCCTCAAATTATCGTGGTGAAAATAACAAGGTCAACTTTCCAGTGGCATAACTTCTGCATATGGACTCTGATTTAGATGATTCTTGCACCATTGAAAAGGTATCTATGTGTAGAATAGGAAAAAAAGTGCTACTATAAAATTGAAAAAATTTACCCAAAAAAGTATTGCTTGATGCCTCAAACTACTCGAGGAAGAGTTCAAACCTCAATTTTCCAATCTGTTTCCCACTGGTAAAAATGGTCTTGTGAGCTGATTCCTCCACTTTTTCCACTCAAAATGCATCAAGACAGATGAAAAACAATATAATGATCAAATATCGACAAGAGGATAAGAGACCTTATGTTCAAACCTCTTATCTTGGCTAGAGTAGTTCATGGAGAGTAGAGTTGTTGATGGAGATACTAGACTAGTGTAACTATTGTTGAGTCCTCAACATTACCATTATTTCACATTCGTTTCCTTAACTTTGGATCACCTCCCATTTTTCCATAACCTTGTATTAGAACTATTTTAATGTTTATATGTGGGATTAGGATCCATATTTTCTAATTAATCTATTTTAGTATTTTAAGTGATTTTATGATTAAATCTTAGAAGAAAAACATTTTTTTCACTTATCCTCGAAAGTTGGATGAGTTTGGTGATAATTATAGGTATATTTGGAGATTTAAATAATGCACATTTTCACAAGAATGCACATTTCCACTGGCTAGCCTAAAATTCAAATTCCATCTTCAATCATGGAAGATTTGTCATGGATTTGGATCATCATCAACTATCTTGGATGTGGAAGGAATCTTGGACCATAAATAGGAGTAGTTTGATTAATTTTAAATTATTAGCAAAGATCTTGTAATTATTTACTAGTTGATTTTTAGTTTCTAATAATTAGTAAATGGTTGTAACCACAAGAGAGATTTGTGGATCTAAATTAATTATTGTTTGTCCTACTCTCAAAATAACTTTATGTAAAAATAAGAATTCCTTCTCCATTTCAAATGGAGGATCCTTGGAGTGTATGTCCAAATTATCATTCTTTAATTCTATTAATAGTATGGTTTGATTTACTTTGCAATGTTATAGATTAGGTTGCTTCTTTGTTATTGGGAGAATTGAGCTCACTCCAAAAAGATCATGGTACCACTTTTATTTCATATGTATTCATTTATTCTTTGTGCAAGTTTGTTTCCTTTTATCAAATCTTGTTAATGATAGGAGTAATGATTCATGGAAAGAAAAAATATCATCCATATCAAAAGTCTATAACTTGGTGGCAACATGGTCTAAGTAGTATGATGGTGTTCAAGTACATGGTCATTGCCAATATTGAATTAGTTCGCTTTGAAATTTATGAAATATGTTGTGTTTTATTTATGCAAGTTAATTCCTAGCTACATGAAATAGTCCACTTAAATTGTTTTTCAATGAATGAATTTTTTTTTGCATGAACACCCTGAATATCATGAGTTAAAGATTGTGATGATTTATAGATCTACAATTCATGCAAATTTCAATTCAAGTGAATTATGTACTCTTGTATCATTAGATAATCTGTCGATTTGTAGCTTACTATATAGTTTAGAGTCTTTTTCTATTAGAGTAGAATTTGATCCTACACATATAGTTCTTGCATCCCACAAGCTTACATAACTTGGATTGATAATTAAAATGTAACAAAATTTATACATATAAATTTACTAACATTTTTCTAAAGAGATTAGAGCATCCATAGTTTGGTTCTTTAATTTTTCATTTTTGTTTTTGCGCATGATTTTTTGTGTGTCAATGTTTACGATTTGGAGTAGGACAATTTGTAAGACAAGATGTAAGAACCTATGAATTCACTTTAGCGAATTTCTCTAAAACTTTGTCATGTTGATATTGTGTTCTTAATTCATAGGAAGGAGAAACTAACTCATGTTAAAGGATAACCTGGTGATATTGGGTATTAATAGAATGAGGAGATCAAGTACATGATGGGTAATGTGTTTTACTCTAAAATTAATTTCATTTCATTTTTAATGAATAAAAGTCGGGGTAGAAAAGTAGATTTTTTATAAATTTCAATCATTTGTTGAATATTGTGTTGTCATTGACGTCAAAGGTAGGGGGAGGCTCAGAATGCTGAAGTTGTGGTATATTTCTCGAAATATCATTGTCATTGATGTCAAATATCTAGATGAATATTGTTGGAAATATTGTTTGGATACCTATATTTTTTATGGAGCCCAATTTGGATACCCTATCTTTGAAGGCCTTTCTATCCTAAATACCTAGCTCAAATGATAGCAAAGGATATATAGTTGAAAATATAATTTTGAGTCCTTTCTAATGGTATATGGCACCCCTGTAGCTCTATAGGAATGAGAAGATATGAAATATTTTGTTAGCTCAACCCAACAAGCTTTACAAGTCATCCCCATAAATGAATAGAAACACTATAAATAAAGGATAGATGAGTGAATTTGAAGACTATCCAAACAAGGATAGATTTTAGATGTGTAGCAGAAGCTGGGGAATAATGTTTGGGCCTTAAAAGTGAAGCAAAAATGTGATTTGTGGAGTGAACGAGTCAGCTTGGAATCTACACTATAACTTTTCTTATGGGATGTTTCAAACTATTAAACTTGGAGGAGATAGAGGGAATATCCTCATTACTATGGTATAAATTTTATACCCTTTTCACGATACGTTTAGAGATATGCTTTGAAGAAGTTAGGGTTCCTAAATGCTCCTAAATTTTGCTTCAAACAAGTCAACTTTTCATTTTCATTATAAATTTATTTTTGAGATGTTTCAGACTATGAAATATTGAGTAGACAAAGAATATATCTCTAGGTACCTATAGTAGAAATTTCATACTTTTTTTGTTATAATTTTGGAGATATGCTTTGAGGAAGTTAGGCTTCTTGAATGCTCCTAAAATCTACTTCAAATGGGTCAACATGGAATTTTAGTTATAACTTTCATTTTGAGACTTTTCAGATTATGAAATATTGAGGAGACATAGAATATATCTCTATGTACCTATGATATAAATTACATACTTTGTTTATATATAATTTTGGAGCTATGCTCTAAGGAAGTTAGGTTTCTCGAATGCTCCTGAAATCTACTTCAAACAGGTCAAATTGGAATTTTCACTATAAATTTATCTATTTGATGTTTTGGGATGACATATTCAAGAGAGAGAGAGAATATTTAGATATGTATGGTATAAATTTTATAGTTTGCTTCACTATAATTTCAGATATAATCCCTGTGGAAGTTATGCATCTTGTATGCTCCTGAAATCCGCTTTAAACATATTAGCTTGGCACCTGTGCTATAACTTTCCTTCTCTGATTTTTAAGTTCATGGCACTTGTAGGAGAAACATGGGAGATATTTGTGTACCCGTGGTAGAAATATAAGATTTTACTTCATTGTAAGTTAGGAGATATGATCTGAGGAAGTTAGGGTTTCTAAATGTTCTTGAAATATGCGTCAAAGGTCAACCTGACATTTTTTCTATAACTTTCATTTTGATATGTTCATGATGTCAAATATTGAGGGGAGAAAGAGGGTATCTCTTGGTTCTTGTGACATAAATTTTAGACTTTGTTTCATTATAATTTTAGAGATATACTTTGAGGAAGTTTGGATTCTTTAATGCTCCTGAAATCTGATTCAAACAAGCCATCTTAGAATTTTTCTATAAGTTTCTTTATGATATACTTCAAACTATGTTATCTTGAGGAGGTAGAGATTAGAACTCTAGGTACTTGAGATAGAAATTTTAGAGTTTGGGTTGCTATAATTTTGGATATATTCCCTATGGAAGTTAGAGTTCTTAAATGCTCCAGAAATTTGTTTCAGACATGTCAATTTTTTCATTTTTGCTTTAACTTATTTTTTGGGAATTTTCATATAGTGAAAATTTTAGCAATCCAAGGAGACATACAAAATTTCTTCAAGTAAATTTTAGAGCTATATTTTCAAAATTGGATATGTGGCATGTTGTAGAAGTTCATTCTCGAGAAGAGGAGAAAACAACAAGTTTTGGGAGAAGCATACTTGGTGAAGGAAGAAGCAACCAATAGACCTAATAAGGGTAGAAGAAACAAGTAGACATGGTGAAGGAATAAGTATCTACGATACCTATTGAAGGAAAAATAAACAAGCAGACATGGTGAAGACATAAGTAGCTAACAAAACTAGTGAAGGAAGAAGCAATAAGTGGACCTAGTGAAGGAAGAAGCAACAAGTAGACCTGGTGAAGGATGAAGTAGGTAAAAAACCTGGTGAAGGAAGAAGAAACAAGCATACTTAATGACGTACATTGGTGCCTACAAATCTTGCAACAAAGGGGATTTGTGTCTCCTTTATTACATTTGCTGGTGAAAACTTCATTCCTAGAACTCCATTTTTTTGGAATATGTATTTGTATATGCATATACATATGCATATTAAAGCATGTTTTTTCTCGTTTCCATAACAACACATTGTATTTTATATTGATTTGACATCTCATATGTCAGAGTGCCTATCTCCTTATTAATTCAAGGTCCTTATCTCTCCTTATTGTCGTAGTGTAAAACATAAAGGGAAGTTGGATTCAACTTCATGGATGAGAGTGCACTTTGTATTCCTTTTTTTCCATATTGAACAATAGTCACACCTACTCCTTTTGTTTAATGAGAAATAGTGTTAGAAGAGTTTGAAAAATATAGTGTCGCTCATGTGATGGGAAACCCATCTAAAGGATTCAATTGGTAATCAATTGAATTTTAATTTGATGACTACATTGGTGTTTAGCTACCACAATTTAGAAGCAAGTTCCTATCCAATCCCAAGTGCTTTGATTTCTAGTTGAAATACCAACAAATATACTTGTTGATGAAATTTTGATTGAGTTTGGGTTGATTTCATGCAGTACAAAGTTGTTTTGATGCTTAGAGAGTTGAATTGTAAAATATTTATATTTTGCAAGGATAATCAAACACCAAGAATTGTAAACAATTTTAAGTTTGTATTACAATGAACATATAATTTTAGTAGAGGATCTATGTTGGTGAAGGGAATGGACTATAATTCACTCATTTAAAGATTAGTCATACATGTACAACCCTTATTGTGTACAATAAAGAGAAAATAGACACACATATTCTAAGAACATAAATATAAATCAAAATCTCCAAGAAGTAAAAAGTATAGAGCTCTCTGTATGATTGTGACATGCATTATGTATTGAAAAATAGTTCATAAAACACTCTGTCTGTATAAGGAGCCAATGAACAATGCACAAGGGTGACAATGTGTATGCATTGATAAAAACATTGAATACCTTATGCATCATATGCTCGCTATAAAAGAGGAACATGAAATCAATCCACTAATGAATATATACTTTCAACCAAAACCATAAATACCATTTAAAACAACATGGATACCCTACTACTCAACTTTTCATGGCCCACAACTTTATGCCATCAAGGAAAAAGTATGCAATGATACAATACTCAAAACAATCAACAAGAATCCCAAATATACCATGCAAGTATTGGGTATTGGTTCTTGAATCACTAAATTATCATAACCATGACCATGCCCAAACTGCATGAAACTATAATAGCGAGCCAAGGTTAGGTTACAACTCCATCCAAGTGTTGTGGATAAAAAAATAGAAGGAATGGTTTTGAGTTGTTTTCTTTTGCCTCAAATCACAGCACCTAAAATGAGGATTTGATTGAGATCACTTCCTAAAACTAAATTAAGAGAATCACATCTATTCCATGTGTAGGGTTGGGACCTTGGGTCAAGGCTTCAAGGATAAATTAGAATAGTTGTAAGGTAACAACAACAAGCATGCCAATAGAATACTTATATCTTAAGGATCTGTAGTAGCTCGAATGAATTTTGACCTCTTCATGGATACTTGACTTCAAAAAATAACAAAACAAACTACAAATACTGTGTTGAAACCACTAGGGTAACATGATTTGAAATTTGGAGACTTAAAAGACACATATAACACCTATTGCAAATTTTATTTAGGCATGCAAAACACAAAAATAATATAGGAAAGCAATAGTTTGTTAGGCCTATCTTCATTTGAATATGATTAGAATGTTTAGGTTGTTTATTTTCCAATTGTTTATAGGCTTAAAATCCACGAACACTACTAGAAAATTGATTTCCAATGCAACATTATTTGAAAGATCTTGGGGCATTTTACTAAGTTTAGTTTTCATCCACAAATGATATGCACTTAAATCTGATAAGGTAGAACCAATATCAAGAGCATGGCTAGTATCCCAATCCATGATACAAAAATAAGATCTAGGTAATGACTAATCCAAACCTCAAAAGCAAGAGTACATAGAAATCTCAATTTCAAAGGTGGAGTTTCAAAAATAAATCCTAACTATGATATGCCTAAAATAACAAGGAAAATTCAGGACATGAGGTAGGGAAAATCCATTGTAGAATCAACCATCACTACAATTTCCTACTTTCCTAATTCGACATTAAAATCCTAGTATAGGATGGCTAAATGGTACCATGCAAACCAAGAATTCTTGATATTGAATCCCGATACAATTGGTACCTGGTAGAGGGTGAAATCATAGAATCATTTTCCAATGTTTGTAACTTGTATGTTTCTTACAATTTATGTGTTTGCACCCAGATTTGGCATGGTTTAGACCTTAGTTTCAACCTTGCCATATATTTTTTTGGTTTATACTTGCACTTAGGCACAGGTAGACACAAAGATGCTTGTAGTTAGAATTTAACTACTCCTATGAACTAACTATATTTGTTTCCACTACAGTTACTAAAACAATCAATATATATATATCACATTGAATAGCCATTTGTAGAGAACAATAATAGTATGTAATTAGACTATTGACCATACACATCCATATTTAAACACTTCATATCAATAATCCTCCATGAGTCATATCCTCATTGCGAATAAGAGGTATCATACCACAAATCACATCAAAAACATCTAATATTTCCATAATCAACAAAAAATAATAATTGCAACATCATAAGTAAACCATGAACCACAACTCCTCAAACGTAGACATAGATAAACAATTAATCAAAAATTTGTAGAAGTATCTTTGCCATAATGCACTCAATGAACATTCCTTGTAATTCCTTAAAGAACTATAGATTAAAAAATCATATTCCAAAGCGAAAAGTTTATTAAGTTGAAAGAAGCAAAAAAAAAAATCAAAGAATAACTTCATTTATTTCAAAATCATATCAATAATAACCATTTTAAACAAACTCAACAAAAAACATAACAAGCTCATAATGTGTAAACCTATTAATGATTAGTGGTAATGGTGTCCACTTGAATATTTTAGATTACTACCAATAGTGAACACATTAACTAAGTCAATTGTGAGAAGTTGCCGGTGATACCAAAATACCTAAAGTTTGGAGCTATACTGGGATGCATATTGACTTGTTGGAAATGCCATATGGATTTAATTTTCATGTTGAATGAGTGACATTCAAAAGGTTTGATGTAATTAATAATCTCATTAAATGCAATTAAGAATAATGTTTTTTTTTTAAAATAAGAAAACAAATTATGAAAATGTTTTTTGTTGTGTTATAAGTAAAAAACAAAAATACTATCATATTTATGAGGTATAAATTAACTTACTTTTATAAACCTTAATCTTATCAAATCTCAAATTTAAATTTTATTAAAAAAAACTTAAAAATATAAATAAAAATATATAAATAAACCCCATATAAAACATAACTTAATGTAAATATAATTTAATAATAAAAAGAAAAATAAAACAACTTATCCCAATCCATCCCATTAAAACAAATTTAATCAAAACAATATAATACTCAACCCTTGTTTTTATTAATATGAAATTTAATCCCGTTTTTAATCGATCTTTCTAAAAAAAAATATCATTACTTATTCATAGATTCATCATTCTCCCCATATTATTATTAATAATGAGATTTTACAACATAATCACAGATTCACCATTCTCCAACCATGAAGTGCTAATCTCTATTTTAAAATTAGTTTTTCCTACAATTTCGTCTGTCTAAATATAGAACATTTTAATCCGACTTTAAAATATTGTCTAGTATCGTTCCATGCCATATGGATATTATGTTATATTTTCATTTCCATAAGATATGGATGATCATGGGTTTTAACACTGTAATATACTCGTATTAATAACTATCACTATCCTAGATTATGTAGTGCTGCTACGTTCTGAAAATCATGATTACCTACTATTATTAATGAAATTCGAAGATTAGATGCGTCTGGAAATGGTGACCTTCAAGCCATGAGCCATAGAAAGAATGGTCATCATTCTATACTTGACAGGATGCTCCGGAACCAAATGGAATTCGAAGAATCTGCATAGAATGGCTGCCGTCATCTTCATCTGCAGGTAAGCAGAGTCTTTACCCAAACATATCCGTGGACCTGCCTGCAAGTATAACACATAAATGTTCGTTAGACTCTATGCATTCTCAGAATTAAGTCCAGAAGTTCATGAATTAATAGGAGTTTAGCGATGTGAAATTTAGTTCATTAAGGTGAAAAGGAAATGTTAAAATTTAACTAGATTGCAGATGGTGGAAATATGGAAATATTTTAGAATTTTATTGAGAAGAGATAAGTTAAGTGGCCTATTTTCAATCTCTGAAATAATAGAATATTTTCAAAATATGTAATGATATAAATATGATTTAAGAAAAAGTGGTTAAAACATATAAATTAATAAATGTTTTAAGTTGTATTTTAGGAAACTAGGTTGAGATTTAGTTATGGATAGTTTTTTATTAGATGGAAAAAGACAAATTTACTCACAATGGGATGTTGATCACCGTGATTGTTATAGGCTTGGTGGAGAGTGAATGACTCTGGGGAAGTTTAATTCCCCAAAGTGGTTTCTATCCTCAATTTCTCCCCTTGAGATTTGAACATGTAACTATACAAGATTTGAACATGTAACTATACAAGAGTAAACCCCAAACCCAAGCAAACTAACTAGTCTACACTTATGGCTTACTACATTAACAAACACATAAAAAAACCTAAATTAAACTTAATTTGATTGTATGCCAATATTGGAAATATTTTAGAATGAGATGAAGTGAAATTCAAAAAAATTTGACCTCACTCTCACTCTTGTCCATCAAATTCATTCAAAACACTTTCATGAATCCACAAATAAGATAAAAATGACTACAAAAACCATAAATATGTACCTGAAAGGCTGTGAACTTGAAAGGAGAAATATGCTGGAGTGCTCCGTCTTTGAACCATCTTTCAGGTTTGAACTCACATGCATCTGAACCCCAAATGGATTCCATGCGTCCCATAGAGTAGGGAACGTATGTTACCATTCCTCCTCTTTTCAAAATCGTCCCATCCGGAAGAACATCATCCTCCAAAATGCCCTTGGGATCCTACAGTCATAAATTTCTCTCTATTAGATATATATAAACATGGTAAGTATTGGGATCATATACATGAAAATATATTATATATATACCTGTGGAACAGCAGGGTATAAACGCAGGGTTTCTGTGATTGCAGCATACAAGTAAGTCAGCCTTCCCAAGGAATCATAGTTGAGAAGATTAGAAAATTGAGCGATACGTTCGTTAAAGGCCTGAAAATCTTCAGGGTGAGGTTGGATTAGGGTAACACCCTCTTCTCGCGCTCTCTGTGTCTCAAAATCGCATACTTCGTCATGCAGCTTTTGAGCTACTCGTGGATGAGTAATCATCATGTATGTAAACCAGGAGAGTGTAGCAGCAGTTGTATCGCGACCCGCAATCACAAAATTGAGAACTATGTCTCTCAGGTTTTTGTCTGTCAATTTGCTTTCTGGATCGTCGCCTAGCTCTATAAATCTCGACAGTATGTCAGCTTTTATCTGCGTTAGAATTATGACTACATCAATACTACAATTGAGGCAGGATGACAAACGATTGGGTCAGCCTTGCACTTACTACTACATCGATACTATTATCATTTATGATTTACCATTATCCTTTAAAACTCCGGAACAATTAGCATCCAAGGTGAAGTGATAACTTCAATTTTTAATGAGTTTTTTTATGGGTTAAATTTTGTTGAATTGAGGTTTTTGTGATCCATATTAATTTTATGAAAAGTTTTTCCGGGTAAATTATATGATAATATTTTTGTCGACGCATTTTAAATCAATGAGTGTGGTTCATCGTCAAGATAAGTGTTTAATGTCAAATTCATTTTTTTTAATGTGAGTTTTATTTTTATTTTTTAAAGGTAAAATTTTGTTTTGTTTTTGGTTTTTTTATTTATTCTATAATTTTGATAGTTTTTAAATGGATGAATTTTCCTAAACTATTTAATAATTAAGATTCTCATTCCACAATAAAACCTTTTCATAAATAAATTAAACGTTTATTTAATTTGGAAAAATTATTAAAAATTAATTTGAATGAATCATCTATTAGTTTGCTTTATAAAATTTTATATTTAATATGTTTAAATAACATTTTAATTAAATAATTAATTAAAATAATATAATTAATTAGTTAATTAAATATATTAAAATTAATTAATTGACTAATTTAATTTTATATGATAATGATGATTAACTTCTTTTAAGACCAATGGGTCCTATCTAACCTCAAGAAAATAAAAAAATTTCTAATTGTGATTCTTCAAAATGTTGTTTTTATGATCAAAAAGAAGGGAAAGAAGGGCTCCAAGATGGCTATAGCTGGGTTGGCTTAATAAGTCAAGAAGATTGAAAGTGTGGCAAAGGTTAGGGAATTGAGAGGGGATGTGAGTAAGAAGGGCTCCAAGATCACTATAGTTGGGTTGGCTTAATAAGTCAAGAAGATTGGCTGTGTGGCACATGTTAGGGAATTGAGAGCCCATGTGAGTAAGACTCGCGTAATGTAAAATAAAGTGTTTTTCATCTTCCACTTTCTTAATATGGCAAATCTGACAGATTCTATCATGACCAAGGGAATCTTTGGAGTAAACCACCACCCAGTTTCACTTTGAAGTTCATGAGAATTATTTATTATCTTAGCTATATTCATTTTTTTCTTAGTATTAGTCAACACAGAAAGATAATTATGATTATTGAGAGTAAAATTAATCACCTCCTTATAATATCTTAATTTTCTTTTATTAATATTTTTAAAATAAAATTTTTTATTTATTAAGTAAATAATTATAAAAAATTATTATATATATTACAAAACCTATCCACTAATAATAATAAAAATCATTATTTTTAATTATTAATATAATTTTATTTCAAAAATATAAAATATATAACCTTATAAAAAGTTCTTTTGACCCATAATTCATATACGTATACCAAAAACAATAAGACAACTCCATTTTATGGAAAAGGAATCGTTCAATTACAATCATCCATAATCAAACATATCTCCGTTAAAAAAATGTCATTTCACGAAATAAAAATTGCTAAATTTCAACTCTAGTAAGATGATTTTATATGTAAACACGCTGAATGCATGTATAGAGCACCTGCTACCTAGGTTTTTTTGTGTTTGCTAGGTTTCAACTCTAGTAAGATGATTTTATATGTAAACACGCTGAATGCATGTATAGAGCACCTGCTACCTAGGTTTTTTTGTGTTTGCTACCTAGTTTTTACTGACACAATAGATATGCAATTACGGTGGGAAAAAAAAAGAATTATATTACCTGAGCACGGTTCCCATTGGCCTTTGCTTGTTCAATCTCGGCTTTTCTTTTGCGAATCACAGAATAAGTGAAGTTATCGACTTTCTGTATGCTCTGATTTAACAAAGCCTCGGTTCCAATGCGAAGAAAACGCTTGACCCGCCACAGAGGGTCGATGAACCGCAGTGTCACCACAATGTTGGCCGTATCAAAAGCTCTTGCAAATGGGTTCTCAGGGAGCTGCAGAGACAGTGTGCCAATCTCCACGCCAAACCCAACTTTGCAAATAGAGTCTAGCGTCATTCTCATAAACAAATCCTGCACAGTGCAAACTATAAATCAAGAAAAGAGCAAATGGTGAAGGTAGGTGTAAAGATTACTGGTTCAAAATGATTATGAAAAAATTTTATGGGTAAAAATTTAACCATATTAAAGTTGGCCAGACTTAAACAGGTTGCCATTTAGGGTAATTTTGATTTAAATGTCCCAAGAATGTATACTATGCCATAAATTAATCATTCCAAACATCACATAAACTTGAAAAAAAAAAAAACTGAAATATACTTAAATTCCAAAATGTATCCTAATTACCTGCATGTCCAGAGACTGTTGATAAAGTGAGACACGTGAGAGAATATGAGCTAGTTTGAGAGCGTATTCTCTGAAAACTACTGTGCTAAAGTCCCTCAAGTTCTTTGAAGCGAATTCAAAGCTGGCAGTCTTACGTTGTTTCCTCCACATTTCTCCATCTGCATTGAAAATGCCATCGCCCAAAAGCACTTCCATGTAATACCTGTACGATTCGCCCTTCATCAACAACAGCAAGCCATATTATCATGTCAGGTTTCTTTGGTATTTTTCGGTAGGACTTGTCTAATTACGTTTTTTTGGAATTTTTTGTGTTGGAATTTGGCTAAAAAAATTGAGATGAAATTTTGATTTGTGTTGTTCAAATTGGTTTTTGATTGTATCTATGGATTCAACACTCTGTAAAATTTGGGGCTCAATAAATTGTTGTCTGATTTTAAAAAAAATTGACAGAAAAACTTACAAAAAATCACACTAAAAACAACTAGCTGTAGATTTCTAAAATGGTTTTGTAATCTAAACTATCAAGAAAAAAAAGAAAAATAAAAGAAAAATAAAAAATTCACCTCTTCTGAGTATAAATTCCAAAATATTATCAAAATCTACTCTTTAAAATCAAAAGAACTCTATGCATCATTTCAATTAAATCGATATTACCATTACCTACCTTGGGATAGTTCGAGAAATTAGTCTTGAGAACGTACTCGACATTGGTTGGGTTGACTGTGTAAGTGTAGTGACTGAATGGCATCGGAACGCTGATAGTTGAGGATTTAGAGAGGTATGCGAGGATCCAGTCGTGCATGTGATCATAGTTGAGGAGCTGCTCCGCCGCTGCACCTAAAAATGGCCATGTCTTGGGTCCCACCTTGTGCCTCTGACGCCATCTGTACATCCATAGCCATGACACCAACACGCCTATTGCCGTGACGCCCACGCTCATGCTCATACTCCTCTCGTTCTGGTTCAGTTCCATGTTCAGAATCATACCCATTGCTCGCTTATTTCGTTTGGACAAACGAAATGCTGAAGGACATAAATGCAGAACGAGTTCGCTGTAATCCGACAAATTGGGAATATGATAAAAGTATGAAAATGAGGATGTCGTGAATGGTAGTTGCGTGTTCCTTAGCCAAGCTGGCTTTCAACTTCCCTCGGTCACACTGGTCGTGTGCGCTGAGACACATTCATGCTTTTGTTGTTAACCTTTTTAACTAACCTTTTTCATGTGTTGGGGTTTTATCCATTCGAAAATTAAAAATCGTTGTATGAGATAGATATGAAAGGTTGATGTTATAGTAGAGTGCACAAGAGGTTAGAAGACATGTTGTAAGAGATTGTTATTGTCAAGGTTATGGTCAAAAGGGTTAGTAAAAGGAAATTAAATGCATTACTAGAGTTGAGTAAGAGTGTTTAGTTCTTAGTCTTTTTGTTATATACATTGATAAGCTAGAAGTATGTTTGGAAGATGTAGATTGTGTTGGCCCCATTCTCACTGATATGATTATAACTTTTTTCTTTATGTCAACGATATTCTTTTCACAAGGAACCATTACAATCTTGGCAAACAACTCAAAATCCTCCGAGGTTTTTTGCTTCAAGATGGATATGATTGTCAATACCAACAAAACTAAAGTCATGACAATTAAATCCAAAAAGATCACTTATGATACTTTCATTTATGACAATAGCTCCTTGGAGGAAGTTCCTTCATACAAATATATGGGAATTGGCATCCATCATAAGCTCAATTGGAATTATAACATTGAGAAAATGATAAATGGAGGTTGGAAAGCTTACTATGGGCTTGAAAACAATTGTAAGCTGACAAGATCTTTGGATTTGGGATTAAAAAAACTCCTCTTTAAGTCTCTAGCCACTCTAGTAATTTTATATGGATGTGACGTTTGTGGTTGCAGTATATCTAGAGAGTCATGGAGGAAGATTGAACACATTTGAAAGCAATTTATAACTTACAACCTAAAAATTAAAGGAAATACTCCCTACCCTATCCTTCTTATTGAAGCAAGCATTTACATCATTGAAAAGCATGACTATCACTAGGTATCTTATGTATAAGAAGAAGTTATACAACATAGATGCCAAGAGATTTCTTAAAACTACTTCTAACTCTAGCCAAAACCCCACCTTAGACTACCCAGTCTTGGCTAGACCATGGAGGAATAAAGGAGGAGGTCATCTTGCAGAATTTGGATAATATTAAAAATATTATTACTTCCAAATTTAAGGAGAAATTGTGGGGAAATAAAGAACTAGAGGGAAAAAGGAAATGATGATATTATAAGGGGGCAATCAACCCTAATCTTGAAAACCAAAATTATCTCTATGTCTTTACTAGTTTTAAGAAGAAAATGTACATTGCTAAGATTAGAACTAATTTTCATGAGCGATAATATACACCCCCTGATTTTTTTTGAATGTGTTTATAGAAGAGAGAGAGATATGAAAAATATTTGTTTGACATTGATAGTAGTAGCAACAATGAAATAACTCACAAAATAAAAATATTTAGAAAAAACCCACAAATTGATATAACTCAGATTTATTTTTAAAGTTGGGATTACAATGTATGATTAAAATGAACAATACCCACATAACCAAAATGATTTGGAAACACAATTCAAGCATACCCATTAAATGTGGAAATGCATAAGTCTAATTTTGAATTGAAATATGCAAAAGCATTGTAGCAACATTAGAAGCAGTATTGTGGCATGGCACTATAGCGAGCTCTAAAATACTTTTGTTGCCACAAATATTGTTAAACACACACATGGCAGAGACAAAATAGGAAAGATGAACATGAGATTCTATTTATTATTCACAATGATATACATTTATAGTACATTCATGTGACCGTTGGGATCCACATCCCAAGATCTCTTGGACTCTCATGGTTGTTCACATTCTACACCAACCCATAGAAGATTAGGTGTCCAACATTCCCCCCTTAATCCGAAGGGTTGTGTATGAGTCCAAGAAGAGAGCTGTAATACAAAATGTGCAAAAAAACATGGCAGCACTAGGCTGAATGTGCTCTCTGAAATGTTGGTATAAAGGGCGATGGTTTAAGGATGACCACCAACACTGGAACGCTTAGTGCAGTTCCCATAACTCTTCCAAGTCTGGCATGAAGCTTAGATTTTCTGCTAGAGGAAGTGCTCCTGATGTTTTGAAGAAGGAAACTTGTTTCTGGGAAAACTAGTATTTCTAAGAAATGCTAGCCCTCTAGGTTTGGTAGCTAACCTAGAAACAACAGTCAAAGAAATTCACTATCTTTCCTATGAGTGATAGATAAGAAAGAGATTATGAAAGACCAACCTATAACTTTCGCTTGAATCCTCGCTTGATCTCCCTCTCCTTTGGCCGATCTCGTAACTCCTCCCTGTACTTAACACGCTTAGAGAGTACCTGCACAACTACAGAAACAAAGAACTGTCAAAGCATAATGATCCATCACAGCATAAACATCATATAATCAAAATATGATAAACAAATGAATGCATTTACAATTAACACAATCAATTGGGAAAAATATTGAAGAACTTTATTGATAACAAGGAGAATTACAACCCATAAGAAGTCTGATCCAGCACCATCCTCCCAGCTTCAAGCCTTCTTCACCTCATGAATTAGCAAGAACATACCAACAATAACACAATGCTCTCACCTCAATACTGAAACTAGCAGCACTTCCTTACAACTCAGAATAATTCAGCCTTTTGATCTCTTGGATGAGAGATCCTTTTATAGATGATTGTAGGAGGTTGAGTCATCAATGGGGATGATGAATGCCTTTCTATTTTTAGGAATTGGTTCCATGAAAGAGGGGAATTGGAGGTGGTTTCCTAATTCCCTTAGTCATCCTTGGGCGAACTCAGAGGGGTAGGTGGCATAGGAGAAGTTTCCATAAGCAACCAACTCTCAAACTCTCCCGGAATTTTGTCCTACCTCGCCCATCGCACTTTCTAGAGGGCCAAACTAAGATGCTTCGCACTCTGACAGTGCAGCACCTAAGATGCATCTCACCCTAACACAGGGCTTTCAGCAATGATTCATTTTAGGCACTTTCTGGATGATTTTTGAGATGGAACTTTTGGGGAATGAGGCATTCAGATGACTAGGTTCCTTTAGGGCATAAAACAACTATTTTAGGGGTTGATGGACCCTAATATCATCGACATGTAAGTTGGGGTTGATGTGCCCAAATATATCTATAACAGTTGCCCCCTAAAGCATGAGGTCGTAAATGTTCATGTCGGGTGAAATGCTTTATCATGAGGATTAGAGGTTTCGAACTGGAAGGTGACCTGCATCAATTACAATACAATACATGATAATATGACTTTTCATGAACTAGTTGAGGGAGGAATTCCCATGCTCAGCTTATAAACTCTCATTACATGTACAATAGATCAGATAGTCGTCTATACATATAGACTTATGATTCTACAGATATAGAATTGTGATCCATGGTCAGGATGGCCATCTGTGTAAAGCCTTTGTACATTTGATTTGGTACTCCTGAATATATCGCAGCCTGGATGGATGAAACTAGATCCGGGGTCTTCAAACTCGTTCAATCTTCACTCAATGTACAAGTCAAACCATGAGAAAAGATGTTCTGAGTTCGAACATGGAGAGACATCGCCTGATTACCAGCTAATGATGTAAGCCGTTAACAGACGCGAGAGGGACCACCGATAATGATGATGATCCTCAAGGTACTACAGTACATTTCGCGTGGTGTGAATAGATGATTCGATGTCAAACACCATGCAAAATCTTTTGGTCGAAGGCCATTGATGTCAACCTGTCGCCAAAAGAGAGAAACTTTCCATTGATGTATGCAAGCTTCAAAGCATTGAAAGGGTGTTTCTAAGTCAACTTCTTGGATAATGAGCTGATGTCGACAAGAAGCAACTCGTCGTAGGAGGGCCTTGATGTATCCCACATCTACGACACGAAACGAAGCAAATGAATTTTGGAGATGAAAACGAACTGATGACACAAGGTTCAGGAACGACGGTCATGAAAATGAAGGTTTGTGGTATTGCAATGGATGAGACTTTAACTAGATGACTTCTCTTGAACATATCGGCGACACTGAGATGAATTGATAGCGTTGACCCAAAACAAAAGTGATGGATGGTGTGATAGACCAACGGTATGATAACCATCAAATGGAATGTCCCAACCCAGCTTAATCACAGAGATGAAGTGAAAGTGTCATGTTCAAGAGCGACTCGCTACCATAAGTTTTCAAGATTTTTCCCCTTTTCCCCAGTCATTGCTGACCAGTACCTCTTTATTCTTTATCAAGTTTGAGGAGGATAACATATGCTTGTTCTATAATTCGCCCTTCAAGCAAACCCATTGCTATTTGATGTTTTAACGAGTCTAGCGACGATGAAACTCGGTCTTGTCTAGATGGACAAGTTTGTCGCTATTATTTTAACGAGTTTAACGACAAAGATAACTCAGTCCTTTTCATGTTTAGAGAGTTTGAAAAGAGACGAAAAGAAGACTCTATAAGTTCTTTTTCGTAAAATAATCCCTCAGGTCCGAAAAAGGATAAAATAATACAAGAGAGATGTCGTTTCCAATACTTTAATGAGCTGGAATGGACAAGCGCTCGACAATATTTTCTTATTTAGAGAGTCTGAAAAGAGTTTAAAGAGGACTCTATTTTGAGGAACGAGTGGTGTCTAGGGTAGAAACTGGTTCCGGTGATGTTGGAACTTCTCAAAACATGTTGATTTATGTGAAGAGGCTAGCTAATAAGACCACTCATTGCAACTGTTCCTCAAAAAAGGGTAAAACAACCAAGTGAAAGCATATGATCGGACAAATAGATGGTGGTGATGGAATGAAAACAAGCAAGGCTCATCTAATGAAAGAGGCTGATAAAATGGCAATCACAAAGGTTAAAATGGAATGGGTTCATTTTTACACAAGATTGAACCATAGGGAACTATGCTTGGATTCAGTTTCATGTTTACACAAGCTTGAAATGAAAAACTATGCTTGGAAATGGTTTGCATGCCCCCAACATGATGAAAGGGAGAGTCTCCTGTAACCAGATGGAAGTCACTGCGATGAAGCAGGACGGTTATCCAACACCTCTTTGGCTTCGTCCAGATAGACAAAGGTGAATGGGGTGATTCCCTTCACATAACCTACAGGGAAACTTAACTTTACCATTAGGTGCATGCCCCCCAAGCTTCATTACATTCACCTAAGTAGACTACTCATGGCTATCAGGTGGATGGAATGAAGGTTCTTTTACGAGATCAAGTGAAAGACTCGACTGGGATTTTACGAGATCTAATCAGAGACTCAACTTGGAACTTGGGACCTTGTTTCATTTTTAAAAGAGCTTGACACAAGACAAGAAACTCTACTCAAATTCCTTGTTTCATTTTTTAACGAGTTTGACACAAGACAAGGAACTATGCTCATTGGCCTATTTCATTTTTAAATGAGGTTGACACAGTAAAAGAACTGTCCTCATGGACCTGTTTCATTTTTTTAATGAGGTTGACCTAGTAAAAGAACTATCCTCAGACCCTTGTTTCATTTTTTAACGAGGTTGACACAAGACAAAGAACCATCCTCGGACCCTTGTTTCATTTTTAACGAGGTTGACACAAGACAAAGAACCATCCTTGGACCCTTGTTTCATTTTTAATGAGGTTGATACAAGACAAAGAACCATCCTCGGACCCTTGTTTCATTTTTTAACGAGGTTGACACAAGACAAAGAACCATCCTTGGACCCTTGTTTCATTTTTTAACTAGGTTGACACAAGACAAAGAACCATCCTCAGACCCTTGTTTCATTTTTTAACGAGGTTGACACAAGACAAAGAACCATCCTCAGGCCCTTATCACAACTCATAAAATGTCATGAAGGAGAGATTTGGTTCCAATGCCCCCAGTACATGATGTACGACATCACTAAATTGATCATCAGTTGATGTAGGTATGGAACAGGTTGCCGCATAATTAACCCATGGCAGGGATGATACCATTGGTATGAAAGGACCATTTAAAGAAGATGGTTGACTAGGAGCTATATTTGGATCGGGAAATGAGAGCTGGTCAACGGTGACAATTTTGCCTTCATGCGGGAAACAAATCACTCGAAAGAGTGTTGAAACAATAGCTCCCATGTCATAACCATAGTCGTGCCCAAGAAGTAAATTGTAATTTAGAGGGCTTGGGACTACCATCACATTCAGATAAATGGTTTTCCCTCCCAAAGTAATAGGTAACTGAGGAAGGATCCCTAATGGTCGACTGGTTCCTCTGTTAAAGCCCAACAGATTTTATGTAACAGGTACAAGCGGTGGTGAACCAAGCACTTTCCAAGCAGTTGAGGAAAGGATACTCACTGATGCACCTTTGTCTATAATAGTGCCAGATACAATCATTTTACAAACTTGTACTATGATCTAGAAAGGCACATAAGAAGGAAGGCAGAATCCTGCCAGTCGATTCCAACCAAAGGAAGTGACTAGACTACTTGGAGGGGGTACCATAGAAACAGGAGAATTAACCCCTTGAGTTACGAGAACTGGAGGATTTTCCTCCTGTCTTGATGGAATAGGTGGATTTCCCCCAAGCTCATTTGAATTTGAAGAAACAAAAAGAACCTGAGTGGTATCATATTCACTCTCTTCGGGAAAGGTATGATTTACTGAAGGTGAAATCGGGTCCATTGTTACCTCGACCTGTTGATCTGGGTTGGGTATAGACTCATAGGATTCACTTTTAGAGAGAGTGGGTTCGACCGACGGTTGATTTTGGTCAGTTGATTCATCAACTAGTGAAGGATTTATGGATAATTTCCTGTAACCAGATGTAAATCGCTACGGTGAAGCAGGTCGATTATTCAACACTTTTTGGGCTTCATCCAGATAGGGACAAAGGTGAATGGGGTGATTCCCTTCACATAACCTACATGGAAACTTGACTTTTCCCTTCTTTCCATGGACTTTACTATCACTAGTTGATATTATGTCACCAACATGGTCTCCAGAGGTTGATGATACGGGATGATGTGAACGGGAACACCATTCTTCGAAGATCCGAGGAATATCAGGACAATTTCGAAGAAGATGGTCTCCCGCACAAATTTTGCATGGATATCGAACTTTCTGTGGCTTAACGGATGGTTTCTCATCAGCGGTTGCATTTAGAGCAATGGTTGCTTGGTTGCCCCTCTGTTGAATTTGCTTCTTCTTCTTCTTCTTAGCCACCTAGTTACTAGTACCAACACTTTCACCAGGCGAAGGGTCAACTGGAGGTTGATTTTGTCCAGTTGGAGGTGTACTCGATTGCGAAGAAATCACGACAATTTGAACCAAGGAGGTTGAAAACAACCATACTGGCAAGCCAATGGTAAATCCCGGAAGGGACAATGTAGCCATATAAGGAGCACCAATATTTCTGAAAGAAGGAAAAGGACTAGGATTCCCATCAAAAGGAATTCCTTGATCGGTGGACTCCGACTTTGCCGCCATATGTTTCAACCTAAGATCAACTAAGGAATAGGGATGTTATTCGCGGTCAATTAATTTTAACGACACTTTAGACGCAACTTTGCTTTTTCAGTTTTAAAGAGTCGAGAAAAAGCTAAAGATGACTCTAGTCGCCTTCGATTTTTAATGAGCCTGAAAGGACAAGTGCTCAGATGGACCTTTTCTTTTAAGGAGTTGAAAAGGAACAAAAGTGACTACTCTGGAGAATCTAGACAAAAAGGTTTACTAGACCAATCGAAAAACTGCAATATACACCTTGGTGGTAAATTAAAGAGAAATTACCAAGGACTTTACGTATGGCAGTCAATCTTCCCGAATGTTGTGTTCAGTGCATTACGATCGATAAGGCGGCAGACTTGGTTTCCTATGGATAAAGGATTTAAGCCTATTGGGGTCTCCCACTATATATGCGATGGTACAGGGAGCACAAGTCCATGCTAGCACTTGTCATATCAAAGAGGAGGAATCACCCAACCTTCAATGAAAACGATAGCCACTAGGTTTAAAGACGCCGGAACACATCTCTAGACTAGACCTCTAGATGTGTTGTGTTAAATTCCAAAGCGTTGTTAAGTTAATTGAGGTTCATTTTAAGTTGATCTTTCTTAAAAAATTGCCTTTGAAGGTTCATTGCATGATGTATGTTCGCAATTCCTAAAATGCAACTATCATGATAAACAAACTTTTGATTTAGTTTGAACGATGAAAACCTTAGCTACTAAAGGATAGAGCAATCAGATCTTTGACAAAGAGAAAAGAGCACATCTAATGCAATTTCCCTAGCTATTCCTATCAAGCATTCACAAACCTTAATATGCACAATGCAAAATGCATGTATTTGTTTTCAGCTTCCCTTAATGTGAATGATTCAAGAAGGAAAACTAAATGCAACAATGACTCAAAATGTTCTACACAAAATGAGAATTTTCGACAATTATTCTTCAAAGAGAGAAAGGAAGACTCAAAATGACACTTTCAAGTTTGAAGAAATATCTTTTTGACACTTTGAATGGAAACAAATCAAATCAAATGCACCAAAAATAGTTTAATCGATTAGCAAAAGGAGGAATTTACGACACTTCACTTTTTCGACGAAAATTGAAGATTTTACGACACTTTTTCTATCGAAACGACCAATCGATTAACACTACTTTTGAAAATGGATTGTAAATGTAAAACAAATACACAAAAACATTCACTAATCCTATTCTAAATAGAAGCTGATCTGAGTGATGTAAGTTTGCTTCAGTGATGAGACATTGTTCATATTCAGCAAGCAACCAAACAGGAATGAAAACTAGTCAAAAACCTCAACTCCTAGATGGGAAAATTGAGTTTCAATCATCCATCACACTTAGCCCTTGAAGACAGTGAGATGCATAGCAGGTTTCCCATTCGAGAACTGAGATGCATCTTAGGTTACAGTTCAAGACAGTGCGATGGTCCAGGGAGCGATTTTGAAAGTGTTTTTGGCTCAAATTTGCAGTAGTTTTCAATGGATTAAGCTTGATTTTAATGAAAAATAATAAGCAAAGTGTGATGGAATTTCATAAGAGGTTACTAAGCTACCAAAAAGGGCATTTTGATGCTTTTTGAAATCAAATGCTCAAGATATAAACTAAAACAGAGATTGACTGAAGTAGCATTTATCTACTACACAATTGCATAGCAAAAGCGGTTCGAAAGCTTCCTGGCTAGCTTCAGACTCTGTCTATAGTTTATATAATTCAACATAGAGCAAGAAATAGAAAAAAACAATCATCGTTCCCCAGTGGAGTTGCCAATTTGTTTATGGGAAAATTAGTATTTCTAAGAAATGCTAGCCCTCTAGGTTTGGTAGCTAACCTAGAAACAATAGTCAAAGCAATTCACTATCTTTCCTATGAGTGACAGATAAGAAAGAGATTATGAAAGACCAACCTATAACTTTCACTTGAATCCTCGCTTGATCTCCCTCTCCTTTGGCTGATCCCATAACTCCTCCCCGTACTTAACACGCTTGGAGAGTACCTGCACAGCTACAGAAACAAAGACCTGTCAAAGCATAATGATCCATCACAGCATAAACATCATAGAATCAGAAATATGATAAACAAATGAATGCATTTACAGTTAACACAATCAATTGGGAAAAATCTTGAAGAACTTTATTGATAACAAGGAGAATTACAACCCATAAGAAGTCTGATCCAACGCCATCCTCCCAGCTTCAAGCCTTCTTCACCTCATGAATCAGCAAGAACATACCAACAATAACACAATGCTCTCACCTCAATACTGAAACTAGCAGCACTTCCTTACAACTCAGAATAATTTAGCCCCCTGATCTCTTGGATGAGAGATCCTTTTATAGATGATTGTAGGAGGTTGAGTCATCAATGGGGATGATGAATGCCTTTCTATTTTTAAGAATTTGTTCCATGAAAGAGGGGAATTGGAGGTGGTTTCCTAATTCCTTTAGTCATCCTTGGACGGACTCAGAGGGGCAGGTGGCATAGGAGAAGTTTCTAGAAGTTTCCATGAGCAACCAACTCTCAAACTCTCCCGGAATTTTGTCCTACCTTGCCCATTGCACCTTCTAGAGGGACAAACTGAGATGCATCACACTTTAACAGTGCAACACCTAAGATGCATAGCATCCTAACACAGGGCTTTCAACAATGATTCATTTTTGGCACTTTCTGGATGATTTTTGAGATGGAACTTTTGGGGAATGAGGCATTCAGATGACTTAGTTCCTTTAGGGCATAAAACAACTATTTTAGGGGTTGATGAACCTTAATACTTTGAAATATGAGTTGGGGTTGATGTGCCCAAATATGTCTACAACAAAACCTTCAACCATGAAAGGGAGGTCTCACCCTGCATAAAAGGGAGAACCTGTTGTGCTCTACAACAACCCTCCATTTCATACAAATTTTATTTTCAAAACTATAATATGAAATGGGTCCCTTTTCATTTAAATTGGTATCAACTTATCATTATTCAAAAAGGTTCGAAATGAAATAAAACATTATAAAACCTTTTTGATAAATCATTTAATCGGTCTTATAATAAAGAATGAGTAATCTTTTATTATTGCGATAAAGCGATCGCAAGATCGCATATCGCAATGACAAAGGATGCATGACTTAAAAGACCCATTGATTTTCCCCGACGCGACAATACACAAAAGGCTATCGGATATCGGGAAGGTAAGCAATCATAGCAAAAGGCCCCTTTTCGCTCCGATGCGATATCGCTATCGACGATCGGGGATGTACCATGCATGCATCTAAGGCCCTCGCTCAAAACGCCTGATGCAAATTGGCGATATCGCTATCGGCAATCGGGGATTCCGAAAGGAACCAATATAACAACTTAAGCTTTCCCCCGATCGCCGATTGCGATAAAGCTAAAGTGCAGATTTCAAAAAAGATTGGTAAAGCCGGGATATTTTATGGTTATTTAGTATTAAAGGCCTTTCTCTTCCCGATAGCGATTCACTTGCGCTCAACCGCCAAAACATCAAAGCCACGCTTAAATGAATCATTCGGCCAATAAACGACATGATGAGCATTTAAAGGATTGACAGGTTTAAATGACCATTTAATGAAACAATAAGTCTAAAATCTCTTCAGAGATTGCATCCGCGGCCACCTTAAGTTAAATCCTCCATTATTCATTGATTAATATATCTCGTTCTTCTTTGGTTTGCGCTATCAATTCTCCACATTACGTTCATTTTCACTCCTGTGCAGAGCTCTTCCGAAGCAGCAAATTCAAGCCAAATGGGGAAGAAATCTAAGAAAACTGCAACAGCTTCCACTTCGGCAGCTACAGGGCAACACATTGCCAATCCAAAAGCAAGCAAAAAGGGACTGATATCCGACACTACATGTCTAGGACTCGGCAAAACTACTTGGCTGAGCACCTACAATCTGATTGAGGCCGAAGAGCCTGAGGTAACAACGGTGCAAGCCACAGCAGACACAACTCGGAAGTCTGATGCTACTCTAAAGGATTTAGCCGACTCTTTCCTTCATCGGATAGCAGCCCGAGAGCAAATTCTCCCATATATAGATGTGGTGAGATGGGCAATTGAAGAAATCCCAATCACAAACAGGACATTTTGCACCATGGACGGGAGAGTCTTCGGCTCATTTCAACCTGATGATTTGAGGCAAATGTACCATTTGCCTGCACCGGAGAAGAAGTAAAACAAGGCATTCTTGGAGAAATTCATAAATGAGAACGATATTGAATCAGAACCCATTCGGGATTGGAGGCAAAACCCAACAAAACACAAGCATGAGTCTTTGGGTAAGTACTCTGTCGATTCTTTGTGTTCTCCTTATTGTTATGCCGGGGTAATGATGTGTAGATTGTGGGGGTTACATGATTCCGCAAACTTCACTATAGAGATGGTTCCTTTAATGGAGGCAGCATGCAATAGTGAAATAATGGACTGGGGAAATATACTTTCTGATAAGCTAGCGACCGCAGTCCTTGAATTTAGAAACAAATCCCGCATTACTGAAAGATTCATTCCCCCATTCTACTATAGTGCCTACATCTTGGACACCCTGTGTTTTAATTATGAATTTCCTGTGCTTGGATGGAGATGGACTCCACAAGACCCCATGCCCATTCATATATATCACCAGAAGTTATGGAAAGCCCACTATAAACACCATTTATATCAAGTTTGCAATGGTTTTATGTTACCCATTCACTATGCCATTTTTGACAAATCTGCTCCTAAGATTTCCTACCAGGCGGAGATTGACTTGACATCCATAGGGAGATGGTTCGGAGAAGAAAAATTCACCTATGTAAGAGTTTTCGGCAGCCAGGCCAAGCCTCATGTCCTCCCTTTGTATATACCCGATAAACTGTTAACCCGGGAGGTAGCATATCAGATTACATTCAAAGGAGTTACACAGACTCTAAGGAACAAAAAGAAGCAGGTTTGGCCCTCTTTTCCTCTAAGATGCGGTGTCTACGCTCTGCATGACATTAAACATGCAGAGAAAGAAGCTGATAAGATTAAGGCACTAAATCTAGCCACTCTTCCTAATAGGCGATTTGATCCAAACAAAGTCGCCTACAATGCACTTGAACAGGCAAAGCTAACTAAATTTGACCATAAAGATGATATGTTTGATGACCTGTTCTCCTCAGCCGAGTCACTATTTCAGGTTAAATCACTAGCCAGAATGAAATATCAGGATGACGGGTTAGTTGAATTTAACAGACTTAGAGAACAGAGGTTGCAAACTCTGCCTCTAGATCTGTTAGCAACGATCCCGATGACAGAATCAAGCGAGCCTGAGCAGTGACTCACTAAGGAACCTCTTGCTACATCAAAAATTACCGGAGAAATCCAAACAAAAGAGTAGAAGGAAGTGCAGAGAAGAGGGCAGGAGGAAGTGCAGAGAAGAGAGCAGGAGGAAGTGCAGAGAAGAGAACAAGAGGAAACACAGAGGAAAGAGTAGGAGCAGAGCAGCACAGAGGTGAATGTAGATGCCCAGATTGACCTGAAATTGCTCCAGGAATGGCAACAATTCGACTCAATTATAAGCAATCTTGAGAGCTCAAAGGAAGTCGAAACATCAAAAGCAGCTGACGCACAGGAGACAACATCTAAACAGGTTCCAAGTGGAACCAACGGCCTACCTAGTTCTACAGGAATAGAGATAATTCCTAAGGATCCTTCCGATCAGATTGTTTTGCAAGTGGAGGAAATACCTCCATTGGATGTCTTTTACAGCCCAAAGCACAGGGCTGTAGTAAAACGACAGCGGAAAAGGAGAAGGACTGATCAACCTTCCCTATTCCCTGAACAAACAGTGACAGCCAATGTGGTCTGGAAAGAGGAATTTGATCCTTCTGATGACCTTACTAAATTGTCCCAATATGCTGGAGCCTATTCGGCAGCCACCATGGACAAGGCATCAGAAGTGACTAATCTGTTGAGAGAAAAAGACCAATCAATCGCTTCGCTACAAGCACAAGTATCGGAGGCACAACAGAAGGCAGAGTAACTTGAGCAGCAATTGTACAGACAGCAACAAATAAACAATCAACTGAATAAACAATTGCAGGAAGAAAAACAAAGAATTGATTCAAGCGCCATTCAAAAGAAGAAGGAGCTGTCGGAAGCGCTGGCAAAATTGAAAGCAATGCATGAACAGATGGGGAAATCTAAAGATGAGAAAATTGCTCAATTATCAGCCCAAATAGAGAAGACCAAGAATCTTCCACAGCCAGCTGAGTTCAGAGCCGAAGCATTACAGATTAACAAAGCATTGGTGACACAAATAAGGCTGTTATGTCAACAAATCGCCCAAGCAGAACCTTTATGTGACTTAACAGCATCAATAAGTGATAAATCGGTTGATGCTAGAACAGACTTGGAGCAGGCCGATGAGACCTTGACCAATTTTCTTGAGTGGCAAGACACTGATGAGGGACAGGCAGCTAATTTGCCAAAAATCCTAGAATCACATAAAGAGATGCTATTTATGGAATGGCAGTCCCAGTTAATGAAAGGAGAGACAGCAGTTTCCAGATGCAAGTTAACCACAAGTAATTTGGTTGAATTGATTAATGATACTCTATACTTATCTAATATGATCTCTCAATGTACCCCAGGTAAATTGCTATCGGCTAAAACATTGGAGCAATCATGTTATCAAGAGATGGAGAAAAATGGGAGATTAATCGCAGGAATTAACAGTTTGACTTGGGACACCTATTGGTTGTTCCTAGTCAAACCATACAGCCAAAGAGCCGCCCTCAAGTGCCTGACAGATGCAATCGGGTGTATCATTCCCGATATACAAGATGCCACCTATGCTGCCCAACTCAATTCTTGTCTCAACCGACCACCAGAAGTGGAACCAATGCTTGCAATATGCCAACTCAGGTCTAAAGGCAAACAACCTAAGTGATGAATCATGCTGCCGACTGCCAGATTTTCGTGAGGAAGATACTCTCGAATCAAGTTGTACCAATTAAGTAGGATTTTAATTTCATAGTTAGTTAGCTTTAGTCAAGTATTTATATACCCTTTCAATGCATTGGAAAGGGTTGTAAGTTTTTGTATATGACTTAAACCTGAAGTTGCACTAATGTACTTCAGGCATATTCTTTTATCAAGACCGGGTCAATTATTCCAATTTTGATAACGAAGCTTTTATGTGAATGTGCACTATTGCCTTTGTTTAAAAGTATCTCTGCGTCGGAAGAAGGAATTCAAATAGCGATTTATATTGGGAGTGATTTGTAGCTCATATGGTACTACTATCTATGTCTGAATTCATTCTGTTTATGTGAATTGTTGTTTGATCACTCTTGCTATTATCAGATATATGGGTGCGTTTTTTAACAACATTCTTTACAATTTCCACTATTGGATGTTTACAGCATGCTTTTCTTTTATCATACATGTATCGGTAATATAAAAGGATAAGTGTAACAATGTTGTGTTAATCACTTTGTTCAACTACTTGAACAAAGTAATCATTAAGTAAATGAATGTCTATGTTTATTGTGTAGAGTCATCTATATGCCTATCAATGAACAGAGATCATCAAGAGTTGCACTTAAGAGAATAGAAGCCTCCCGGGATAGAATAGTCATTTATATTTTTGCTGTTAGATTAAGTCATCTATTCATTATCATTTATTAGAAACCAATCACTCATCCATCCCCTTTTATTCATTACTAGGAAACTGGTCCCATTATATCCAGTCGGAGCCACCATCCCAAACGGAAAAGGAGCTGTATTAAGGTCTGGACCGGGTGGTCATCCCCCAATGTTGATACAACGATTTTCGGGGCATCAACATTTTTGGCGCTAGAAGGAGGGCCCTAACTATGAATGGCAAGCAAATCCAAATCTATAGACCATTCTAAGAGTAAATCTCCCTCCACATCACCTCGTACTTCCCAATTGCATGTTGGTTCTCCAGTATCCAAGCAAGAAGAAGAGGGATCAACTACCACTGCTCAAATCCATAACACTCCAGAACGATTAAGTCCTGAATCCCCTGAAGTTCAGTTACTCATCCATAAACTTCAAGGCTTCTCGATAACACCACAGAAATCTGAAGTATCTCAAAGCAGTGAGACTTCGCAATTCAATCTACCTCATCCCCTCACTAGACTTCAGAGCGAAAAGCTCGGTATTGAACCCACTGAGCTGCCCTTACCTAAAAGGAAAAGGGCAAAGAAGAACACTGAAGGATCTGACAGTGAGGTGCTTTCATCCACATCCTCCATCTCATCTTCCCCTGTGCGAAGTCAACCATCCACTCCCTCATTACATATTGTTGTTCATCAGGGATTAGGAACTTCAACATCCCAACCTGCTCAATCCTCAATATCAAGTCCTTCCCAAACATCTACAGTTTCATCAGCCATCTCATCCCCTACTGGTGTTTCAATGGAAAATCCATGGAATAGACCTGGTGTGGTCAATATGCCTGCACCATTACATGCATTACCTGATGCTCCTGAAAAATGGTTACCCAAGTTTAACCCAGATGATGGAATACAGGCTGAGGAACATATTAATAACTTCATGTTATCAGTTAACTTGAAAGGAGTGACAGAGGAAGACGTTGTCGTTAGACTTTTCCCTTACACTTTGCAAGGATCAGCAGGATCCTGGTATTTTTCCTTGCCTTCTGGATCCATTACCAGTTGGGCCATTTGCCAAGAGCAGTTTCTCACTAAGTATGGTGATGATAGATCTTTAGCCACATTAATAAATGATCTCTCCAATCTTAGAATAGAGCATAGGGAGCCGATTAAAGAATTCAATGCGCGATTCAATAAACTCTTGAATAAAATCCCAACGGCCTCCAAACCAAGTGAGCAAATCAGAAGCGAGTGGTATATAACTGCCCTACCTGCCAATATAGCTATTTTTGTAGACAGGGCTAGAAAACCAACTTTAGCTGAAAACATGAAAGAAGCACTTGCTGTGGAGAAACGTATTAATGCTCTAGAGAAGAAAGCTGCTCTTGAAGATAGAAAATCCAAAAAAGTTTCTTTTAAAGATGATTCAAAGAAGAAAACCCCTAAAGATCCCTATGATATGGAAGGTCTACAAAAAGTCCTTAAGACTTTATCAAATGAAATGGTTGAAATCAAAAAACAAGTAGCAAAAACCTCAACTAAAAGGCCCTTTAGAAATTTCAAGAAAACCGAATCAAAACCACCAAATGTTATATCTAATGCAGATTCAGATCCTGAGGAAGAAGAAGAAGAGGAAACAATTTCACCAACTGATGAAGAAGAGGAAGTTGTTGAATGCCATGGAATGTGGGATTTTATACTGCCTAACTCCGATACAGAAAATGAACAAGAAGCCTTTCCTGTCACCACTAGGAGTAAAGGTGCCCCTGAACCCATCCAGGCAACTTCAAAGAAAAGAAGTGCAGGTGCTACAACAACAAAGGAAAAGGTATCCACAAGGAAGCCAGCTGCAACGGTTCCTCAAAATCAACCTTCAACCTCAAATATACCTTCAACATCTAAAACGTTGGTAGTATCTGATTCAATGGATTACAATATTGTTGATGATATGAAGAAAACTAAGGCAAACATTACTATGTTTGAACTTAGTAAACTAAAACATCAGCAAAAATTTCTTCTCAAAGAATTGAATGATGTTCCTTCTTCACCTCTTCCCAGTGCTAAAGCTGCAAATGATTTAGGACAACCGACTTCTAGCAGGATTGAAGCTACTGATACGATTCTGATTGGAGATAGATCCAATTCCCATACTCCTCCTTTCCTATTAACCTATGAGATTTATAATCGAAATCTGCACAATTGTTTGATTGACTCAGGGGCATCCTCAAATATAATGCCAGCTTCAGTTTGTTCCAAACTGAACATTGAGCCCCAAAAATCTGCAATTCACATTGTGGAGTTAGATAGAACCAAGGTATAGGTTGTAGGAGAAATTAACTCTGTAACTATCAGGTTATCGACCGATCCACGAGTAGTTCAAAGAATTGATATCTTAATCACCGATATACCTGAATTTTATGGTTTAATCTTGAGTAGGGATTGGTCCGAAAAGCTCCACGGGTATATTTCTACCGATTGGTCCCACATGTGGCTACCCTACAAGGGAAAGCCAAATCAAATAAAAATCAATCGGGAAAAGCACATGACCCACACTGTTACAGAGTTTGAACAGGAAAATCAACCAATAGCATTTAATAACAATATCTTGGGGAATTATTCATCTGAATCATTCTTTGGAAATTTCACAGCCCAACCATCTCCTTTCTCAGTAAACAATTTTACATCTCAGATCGAAAATTATTCACAAACATATAGGTCAAGATGTTTTAATGATACTGAGAAAACTGTAAATAAAATTGTTGATAATTCTTTATTTTGGTCTTTATATTTTGATGGCTCTAAGTCTAACGAAGGCTTGGGAGCAGGATGTATCTTGGTTAGCCCGCAGGGAGAAAAAACAATGTTGTCCTCTAGGTTGGAGTTTGAATGCACAAACAACACAGCCGAGTATGAAGTCTTAGTCCAAGGACTATACAAAGCGATTGGCCTTAAGGTTCAATATTTGAAAGTGTTCAGCGATTCAGAAATTATTATCAAACAGGTGAGAAATACGATTCAATGTCTTTCAAACCATCTCAAACATTATCAGTCGCTGGTACAAGAACTCACCTCGCACTTTTCAGCATTCAATATTTCTTCCATCCCTAGGTCTCAAAATTCAGCAGCCGACTTGCTAGCCAATGTTGCTTCCAAACTCCTACCTTCCGAAGATTATAGCCCAGATAGATTTTCAGTAGAATTGCTTTTTAGGCTGTCAATTCCTGACAATGTCACTAATTGGAGAGTATTCAATCACGATGAAGACATTTTACAATTTTTGACTTCCGAAAAGTCCTATGATGATCAGATCATAGAGGAAAGCGATCATGATCTTCAGATGAGAGAAAAGCATGAGGAAAACTCAATACCGAAGCCTGTGGTGAAGCTTGAGGATCTTTATGATATTAAAGACAGGTTTAAACCTGTGACCAATACAAAGCTCCAAAGTTCCACCTTGAGGTTTGAATTGATAAATCTTGGCACTGAACAAAATCCTCAAAACATTAATCTAGGATTAGGACTTTCTGTGGAAGAAAAAATGGCATTCATTAGACTGTTAAGGAAAAATAAACATGTCTTCGCTTGGAAGTATGATGATTTAAAGACATATGATACATCTATCATCCAGCATACCATTCCAATGCTTGCAGAACAAAAACCAGTTCAACAAAAGCTCAGGAAAATACATCTGAACTTAGAGAGTCAAATAAAATCAGAACTCAATAAACTCTTGAAAGCTAAGATTATTTTTCCCGTTTGGCACTCAAATTGGGTCTCCAATATGGTGCCTGTTAGGAAGAAAAATGGCGACATCAGGATTTGTATAGATTTCAGAAATCTGAATAAGGCAAGCCTAAAAGATAATTTCCCATTACCTACTATGGAGCAGATAATCCATTCAGTAGCAGGCTCTGAATTGATGTCCTTTTTAGATGGATTCTCACGATATAACCAAGTTTTGGTCCATCCTGATGACAGACTCAAAACTACATTCAGAACGAAATGGGGAACTTATGCTTATCAGAAAATGCCTTTCGGACTTATTAATGCAGGAGCCACGTTCCAAAGAGCGATGGATATAGCTTTCAAAGGATTGATCAACAAAACAGTAGTTGTCTACTTAGACGATATTACTGTATTTTCTAAAAAGAAATCCAATCATTTGCATGATTTAAATCAAATCTTTGAACGCTGCAGAAGGTATGGTACTTCATTCAATCCCAAAAAATCCTTCTTCGCTCTTAATCAAGGAAAGCTCTTGGGATTTATTGTTTCCAAAAATGGCATTTATATTGATCCGGATAGGATTAAAGAGATATCTGAAATCCCTTTTCCTCATAATAAAAAATCCATGCAGTCATTTTTAGGCCAAATCAATTTTGTCAAAAGATTTGTTCCAGACTTTTCTCACATCATTTTGCCACTACAAACTATGATTAAGAAAAAAACAGTTTTTAAATGGGGATCAGCAGAAAATGAAGCATTTGATTTAATCAAACAATCAATAATCAATGCCCCCACTTTAAATACTCCTAATTTTTCTAATCATTTCACATTGTATACTATCGCATCTGATTCATCTTATGCAGCAGTACTCACTCAGATTAATAATCACAACTTGGAAGCACCCACTTCATTTTATAGTTCAAATCTTCAGGTTGCTGAACTGAATTACTCCGAAGTAGAAAAACAAGCCTTTGCTGTATATAAATATGTCAAACATTACAGACCCTTCCTTTAAAAGCCCATACAAAAGTCATAGTTCCTTTTCCTGCAGTAAGGAAACTATTAATCCAAAGGGAATTAGGTGAAAAAAGGGCAAACTGGGTTACAACACTTCAAGAATATGACTTAGAAATCAATCCAGCAAAGATTGTTAGAGGCCAAGGTTTTTGCAGGTTATTGGCAGGAGCATCCAACATTCAACAACCAGGTGATACAGAACATATCGAAGAAATCAACCAGATAAGTATTACCGATTCTTAATCACAATATGCAGACTTGATCTTTTATTTAAAAAATGGATATGCACCTCCTAACCTGTCTTACAAAAATAAAAGGGCCATTAGATTGAAAGCAAGAAACTTCACAATTATTGATGATGTACTTTTTAGGCAAAATTATGATTCAATCTTATTAAGATGCCTAGAAAAACCTGAAGCACAAAAGGTTTTGCAAGAATTACATGATGGACCAGCAGGAGGACATTTTGGAGCTGACACAACAGCCCACAAAATCATTCATGCTGGATATTATTGGCCCACCCTGTTTAGAGATGCTCATGAATATGTAAGGAAATGCCGAAGTTGTCAAACTTCTAGTGGAAGACAAAGAAAGCCAACTTTCCCCTTGCAACCAATCAACATTGAACAACCATTTGAGCAATGGAGATTGGACATCATTGTAGAAATCACTCCACATTCTTCCAAATAGCATAAGTATATCCTTATTGCCACTGATTATTTTACTAAGTGGGTTGAAGCAATTCCTTTAAAGACAACAAATTCTGAGGCAATTATAGAATTCATAGATCAATTCATCATTACCAGGTTTGGTGTCCCAAATGCTCTTGTTTTTGATAATGCATCTTACTTCTCTGGCAATGCTATGTTTGATTTCGCTATTAAAAGAGTATTTAAATTGAAATATTCTGCTAATTACTATCCCTAGGGTAACGGTTTAGCATAATCTACCAATAAAAATCTAATTAAGATTATTAAGCGAACTATTGAACAGAATCATAAAAACTGGCACAAATCTTTAATATTCGCACTATGGGCTGATAGGATAACATGGAAGGCTTCCATAGGTTCTTCTCCATTCAATCTTGTATATGGGAAAGAAGCAATGCTACCAACAAATCTTGTCCTTCCTTCTCTAGCCCTAGTTCAGTTTATTGAAGAAAGCCCTTCTTCTTCTATTCAACTTAGACATGATCAAATCTTAAAATTAGAAGAGGAAAGAGAAAAAGCCAAAGTTACTCATGCAAAACATCAGCAAATTATCAAGTCATCCTTTGATTCAAATTCATCCAGTTCAAAACAGTTGCAAGTCGGTGATTTAGTTCTGAAATGGGACAAAGCCCATGAGGATAAAGGAAAACACACCAAGTTCCAGAAAATGTGGCTTGGGCCATTTCAGATCTGCGAGAAGATAGGACATTCGAAATTCATATTACAAAATTTATCAGGTTTGAGAGATTCTCTCCCTGTTAATGGCCTCATCTTAAAGAAATTCTTCAATTGAGGAGGTAACCCCTTCTCCTTTTTTAGTTTAGTGGAATTTGTAGTTTGTAGGACCATTAGGAAATAAAGTTGTAAGGTATCTTCCATTGACCTTTGTTGTATTTAAAAGTTGCTCAAAGAAGTAGTGTTGATATTTACTTTTAAAATAATAGAAGCCTTAAACAAAAGGGACAATTTCTAGGAAACTAGGTATAATTGCATTCTGAAACCACATTTCAATTTTTATGAACTCTTCTCAAGGTTTAGAAGTATTGTAAATCATTTTATGTTTTCAAATTGGTCACAAAAAGGTTATCAATATCAAAACAACAACTAATCCAACTTCATTATCTTCAACTCTTACCCTGTCATCCATCCTCTCTTAAGGAGAAAATTGTCCATCCCATTCATCGAAGTTTGTGATTACTCAGAGTGTAATTCTAAAATATTTGATATAAAAGATAAGAGGTCTTATTACAAGCCTGCTTACCATGATCATCGGGAAATAGTTTAACCGACATTACCAATACTGCATACCAAAACAGGGTAATGGCTTAAAATCACAAGACAAGGGGTCTCATCACGAGCCAGCTTGTTCGGTTAGATTACTACCAGTGAATGGCATTGTCAAAAAAGCTGGCCACCAAACCAGGACAATGGCTTTTTATCTTACAAAATAGCAGAAAAGTAAAAAGAGATACAAAATATGAAAGCATGTTTTGAATTCATTCTGTTAATCATACTCTGAAATGGATGGGATAATGGACAATAACGTGGTTAAAAGGTAACCCTGTCGAAACTATGAACGTTTGCTGGCAACAGAGGCTCTACCTATGACAAAGGAGTCAATTCAAAAAGCTGATTTGGAAAGGTTTTCTGTTTTATCATTATCAACCAATAGAGGCCAATTTAAAACTTAGAATGTATCTAATTTTAACAAGAGAGGAAATTAGCAAAGATAGTTTTTATTTTATTTGGAATGCATATATACCTAGTTATATTAGAATTTTCCTCTTTGATGAGATTCCTATTTAAAGAAAGTTTAAGTATTTCAGTACTTTTTAGAGATAACTGTTTCTCCCAGCGAATCGCCAATTGTTGTGCTCTACAACAACCCCCCATTTCATACAAATTTTATTTTCAAAACTATAATATGAAATGGGTCCCTTTTCATTTAAATTGGTATCAACTTATCATTATTCAAAAAGGTCCGAAATGAAATAAAACATTATAAAACCTTTTTGATAAATCACTTAATCGGTCTTATAATAAAGAACGAGTAATCTTTTATTATTGTGATAAAGCGATCGCAAGATCGCATATCGCAACGACAAAGGATGCATGACTTAAAAGACCCATTGATTTTCCCCGACGCGAAAATACACAAAAGGCTATGGGATATCGGGAAGGTAAGAAATCATAACAAAAGGCCCCTTTACGCTCCGATGTGATATCACTATCGGCGATTGGGGATGTACCATGCATGCATCTAAGGCCCTCGCTCAAAACTCCCGATGCGAATTGGCGATATCGCTATCGGCAATCGGGGATTCTGAAAGGAACCAATATAACAACTTAAGCTTTCCCCTATCGCCGATTGCGATAAAGCTAAAGCGCAGATTTCAAAAAATATTGGTAAAGCCGGGATATTTTATGGTTATTTAGTATTAAAGGCCTTTCTCTTCCCGATAGCGATTCACTTGCGCTCAACCGCCAAAACATCAAAGCCACGCTTAAATGAATCATTCGGCCAATAAACGACATGATGAGCATTTAAAGGATTGACAGGTTTAAACGACCATTTAATGAAACAGTAAGTCTAAAATCTCTTCAGAGATTGCATCCGCGGCCACCTTAAGTTAAATCCTCCATTATTCATTGATTAATATATCTCGTTCTTCTTTGGTTTGCGCTATCAATTCTCCGCATTACGTTCATTTTCACTCCTGTGCAGAGCTCTTCCGAAGCAGCAAATTCAAGCCAAATGGGGAAGAAATCTAAGAAAACTGCAACAGCTTCCGCTTCGGCAGCTACAGGGCAACACATTGCCAATCCAGAAGCAAGCAAAAAGGGACTGATATCCGACACTACATGTCTAGGACTCGGCAAAACTACTTGGCTGAGCACCTACAATCTGATTGAGGCCGAAGAGCCTGAGGTAACAACGGTGCAAGCCACAGCAGACATGACTCGGAAGTCTGATGCTACTCTAAAGGATTTAGCCGACTCTTTCCTTCATCGGATAGCAGCCCGAGAGCAAATTCTCCCATATACAGATGTGGTGAGATGGGAAATTGAAGAAATCCCAATCACAAACAGGACATTTTGCACCATGGACGGGACAGTCTTCGGCTCATTTCAACCAGATGATTTGAGGCAAATGTACCATTTGCCTGCACCGGAGAAGAAGTACAACAAGGCATTCTTGGAGAAATTCAGAAATGAGAATGATATTGAATCAGAACCCATTCGGGATTGGAGGCAAAACCCAGCAAAACACAAGCATGAGTCTTCAGGTAAGTACTCTGTCGATTCTTTGTGTTCTCTTTATTGTTATGCCGAGGTAATGATGCGTAGATTGTGGGGGTTACATGATTCGGCAAACTTCACTATAGAGATGGTTCCTTTAATGGAGGCAGCATGCAATAGTGAAATAATGGACTGGGGAAATATACTGTCTGATAAGCTAGCAACCGCAGTCCTTGAATTTAGAAACAAATCCCGCATTACTGAAAGATTCATTCCCCCATTATACTATAGTGCCTACATCTTGGACACCCCGTGTTTTAATTCTGAATTTCCTGTGCTTGGATGGAGATGGACTCCACAAGACCCCATGCCCATTCATATATATCACCAGAAGTTATGGAAAGCCCACTATAAACACCATTTATATCAAGTTTGCAATGGTTTTATGTTACCCATTCACTATGTCATTTTTGACAAACCTGCTCCTAAGATTTCCTACCAAGCGGAGATTGACTTAACATCCATAGGTAGATGGTTCGGAGAAGAAAAATTCACCTATGTAAGAGTTTTCGGCAGCCAGGCCAAGCCTCATGTCCTCCCTTTGTATATACCCGATAAACTGTTAGCCCGGGAGGTAGCATATCATATTACATCCGAAGGAGTTACACAGACTTTAAGGAACAAAAAGAAGCAGGTTTGGCCCTCTTTTCCTCTAAGATGTGGTGTCTACGCTCTGCTTGACTTTAAACATGCAGAGAAAGAAGCTGATAAGATTAAGGCACTGAATCTAGCCACTCTTCCTAATAGGCGATTTGATCCAAACAAAGTCGCCTACAATGCACTTGAACAGGCAAAGCTAACTAAATTTGACCAAAAAGATGATATGTTTGATGACCTGTTCTCTGTTGGGTCGTTAATATTCCATTATTATTATCACTTTTGAACACTTATCCCACCCATTTCCACTATTCTTCATCATATCATTTGTTATAATTTATCATTTAAATCCATTTTATAAATGATTTATGCTCTTATGAATGAATATTATCTATTCTCCTTTATTTCTAATAAATTGATGATTATGCGTGATTTTATCAATGATAGTTTTAATAAATCAGTTATAACATTATTTACCATTCTTAGCCTCCAAGATAATTTTCAGATTGAATATTTGATTTTTAAAAGCGCCAACTCAGAAATGCGCTGGAATAAGGAGTGACAGTTTTGCGGTTGAGATTCTGAGCAAATGGAGCAGAATATGGAAAATCCGGAACATGGGTTTTGTCCAGAACGGGCCCAATTAACTTTTTCAAAGAACGGTTTGCCCAAATTCGGCTTGTACTGAGAGAAACACAGGGTTCTTTGAGCATGATTTTCTCAGATTTGCTGTTGCGGCCGTCCTCCAAATCTCAGCTGCAAAGCCAAATTCGTCTTGCTTTTGTTGAGAGATGAAAGGAAATATATTTTCTTGTTGATCAACTGGTTAGAATCAATCCAATTTTGTAAAAGAAATCATGTTGTACTTATCTTTATTGTAACTTCTCTCTGATCTCTCTATTTAAATGAAAACAGAGATCAGAGATGGGGGGAATTCGAATGATGGAAGAATGATAGAAAAATGATGAAGAATGATGGTGGATTATCCATGATAGGATAGGGATTGTTGCATGCTGTAATTCTCAAGCATTTGCTGTTGTAATGATTCCACAATTTGCTGATTAATACATGATTTGGGAGTTGCTGTTCATTCTTTTCCTTCTGAAGTAACCCAGCAGCGTCCTCTGGCGACTAAGGGCCCAGCCTCTGGTGGAGTATGCTGCTGCTACTGTATATTATATTCTTTTGATTTCTGCGTGGTTTGCTTATCTTTATTGCTCGGTAATCTGACATGCTTTTTCATATGCTATTCCATGCTCTGCTACGATTAATTCATTAATGGTTTCTTCAGGAAATTTATGTAGTGACTCTGTATTGTATGAGTGAATCTTTTCAGAGTTGATTGCATGTTTCTGTTACAGAGCATTTGTACTGAATATTACTGTTGTTGGATTCATTTGAAATCCTGATTATTGGAATCCGAAAAGTGATATTATTCTATTTGGAAACATAGTCATATTCACCTTAATTGTCAGATTACCATATTAGCGTGTCATGTGTATGTATGGTTGATTCTTGCTAATTCATCAATGAGTGCTATTCCATAAAGTACATTCCATCCAATTTGCCTTAAGAAAGAAGATTGCTATTTTATTGCAGAATGTGAGCTTAGTTCTGACTCGCGAGACTTAGTTTATTTGATTGTTGTTCCGTTTACTGCTTGCTGTTCCATTTCCTGTTTGCTATTCCATTTTACTTTCTGTCGTTCCATTTACTTGCATTTGCTGCTTTGGTGTGAGAGAAGGTCTAAGGCTGTAGTGAGCCAGCAAGTCGCTGCTTAGCTCCCAGACCTATGGTCCATGCTCTAATTTCCTTTCCATCTGTTTCTATAGGGATGGGTTATCGCTTCCGCACCCTTGACTGATAAGCTGCCTTGTGTGATTTTATTCTTTTAAAGTAATTTAGTCATAGCTTGCTCAGTGAATAGTTGCTGTATCCTCAATTGATGTTTGCTGAGTGAATAGTTGGATTTCAGAGCATTTGAGTTTATGTTATTGTTAGATTTCTTTTTCAAGCATTCATTTACTCTTGGGTTTTAAGCACTATACTGCAAAACATTACTCTTAAGTAAATAGCCGCCTCAGACTGAGTACACTCTTGAAATAAAAAGTCGTCCCTGGGTTGATAATTAATGTGAAGGTAATTAGGAGTTTAAAAGACACCTTTTTATCGCTCCACATTTTGGCGACGTTGCCGGGGAGAGTGTAGCCGTTTCTAAAGAGTAGTGTGAATCTGATGAGTGCCTGCTAGGGAAGAGTTGGATCTTAAAAACGGAAGGTAAGAACCTGCGTACGGAGCATGTAAAAGCCCTGCTCCCCCGTCCCCTTTCCAACAGGACTGTTAAAGAACCTAGGGTAGAAATAGATGTTTGAATTTTTGTGTGAATGATTAGGAAAAAGATAGAAATTTTTAAAAAATGAATCACATGATCTCACGCAAGTGGTGATGTAAGCACCACCCATTTCACTAACCGATTGACAGGAACATTTGAAGAAGGAGCCTCGAAGAAACACATGAAGAACATCTTATATTATGGTAAGAAATGGCTCACGTTTCTACTTTTGAATTTCCTATCAAAGATCTAGGAGAAGTGACACAAATGCACATAATTCCCCCATCTTTACCAAATTTTCATGGTTTAACAAATGAAGATCCAGATACATTTTTATTTGAGTTCGAAATACTTTGTAGAGGATATGATTATTGTACTAATGATCAAAGATTGAAAGTGTTTCCTCTTACTCTAAAAGGAGCAGCTCTCCGATGGTTCATGAGCCTAGGTGGGAATTGCATCCAATCATGGGAGGACATGGAGAACATATTCTTGAAGAAGTACCAAGACTATTGCAAATCCAATGAAGATATTTTCGGTATGATACAAGGGGAAGATGAAAGTTTGGAGGACTATGTAGATCGATTTCAATACAACCTTCAAAAATCGAAATATAAGCATTTGGAGAAAGAGATCTTAAAAACACTCCTTCTTAAAGGAATCAAAGATGAATGTTTAGAAATCTTAAATCTGATAGGAAAAGGTGATGTTTTTCAGTTATCATATGATGATGTGTGTGAGTTGTGCATAAGGTATTCAAGAGGAATCTCCAAGGCTGGTAAGAATTCTAGAGATGTTTGTTCTTTCTTTTCCAAATCTGCTACAAGAATAGGAGACATAAGAGCTGAAATCAATGTGTTATTTGAAAATTTTAAAGTTGATTTTATTAGCTCTCTAAATGAAAAAGTGGATGTTTTGCAGGTTCATAAAAATCAAGAATTGGATGAAGTGTTTTACCCTCAGGACCGAAAGGAGCATCTCATAGATACTCACTTTTCCTTATCTAGGATGGAAGTAGCATATCAAAGAGGTAAGGAAGCTGCAACAAGGTCAAAACCATGGAAATCATGGCCTACAGGTATGGTTCAAAACACTCCCTCTCCACTTTCTTACTTGCATAATCCATTATGGAATACTAATGTGTTAGGGCAGCCATGTCAATCTCAATATAACCACCAGCAATTTTCTCTACAAGCTTGGCATGGTTCACCTTATGATTGCATGACTACTCTCCCCCATCTTGTAGCACAAGCACATTCTCCATATTCTCCACTAGCTCTTCCACAATATCTTGCTTGCCCATCAAAACCATTCAAACAACCTAATCAACCATATCATCAAAATGCTCCATTCCTTACACATTTTCCTGCTCAACTAATTCCACACCCTCACCATAATAAACCAGTACAACATACTTACAATGTTGAACTGGAAAATTTACCCACCCTTCCCACCATTCTATCTCACATGTGTTATTAGAGAAAACCTACATTGAGATTCAGAATGTTTCAAATGCAAAAATTGTAGAAGCTATGGAGGAAAATGAGGTTTCTTTTACTATGCATCAACAAACTATTTTAAAAGCTCAAGAACTTCATGATATGATGGCTATGCGAAATCAAAAAAGTAAAGGATATATTGAAGATTGGTTTCACTCCATCATTTGTTTGCAACATCACTCTATGCTTCAACAATTTTTGATACCATTTTTTGAAGGGAAGTTGGCTTCTCATACCCTAATATCCATTAACATGCATTTTTCAAATTTGGGTATGTGCATACGTGAAGCCTTACTTCAAAAATGGCTTCACTGGAAGTACTCATATACGTAGTCATATTCATTTTTCAAATCAAAATAGATTAGTGTAGAAAATAAAATAAATAAGGGAATAAATAAATGCATTTTGTTTTTTTCTTTTATAAAACTAGTTGTTTCTTTTGTTGCAACACGCTACTGAAATCAACATCGATGATAAATGTTTCAATTCATTTGTGTATGTAGATGATTTATAATAGAAATAACAATTCTACAAATACTTATATTCATCTTTATCACCAATTTGAAAAAATGCTTGAACATCATTTTTTTGGCTTGCGGGCTTGATGAGATTTCTGAAAAAACAGTCGGGACAGTCATGTTTTGAGGGACCAAAAGTGAATATTTTTAAAACCTGTTTCTACCCTAGTTAGCCCTTGATGTCTACTTTCTAACCCAATTTGAACCACTCAATTTGGATTTGAAACGAAAAAGTTAGAAACAAAACATTGACAGGGTGTCTAGCGGGCAGCTTAGGAACAGAGTTGGGACAATCAGTTTTTGGAGGCCTAAATGAATGAATTTTTAAAACCTGTTTCTATGGTAGATTCCCCTATGAATCTAGTTTACAATGCAATTGTAATCACTCATTTTTGATATCGTATGGGGAAGTTATGATCAAAATACTGACTGTCTATTGTAAATCAGCACCCTTAAAACTATGTCTTTCCGGCTGTTCCTTACAGTATTTGACCTATCAATTCTTCTTCTCTTCAAAACCTGTTTCTATTGGAAATAAATAAATGAATATACTTTCATTTCCAATTTGAATCCTTTGAATCCGACATCAAACGAAAAAATTATGCTTGAAATATCAACTGTTGGTCTAGGCTGGGTAATCGAAAATGACTCTGTTATGCAGGTTGTTCTAACTAAAATTGACATATCATATCATTGAATTTTTAAAACCTGTTTCTACTGGAGATATACCTTTGAATTAGCTCTCATTTAGCTTTGGAATCACTCAATTTGGACAAAAAAAAAACAAAGAAGTTGTGATTAAAACACTGCTGGTTAGTATGGTCGACCACTGCTCTCCCGCAGGTAACAAATAAATTTTACTTTGTTATTTTCTCCTTGGATTTGTTCTATAGAGTAACTACTTGTTAGTTTTTTTTGCATAATTCTTGGATTGGGGGAGCCGTGCACCTCTCTTTCTCCATGATTTAATGTTTTATTGCAGGTAGACACTCGTTTTTTGCAGGTCCTAGGAGAAAAAGAACCTCAATTTATGGACAAGTGATTCTTGAAACAAATTTTAATAAAACAAAGGAATTTCATCCAACTCATTACCCAATGGATTCATAATAGAAGAAATGAAGAATTGATTTCGATTTGAAGATTCATGTCTTGTCACTGCTGCCAAAACATTTTTCAAAAAGATCATTTTTTTTACATAATATCATAGCTGTTGTAACTTAATTTACATATTGTTTTTAAATAAAATGTTGTTTCTTTTCTAATTTCTCTTATATTTTGTGTTTCAGGTGTTGCTTCATTCAAAGTGTAACTCATCCTTAGCATCAATGCCGTGAACAGCTAATTTGTTTTTTGCATGCTTTCATTTTATGATTGTCTATTTTGTTGTTCATTTTTCACGTTTTGCTGTTCCTTTCCGAATGGAACAACACTTCTGCACTTTCACGTTTTGCTGTTCCTTTTCGAATGGAACAGCACTTCTGCACTTTCACGTTTTGCTGTTCCTTTCCGAATGGAACAACACTTCTGCACTTTTCACGTTTTGCTGTTCCTTTTCGATTGGAACAAAACCTCTGCACTTTTCACGTTTTGCTGTTCCTTTCCGAATGGAACAACACTTTTGCACTATCACGTTTTGCTGTTCCTTTCCGAATGGAACAACACTTCTACACTTTTCATTTTTGCTGTTCCTTTTCTAATGGAACAGCACTTCTGCACTTCTCATTTTTGCTGTTCCTTTTCCAAAGGAACGACACTTGCATTTTTGTTATTCCTTTTCCAAAGGAACGACACTTTTGATTTTTGCTGTTCCTTTTCAAAAGGAACGACACTTGCGTTTTTTCTGTTCCTTTTCTAAAGGAATGACACTTTTAGTTTTTGCTGTTCCTTTTTCCAAAGGAATGACATTTCCATTTTCACGCTTTTTTGTGTGTATTTTTGTTTTTTTTGGTGTGCATTTTCTTTGCTGTTTCCTACACGGAACACCACTTTTTGAGTGTTTTTGCTGTTCATGCAAAAGAGCAACACTTTGGGATTATTTTCAAGAGCAACCCTTCTTTCTTCTTGTGAGATTATTCCTAATCCATCTCAACCACATTTTACTAATTCCCCTTCATGGCATGAAGTACACTACTTTTATGAGGACAAGAATTATGGATTCTTTTGAAGCAAAGTTAATATCATTCACGTTATGATCTTTAACAGGACAGCTCCTTGATGATAGATTCTTTTCAAAAGGCACACAATTATTTATATATCACTTTACTGCATTGTTTTCTGTTGAACATGATATTGATTGATCATCTTAATACCATGCTGGTTCCACCCTTCCTGGTTATAATCTTCTCTGTCTGTAATAAATGAGATTATGGGTATATTTTTTTTTTCTATTGACATGTTCAACTTCTTCCACTATCCCTGCTCTTAAGGAGTACTGAGCCTCCCTCTTTTTATCATCAAAATGTGTAATAATAACAAAATTTTGTTCGCAGATGGAGGATAGGGGGTCTCATTACGAGCCAACCTACCATGTTCATAAGGCTGTAACAAAGTGACATTCCCATTATGGCCACCACACCAGGGTTATGATCCATTGGATAGCCAAATTATCATTGGAACAGGAGGTCTCATCACGAGCTGGCCTGATCACTTTTGCTACATCCTAGTGAATGGCAGTGTGGTTATCTGGTTACCATGCCAGCGCATTGATCTCTTCTATAGAACAACACTGAAACTCTCTAGTTATAAATTGAGGATTCTGGCTCATATGGGTTAAAAAGCAACCCTTCCGAGGCTATGGACTCCTGCTGGCAGCAGCGGCTCTGCTTATGGTATTGAAGTTATATCTGTAGGAATTTACAGGGTAAGTTCCTCAGAAAGAACACCAAAAAGGACACCGCTCACAACCAGATCACAGATCAATACACCAGTATTTTTGACGTGGTTAAAACCCTCAAAGAGGGAAATAGTCCACGGCTTGCGCCAACGTGGCTACTACAGGCAATTTATTAATCAAAGAATGAAAATTTACATAAGCTTCTCTCATGCACGGATTACCCGAACAATGACCCTCCATGCGCTTTAAATAGAACTCATGGACCAATCGGGTGTCAAGCCACGGATCAAGTGTCGGTAATACCGATGAGAGAGTGAACCGTCGGATCACTACATATCGTGACCGTCGGATTGTAAGTTACAAAATGTACAACGGTAAAGAAACACACTTTACCTAACTCTCTACCTAACTCTACACTAGACCAAGTTGAACTTAACTATATCCTATGTGTCGGAATATCCTAACATCCCCCCTTAAGAACAACTTGGGATAGGATTGAAGGATTTACAAATATGACACAATAGGAGAAGGAAGGAGGCACTAGAGCTTATCCCCCCTTAGTGACAACTTCTTGAACTCCAAGCATATATCGAAGTTTAGTGAACTTCGCCTCTGTGAGAGCCTTTGTGAAGATGTCTGCAACCTGATCATCTGTTGAACAATATTGCACTTCAAGAACATGGTCATGAATGAGCTTTCTGATGAAGTGCATGTGTAGTTCAATGTGTTTGCTGCGCTGATGCTGGACTGGATCTTTGCATAGCTGAATGGCACTTTGATTATCACACCAAAGTGTGGTTGGATGTTGCTGCTCACAGCCAAACCCTGATAGGATCTGACGAAGCCACAAGGCTTCCTTACTAGCTTCCACGGCACCACGATACTCTACTTCTGTTGACGAAAGAGAAATGGCAACCTGTTTCTTACAAGCCCATGTAATAGGTCCTGAACCAAGAGTGAAGACATAACCGGCAGTAGACTTCCGATCATCAGGGTCACCAGCCCAATCAGAATCAGTGAAACCAACTAATAGAGGAGCTGCTTTGGCACTGTAATGAATCCCAAACTGTACTGTACCTCGAACATAACAAAGTATTCTTTTAGCTGCTTTCCAATGACTTTCACGGGGGTTTTGCATAAAACGAGCAACAAGGCCAACAGCAAAGGAAAGGTCAGGACGAGTATGGGTTAAATACAAGAGTTTTCCTACAAGTTGACGGTATAAGGTAGCATCAACTTCAGGAGAAGTACAAGAGACTGAAAGTTTGACTCCAGACTGAAAGGGAGAAGGGGCTGGCTTACAGTCTTCCATGTGAAAATGACGAAGAATATCACAAGCATACTTGGACTGGGAAAGGAAAATACCCTCCTTGGATTGCAAGACTTGAAGACCGAGAAAATAGTGTAAGTGTCCTAAGTCTGTCATTTCAAATTTCTTTTTAAGGCTGGACTTCACATGGTTTATAAGGTTGGGATCACTACCAGTAAGAATAAGATCATCAACATAAAGAACAAGGATGATAATAGAGTTGCCCACTTTCTTGGTGTAGACAGTATTGTTAGAATAACACCTAGAAAAGCCAGATTCTAAAAGAAAGCTATCCATTTTGGCATACCAAGCCCGAGGAGCTTGCTTGAGACCATAAAGGGATTTCTTAAGTCGACAAACAAGGCTTGAGTCTATTTGTATGAAGCCAATGGGTTGTTCCATATAGATTTCTTCCTGCAAGTCCCCATGCAAGAAGGCAGATTTAACATCCATCTGATGGACTTCCCATTTTAAAGAGGCAGCAAGGGAAAGAACAAGGCGGATAGAGTTCATTTTGGCAACAGGGGAGAAGGTTTCAGTGTAGTCAATGCCTTCAACCCATGAAAAGCCCTTAGCAACAAGACGAGCTTTATGTTTATCAACTTTCCCATCTGGTCCATACTTGGTTCTGTAAACCCATTTACATCTAACAAGTTTGCGTCCCTTTGGTAGAGGAACAAGATCCCATGTATCATTTGCCAACAATGAATGATATTCTTCATTCATAGCTGCTTCCCAATGTGGATGGCCTGAAGCTTCTGCAAAAGTGTCAGGATCATGATTTACTGGAGCTTGAGCCAGTAAAGAAGAGGCTCTTTCAAACTGAGAACGTGTACGTCGCTGATCTGTAGGATCACCGGCAAGATCACCTGCTGCATCCCGAGTAGCACGGACCCATCTTGGAAGTTGAGGATCCTGAGAAGGTGGGGGAGGATTATCATCCTCACTTTTATCATCTGAAGAAGAAATGTTTTCAAAAGTAGAAGAGATAGGAAGAGGTGGCACATCCGCCGGACTAGGCTCGCAGGCCGATTTATTTTCATCAAATTTTACATCTTTTCTAATGATAACATTTTTGGACTTAAATGGAATAAGTCTATAACCTTTTACATCTTCAGAATATCCAACAAAAGTACATTTCTCACTCTTAGGTTCTAAAGCTTTGTGCATTTCATCTGGAATATGGGCCCATGCTTCACTTCCAAAAACACGAAAGTGACTTACATCTGGTTTAATGGAACTCCAAGCTTCTTCTGGAGTGATATTCTGTAGAACCTTAGTAGGAGTGCGATTTATTATATAGTTTGCACAATTAATTGCTTCGGCCCAAAAACTAAGACTGAGTCCTTTAGATTGCAGCATACAATTAGCCATTTCCTTTAAGGTGCGATTTTTCCTTTCAGCTACACCATTTTGTTGTGGAGTGTATGGAACAGTAAGTTGCATTTGAATTCCATTTTCGGTGCAAAAGTTGATGAATGTGTTTTTAACATATTCTCCACCATTATTAGTTCTTAGCTTAAGAATTTGATGTCCAGATTGTTTTTCAACAAAGGCTTTGAAGGCCAAAAATGTGTTAAATACTTCGCTCTTGAGTTTTAAGAAGTATACCCAAGTGCGTCTGGAGAAATCATCAATGAAAGTTAAGAAAGACTTGCAGCCAGAGAATGAAGCAACAGGAAGTGGACCACATAAATCACTGTGCACAAGCTGTAAAGGGGCTGAGGCGTGCCAAGAGGCACGTTTTTCAAAACTGTCCCGATGATGTTTTCCGAGTACACATCCGGAACAAACACCATCTCTGCAAGATACCATAGGAAGACCTGTCACCATATTTTCTTTACATAGATGCTGAAGGGAGCGATAGTTTAAGTGACCAAATCGCTCATGCCAAAGTTTGCTCACTTCATCATTATGAGCAACAAATACTGAGGGAAGATTTGATGACCCAAAGTTGTGAAACTTATACAACCTTGTGGAATCATCAGCAAGACCAGTAGCTAGAATCTGTTTAGGATTTTTTAGATCCTTGATTACAACATCATGAGGTGAAAATTCAACAATTTTACCTTCACGTGAATGAGTTATCTGATATACAGATAGAAGGTTGCAGGATAAAGTTGGAACACATAATACATCATTAAACTGACCATTGTCTAGATGAACAGTTCCAGTCCCTACAACATTAAGAGATCTACCATCACCAACATATATATTTTTGGTGTTACAATCATTTAAAGAAGAAAACATGGCTTGGTTTTTGGCCATGTGATAAGAGGCTCCAGAATCAATGAGCCACTCATGAGAAGGAGAGGAAGAAGATACATTTAATGCATAACCAGACTGAGATGATTGACAACGACATGCAGAAAGTGCCATTCCGGAAGTTGAAGTTGAAGTATGCTCCACATGGATGTTATGTTTCTTCATTGCAGCTTCCAAGGCTTCCATCTTCTTAAAGCATTTAGATTCTAAGTGGGCATCTCGATTACAAAAGTTACAATGTCTATCAGTCTTCTTCCATTTGTTTTTATTGGTCTTATCATTTTGCTGAAATGATCTTTCATTTTGAAGCTGAGTTGGTTTAGGACCATTCTTTTGAGGATATGACTTCTTAGGATTCTTTGAATTTGGTTGCTGCTGGGCGGCTAACGCTTTCGTGGAAGAGTTTCCAAGAATAAGAAGACCAAGGTGTAAGAGTTTTTCTTGTTCTCTTATTAAAGAATCACAAAAAGAGTCAAAGGAAGGGGCCTTGTAGTCTTTTCCTTGACAAATGAAAGCTTCCCTTGTAGAATGGAAGGTGGAAACAAATACAGAGTAGGCTGGTCCCAACTTAGTAAGGATGGAATAAATAAGGTTACTATTTTCTTTCTTAACCTTAACACCTTCCAAAAGATATCTAAGGGTCTTGAATTTGGACAAGAAATCTTCAATGCAAGAAAAATTATTAGGATCCAATGTAAGCAACTCATTTTCAAGTTGATGGGCTCTAATTTCATTTTTAATCCCAAAAACTTTAGTGAGTTTTTCCAATGCTTCATGAGGAGTCTCAAGTTCTGCAATATGGAATCTAAGATCAGGAGAAATAGACATCCCTATCAAACCACGTGCTTGATCTTGTCTATTTTCCCATTTTGCAGCCTTGTCTTCATCTTTTGGTTTCTTCTCTTGGTCTGTGGCTATTCTGTAGAGACCTTTACTTCTAAGTAAATCTTCCATGTAGGCTATCCATTGGAAGTAGTTAGTGCTGTCAAGAATGACTTGGCATGGACTTTCCATTTTAAAAAAAAACTGAAGCTGAAGATGCTGAAAGTAAGTGTTCCAATGGATAGATCTCGAAAAATTAGGCTGTTTTAAAAAAAAACGGCTCTGAAAAAGGCTTCCGGATGAAGAAGTTATGACTTTTTGAAAAAAATTTGTTGAAGTTGCCGGCAAAGTGCGCGAATGTGCGGGAATGAAAAAATCCGCTCCCACAAAATGGAGACTTGAACCCAAGACCTCTACTCTCTTAAAATAGCTTTGAACAAATTGATCTATACAAAAAATTTGAGAGAGAGAGAGAGAGAGAGGGGGGGGGGCCTTGGTTTGCGTGCATGCCTTGAGAAAGCTCTTTTTCCCTACAAAACACAAAACACAAAACCCAACACGAATATGCAAAGAAAAACGAACCTTGCGGCTCGAAGTTAGCTTTAGCCAAAAAACTAGATATTTAAAAAAAATCTCAAAGTTAGCTTTAGCCGAAAAACTAAATAATTTTCTCAATGTTTCTGATTTTTCGAGATCACACTAAGGTGCAGCGAAAAGAGCATACGCATGAGAAAAATCCTTCCTTTCTGTTTCTGATTTGCCCAGATCGCACAGAGTCGCAGGGCAAAGAGTATATGCAGAGATGAAAGGTATAGATCCGGTTAAAAAAAAGGGCTAAATAAACCGAAACCGAAATAAGCAGAGAGAAAATAACAGTAAACTGCAAAAACACTTTATACCTCCCGATCTGAAAAATGACGCAGCTAGAGCTACTGGAAACCTTTTCGCGTGAAACGAAAGGGGTTCCTCACTGGAACAGATGCTCCGAACACAGCAGAGCAGTCCTCTCGGCCCGAAAGCAGTCAGAAACAACAGATCTAGGAAACGACAGCCGCATGCAGTTCTACCGGCTTCAGATTTGGATCACCAACGGATGCGGCCCTCAAATAGCTCTGATACCATGTAGGAATTTACAGGGTAAGTTCCTCAGAAAGAACACCAAAAAGGACACCGCTCACAACCAGATCACAGATCAATACACCAGTATTTTTGACGTGGTTAAAACCCTCAAAGAGGGAAACAGTTCACGGCCTGCGCCAACGTGGCTACTACAGGCAATTTTTTAATCAAAGAATGAAAATTTACATAAGCTTCTCTCATGCACGGATTACCCGAACAATGACCCTCCATGCGCTTTAAATAGAACTCATGGACCAATTGGGTGTCAAGCCATGGATCAAGTGTCGGTAATACCGAGGAGAGAGTGAACCGTCGGATCACTACATATCGTGACCGTCGGATTGTAAGTTACAAAATGTACAACGGTAAAGAAACACACTTTACCTAACTCTCTACCTAACTCTACACTAGACCAAGTTGAACTTAACTATATCCTATGTGTCGGAATATCCTAACAATATCTTATCGTCAATTATTATTATAATACCCTTTTCTTATTTTTCTTTTTATCAGAGAAGTTATTTCCTTAACTTTTTTTCCTGTTTTGAACCTTTATGCATGAGAAATTGTTTTATGATCAATCACATCATTTTCAGCTAGAATATCATCAGCAAAGCATCTTTTTAGCATATTGTTGTCCTTTTTCGTTTTGTATAAACTATCATCAATCCAAAGCGTCCTATCTCTTATTCATGACTATCTTTACACACTTTGCTCTCAATATAACCATAACTTTCACCGTCCTATCATTGATAAGTGTACTCTGCCTCCTTTACTGATATATTGTTCATTCCATTGCCTTGCCGTCAGCATCACCCCTTTCATATGTTTTATGGTCATGGAATTCCTTTTCCAATTGGAGGAGGGAATGTATACATTATGGGATTGCATGTGATATGATTACTACACTCTGCCATAACTTGTTGATTTGATAAGTTTTTCTGATTGAAATTTTTGCATGCATCTTATCTATTGCTTACACTATGGATTCAAGAACATTGTATGCAAAATAGTGATTTGTTTACAGGAGAACAACAAGTATGGGGGGAAACTCTATTCGCAGCATGACCACACTATTGCAACTAATAGAAGAGGCTCGAGCAACTCATGAACGTGAACAATTCTTCAGACATGATGTGCTTACCTGGATTCCACCTTTTGCATCACTTTCAGCACCAACTTTGCCTACATCAGCTTCAACAACTGTCAATACATATATGTCATTCCACATTTTTCTTTTGGAGGTAAAACTTGAGGTAAAATAGCATAATTTTCTGATTTATTACGAATTTAGGAGAATTTATTGAACATCCATTTTGAGCATTATTTCCCATCCTTCATTTCATAGTTTTTACCACTTCCCATTTTTCAGCAGCATATCATTTCCGAGTGTGGGGGAGTGTTCCTTCATTTCTTTCTTCTGACCATGTCATTCATATTCTTTATCCTCCATTGCTATTCTTATTCATTCTCAACACCTCCCTTATTTCATGTTGTTTTACACCAAGCATAAAATTCAACAGCTGGTAGCAACCACCTCTATTTGTTTTCTAGCATCGCATGAGGACATGCTAATTTTTCAGAGAGGGGGAGGAATTGCTATGCATGATGGATGTTTTCTACTTTCTTCCTTATTTAAGGCATACAATTTCATTTTTACACAGTGCAGAAATTGATTTCCACATATTTTTAAAACTATGAACTCAATTCTTGTAATTTTTGGAAAACACATACGTATCATTAATACAAACCCACACAATTTCAAGAAATATTGGTTCATAAATTGCGGAAATCATGCACTCTCACCTACAGCCATTTTGTTTATATCTCATGATCCATGCATCAAAACGATCTGATTTTTGGATCATAGAAGCCTTCATATATTACAAATCTACTTGCAACATTTCAACAAAATCTGGTTTGTAGTTTTTGACAAAATGGTTAATGAAGTTTGCTGTTATCTATATCATATTTTGTTGCAACTTCATATATACATATAATTGAATGTCAATGTAAAAATTGTTATGCCTTCATCAAGATTACTAAAAGTAAATATTCATTAATTAAGGAAGAATTCATTTGTTCTATCCATTTCATGAGCTGAGATGAACATATTTGCTTGGTTAACACATGGTTTCTGTCTTTGGGTTGCATGAGGATATGCAATATATTCAGTTTTCGTTGCATGAGGACATGCAACATATTGAGTGTGGGGCTATGTTGGGTCGTTAATATGCCATTATTATTATCACTTTTGAACACTTATCCCACCCATTTCCACTATTCTTCATCATATCATTTGTTATAATTTATCATTTAAATCCATTTTATAAATGATTTATGCTCTTATGAATGAATATTATCTATTCTCCTTTATTTCTAATAAATTGATGATTATGCGTGATTTTATCAATGATAGTTTTAATAAATCAGTTATAACATTATTTACCATTCTTAGCCTCCAAGATAATTTTCAGATTGAATATTTGATTTTTAAAAGCGCCAACTCAGAAATGCGCTGGAATAAGGAGTGACAATTTTGCGGTTGAGATTCTGAGCAAATGGAGTAGAATCTGGAAAATCCGGAACATGGGTTTTGTCCAGAACGGGCCCAATTAACTTTATTAAAGAATGGTTTGCCCAAATTCGGCTTGTACTGAGAGAAACGCAGGGTTCTTTGAGCACGATTTTCTCAGATTTGCTGTTGCGGCCGTCCTCCAAATCTCAGCTGCAAAGCCAAATTCGTCTTGCTTTTGTTGAGAGATGAAAGGAAATATATTTTCTTGTTGATCAACTGGTTAGAATCAATCCAATTTTGTAAAAGAAATCATGTTGTACTTATCTTTATTGTAACTTCTCTCTGATCTCTCTATTTAAATGAAAACAGAGATCAGAGATGGGGGGAATTCGAATGATGGAAGAATGATAGAAAAATGATGAAGAATGATGGTGGATTATCCATGATAGGATAGGGATTGTTGCATGTTGTAATTCTCAAGCATTTGCTGTTGTAATGATTCCACAATTTACTGATTAATACATGATTTGGGAGTTGCTGTTCATTCTTTTCCTTCTGAAGTAACCCAGCAGCGTCCGCTGGCGGCTAAGGGCCCAGCCTCTGGTGGAGTATGCTGCTGCTACTGTATATTATATTCTTTTGATTTCTGCGTGGTTTGCTTATCTTTATTGCTCGGTAATTTGACATGCTTTTTCATATGCTATTCCATGCTCTGCTACGATTAATTCATTAATGGTTTCTTCAGGAAATTTATGTAGTGACTCTGTATTGTATGAGTGAATCTTTTCAGAGTTGATTGCATGTTTCTGTTACAGAGCATTTGTACTGAATATTACTGTTGTTGGATTCATTTGAAATCCTGATTATTGGAATCCGAAAAGTGATATTATTCTATTTGGAAACATAGTCATATTCACCTTAATTGTCAGATTACCATATTAGCGTGTCATGTGTATGTATGGTTGATTCTTGCTAATTCATCAATGAGTGCTATTCCATAAAGTACATTCCATCCAATTTGCCTTAAGAAAGAAGATTGCTATTTTATTGCAGAATGTGAGTTTAGTTCTGACTCGCGAGACTTAGTTTATTTGATTGTTGTTCCATTTACTGCTTGTTGTTCCATTTCCTGTTTGCTATTCCATTTTACTTTCTACCGTTCCATTTACTTGCATTTGCTGCTTTGGTGTGAGAGAAGGTCTAAGGCTGTAGTGAGCCAGCAAGTCGCTGCTTAGCTCCCAGACCTATGGTCCATGCTCTAATTTCCTTTCCATCTGTTTCTAGAGGGATGGGTTATCGCTTCCGCACCCTTGACTGATAAGCTGCCTTGTGTGATTTTATTCTTTTAAAGTAATTTAGTCATAGCTTGCTCAGTGAATAGTTGCTGTATCCTCAATTGATGTTTGCTGAGTGAATAGTTGGATTTCAGAGCATTTGAGTTTATGTTATTATTAGATTTCTTTTTCAAGCATTCATTTACTCTTGGGTTTTAAGCACTATACTGCAAAACATTACTCTTAAGTAAATAGCCGCCTCAGACTGAGTACACTCTTGAAATAAAAAGTCGTCCCTAGGTTGATAATTAATGTGAAGGTAATTAGGAGTTTAAAAGACACCTTTTTATCGCTCCACATTCTCCTCAGCCGAGTCACTATTTCAGGTTAAATCACTAGCCAGAATGAAATATCAGGATGACGGGTTAGTTGAATTTAACAGACTTAGAGAACAGAGGTTGCAAACTCTGCCTCTAGATTTGTTAGCAACGACCCCGATGATAGAATCAAGCGAGCCTGAGCAGCGACTCACTAAGGAACCTCCTGCTACATAAAAAATTACCGGAGAAATCCAAACAAAAGAGCAGGAGGAAGTGCAGAGAAGAGGGCAGGAGGAAGTGCAGAGAAGAGAGCAGAAGGAAGTGCAGAGAAGAGAACAAGAGGAAACACAGAGGAAATAGCAGGAGCAGAGCAGGACAGAGGTGAATGTAGATGCCCAGATTGATCCGTAATTGCTCCAGGAATGGCAGCAATTCGACTCAATTATAAGCAATCTTGAGAGCTCAAAGGAAGCCGAAACATCAAAAGCGGCTGACACACATGAGACAACATCTAAACAGGTTCCAAGTGGAACCAGTGGCCTACCCAGTTCTACACGAATAGAGATAATTCCTAAGGATCCTTCCGATCAGATTGTTTTGCAAGTGGAGGAAATACCTCCATTGGATGTCTTTTACAGCCCAAAGCACAGGGTTGTAGTAAAACGACAGCGGAAAAGGAGAAGGACTGATCAACCTTCCCTATTCCCTGAAAAAACAGTGACAGCCAATGTGGTCAGGAAAGAGGAATTTGATCCTTTTGATGACCTTACTAAATTGTCCTAATATGCTGGAGCCTATTCGGCAACCACCATGGACAAGGCATCAGAAGTGACCAATCTGTTGAGAGAAAAAAACCAATCAATCGCCTCGCTACAAGTACAAGTATCGGAGGCACAGCAGAAGGCAGAGCAACTTGAGCAGCAATTGTACACACAGCAACAAATAAACAATCAACTGAATAAACAATTGCAGGAAGAAAAACAAAGAATTGATTCAAGCGCCATTCAAAAGCAGAAGGAGCTGTCGGAAGCGCTGGCAAAATTGAAAGCAATGCATGAACAGATGGGGAAATCTAAAGATGAGAAAATTGCTCAATTATCAGCCCAAATAGAGAAGACCAAGAATCTTCCACAGCCAGCTGAGTTCAGAGCCGAAGCATTACAGATTAACAAAGCATTGGTGACACAAATAAGGTTGTTATGTCAACAAATCGCCCAAGCAGAACCTTTATGTGACTTAACATCATCAATCAGTGATAAATCGGTTGATGCTAGAACAGACTTGGAGCAGGCCGATGAGACCTTGACCAATTTTCTTGAGTGGCAAGACACTGATGAGGGACAGGCAGCTAATTTGCCAAAAATCCTAGAATCACATAAAGAGATCCTATTTATGGAATGGCAGTCCCAGTTAATGAAAACATAGAGAGCAGTTTCCAGATGCAAGTTAACCACAAGTAATTTGGTTGAATTGATTAATGATACTATACTTATCTAACATGATCTCTCAATGTACCCCAGGTAAATTGCTATCGGCTAAAACATTGGAGCAGTCATGTTATCAAGAGCTAGAGAAAAATGGGAGATTAATCGCAGGAATTAACAGTTTGACTTGGGACACCTATTGGTTGTTCCTAGTCAAACCATACAGCCAGAGAGCCACCCTCAAGTGCCTGACAGATGCAATCGGGTGTATAATTCCCGATATAAAAGATGCCACCTATGTTGCCCAACTCAATTCTCGTCTCAACCGACCACCAGAAGTGGAACCAATGCTTGCAATATGCCAACTCAGGTCTAAAGGCAAACAACCTAAGTGATGAATCAGGCTGCCGACTGCCAGATTTTCGTGAGGAAGATACTCCCGAATCAAGTTGTACCAATTAAGTAGGATTTTAATTTCATAGTTAGTTAGCTTTAGTCAAGTATTTATAGACCCTTTCAATGCATTGGAAAGGGTTGTAAGTTTTTGTATATGACTTAAACCTGAAGTTGCACTACTGTACTTCAGGCATATTCTTTTATAAAGACTGGGCCAATTATTCCAATTTTGATAACGAAGCTTTTATGTGAATGTGCACTACTACCTTTGTTTAAAAGTATCTCTGCGTTGGAAGAAGGAATTCAAATAGCGATTTATATTGGGAGTGTTTTGCAGCTCATATGGTACTACTATCTATGTCTGAATTCATTCTGTTTATGTGAATTTTTTTTTGATCGCTCTTGCTATTATCAGATATATGGGTGCATTTTTTAACAACATTCTTTACAATTTCCACTATTGGATGCTTACAGCATGCTTTTCTTTTATCATACATGTATCGGTAATATAGAAGGATAAGTGTAACAATGTTGTGTTAATCACTTTGTTCAACTACTTGAACAAAGTAATCATTAAGTAAATGAATGTCTATGTTTATTGTGTAGAGTCATCTATATGCCTATTAATGAACAGAGATCATCAAGAGTTGCACTTAAGAGAATAGAAGCCTCCCGGGATAGAATAGTCATTTATATTTTTGCTGTTAGATTAAGTCATTTATTCATTATCATTTATTAGAAACCAATCACTCATCCATCCCCTTTTATTCATTACTGGGAAATTGGTCCCATTATATCCAGTCAGAGCCACCATCCCAAACGGAAAAGGAGTTGTATTAAGGTCCGGACCGGGTGGTCATCCCCCAATGTTGATACAATGATTTTCGGGGCATCAACAGAACCTCAACCTAAAAGGGGAGGTCTCAACCTGTGATGGTTTAAGGATGACCAACAAATCTGGAATTCTTAATGCAATTCCTGGAACTCTTCCAAAACTGGCAAGAAGTTGAAGTCCTTTGCTAGAGGAAGTGTCCCCAATTCTTTGAATAGGTAGCATCGACTGAAGGCATGCTCAGGCGCATCTTTGTCTCTGACTACAACTCTGAATCTGGTATGACAGGTTGTGGCTCAGGCTTACTTGATGTGGCTTTGAAGCTTGTAGATGACCATCATTTCCCCCCCTGTCAGATACAAGGTGAGATGATGGAGAAAACTCAATTGCAAGACTTTTCAATACGCTAGAACAATTTCTGACATATGACTGGAATATCTTCTTGGCTATTGATTCCCATTGCCAAGAAGTGATCCATCCAAGATGAATCTTTGTTCTTATAGGAGGTTTGTTTTTGAAGCATCTGTTTGAAGAATGGCTGGTTTTATGACAGTGCTTACATGGATGAAGATCAAAACAGTGATCTTTCAGATGGCCAACTCGGTCACAGTGTTGGCATTTCACAATCTGTTGTTGTTGTTGTGGAAGAGGAGCAAAATCTGGAACAACTGAAGTTAAACTGTCATGAAGGAATCGAGCACTCTGAAACTGAATGGGCTTTGAGTAATCTGGAATATGAAAGGACACGTCCTTGTCATATCCAAGACTAGTTTTGTGCTTGTTGTGGACAAGCTCTTCCCAAGGTCTGATGATGGGCTTGGGAAGTGCAAACTGAACTTCTGCATCTGCATGTAACTCTGCTGCTTTATTGGGCACTAGATTTGAATGAACTTCAACAATATTGACTTGCTGCTGATGGGTGGTTGTCTCAATGTTCTGAACAAAAATAGGTTCAAAATGATATCTATTTTGATGTAGCTCTTCTTGCTGTAGTTGTGATTCAAGCTACAAAAAATCAATTTTGTCTTGTACATTTTGCAAGCAAGATTGAATGTTAAAAAGAGTTTCCTTACTGACTTTTACCATCCCATCAACATTGGAATAGATTAGATTATTCAATAACTGTAATGCATCATCAATTTGCTCCATTTCATGACAATGTTGCACGAATATCTCACACAATGCCAAATAGCCGCAACTTTAAAGAATATAAACAGCCCTAATGTTGGACATAATTATGCAATCAATTGTGCAACTAAATAAGCATCACATGAAGAGCACCACATTGAAAGATTGTTGTACCTGATAGCCAAGTAATACCCATTATTTCATAGTTCTCAAGCATGTTGCCATTGATGAGGTGGCTACATAGAACCTCTTTATAGCTAAGGTAGATCTAGTTTTTTTTTTTTTTTTTTTGTAGGATCGTCACACCTCTTAAAGGGAGAGTATCAAGGTTAGGTATATAGCATGGATCACAAAACCTACAGATGGGTCGACAGACAGTTTACCTTCTAGGTTCTCGCCTCAATTTCAATACCAAAAATTTCACATGCTCTAACAACCTTGGTTTGCTAGTGGCCACTATTTATTTCAATGCTCAGAAGGAGCCAGCAAATTATCTATCAAAATAAAATCGTTATCCTCATCAGAGACCTCGAGGTCAATCCGAGCAAGTTCAAGTTCGTGGCAGGAGCATCGCTCTACAGTCCATAAGGGTTGTAGAACTGACTTTGCAATGAAAAGATCTGTTGTTCAGATTTACGAGGTGGCCATGGTGCTGGCTTGGCTTTAGTCCTGATTTTTCTTAATCGGTAAGCGTATCCAATGTGGCCCTTAGCTGGATATATAAAATTTGCAAAGACGGGGTCTTCTTGTTGTGTGGCTGCAAGGCCACAGGGTTCAAGGTTGGATAAGGATGGACGGTTGGCTACACTTCCAGAGATTCTTTCATCTCACCATGAGTATAAATTGTAGGTCGAAGATGTCACATGCCCGAGAAATTGCATGCAATTTCAAAGGACCCTTTCATCGAGCAGCAAAGGAAGCCGAGTTGCAAGCTTTCGTCATACGAACCATCAAAGCAATTTTTCTGGAAATGGTTCAGTTGATTCAAGCCCCTTGTCGGCCAGTTTTCGCGAGCCACAGTGGTTACAGCCTCCCTTTTTGCCTGATCATGATGGAAACTCTGTTAATACTCCCTCATATTTAGGTTTGAGCCTGTATATAATAGAAGCATCCTCCAAAGAGGAATACCCCTCAGCTGCCCCTTACTTCAATCCAAAGACATCAGAATCCTTTACACTCCCAATAAATACAAAGGACTGTTTCCAAAGACAATATAAAAGTCGGCCTGATCTACCACAATGCTCAAAAAGCCAGCTAGCTTCATCACGACGCCCATCAATCCGTAGTCGTTATTTTTCTCTAGGCGCTTGCACCATACTTCCAACAAACACCTTACCAGGCAAATCTCAGACAGTCAGATTCATGCGTTAAATTCACTTAGCAACAACTCTGATTCCATGTGAGCACTCAGAGATGCAATTGTCGAGATCAATATATTAAACTTCAATATTTATCCCTTTCGGCATCTGAGCCTTTATTCTTCTGCCCTAAAGAAAAAGGGAAATAACAGTTGACACCTGCAGAGTTGGTTCAACTCCCATACTAGTCCTCATTGTCTCATTCGACTCCTTACCGTGTTGTGGTATCTCACCTCTCCGCTGACTCCCCAAGACTCTCGGCTTCAACTCTTACTCTGCTGGTTGGAATTTCAGGGAGATACACCTTGAAACCTTGATACAATACAAAATTTTAACATATACGCATACAGTGCGGGAGGATGGAGCCACTTGAGAGGTGCCCAGGGATGCCGACTCCGAGGCTCGAAGAGCTGCGCAGTGGGGAGAGCGAGGGGCTCGAGGTATGAACTATGTGTAGGAGCCGAGGTCGATTGTGGTAATAACACAATGCACAATGAATTCAACCAACGCTCAATAGCAGAATTTTGACAGGGCAGGAGAAAATGATAGATAGAGAGACAACCTTGAATACAGACATGAATACAATGCATATACATCCAACATATGAACTGGCGCACATAACATAAAGAGATTCAACACATATACATTCACAAAATGAAACGGTATGCTAGAGTGCCCAGGTGTAGCAGAGCAACATTAGTATATTTCTATAAATAGGGAAATCGTAGACAAATTCTGGAAAGAATGCAGCGCTGATAATCTCTGAAAATGCCCAGGCCTAACGGAAGCTCTGATACCATGTTGAACACACACATGGCAGAGACAAAATAGGAAATATGAACATGAGATTCTATTTCTTATTCACAATGATATACATTTATAGTACATTCGTGTGACCGTTGGGTTCCACATCCCAAGGTCACTTGGACTCTCATGTTTGTTCACATTCTACACCAACCCATAGAGGATTAGGTGTCCAACAAATATCCTCAAATCTATTGTAGATTATAGATAGCAAACCAACAATGAAGCTTAACAATCCTTTTGGTGGCACAAACAAATATCCTCAAATCTGCTCTAGACTATGGATATCAAACCAACAATGAAGCTCGATTATGATGTTTGTGTGAAGTCTGTTAGAAAAAGTGTACCAATGACAAGTGTTTGCTAAGACTTGGTGTCTAGCTTAGGAAAAAGTGTCTGATATGGCCCCCTTGACATAACTCTATGAAAAATAAAATTAATGTAACTTTATGAGATATAAATTCATAAAGTGACTTTTTGAATAAATTAATGAAAAGGTGACTTAAGGGATAAAGTGACTTATGGATCAATTAGAAATCAAATCCCTACCCTAGATCCCAATGGATAAGATCTAATCTTAACCATTGGATCCTATGGTTAGGTCTCTCTTCATTATGAGATAACAAAAAGGAAACTCAAGGGAGGAAAAGGCACCATTTGCATTCATTCTTCATGAGCTATGGAGAAGAGGGCTGAGAGAGAAAATTTAGCAAGGGAAGAACAAGTACAACAACAAGGAGGGCATGAATTTCAAGAGAAGGGCACATTTCTCAAGGTTGATACTGGCACGAAATTTTAAGAGGCTATCCTGTAGTTTGATCATAGAAATTGAGGGTTTGACAGTCATTTTTTGCAGGTTGCCGCATAAAAATCGAGGACTTTGGACATGATTTTCAAGGTAGTCTGGGCATGACTTTCAAGGAGGTCTGACAACACATTTATTGTAGGTGAATGTCTTTTTGGATTAATCACATCATTAGGATTTGGTCAACATTTCGAACCAACTAGTGTGGTTCATCCTTAGGACAAGGTGAAAAAGCAATCGGTCTTAAGGAATAAATAACATGGATGCATCATTGCTCGAAGTTAGTTGTTGAAAACTAGTCGTTAGTAAATCAGTTAGTAAGGTAAATAAAGAAATATTTAAAAAATGGTTGTTAAGAGTTATTGATTAAAATATTATATATTTAATTATAAGTAACCGTTAGGAATGATTATATATAAAAATTAGTTTTTAATATAGTGTGAATGATTTAATTTAAACTATAAGGGTTAGGAGGAGTTAGTTACCAAATAGTATTTATTTTAATCAAACGAAGTTATATGGTTAATAATTGTTCAAAAATATTATTAATTTATCTAAATTATATTAAACCCTAATATGGTAAGATTAATTCAAAAATTAAAAAGAGGTTGATTTTATATCTATATCTATATATATATATATATATATTAGGAGTTTAAATATTTAATTATATTACCTAGATTAAATAATATTAAAGTTATATGGTTAATTATTAGATTGAGAATCATATAAATTTAAAAATAGTTGGGAGTTGATTAATTTATTTTTATTCTAAAAATAATATAGCAAATAAAAAGATAAATGGTTGAGCTAAGGATATAATCTAAATAGAAAAGAAGTTATTAGGAGATTAATCATTTTGAATTATGATAAGTAAATTAAAATATAGATGAATATTAAAAATAATAAAGCTAAAAAGGAGAAAAATGGAAGGGACATAATACTATAAATAAATCATAATTAGAAATAAAACTTAATAAACAGAGAGAGGAGGGGGGAAGAATCATGAAGAGAGAACCAAAATCCAACTCCTACTCAATTTCCAACCATCATCCCTATTAAGATTCATAGCATGCCTCTCAATCTCAATCGCCTCTCTAAGCTTCCTATGGTGGAAATGGTTAACCCTAGCAATGACTTTGGAGTTCTCGATACAGCATGGTGTTTGGATTTCTCCACATTTTCAGCAAGAGAATGTGAGCAAGAGCAATTGTGCCTAATGTCTGTTGCATGCTCATGGATTCTGTTGTAGCATTGTTTGGTTTTGGTAAGTTAGCATTTATTAGTTCAAAAAATGAAAAAAATGAAAATACATTTTAAGAAAATGCTAAGTTAGGATATGGACAAAAAAAAATTGTTATGAATATTTTGATGAATAAGTCCATATGAAATAAAATGTTAGAATAGATGCCCTAAAAAAGGAAGGCAAAAATAAAATGTTAGATTAGAAATAAAAGAAAAAATAATAAATTCTGAAAGTGTTGCACATCCAAATGCCACTACTCTTAGTCAATTTTATTTTTGCAAATAAAGTTGTGTGTAGATTGTTTAAATGCCACACTAGTTCATACAATCCAATCATACAATTTAATCATGATTGGATTAGATTTAAATTGTTTGTTAATAGGTAGAAAATAAAATTGGCTCAACAGTTTAATCTGAGCCAATGGAAGAAATAAGGGATAGAAGTAGATTAATCATTAAAAGGAAAATGTTGAGTTGCTAGTCTAAATGCACTCAAGTGACTAAGATTGCAAAAAAATGTTAGTAAAGTTAAGGGTAGGTAGAGAAATAAAATGAAGTTGGAGCATGATAGGGTTTTTATCCTAAGTTAAAACATTGGATATATGTGTATATAACGAATGGTTTTAATTAACCATAATTTTCTAAATCTCAATGATATTCATGCTTTATCCATTGATTCGCCCCACACCTGTCACATCCGCCATATCTGTTTCGACCCCACCATCACCTTCTGCCTCACTCCATTAAACTCCCTCCATTTTCCTTTCATCCCTCGCATCTCCCTCCGATCTGATGGCTTATATTGCTCCTCGACCCTCCCTTGCCGTACGAAAGTTATTAGTTGGGGGGTGGGGGGAGGGGGGGGGGTCCAAAGTCGGCAGTTTTAGAAACTGCCAACCCCCGCTCCTAGTTGTTCGGGACTTAAAATCCCAAACTACTTACCGCCCAAACTCACCCCCAAACACAGTTTTCGGCCTCCTCTGTCACTGTCGCTCCCACGTCATTGTCTACATCAATACCTACGTCACTTCCTCTGTCCCATCATCCTTACGTGGACCAATCTTTTGCTTGTCTGCCTGTTATCCATTTAATTCGCCACCCCTTGCAAATCAATATTCCATCAATCCATTTCTCAGTCCCATTGGAGAATTAATACGAATTTAGCCATTGATTAACAAACCTGCTCCATTTTATGCCTTATAAACCATGTTCTTTCATAAAATCTGTTACACAGTGCATTCTCGTAACTCAATTGATCATTGGATACTTGTATCTTATAGTAAAAAAGACAAATTCACGATTCAAGCGAACTTTCTGTCTTGTTCACAAGCAAGCCGGCATCCAGGTTCACTCAATCTATTTCAATTGTATTGTTTTTCTGTTATCACTATATTTCAGTCGAATCCTTCCCATTTTTGTCACCTTTAGTTTGTAATCCAATCACCAAAATGCCTCCTAAGGGGAAGGAAGTTGCAGAAACCCCAAATCCTCTCATTCATCCACAAGTTGATTTCCATCATACTCCCTTGGCTGACAAAGACTGTAAAATCCATGAGTCCTTGTCCGAATTTGACTTGTTTGAGATCTATTGCTAGATGGAGGACCAATTCGTTGATCAAACGAATGAAATTGGACTTTGGGACTCCCATCTTCCTCATTAAATCTTCCCTCAAACCCACAGAGCACCTGAATTTTTCAAAAAATGTCATGCATCTTATGACCCTAGTCAAAGAGCTATTATCTCACCTACAGGAGAAATTCTGTGCTCCATCAATGCTTAGTCCATTGACCAGATGTTGTAGGCCCCAACTATTGTGCCAAACACTCCTTTTTCTCATGAAATCCTAACAGAAGCCTATTAGAAACTAGATTTCACTAAAAGAGCTCAAACCCTAGAAATTTTCCTAGCTATAGATAGCCCTCTGCCTAAAAGAAACCCTCCCTATGATTCATCTATATTCCCAGACAGAACCAAGCAAATTACCACCATTCTCTCTTATCTCCTTGGTTACTATTCTAATCAATATGTAGATGAAGCCATCATTGGTTTCTTGTCTATCTTTTCTGCTGGTTCCAAACCCACTGTTCTTTTTAACTTTAGTCAATTTATAGCTGAGGCCATTCATGAACAATTTGTCCAGTTCAATACTCAAGAGGTATTCAAGTATGCTTCAGTACTTGTATATATTTTTATCTATTTTCAGGGAGACAAGTTTCCATTCACTTTGCAGAAGCTAGATGAAGAAGGGAACCAACAATCAGTCATCTTTTGGACTTCTATGGGAATGAAGGAGAAAGAATAATTTTCATATAAACAGTTCATAGAATTGTTTGTTCATCCAGCCATTAATCTTCTGAGCAACACTCCAGAACCAAGAATTAGTGATGAAATTGTAAAAGTTTTGCAGCTAGTTGACCAAGCCACAACAGGAGATTGGTACCTTTACCAAAATTATACAGAGATCAGAGTCTATGGTTGTGAGCTTCCACCTTATAAGCTGCCTAAGTACCTCCCTATGAGAATTTTTGCATTAGAATATATTAGGAATATTCTCAATGCAGATGAAGTGCATTTTGTGGCTGCAAATAAGAAATCATAGTTTAAGCTAAAGACTCAGGTTGGTCCATTCATCTGTAACACTAGAGCAGCAGGAGAAGAAGCATATAGGTTATTGAAAGAGATGAAGTTTGGCCTCATATTTACTTGGTCTTATGACCCAATGGGAGTGATTTCAAAACTTAGAGTAGAAAATAAATTTACTCCATATCATCACACATCCAGGCGTGAAATTGAGCAATATAAAAACCTGTTAGAATGGAAGGAAAACACTCTTCAATAAGCTGAAGAACAAGCAGTCTCTACTTCAAATATACAAACTTCACTTGCATAGGAAAAGACAACCAAATGAGGAAAGGAAGAATAGGCATCCCCTACAACTGAAGTATCAAGTCAAGGCTTTAGAATTGTGCATAGAAAGAAGAGACCTAGGCTCTCTTTGAAGGTCAGTGCAACTAATGAGTCACAGAAAGGAACATTTGACAAACTTGGAGAGACATATATTTTCACACAGTCTGGTGGATAGTCTACTCAATCTCCCACTCATTCCACCACATCTCATGAATAGCAGATGATTCAGACCAACGAAGGCAGTCAGAAGGATAAAAACCAAGAAGATGATATTTTTCATATTTTCAGTGAAATTAAGAAGAAGAATGAGGATTTAAAGTTGAGCACTTATACTCAATTCTAGAAACATTCTTCCAGTTCTCAAGCCAAACTTCTTTCAGTGTTTGACTTTGAAAAGGGTAAAATGCAGATGGATTTCTTACAAGCTCAGATTCCACAACCCATAACTGCTGCACATTACCAGAAGCAAACTTCCTTTGAATTCAATGTTAAAGATGTACATCCAATTGACCAAATTGAGATGCACAAACAGACTGGCCAAATGATCGCTTCTACTTTAACTAACACTGCCATGAGTCTGTCAAAGTTGTAAGTCACCTTAGCTAATACACAGTCACAACTCAAGCTTAAAAAAGTTTCCTAATTGGCAAAAGACACCAAGATCAAAGCTTTGGAAGATGTGGTGCTGAAGATGGGATATGATCCCTCCGATATAAATTCTGCAGAAGAAATTGTCAAGAAGAAAAATGCTGAGATTTCAACATTAAGGAAGCAACTCAAATTGTTAGCTTCAGAGGACCTAATGACTAAAGAAATTGAAGAAATTGAGACTCAGAAATCAGACATGATGAAACTCATTATGGAACAAAATCTGAAATAAAACAGATGGAGGAAGCTATGAAAAGGGCCAATATTCCAATGGATGTAGTTCCTCTTACAGTAGTCTTTATAACTACAGTTTCTGCCTCAGGCACAACAATAACCTTAGGTACAGCAGAAGGAGCCAAACAACTTGTTGAAGCTGTTCAAAACCTGTCTATTCAGACAGAGGAAATTAAGAAATTGTAGGATCAGATGAAGACACTACAACACTTGAAAGTAGTTGTAGAGAGCTCACATGCAGTTGAATTGTAGAGGGCAAGAGGTCAAATTGAGAGATTTCAGAAAGAAGTCAAAGACTCTTACCTCGGAAATACATTGGGTTTAGTAAAGGAGAATATGTGGGGGGATATTATTGAATCAATCAAAGATATTTTTCCTTATATCAGAATAATTTTTTATCAAAAAGACTTGTTGGAAAAAGCTCAAGAAGTTATTGAAACTATCTCAAATGAACTTGAGGACAAGCTAGAAACTGCCACTAAAATAATCAAGTTTCTGAATTCTAAAGACAACTATGAGCTTGAAGAATTGGGTATTGATGACAGGACAGTAGCCATACTGGAATTCAAGAAAGTTATTACAAAGAAAAATCTCATTCTTCAGTTGAAGGAAAAGTGCAGCAGTGTCAATGTCATAGTTCAATGTTTTTTTAGCAGGCTAGAGCCCTTGACCAGCAAGGGTTTGCCCTCCATATTTGTGATAAATGATAAGTTAATGCTTATTGAAGACTATGTCCACAAGCTTAGAGAGGTTGCAGCCAGTGCAACTATAGTTTCAAATATAAAGGGTACAACAACACCAAATCTTGTGCTGAACGCACTCCGAGATACCTTTTTCATCCTTAATGAAGTAAAACACATATTTTTAGTAAAACCTACTTTTACTAAATATACAGAAATGGATGAGGTTTATCGAAGGGTAATTAAGTTATCTATCCCAGATGAAAAATGTTGGGAACAATTAACTGATTTACTCGACTAAAAGAAGGATCAACAACATTCAGAATTTTGGGGAACAATCATCAACAAATCAACAACATTCAGAATTTTGGGGAACAATCATCAACAGTTCAACAACAAAATAGTGATAGATCGACTATCAGTTCATTTTTTTGATTTTGTATTAAGATATTTTTGTAAATTTGTTTAAGATATTTTCTTAACACTAAAACTTGTATAAATAACTCTCTTTCATGAGTTATTAAGGGTTGCACCCTTGAAGAAACATTTGTAAGCACTAAATGTACTCATCTTTTTCTGAATCACTAATAGCAAAGCAAAGGATTCTGAATTTTGATTCATACAGTTTTGTATTCCTTGTAAGTTTTTCCAGTTTTCATTCACTGTGTTTTCTTCATATTCTTAAGTTTTACAAAGATAACTAGGTAGGAGCAGTTGTGTTTCAATTACTCCTAGAAACTCTCTGAAGTGATCATATTTAAAGAGAATGAATTACAGAAACTGTTTGTTTAAGTAATTCCCTCTAAATCATAAAATTATCAGTCTCTTTGTAATCTTGGGCATATTTTGTTAAAACTTTCTGAACATTGTTTGAAGGTTTTTCTTACTTATGGTTATTTGATTTTCTATTTGAAAACTGTAATAGTCATATCATCTTTCTATTTCTACTCATCACCAGATAAGCTTAATCACTGTGTGGATTTTAATAGCAGCCCTTTGTTTAAGTATTAGTATTATTCAAAAAGGTTAGGCATCACTGTTATAAATTTGTTTCATACATTGGTCCTCCAAAATTAAAACAAAACATCCAAAACATTTTAGATGCTTTGGCATGTTACACAACATTTTGTCACTGTCCCTGTACGCCTCATTCCATGATCCTGGAGGACCTATATAGTGAAACCTACATGCTTCCCCTTCATGAAGAAACTCCCATTGTGTCCCTCTTCATGAGCAGAACAATTCCCTTTTATATCATTTCCCAAAAATCTTCTATTTTTCCCAGTTTACAAGACCGACGTTAATGACCAGTGTCATCCTCGCGCCGATATGCAGGGATTAACACTGTCCCTCGTGTCGACCAGAGTGACTGAGCCTTATTCCAGTCATGTCGATCCTCTTTTGGAAAGTTTTTTAAATAAGGAGCCAAAGCTTCCATCTCTAGAAGCTTCGTAATGGAAGTCTAGTAAATGGTTGGGCTGGATGGAGTCGAGGATGTTAGTTTGGGCTCCTTTCCCATATTAGGATGGAACTACCTCAAGAGATAAGACCTTCTCCCATGAGAAGAGGAACCATCTCCCATCCATTCATGCTATATAAACCTCCCTTTTTCCCAAGCACAAGCTAGTGTTAATGTTGGTGTGCTAGTGCTAATTAAGTTTGGAGTAATCAGCAAGTTATTCATAGTTGTAGCTCTCTAGTTGTGTGTGAGGGAGAAGTGTGAATTTGGTTTAGTGTGAAGACTAAAGGGAAGAGCCTTAAAACTATCATTGTTGAGGCCACCATGGAATGCTAACGGAAGTGTGTGGGAACCTGGTTTTGTCAGAGGAGAACAACAACATCAAGACAATGGTTGTAATCTCTTCTTGATTTAATATATATGCAACTATCGATTGATTTCCTACATAATGTGTCATCTCACATGTTTATGGCTTAATGCTTCTTGACTTGTTAAGTAGGTTGAATTACAATTTGTCTATTATCATGGTTGTTGTTTGTTGTTGTTTACTTGTTTCAGGTGTTCGAAGAAGGAAACGGGAGATAGCTGGAGCAAGAAAGAAAGGTCATCACCAAATGGGATAAGCATACTAAGAGGTAGGCCCTCTTAATTGGTTCTAACCTAAGGAAATATTCCATAGAATGTCTTGTTTGTGGCTAGACCTGTTATCGAGCTAGAGGAATTGTTCTTGTCCACACTTAGAATTTTACTTCACCAAAAATTGGCGACTCCATTAGGGATCCAATCCTTCTGTTTGTTTGATTGAGAATTTCATGGTTTTGTGTGAACTTTTCTAGTTTCTCCATTTCCCTTTAGTTTTGTCTGCTTTGCTTTTCTTACTACTATGGGTCTGAAATTCATAGTAGCAAGCTTGGTCCTGTTGTGGTCACCAACAACCCCCCTCTTTGTTTGATATTAGTAATAACATCAAGCAAAGGGGGACCCTTAACCAAAAATCCAAAAAATATTTTTGTTTGAAAAATCTTTTGTATTAACTCCCTAAGAAGCTATATCGCGTCGCAAAGGAAAAAAGGAGCGCTTTCCCAAAGCGCATAAATACACTGAGGAGGAGCGACGCGAGAACTCATCGCATCGCGTGCATTAAAAGCGCTCAAAAAGGGAAAACCTAAAGAATCGCCGACGGCCGATATGCGACGTCGCACGTCGCAATGTCGCATAAGCAGCACAAAGTGACAAAGCGAAAAACCTTGCGACCTTGCGATCTTGCGATATGCGATCTGCGACCATGCAAAGCTGCGACCTGCGATCTATGGTGTGCGACAAATGAGACTATCAATTGCTGCGATGCCACCTATTTACATCGCAATCTTCGATGCTGCGATGCAAATCGCAGAAGCCATTCGTCGCAGGCATTCCTCGACGTGATCTGTGAGCCCAAAATTAGGTGCGCACCTTACGGGAAATTAATGATTGTACGCCTGTGTATCCAAAGATGATTATGTTGCGTTTTTCGAAGAGTCAAGTCATAATGTTGACATGATTATGCATTCATTAGAACTTAATGCTTTTATGATCTTTTCTTCTGTCTCTTTTCATTTTACGTGAACTATAAGTCAGCAACTGATATAAATCTATATGCAGGAAACATCTAAGGAAAAGCTCCAGAGCTAGAAGAATAGAGGGGAGATGACTTCGCAGATGGATACCGCATACAGCAGGGCCGCGGATTCCAGAGTATCACTCAACAAATGCTGATGGAAATAGGCTATCCAGGACTCAGAGTCAAAGGCGCACAAAAGCAAAGCGTTTATGAAAGATCCTGAGTCCCAAATTGGGTAAAGCAAAAAGAAAAACGCTTAAGGGGAAAGACGTCTCAGAAAAGCCTGGAACAAAGAATGGAAACAAGTTTCAATTGAGAAAATCGTTCAGGCAACAAAATCCCCAGCTCATTGAGTCATTCGCACGGCCGGAAACCGAAATAGCAACAACACAATCAGTTTGAAAGAAATCTGAGTTGTACTAAGTATACACGCCGTGAAGACACTCCTCCAGAAGAACACTTTCAAAAATATCTTCTAGTTTGTCAGAAAGAGGTGCCAACTCTTGTTATTTCTAAATTTCAAGCTTGAACAAAAGGAAAGGACAAGCAGCCGACTCTCTCACGGCGAACAGCGCATCGCTTACAGCACTAAGGAGCAGATACAGAAATGGTTAGAAATTAGATTCAGTTTTTAGAAATAAATTTGTTTTAGTAAAAGGGCGGTCATTTGAAGCCGTTCCCTAAATTTGTGTAATTAAAATTAGCCGGTTAGTAGTATTTAACCCTTCTCGTTGCATTGGAGAAGGGTCTGGAAATTTGTCAAAAAACTTGTCCTCAAAACATGCACTTTTGCACCCTCGGAGGGGGTTTTTGATGAATGGACGGATCAAGATTTATTTATGTTTGCATTTTAATACCTGCTACTGATGTTGCACTTCTGTACTCTTAGTAGGCATTAGAAGTAAGTAGAAATAGATCGTTATTGCTTAAGGTCTGTGAGTATAAAATCAGTCATAAATGGTACTTTTATCTCTTGACGAATTTCTGCTTGCATTCTTAGAGTAATATACAGCTGATGTTGTTTATATGTTAATGTATGAATGAGTGGACTACCATTTGGCACTTTTGTACGGTGGAGTCATTGATTTGTGCTTAATACATGAATAACTGATTATGCGATATGCTGTTCACAATCGTTTTGCTTAACGTTTTATGCAGGATGGTTCATCTTAATTGATTTATATTCTCATAATAGCTGAATAATCTTCATTACCAGTTATTGTGTGAAATCTTTCTAGATCGCATAATGGAAAAAGTTCTATCCCGGGTTAGCGTAGATTAGATGTGTTGTTCTTGATAGATTAAAGTAGTATAAAATTCAGTCTCAGAGTTTAGAATTAGATTAGCTTAGAAATAATTCCATATTTTCATTATCATATTCTACACACACACACATCACCAAACTCTACACACACACACCCCCTTAGAACGGGAAGCTGGTCCCGTTATCCCCAGTCGGACCCGCTACACCAAACGGGCACGGAGCCGCCAACCAGGTTCCCGACCGGGTGGGTATCCCCCTTGTTGTTGACCCGATTTCAGGGCCCTCAACATATTTGGCGCTAGAAGGAGGGCACGAACTATGAATGGCACCTAAAGAAATATCTAAATACCATTCTGAGAGTAATACACCCTCATCAACTCCCTCGACTTCTCCAACACGGTTAAAACTGGAATTTGAAGTCGCTCGAGTATCTACCACTGCTACATATTCGAATATATAAGACCAATCTATCATTGAACCCCCTGAAATTCAAACTTTGATTCATAAACTCCAGGGATTCTCTATTTTTAACCAGAAGTCTGATAAATCCAAAAGCAGCGTGACTTCGCAGTACAACCCTGCTCATCCCCTTACCAGATTAAAGAGTGAAAAATTTGGTATACAACCAAGTGAACTCCCTCTTCCTACCAGGAAAAGAGCAAGGAAAACTCCACCAGAGTCTGACTGTAAGACTCCTTCATCCACTTCGTCCATATCAGCTCGCTCACCGCGAAGTCAACCACCCACTCTTTCATTCCAACTCACTCACCCATCTTCTACAAACCTTCCTCTTCAAACATCAAAGATCTTAATATCTTCATCTTCTCAGCATCAGGGATCATCTTCTGCACTTCCATTAACTAGCAGCTCAACGATGGCCCAGTCTCCATGGAACAATCCTGGGGCGGTTTTAATGCCACCACCCCTGAGCCCTATACCGGCCCATCCTGAGAAATGGCTGCCTAAATTCAATCCGTAAGCAGGAATGCTAGCCGAGGAACATATCAATAATTTCATGCTTTCTGTCAATCTCAACGGAGTCACTAACGAAGACGCTGTTGTCCAGCTTTTCCCTTATACAATGCAAGGAACAGCCGGGTCATGGTATTTTTCGTTACCTTCCGGATCCATCACAAGCTGGGACATTTTCAAAGTCAGTTCCTCATCAATTTTGGTGATGACAGATCCACGGCGACATTGATCAATGACCGATCTAATCTTAAGGCTGAGGCTAGAGAACCCATTAAAGATTTTAACTTACGGTTCAATAAGATCCTCAACAAAATCCCCGCTGCTTCACAATCCAGCGAGGAAGTAAGATGTGAATGGTACATCACAGCTTTACCTCCAAACTTGGCTATCTTCGTAGATAGGGCAAACAAGACCACCTTAGTTGACAACTTGACAGAAGCGTTAGCAGTGGAAAAACGCGTGGTAGCCCTAGAAAAGAGATCTGCTATAGAAGAACACAAATCTAAGAAGATCTCTTTCAAAGAAGACACCAAGAAGAAGCAAACGAAAGACCCTTTCGATTTGGAAGGATTACAAAAAGTGTTGAAAGCCATGTCCAATGAGATGATTGATATTAAGAAACAAGTAGCAGAGACTTCTTCGAAAAAGCCCTTTAGGACTTTTAAAAGAAATCCTCCCATGGAGGTGAAACCACCCAGTGTTGTCTCAAACGTTGAATCTGAAGAAGACGAAGAAGAAGAGAATACCACTGAAGGGAAGACCGACGAGGAAGAGGTCGTAGAACTACAAGGAATGTGGGACTTCATCCTCCCACAAGAAGAGGATCAAGAAGCATTTCCTGTTAGCACGAGAAGCAAAAATCAACTTGATCCTCCCCAGACTACCCCAAAACAAAAGGGCGCAAGCCCTGCAACAAAAGAAAAGGTCGCAACGAAAAAGACAACTGCTAAAGCGACCCATCTTAGCCCAGTCCAATCTGATCAAACGCCTCCATCAAGAACACTAATAGTGTCGGATGAAATGGAGTATAACATCATCGATGACATGAAGAAGACTAGGGCTAATATCACTCTGTATGAATTGAGTAAATTGAAACACCAGCAGAAAATAATGATGAAAGAATTACATGCTGTGCCTAATACATCTTTACCTACAGCTGTAGCTTCCCACAATCTGGGAAGGCCTCCAACCAACACGATCAATAAAATTGATCCAAATGACATCGCCTTGATTGGAGGAAGATCGAGATCTCATACTCCTCCTTTTCTTCTCACATATGAAATCTTCAACAAAAACGTGCACAATTGCTTGGTCGATTCTGGTGCTTCAACGAATATTTTACCCAGGTCAATATGTGCCAAATTGAATGTGCAACCTCAAAAATCCGCAGTACGTATAGTTCAACTTGATCGATCCCAAGTCGAAGTGATTGGTGAACTTAATCAGGTGACCATAAGATTGTCGTCTAACCCAAAAGTGTATCAGGTTATCGACATTCTAGTAGCTGATATCCCTGAGTTCTATGGTTTGATTCTTAGCAGGGATTGGTCGGAGAAACTCCACGGATATTTTTCAACCGATTGGTCGCACATGTGGTTACCATACAATGGTAAACCAAATCAGATAAAGGTTGAACGAGAGTTGCACCAAAAATACATAGTGACAGAACTGGAAGGAGAAAATGAAGCCATAACGTACAATAGCAGCATTGTAGGCAATTACGCAATAGATTCTTTCCTAGGTAATTTCAATGCTCATATTTCACCATACTTAGAGAATTCAGTTTTATCCCAAGTTGAAAATTTCTCCCAAACTGATGACTCAAAATGTTTTAGTTTTTTAGATAATTCTGTAAATACATCTTTATTTTGGAAATTATATTTTGACGGATCTAAATCCAATGAGGGGGCAGGAGCAGGATGCGTTCTGATTAACCCAGACGGGAACAAGATTATGCTCACATGCAGACTTGAGTTCGATTGCACGAACAACACAGCGGAATACGAAGCCTTGGTTCAAGGCCTATACAAAGCAATCGGATTGAACGTTAAGTATCTTCAAGTCTTTGGAGATTCGGAGATCGTCGTAAAACAGGTACGTAACACCATACATTGCCTGTCAAGTCATTTAAAGCATTATCAATCATTAGTTCAAGATCTCACTGCGCATTTCGTAGCATTCAACATCTCGTCAATTCCAAGAATTCAAAACGCGAGCGCAGACCTGTTAGCTAACGTAGCCTCTAGACTTATCCCTTCCGAAGATTTTAGTCCTGATAGGTTTTCAATAGAATTAATCTTTAGACCATCCATCCCTGACAATATCACCAATTGGAGAGTGTTCAACGACGATCCTGACATCGTAAATTTCCTTACTTCTGAAGGATCCTACTCAAATCAGATAATCGACGAAGACCATCATGATCACCAAATACAACAAAATGGCTCTGACAATGCTATACCGAAATCGGTGGTCAAGTTAGAAGATTTATATGATTTGAAAAGTCGGTTTAAAAGGTCCGCCAATGCTAAACTTTGCAGTTCTACCCTGAACTATGAATTAGTAAACCTAGGAACCGATCAGAAGCCACAAAACGTTAACCTAGGTCACGGCCTAGCTCCTGAAGAGAAATCAGCATATATCCGTCTTCTGAGACAATACAAAAACGTTTTTGCCTGGAATTACGATGAGCTAAAGACATACAACACTTCTATCATCCAACATGTTATCCCTATGATTGACAATGAAAAACCTGTCCAGCAGAAGCTCAGAAAAATACACCCTAACCTAGAAAATCAGATAAAAACTGAGCTTAATAAGTTTTTGAGAGCCAGAATAATCTTCCCCGTAAGGCATTCTAAATGGGTATCCAATATGGTGCCCGTTAGGAAGAAAAACGGAGACATTAGAATCTGTATCGATTTCCGAAATCTCAACAAAGCCTGTCAGAAAGATAACTTTCCCCTCCCACCTATGGAGCAAATATTACAGGCAGTAGCAGGCTCAGAATTAATGTCATTCCTGGATGGATTTTCAGGATACAATCAAGTACTGGTGCATCCCGATGATCAGTTAAAGACTACTTTCCGAACCAAATGGGGCACTTATGCATATCGGAAGATGCCATTTGGTCTGATCAATGCCGGAGCTACCTTTCAGAGAGCCATGGACATCGCGTTTAAAGGGTTAGTCAATAAATCAGTAGTGATTTACCTGGATGATATAACAATGTACTCCAAAAAACGAAACAACCATCTCAAAGATTTGAAGCAAATCTTTCAAAGATGCTTAAGGTATGGGATTTCGCTCAACCCAAAGAAATCTTTCTTTGCATTAAGCGAAGGGAAATTGCTCAGATTCATAGTGTCGAAATCTGGTATTCACATAGAACCCGACAGAATCAAGGAAATTTCCGAAATATCCATACCTCATAACAAGAAAGCCATGCAATCCTTCCTTGGACAGATCAATTTTGTCAAGAGATTTGTCCCGGATTTTTCACGTATTATTTCTCCCTTACAAAATATGATAAAAAAGAATTCGAATTTCAAATGGGGTCTAGATGAGCACGAAGCATTCAACTTAATCAAACAAGCTATCATCAATGCTCCATCTTTGGCCACCCCAAATTTTTCACAACCTTTTACCTTATACACTTTTGCCTTAGAGAAATTCTATGCCGCGATTTTGACCCAAGCAAATCAAGAGAAAGCGGAAGCTCCAATCGCATTCTTTAGCTCGAACTTACAAGGTGCTAAAATTAATTACTCAGACGTAGAGAAACAAGCATATGTTGTTTTCAAAGCGATCAAATATTTCAGACCTTTCTTGCTTAAAGCCCACACTAAAGTCGTAGTACCGTTTCCGGCGGTAAGAAACCTTTTGGTGCAGAAAGACGTGGGCGAAAAGAGAGCTAATTGGATTACCGCTTTACAACAATATGATCTCGAGATAAAACCAGCAAACATCGTAAGAGGTCAAGGCTTCTGCAAGATGTTAGCCGGAGCATCGCAAATCCCGGAGAACTCATCTGAAGAGGTACAAGCATATGAGGTAAGCCTAAACGATGCAGAATCATCATATGCTGACACCATTTATTTTCTTAAGAACGGGTATGCTCCATCACGTCTGGATCATACCAAGAAAAGAGCTCTGAGATTAAAAGCTAAACAATATCAGCTCATAAATGATGTCTTGTTTAAAAGGAATTACGATTCTGTGCTTCTTAGGTGTCTTGAGAAAACTGAAGCCGAAAAGGTTTTGCAGGAACTCCACGATGGACCAGTAGGTGGACACTATGCCGGAGATGCGACTGCACATAAAATCTTGCGTGCAGGATATTATTGGCCCACGTTGTTCAAAGACTCATACAATCACGTAAGGAAATGCCAAGTCTGCCAGACTGCTGCAGGAAAACAAAGGAAACCGTCCATGCCGCTACAACCAGTCAACATCGACCACCCATTCAGTCAATGGGGCTTGGACATAATAGGTGAGATCATTCCTCACTCTTCTAAGCAGCATAAGTATATCCTTACGACAACTTATTATTTTACCAAATGGGTAGAAGCAGTTCCTCTCAAGACAGTTCATTCTGAAAATATTATTGAATTCATAGATCAATTTATCATCACTAAGTTTGGATTGCCAACAGCATTAATGTTTGATAACGCTTCATATTTTTCTGGAAATACTATGACTGAGTTTGCGCTTAAAAGAGGTTTCAAACTAAAATATTCTGCCAACTACTATCCGCAAGGTAATGGATTGGCTGAATCAACAAACAAGAACCTAATCATAATTATCAAAAGAACAGTCGACCAAAACCAAAAGAATTGGCACAAAGCGCTGGTAAATGCTTTATGGGCTGATAGAATCACAAAGAAAGCTTCAATCGGCACTTCTCCCTTTAATTTAGTTTATGGGAGAGAAGTGGTTCTTCCGACTCACCTAGTCATTCCCTCTTTGTCTTTAGTGCAATATATCGATGAAGTATCTACTTCCTCTTTACAATTAAGACAAATGGAAATAATCAAACTAGAAGAGCAAAGAGAACAAGCTAGGAAAACCCATGCTCATCACCAAGCGCTAATGAAATCTTCTTTTGACTCAAGCATCATAACCAGAAAAAACTTTCAGATGGGTGATTTAGTTTTGAAATGGGATAAGGCTCATGAAGAAAAGGGCAAACATACGAAATTTCAAAAGCTATGGCTTGGCCCTTTTCAGATTGTAGAAGTCGTAGGCCCGTCTACATTCGTGTTGCAGGATCTGGCAGGTAGGAGAGATTCTTTACCTGTCAATGGACTGATTCTTAAATTATATTTTCCATAAGAGAGAATTCTTCTAATTTTTGTAGGATAGATTTAGTTTTTAGTTTTTATTTTGTTTTGTTTTTCTCTTCTTATGAATAAAACCCGTTGTAATTGATCATTTAAAAAGGATTCATGAAAGAGCACGCCAATTCTCTATCAGATTTTGATTTCGCTTGTACAAATAGCAAAAATTTTGAAAATCTGAATTTTATTATTGACAAATAGAGTTAACTTCACTTTGATTACGATACTCGTTTCAACCCCTAAAAAACTTTGACAAAGGCAACCTTTGGTAAAAGAATTGTTTTGTATCAGCACCACGAAAGGTATCATCAATAATAAAATAAGCATTCTCTGCAAAGCTGTTGTTTTCAAAAACTCTATTATTGTCGTCCAGAGCTTTCTTAAGGAAAAACAATGACTTCCTCCCTGCTAAAAGGAAATTACAGCATTCAGAGAAACAATCCAAGCAAAACACTATATCTCAAAGAATAAGAGGTCTCATCACGAGCCGGCTTATCATGATCACAGATATTATAACTTGCTGACTTTGCCAATACTGTCTATCAAAACAGGGCAACGACTTAAGATTGTTGCAATCAAAAGACAAGAGGTCTCATCACGAGCCGGCTTGTTCAGCAAAATTGTAAATCAAGTGAATGACTGTGTCATAATTTGGCCACCAAACCAAGACATTGTTCTTTAGAGAATTAAAAAAGGAAAAGTGTGTCAAAAAGGATTTTTCTCTGGAATGTTGTGAGTAACCTCAAGCAGGAAAAAGGATCATTGTTGGATAACATGGTAACCCTGTCGAGGCTATGGACGCTTGCGGGCAGCAGAGGCTCTACCTACGACAAATGAGCATACTTTTAAGCCAGTACGCAGAGAAGACCTTATTTTATCTTTAATCAAGACCAAGTAATGTCTGGTGCGAATGCAAGAAAAAACCTGAGGAAGCAAGTAATTGGGATATGAAAAGGGTTGAGACAAAATATCGTTGACAAGGTGAGGGGTAAGCTACTCTATCTGTCCATAACAAAATTTAGACATATAAAATTTTTGTTGTTTCGGAAGTGAACGGTCAATAGAAATGCAGAGATAACTGGTTCTTCACAGTGAATCGCCATTGTTGTGGTCACCAACAACCCCCCTCTTTGTTTGATATTAGTAATAACATCAAGCAAAGGGGGACCCTTAACCAAAAATCCAAAAAATATTTTTGTTTGAAAAATCTTTTGTATTAACTCCCTAAGAAGCTATATCGCGTCGCAAAGGAAAAAAGGAGTGCTTTCCCAAAGCGCATAAATACACTGAGGAGGAGCGACGCGAGAACTCATCTCATCGCGTGCATTAAAAGCGCTCAAAAAGGGAAAACCTAAAGAATCGCCGACGGCCGATATGCGACGTCGCACGTCGCAATGTCGCATAAGCAGCACAAAGTGACAAAGCAAAAAACCTTGCGAGCTTGCGATATGCGATCTGCGACCATGCAAAGCTGCGACCTGCGATCTATGGTGTGCGACAAATGAGACTATCAATTGTTGCGATGCCACCTATTTACATCGCAATCTTCGATGTTGCGATGCAAATTGCAGAAGCCATTCATCGCAGGCATTCCTCGACGTGATCTGTGAGCCCAAAATTAGGTGCGCACCTTACGGGAAATTAATGATTGTACGCCTGTGTATCCAAAGATGATTATGTTGCGTTTTTCGAAGAGTCAAGTCATAATGGTGACATGATTATGCATTCATTAGAACTTAATGCTTTTATGATCTTTTCTTCTGTCTCTTTTCATTTACGTGAACTATAAGTCAGCAACTGATATAAATCTATATGCAGGAAACATCTAAGGAAAAGCTCCAGAGCTAGAAGAATAGAGGGGAGATGACTTCGCAGATGGATACCACATACAGCAGGGCCGCGGATTCCAGAGTATCACTCAACAAATGCTGATGGAAATAGGCTATCCAGGACTCAGAGTCAAAGGCGCACAAAAGCAAAGCGTTTATGAAAGATCCTGAGTCCCAAATTGGGTAAAGCAAAAAGAAAAACGCTTAAGGGGAAAGACGTCTCAGAAAAGCCTGGAACAAAGAATGGAAACAAGTTTCAATTGAGAAAATCGTTCAGGCAACAAAATCCCCAGCTCATTGAGTCATTCGCACGGCCAGAAACCGAAATAGCAACAACACAATCAGTTTGAAAGAAATCTGAGTTGTACTAAGTATACACGCCGTGAAGACACTCCTCCAGAAGAACACTTTCAAAAATATCTTCTAGTTTTTCAGAAAGAGGTGCCAACTCTTGTTATTTCTAAATTTCAAGCTTGAACAAAAGGAAAGGACAAGCAGCCGACTCTCTCATGGCGAACAGCGCATCGCTTACAGCACTAAGGAGCAGATACAGAAATGGTTAGAAATTAGATTCAGTTTTTAGAAATAAATTTGTTTTAGTAAAAGGGCGGTCATTTGAAGCCGTTCCCTAAATTTGTGTAATTAAAATTAGCCGGTTAGTAGTATTTAACCCTTCTCGTTGCATTGGAGAAGGGTCCGGAAATTTGTCAAAAAACTTGTCCTCAAAACATGCACTTTTGCACCCTCGGAGGGGGCTTTTGATGAATGGACGGATCAAGATTTATTTATGTTTGCATTTTAATACCTGCTACTGATGTTGCACTTCTGTACTCTTAGTAGGCATTAGAAGTAAGTAGAAATAGATCGTTATTGCTTAAGGTCTGTGAGTATAAAATCAGTCATAAATGGTACTTTTATCTCTTGACGAATTTCTGCTTGCATTCTTAGAGTAATATACAGCTGATGTTGTTTATATGTTAATGTATGAATGAGTGGACTACCATTTGGCACTTTTGTACGGTGGAGTCATTGATTTGTGCTTAATACATGAATAACTGATTATGCGATATGCTGTTCACAATCGTTTTGCTTAACGTTTTATGCAGGATGGTTCATCTTAATTGATTTATATTCTCATAATAGCTGAATAATCTTCATTACCAGTTATTGTGTGAAATCTTTCTAGATCGCATAATGGAAAAAGTTCTATCCCGGGTTAGCGTAGATTAGATGTGTTGTTCTTGATAGATTAAAGTAGTATAAAATTCAGTCTCAGAGTTTAGAATTAGATTAGCTTAGAAATAATTCCATATTTTCATTATCATATTCTACACACACACACATCACCAAACTCTACACACACACACCCCCTTAGAACGGGAAGCTGGTCCCGTTATCCCCAGTCGGACCCGCTACACCAAACGGGCACGGAGCCGCCAACCAGGTTCCCGACCGGGTGGGTATCCCCCTTGTTGTTGACCCGATTTCAGGGCCCTCAACATATTTGGCGCTAGAAGGAGGGCACGAACTATGAATGGCACCTAAAGAAATATCTAAATACCATTCTGAGAGTAATACACCCTCATCAACTCCCTCGACTTCTCCAACACGGTTAAAACTGGAATTTGAAGTCGCTCGAGTATCTACCACTGCTACATATTCGAATATATCAGACCAATCTATCATTGAACCCCCTGAAATTCAAACTTTGATTCATAAACTCCAGGGATTCTCTATTTTTAACCAGAAGTCTGATAAATCCAAAAGCAGCGTGACTTCGCAGTACAACCCTGCTCATCCCCTTACCAGATTAAAGAGTGAAAAATTTGGTATACAACCAAGTGAACTCCCTCTTCCTACCAGGAAAAGAGCAAGGAAAACTCCACCAGAGTCTGACTGTAAGACTCCTTCATCCACTTCGTCCATATCAGCTCCCTCACCGCAAAGTCAACCACCCACTCTTTCATTCCAACTCACTCACCCATCTTCTACAAACCTTCCTCTTCAAACATCAAAGATCTTAATATCTTCATCTTCTCAGCATCAGGGATCATCTTCTGCACTTCCATTAACTAGCAGCTCAACGATGGCCCAGTCTCCATGGAACAATCCTGGGGCGGTTTTAATGCCACCACCCCTGAGCCCTATACCGGCCCATCCTGAGAAATGGCTACCTAAATTCAATCCGTAAGCAGGAATGCTAGCCGAGGAACATATCAATAATTTCATGCTTTCTGTTAATCTCAACGGAGTCACTAACGAAGACGCTGTTGTCCAGCTTTTCCCTTATACAATGCAAGGAACAGTCGGGTCATGGTATTTTTCGTTACCTTCCGGATCCATCACAAGCTGGGACATTTTTCAAAGTCAGTTCCTCATCAATTTTGGTGATGACAGATCCACGGCGACATTGATCAATGACCGATCTAATCTTAAGGCTGAGGCTAGAGAACCCATTAAAGATTTTAACTTACGGTTCAATAAGATCCTCAACAAAATCCCCGCTGCTTCACAATCCAGCGAGGAAGTAAGATGTGAATGGTACATCACGGCTTTACCTCCAAACTTGGCTATCTTCGTAGATAGGGCAAACAAGACCACCTTAGTTGACAACTTGACAGAAGCGTTAGCAGTGGAAAAACGCGTGGTAGCCCTAGAAAAGAGATCTGCTATAGAAGAACGCAAATCTAAGAAGATCTCTTTCAAAGAAGACACCAAGAAGAAGCAAACGAAAGACCCTTTCGATTTGGAAGGATTACAAAAAGTGTTGAAAGCCATGTCCAATGAGATGATTGATATTAAGAAACAAGTAGCAGAGACTTCTTCGAAAAAGCCCTTTAGGAATTTTAAAAGAAATCCTCCCATGGAGGTGAAACCACCCAGTGTTGTCTCAAACGTTGAATCTGAAGAAGACGAAGAAGAAGAGAATACCACTGAAGGGAAGACCGACGAGGAAGAGGTCGTAGAACTACAAGGAATGTGGGACTTCATCCTCCCACAAGAAGAGGATCAAGAAGCATTTCCTGTTAGCACGAGAAGCAAAAATCAACTTGATCCTCCCCAGACTACCCCAAAACAAAAGGGCGCAAGCCCTGCAACAAAAGAAAAGGTCGCAACGAAAAAGACAACTGCTAAAGCGACCCAGCTTAGCCCAGTCCAATCTGATCAAACGCCTCCATCAAGAACACTAATAGTGTCGGATGAAATGGAGTATAACATCATCGATGACATGAAGAAGACTAGGGCTAATATCACTCTGTATGAATTGAGTAAATTGAAACACCAGCAGAAAATAATGATGAAAGAATTACATGCTGTGCCTACTACATCTTTACCTATAGCTGTAGCTTCCCACAATCTGGGAAGGCCTCCAACCAACACGATCAATAAAATTGATCCAAATGACATCGCCTTGATTGGAGGAAGATCGAGATCTCATACTCCTCCTTTTCTTCTCACATATGAAATCTTCAACAAAAACGTGCACAATTGCTTGGTCGATTCTGGTGCTTCAACGAATATTTTACCCAGGTCAATATGTGCCAAATTGAATGTGCAACCTCAAAAATCCGCAGTACGTATAGTTCAACTTGATCGATCCCAAGTCGAAGTGATTGGTGAACTTAATCAGGTGACCATAAGATTGTCGTCTAACCCAAAAGTGTGTCAGGTTATCGACATTCTAGTAGCTGATATCCCTGAGTTCTATGGTTTGATTCTTAGCAGGGATTGGTCGGAGAAACTCCACGGATATTTTTCAACCGATTGGTCGCACATGTGGTTACCATACAATGGTAAACCAAATCAGATAAAGGTTGAACGAGAGTTGCACCAAAAATACATAGTGACAGAACTAGAAGGAGAAAATGAAGCCATAACGTACAATAGCAGCATTGTAGGCAATTACGCAATAGATTCTTTCCTAGGTAATTTCAATGCTCATATTTCACCATACTTAGAGAATTCAGTTTTATCCCAAGTTGAAAATTTCTCCCAAACTGATGACTCAAAATGTTTTAGTTTTTTAGATAATTCTGTAAATACATCTTTATTTTGGAAATTATATTTTGACGGATCTAAATCCAATGAGGGGGCAGGAGCAGGATGCGTTCTGATTAACCCAGACGGGAACAAGATTATGCTCACATGCAGACTTGAGTTCGATTGCACGAACAACACAGCGGAATACGAAGCCTTGGCTCAAGGCCTATACAAAGCAATCGGATTGAACATTAAGTATCTTCAAGTCTTTGGAGATTCGGAGATCGTCGTAAAACAGGTACGTAACACCATACATTGCCTGTCAAGTCATTTAAAGCATTATCAATCATTAGTTCAAGATCTCACTGCGCATTTCGTAGCATTCAACATCTCGTCAATTCCAAGAATTCAAAACACGAGCACAGACCTGTTAGCTAACGTAGCCTCTAGACTTATCCCTTCCGAAGATTTTAGTCCTGATAGGTTTTTAATAGAATTAATCTTGCGAGCTTGCGATATGTGATCTGCGACCATGCAAAGCTGCGACCTACGATCTATGGTGTGCGACAAATGAGACTATCAATTGCTGCGATGCCACCTATTTACATCGCAATCTTCGATGCTGCGATGCAAATCACAGAAGCCATTCGTTGCAGGCATTCCTCGACGTGATCTGTGAGCCCAAAATTAGGCGCGCACCTTACGGGAAATTAATGATTGTACGCCTGTGTATCCAAAGATGATTATGTTGCGTTTTTCGAAGAGTCAAGTCATAATGGTGACATGATTATGCATTCATTAGAACTTAATGCTTTCATGTCAATCTTTTCTTCTGTCTCTTTTCATTTTACGTGAACTATAAGTCAGCAACTGATATAAATCTATATGCAGGAAACATCTAAGGAAAAGCGCCAGAGCTAGAAGAACAGAGGGGAGATGACTTCGCAGATGGATACCGCATACAGCAGGGCCGCGGATTCTAGAGTATCACTCAACAAATGCTGATGGAAATAGGCTATCCAGGACTCAGAGTCAAAGGCGCAAAAAAGCAAAGCGTTTATGAAAGATCCTAAGTCCCAAATTAGGTAAAGCAAAAAGAAAAACGCTTAAGGGGAAAGACGTCTCAGAAAAGCCTGGAACAAAGAATGGAAACAAGTTTCAATTGAGAAAATCGTTCAGGCAACAAAATCCCCAGCTCATTGAGTCATTCGCATGGCCAGAAACCGAAATAGCAACAACACAATCAGTTTGAAAGAAATCTGAGTTGTACTAAGTATACACGCCGTGAAGACACTCCTCCAGAAGAACACTTTCAAAAATATCTTCTAGTTTGTCAGAAAGAGGTGCTAGCTCTTGTTATTTCTAAATTTCAAGCTTGAACAAAAGGAAAGGACAAGCATCCGACTCTCTCACGGCGAACAGCGCATCGCTTACAGCACTAAGGAGCAAATACAGAAATGGTTAGAAATTAGATTCAGTTTTTAGAAATAAATTTGTGTAATTAAAATTAGCCGGTTAGTAGTATTTAACCCTTCTCGTTGCATTGGAGAAGGGTCCGGAAATTTGTCAAAAAACTTGTCCTCAGAACATGCACTTTTGCACCCTCGGAGGGGGTTTTTGATGAATGGACGGATCAAGATTTATTTATGTTTGCATTTTAATATCTGCTACTGATGTTGCAATTCTGTACTCTTAGTAGGCATTAGAAGTAAGTAGAAATAGATCGTTATTGCTTAAGGTCTGTGAGTATAAAATCAGTCATAAATGGTACTTTTATCTCTTGACGAATTTCTGCTTGCATTCTTAGAGTAATATACAGCTGATGTTGTTTATATGTTAATGTATGAATGAGTGGACTACCATTTGGCACTTTTGTATGGTGGAGTCATTGATTTGTGCTTAATACATGAATAACTGATTATGCGATATGTTGTTCACAATCGTTTTGCTTAACTTTTTATGCAGGATGGTTCATCTTAATTGATTTATATTCTCATAATAGCTGAATAATCTTCATTACCAATTATTGTGTGAAATCTTTCTAGATCGCATAATGGAAAAAGTTCTATCCCAAGTTAGCGTAGATTAGATGTGTTGTTCTTGATAGATTAAAATAGTATAAAATTCAGTCTCAGAGTTTATAATTAGATTAGCTTAGAAATAATTCCATATTTTCATTATCATATTCTACACACACACACATCACCAAACTCTACACACACACACCCCCTTAGAACAGGAAGCTGGTCCCGTTATCCCCAGTCGGACCCGCTACACCAAACGGGCACGGAGCCGCCAACCAGGTTCCCGACCGGGTGGGTATCCCCCTTGTTGTTGACCCGATTTCAGGGCCCTCAACAGGTCCCAACTTTTGAAAATTTTTATTTTTTTCTTTGCATCCTCGCTCAGCGTGCTTATTTCGTTGACAGTCACACCGATCAACGCGATATGCTGAGAAATAGTCGCATCGACCCCCTTCTGGTGCTTGTTGTCACTTAGGCAGTCATGACGATGCCTGTAACTGAATATTAAGGTTCACCCCAAATCTTGGCCAATGTGTCTTACTCTCTTGATTTCTGCCTTGTAAGTTGTTTAGACCATATTCTCCCTGACTAGAAAGCTACTTTTCATTTGGTTTATTTGCTTGTTTCCTTGCCTTCTTTTCGTTTGATTTCTTGGGTCATTGGATGGTTTTTGATGCTAGGGTGTCTAGGTTGTCATCCATTCAGCTAATTGTGAACTCAGTGAGTCAAGTTGTTGGTGCATTTACTCCTTGCATTTCGTTTATGGTCTTGCTATGGCTTTGATTTCCATTACACAAGTTTGAGAAGTTTCGTTTGCTTGTCTAAACGTCTCTTTTCTAGCATAGATCACATTGCTTGTCTTGTTTTTGGTAAAGTCATCGCGTCATTAGTTTGAAAGAGATTCTCTTTTCATGTTTTTCATTTGCTTGAGAATTGATTGTCTCGAAACTTTTTCATTGAAGTGTTTTATGAGAAATTCATTTTTTCATTTCATGAAAAGTACAAAATTCTAGTTTGTTGCATCAATATGTTATGGTAGTTAGCATCATTGAAGACTAGGATTGCATTGGCATTTGAAAAGAAAAAGAATTCTCTTTACTTTTGAAAGGACTGTTGGAGTGTACTTGTTAGGAAATTAGGAATTGGAATGTATTTTTCATTAGTTTATTTTCTCGAAAAGTGAAGTAGTGAAAAATCATTTTGCTTTCGGTTGCTTGGTTGTTTGTATTTGATTGAGTTTTCTACCCTCTCTAGTGTAGAATCGAATTGAAAGGGTCTTGTCTCATTTAGCTACATTTAGGCCTTTTTGATTTGCATCGCTAAGACCTGAAAAATGAGACATAATTCAAGATAAACTTTAAAATGAACTAAATTAACCTAAGGAACATTTGAAACCTAATGATCACATCTAAAAGGTCTAGGCTAGAGACATGTTCCAGTGTCTTTAAACCTAGCAGTTGTCGTTAGCTTCGAGATTAGACAGTGCTAGTATGAACTTGTGCTCCTCGTACCGTCGAGTATATAACGGGAGACCCCTCTAGGCTACAAATCTTTATCCATAGGAAGTCAAGTCTGCGGCCTTGCAAACATGATACACCGAACACAACATTCGGGGAGATTTTCTGCCCGTACTTCTCGGTTCACCTAGAGGTATTCTGCAGTTCACGATTGCCTAGTAATCATTTTTACCTAGATCATCTAGAGTAGTCATTGGATCTTTTTTACTCATTAAACTTAAAAGAACATTTGAGTGCTTATCCTTTCGAGCTCGTTTCCAATCGAAAGTGATAGAGTCATCTTTTCTTCTTTCTTGACTCTTAAAACATGAAAGAGAACCAGTTTATTTATGCGTCTTAAAAAATTGTTGCCCATGATCTTATAACATCCTGTTAGTCTTTTCTAGACCAAATCGTGAGTTTTCCTTAAAGTAAATTTTAAAGCCTTGAAATTTATCTCTCTTTTCCTATTAACTAAGACAAGTTCATCGTGGTTGAACCATCTGGTTCACCTAGTTCCTCTTCCTCTCCTCCATCTGAAAGATTGTCTGAGGAGCCTTTTCCTGAATTACTAGAGTCACTCGAGGACCAAGGTGTTGAACTCAGAATCGTTTTGAGCATTCAACCTTTGTCATCTTGTCCTCCACCTACTTCAGATATTGGGTCACCTGCTGATATTGGCCTGGAATCTCCAGACAATCCCGTCTAGACTCCTGAGAGTTCGCCGACTACTGAAAGTCAGCTTGGATTGGTTATATATCCTCTGAATCCTTTGTTCGACCTTGTTGTGATATCACTGCAGCGTCCGTATAGTCTGTACAATCAACTGAGTGTTCCTTTGGAATTATCCCCTCGTACATCTTTGGTTGTTCGTCGTTGTTTGTTCCTAGCTATGGAACCTGAAGGCGACGCTCCAGTTACCTCTCCGGATCAATCAGAAGTTTCTACTCCACACACTGTCGAAGAGGAAGAACATCAATTTCCTCTTGAAGGTTTCCCCTATACAGGGAGCATTCCCATCAATGTGTATCAGGATTTTCCACCTAATTATGTGACTTTAGCACAATTGATCTTAGGTACACTTGGTGCCTCATCACTTTATCACAACCCTGTTTGGGCGTCTGGCGCCATGCCTACTATAGGTCTGTTCATTCTGAACCTGACCTCCCAACAGGCAGTTACCTCAGTCCCAGTGCAACCCACCATTCCAAACCCTCTTGTCTCATCCATCCCAGTCACTTGTCTGGTTCAGCGAACAGTCTCGAAGAATGTTAATGTCAGTTCTTCAATCCCTCCAGTAAGTGGACAAGTTGTGCCACCGCTTGGGGGGTAGAATCTGAGTGTTTCTATGATTTCAGGAACAACCAATTTGAGTATCTCATAGGCTCACATGGTTGGGATGAGCCAACCTTCTTCTAGTGTTATCCAAAACCCTGCTGGTCCTATTGGATCAAGCAATGTTTAGTACCAAGAGGTCCAAAATCCCGTTGGTCCGTATGGGCTAAGAATTTCCAGTATCACTAGCCTTATGAGGCTCAGGTTCAGTACCAAACTCCTTATGTTCCATATGGTTCTCAAGGAATGGTCAATCCACCTTACGTCCTTCAGTCTGGGTAATATGTTCAACTTGGTCCATCCACTTTTCAAGGTGGCTATGGCTAGATACAATTCGGAAATTTTCTGGGAACTATTCAAGTACCTCTGCAGCAGAAAGGAAAACCTCTGCAGCTGTTATCACTCCAGTATTTCTCTAGAGTGTTTGAGAAAGAAATGATTAGAGGTAACCACAAACCAACTTTGGAGATTAGGATCTAGCCTTCCTAATTCTTAAAGAGGGATCTCTCTTTTTTATTTAACTTTGTTTAATTATTTGATTTTAGGTTAGTTATGATTGTACTTGGGTTTTGATTTGGATTTGGTGGTGGGATCAATTAGATGAAAAGAGGGGTGTCTTGTACCATTGGGCTATGGGGTCAATGTCAGGCCAACAGGACTGGATTAAGTTCTAAAATCAATGTTTACAGGGCAAGATATCAGAGTTAGTTCAGATCTCAAGGCTGGATGGTGAAGTGGTTTTCAATCAGATCCAAAGATCAGTTAAGGGTTCCTTAGGCTGGATTATGAAGAAAGTGAAAGAGGTCAACCGGGATGGGAGAGAAATTAAGGATTCTCAGATCTAGATATCAGAAGAAAACATGTAAATGATCAACTGTTCAAAACATAGTGTACTTAAACAAATTTTGAGATAAACTTCCAGTTAATTCATTCAACTTTAGATAACATTTAAGTTTGTGAAAAAAAAAAGAAAATAACAAGTTTGAAAAAGAAAATACTTCACTGTAATAGCTCAACACATGAATCCTGTAATGCAATCTCTTTATTACTTGGTCTAGTTTGTTGACTTGAAAAATTGGTACAATAACCCTTAGGTTTATGATCAAAATAACTTTACAAATGTATAGCAATCCACCCTCAATACTTTGAATTTATGAAGTATTTATACAAAAATAATTTACAAAATATCCCAAACTGTCTTGGGAACTAATCTAGGAGAAATAAATATCTTCATGCAAGAAGATAGAGATAGCTATTGAACTATTGTTTGTTGTCCCTATTTATTAGGTTGTGCTGTCTTTAATCTTTGATATTTTGCCTTTTAATCTCTGCTTTGCTGTTTGGTCTTCATGCTGGATGTTCTATTCACTCTGACCTTTCAATTGATACACTTTCATCTGATACACTTTCATCTGGGTGGCCTGTCATTTATCCTTTTACTATGCTTTTCAATCTTACTGTAGATTTTTACATTTTGACTATGTATTTCTACAGTAAATCATTTAATTTCTCCCATGTTTCAGCATCTGGTAATTGGATATTTATCATCTTCCTGTAAATCTCATCTACCTTTGTATACTTGGTAAAAGTAGGCTTATTGACAAAAAGGTGTTTTACCTCATGTTGGAGGTAAAACAAATTCTCAAAAGTTTGGTATAAGACCTTGCCAGTAGGTATTCCTTTCATAGATGAGGTGTTCACTTGATCTCTGGCCACTTCTCTGATTTTTCTGTTGTAGTCCTCCTATGTCATTAACTTATCGTTTATTACCATGGGATTTGGTAAACCCTTTTGCCTCAAAATTTCAAACTTAACCATTAATTTGTCTATAGCCAGTTGCATGGTTTGGCACTTATCTTCAAGGTTTAACATTAAATTCCTCTTGGTGAGGACCCTTTTTACTTCCAGTATTGTACCTGTTCTGTCAGGTATCTCTAATTCCTGCAATTCATTATTATTTTTGGAGTTGAGGAAGTGAATGATCCTTGCAGCTTCCTTTGGCATATCTCCCAATTCTGCTTTAACTCTCTGTATGGCTTTTGTAGCCTATTTTATTAAGTCAATCTGCTCAAAAATTACTTGAATGGATGGCCAAATATCATTTACAGAGTCAATGATATTGGCCCATAATTGTTCCTTAACCTGTCCAAGGGGTTCCTTCAAAGATAATTCCTTCTCCAAGTTTTTTATTCTTTCATTCATCTTGGTGGCTTTCTGCACTTCTTCCTTGTGCACAATTTGGGCAAATTTGTAGTCGGTCTCTAGACTGGTCACCTTTTCCTTAAGCTTGTTCATTTAAGTGGTCTGAATGGACATGTCTTCCATTGCTTTGACCAACTTGCTTGCCTCATCACCTATTGACCCTGTTGCTGATGTAGACGCTGTAGACGCTGGTAGTGACATAGCCATTGGAGCAGTAGGAGCTAATGATGCTTCCAAAGTGGAAGGTACTACAGTAGTAACTGTTGGGATAACAATGGCAGGCGCAGTCTCTAGACTAGCTTGTTTCAATTGTATCAAGTTATCCAACTCCTTTTCCATTTCCTTTAGCTAATAATTCAATTGAATCACTAGGTCCATCATTTCCTCGTGATTTGTTTGGCTCTCCATGTTATCGGGAAAACTAGTGTCTATACAGAGCTACTAGTCCCACTAAGGCTGGTAGCTACCTTAGAAACAAACACACTAAAAACTACTTTCGTTTTCCTTTATGAGAAATAGATGAGAGAAGAATAAGGAGAGCAACCTCTGTCTTGCGCTTGGTTCCTTGCTCGATTCCTCTCTCTCCTGATAGGTCTTTGCCACTCACTTCCTTGTCTACCCAGCTTCAAAGAGTACCTGTAGAATCAAAGAAGCATAACACTATCCAAGAACATAGATCTATTATCATAAACAATACAGGATCAGATGTATATTGACCACACAAATGCATAAATCATCAATTATACAAGAATGTGGAGGAAAACTTGAATAGCTTTATTGATAATCAAGAAAGAGCAAAGAGGATTACAACCAATTGTTCTGACCCAGCATCATCCTCTCAGAATGTAAGCCCTTCTTCACCTCATGAAAAGCTTAGATCACCCAACACTATGAAGTTACACCAAGAAACCAACAGCACTTCCTTACAAGATACAGAATTCCAGCCTCTGGATCTCTAGGATGAGGGATCCATATATAGATGTTTGCAAGGGGAGTGAGTTAGCTTTTGAGATTTGATTAGTGTCCTCTCTCTGATAGTTCTTGATTTCACTTGGAGATTGACGATCTCTTACTCATCCCTAGTCGAATGCAGAGAGGCAAGTGTCACAGGAGAAGTTTATGGAAGATTCCATGCTTCTCCACCTTGCGGATTGACCCTGCCATTTGTCCACTCTCGCCCATCGCACCCAGTAGAAGGTGCATTGCACCTACTGTGTGTATTCAGGTGGGATGCAACGCACTTTGACTATGGAGCAGGTGAAATGGTCAAGTTTTGAACAGTTCTGAGTAGTTTTTCATGGAGAACTTCTGGGAGATGCTGTAATCGTTGACCTTGTTCTTTTAGGGGTTGGAACAACACCTTTAGGGACTTAGGAGCCCTTGGTTTATGGAAATTTATGCTTGGGGTTGCAGTGCCCAAAAATGTCTATAACAGTTGCCCCCTAAAGCATGAGGTCGTTAATCTTTTGATGTCGGGTGAAATGCTTTATCATGAGGATCCGAAGTTTTTTCGAGCTGGAAGGTGACCTGTAATAAGATACAATACAATACAGTATCTTCATAATATTTTCATGATCTAGCTGAGGCGGGCATTCCCATGCTCAGCTTTATAAATTCATTTTTCATGTACATAGGACAGACAATCGTCTGAGTGTAGACTGATGATTCTGGTAGAGCCATCATCCCTTAGATTGGATGATTATCTATGTAGCAATGATGTACATTTGATGTCTTTATTTTCCTGAATATATATCGCAGCCCGGATGGATGAAACTAGATCCAGGGTCTTCAATCTCGCTCGATATTCACTCAAAGTACAAGTCAATCCACGTGAGAGATGTTCTGGAGTCGAACATGGAAAGACATCGCCTGATTACCAGCCAATGATGTAAGTTGTTAACAGGCGCGAGAGGAATCACCGATAATGATGATGACCCTCAAGGTACTGCAGTACAATTCACATGGTGTGAATAAGGGACTTGGCATCGAACACCACGCAAAATCTTTCGGTCGAAGGCCATTGATGTAACCTGTCGACGGAAGTGAGAAACTTGCCATTGAGGCATGCAAGCTTCAAAGTACTGAAAGGGTTGTTCCTAGAGCGACTTCTTGGATAATGAGCTGATGTCGACAAGAAGTGATCTGTCATAGGAGGGCCTTAGTGAATCCCACATCAATGACACGGAACGTAGTAAATGATTTTAATGGAGGTGAAAACGATCTGGTGATATAACGTTCAGGGTGGCGGTCATGAAAGAATGGAGCGAAAATGTATTATAGTGGGTGAGACACAGGTGAATTCTCTGAGCGACTTCTCTTGAACATATCGGTGACACTGACATGATGGATTGGTAGCATTAACCCCAAATGTGGAAGGTGTGATGGTACCATGGTGATGTGACCAGTGAATGGAACAACCCAACCTGACTCGGATGCAGAGTGAAAGTGTCATGTTCAAGAGCGACTTGCTACCAACAAAGTTTCTTCAAGTTTTCTTCCCAATTTTTTCCCCAATCATTGCTGACCAATACCTCTTTATTTTTGTCAAGCTTGAGGAGGATAACATATTCTTGTTCTATAATTTTCCCTTCGGGCAAACCCATCGCTATGTTTTAACGAGCCTAGTGATAGTGAAACTCATTCTTGTCTGTTATGGACAAGTTTGTCGCTATTAGGTTTTAACGAGTTTAACGACAAATATAACTCGATCCTTTTCAATTTTAGAGAGTCTGAAAAGGGACGTAAAGGAAACTCCAAAAATCCGTTTTCGTCATCTAATCCCTTAAGTCCGAAAAATTATAAAATAATACAAAAGGGATGAATTTTCGGTAATTTTAACGAGCCGAACAAAACAAGCGCTCGATCGTTTTGTGTAATAATCCCTCGGGTCCAAAAAGATTAAAATCTAAAGGAGGGATAACACTTCCGGTCACTTTAACGAGCTAGAAAGGCCAATGGCTCGGCAATCTTTTCATATTTTACGAGTCAGTTGAAAAGAGCTTAATGGAGACTCGTTTTTGAGGAACGAGTGATAGACTCGGGTAGCAGCTGATTCCAGGTAAGGTTTGGAATTTTCCAATCACGGCAGTGTCACAAGGATGGCTAACAAGATCACTCTTCGCAGTTGTTCCTCAAAAGGGGTAAACAATCAAGTGGAGGTGAATGATCGGCCAATACAGAGTGGAGGTGATGATGAGAACACGACCAAGGCTTCAAACGCTGAAGTAATACATTCACGATGGTTATTTACTGGAAATTGGTTCATTTTTTAATGAGCTTAAATGCTGGGGGAAACACTTGCTCATTGCTTATGTTTATTTTTTAACGAGCTTGAATTCCACGTTAAAACTGCTTGATCCAGTCGTATAATAAGGATGTCTCATATAAAACGACATTTTTTCAAAGCTTTGCCCCGCATCCTTTCTTTATGCAAGTTAGGAAACGACCAATCCTACGAGTTTAAAGGGTTAGAGGACCTATAAATTTAAAAAATAAATGGTCGCTCTTCGCTTGCATGCCAAAAGGTTTGCATGCCCCCAGGTATAGCGAAGTAGAGTTTCCAGGTTACCCCTCAATTTGCAGACAAAACACTTGTTTTATCGGGAAAGGCCTACCTTTTTCAGGTTACCCCTCAATTTGCAGACAAAACATTTGTTCTATTGGGAAAGGCCTACCTTAATAGAAGTATCTTATTCCGGTCTAATCCCATTTTCCAAAATGGACGGGTGTGTCAGCTAGTCATATATCCTCTGCGGAAACCTACCTATACCCAAGGTTAACCTGTCGAAATAGGCCAGGGTGCATGCCCCCTGGGTTTCAGTCATGCCCTCCAAATCACTCGCGCTCATCAGGAGGACGGACTGGGGATTGATGAGACATTCCTTGTGTGAAAATACCATTCAGGGTTGGTATATGACTATTTGCTATGTGTGAACCGGGAAATGAAAGCTGTTCTACGAGCTTGACCACTCTTCCTTCGTGCGGAAAACACATTACTCTAAAGAGTGAGGAGATGACGGCTCCCATGCAATAAATATAGTCTCGTCCAAGGAGTAGATTATAATCTAGGGGTCCTTGTACTACCATTACGTCCATGTGAATGGTTTTCCTTCTCAATGTTATCGGCACATCGGGAAGGATCCCTAATGGTCGACTAGTTCCTTTGTCAAAGCCTGTTAGATTTCTCATCTCAGGCAAAAGCGATTGCGAACCAAGCGTTTTCCAAGCAGTTGAGGAAAGGATACTCACAAAAGCCCCTTCATCTATGATGGTACTGGCCATAACCATTCTATATATTTGAGCAATGATTCGGAATGGTACACTAGCCGCTAAACAGGGTCTGCCTAGTAGATTCCAATCAAAGGAAACAACCAGGTTTCTTGGAGGTGGGACCGAATAGACGGCAGGATACGACTCTGACGAACTTCCTTCATGCGGTAAAGGAATGGGTAGACTTCCCCCATGTTCATCGGAGTCTGTGCTTATGAAGAGAATTTGAACGATGTCGTTCTTGTTCTCTTCGGTGGCTGTATCATCTGAAGATGGACCTTCTGAAGGCAAGACCGGGTCAACTGCCGCCTCGACCTTTTGAATTTCGTCTGGTATGGATTCAAATGGCTTATCTTCAATGATAGATGCTTCGGCCGACCACAAGGGTGTGTCAGCCGGATTTTCAACTAGTGACGGACTCGGCAAGAGTTTCTTATATCCAGAAGGAAGTCGTAATGGTGAAACTGGACGGTCGTCCAAAACTCTTTTAGCTTCGTCTAAGAAGGGACAACAGTGGACGACGTGATCGCCTTCACACAATTTACAAGGAAATTTATATTTTCCTTTTTGTCCAGGGGCTTCACTTTCACTAGTTGACGGTGTATGCTCAACATGATCGTCAGAGGTTGATGACACTGGATTGTGCAAACGAGGAGACCAGTCCCTTAAGATCCGAGGGATGCAAGGACAATCTCGATGATAGTGGTCTCCTTTGCAAATGACACATGGCGATTTAGGCCTGGTCGATGCAGTGTGTGGATTTTCGCTAGACGATGCTTGGTTGCCCCTTTTTGCCTTTGGCTCCTTCTTCTTCTTCTCTTTCTTCTTCTTCTCCTTCTTCTTCTCAGTTACTTGATTTTGGGCTTTACCAGCTTCATCAAGTGAAGAGGAAGGAGGAGAGGAAGAATTGGATGAAGTAGAGGGTTGGGGGGTAACTCTAATATCGTTTAGTTGCTGACTTGATTGTTCAGGAATCACGGTGTTCTGAATGACAGAAGTTGAGAAGAGCCATATGGGCAAGCCGATTGTCAATCCTAGAAGAGACAATGTGGCCATATGGGGTGCACCAACATCTCCCCAAGAGGAGAAGGGACTAGGATTTCCTCCAAGGGGAACTCCTTGGTTGGTGGACTCCATTTTTCTCAACTTAAGATCAACGTAGGAAAGGTGATGATTATTCCGTTTAAAATAAATTTTAGACGCTTTGACACAACTTGTTTTTTCAATTTTTAAGAGTGGAGCAAAAACAAAAGATGACTCTAGTCGCCTTCGATTTTTAATGAGCCTGAAGTGACAAGTGCTCAGATGGACCTTTTCCGTTAAGGAGTCTGAAAAGGAACGAAAGGGACTGCTCTGGAAATCTAGACAAATGGATTACCAAACCAATCGCAAAACTGCAGAATACTTTTTACGGTACAGCAGTCAATCTTCCCGAATGTTGTGTTCAGTGCGTTGCGATCGATAGGGCAGCAGACACGGCTTCCTATGGATAAAGGATTAAGCCTATTGTGGTCTCCCAAAATATACTTGACAGTACGTGGGAGCACAAGTCCATACTGGCACTTATCGTCTCAAAGTGGAGGAATCACCCAACCAACAGTGAAAACAATAGTTACCAGGCTTTACGATGCCGGAATACGTCTCTAGCCTAGACTTCTAAACGTTGTGCGTTAGGTTCCAAGCGTTTTTAGATTCATTAAATTTATTTTATGGTTGATCTTGCTTAAGAAATTTGCCTTTCAGGTTCACCGCGTGATGTAGATGTATAATTCCTAAAATGCAATCTAAGATGATAAACAGTCGTTTAATCTTCTTTTTGCAATGAAAATCCCAGCTACTAAGGAAAGAGAGATGGCGTTCTTTCAACAAAGAGCAGAGAGCACACACTATATGCACTGTCCTAAATCAAACCAACAAACAGTCTAAATGCAAATGCACATGCATGTATTTGTTTTCAGCCTTCTTAATGTGTGAATGATAAAAAGAAAGCTAAGCGCAAATCTGAATTATTTTTCAAAGCGACAATTACTAACAAGCTTCTTTTCAAAACAAAATGAGGACAATGACTACACTATGTTATTTTAAATTGAAAACTTGCTTTCGACACTTGGAAAACTACTAATTCAAATCAAATACAAGAGTAATAGTGTAATAGACTATCAAGAACAATCATATTCTCTTCTATGACTGAAAACGACACTTGCGACACTTTCAAATCAAGAAACGACAGTACAATTACGCTACTTCTTTGTAAAGGAGAACTGAAAATGACTCAAAAATACATAAAAATATTTACAGTTCTTTGCACAATGGAGGTAGAATAACAGCAAGGAAAGGGGTTTCAAACAGAGGTGTACTGACTACAGGCAGCAAAACTCCTGAATAGAGCTGAAAAGAGTGAACACAGAAACCAAAATTTAGGAACAAGGCCTTGTCTGATCAGCGCACCTGTAACACAGTGAAACTGAAATGCAACGCACCTACTACACTCAGGAAGTGCGATGCATTTGAAGTTCACAGAACAGACAGTGCGCTGGACTAGGGATGAGACTTTGATTGGATTCTGGGTCACAGTTTGCAGTTCAGTTCAGGGATTTAGGCCGAGCAAGTGGTAATCAGTAAATCAATCACAGGGGTAGATCTAAGGAGGTTACTAGAGCCACCACGAGGGCAATTAGAGAGCTTGTAAATCAATCGTTTCATTCATGAAGAAAACCCGAAGATAGACTGAAGCAGCATTGATCTACTTTTCACTTGCATAGCAAATGCAGTTCGAAGGCTAGCTGGCTTGACTTCAGGCTCCGTCTGTAAGTTTATAAAGTAAACAAATGTAGATGAACAAACAATCTATTCGCTCCCCAGCGGAGTCGCCATTTTGTTATCGGGAAAACTAGTGTCTATACAGAGCTGCTAGTCCCACTAAGGCTGGTAGCTACCTTAGAAACAAACACACTAAAAACTACTTTCATTTTCCTTTATGAGAAATAGATGAGAGAAGAATAAGGAGACCAACCTCTGTCTTGCGCTTGGTTCCTTGCTCGATTCCTCTCTCTCCTGATAGGTCTTTGCCACTCGCTTCCTTGTCTACCTAGCTTCAAAGAGTACCTGTAGAATCAAAGCAGCATAACACTATCCAAGAACATAGATCTATTATCATAAACAATACAGGATCAGATGTATATTGACCACACAAATGCATAAATCATCAATTATACAAGAATGTGGAGGAAAACTTGAATAGCTTTATTGATAATCAAGAAAGAGCAAAGAGGATTACAACCAATTGTTCTGACCCAGCATCATCCTCTCAGCAAGTAAGCCCTTCTTCACCTCATGAAAATCTTAGATCACCCAACACTATGAAGTTACACCAAGAAACCAACAACACTTCCTTACAAGATACAAAATTCCAGCCTCTGGATCTCTGGGATGAGGGATCCATATATAGATGTTTGCAAGGGGAGTGAGTCAGCTTTTGAGATTTGATTAGTGTTCTCTCTCTGATAGTTCTTGATTCCACTTGGAGATTGATGATATCTTACTCATCCCTGGTCGAATGCAGAGAGGCAAGTGTCACAAGAGAAGTTTCTGGAAGATTCCATGCTTCTCCACCTTGCAGATTGACCCTGCCATTTGTCCACTCTCGCCCATCGCACCCCATAGAAGGGTTTTTCAACATGCATCGCACCTACTGTGTGTATTCAGGTGGGATGCAACACACTTTGACTATGGAGCAGGTGAAATGGTCAAGTTTTGACCAGTTCTGAGTAGTTTTTCATGGAGAACTTCTGGGAGATGCTGTAATCAGTTGACCTTGTTCTTTTAGGGGTTGGAACAACACCTTTAGGGACTTAGGATCCCTTGGTTTATGGACATTTATGTTTGGGGTTGCAATGCCCAAAAATGTCTATAACACTCCAAGACCTCTTTTCTTTGTGGGTGCTCTGAATGAGGATGCTTTAATTGTTTTTTAAGAGCTGCAATGTCCTCATTCTTCTTCTTTATCAACTTCTTGGTAGCTTTGATGTCATTGGGATCATGTCCCAGTTCAATTACCAAGTCCTCCAATGACTTGATCGTGTTGTCCTTGCCCTGTGAGGAGGCCTTTTCCAATTTATACTGGGCTGTAATGTTATCCAATGAATTCTGTAGCTTATGTGCAGCCATGGCCTTCCCTGTCAGGGTGGAGTAGATAATCTCTCCAACTTGTTTATGAAATTCTATTTGGTAAATGGGATGAACATCCTTGGCCAACACTTCAAAATTAGTTTTTCTGTAGTCAATAGATGTTTTTGGCTGCTGAACAGTAAGTTGCATAAAGGACACTTGCATTTTTCCTACTTTGATATCAAAAGCTGACATCAACCTGTTTTATTTAGCTGGTGTGTGCTTGAAGTATTGGGCATATGTTTCAGCCTTTAACTTCTTATTTCTCATCTTGATCTCCTTGTACCTGTCCTTAATATCTTTTTCCTTATCTACTGGCCTGGTGAAAGAAGAAACCTCAACACTGAGCTATCTCTCAATCAGCTGAGTGTTAGAGGTTGATGGTTGTTGTGTTTCTCCTGAAGCAGTTGTGCCTTTGCTTCTTTCCACCATTGTTTCAGTGTCGGTGATTTCCACTGATTCAATGATTTCCTCTTGTTCAGTCACAGGATTCAGCTTTGGCATTTTCCTGAGCTCAAAATACTCATCTGTGGTCTCCATAGTAGAACTGGAACCCTCCTCCCTGTTTCTCTTTGGATTTCTCTCCTCATTTGTTGGAGTTTGTAAGATAGGAGGAATATTCATGGGTTCCCGTAGTTCTGTAACTTGCAGGAAAGAACTTTGATCAATTTGTTTCTCAACATCAATTAGTGTATTTTCTACATCCACTACTGTGTTATCCATGTCAATTAATGTATTTTCCAACCATTCTGATTGGTTGGAAAACCTCTCAATATCAGGTCTAGGATGGTGGATGAAAGGTCCCAATTTGACCTTGATTCTCAACTTATTTATGACCCCATGAGGGTCATACTGCCACATGAAGTTGTTCCTAAATTTCATTTGTTGCAACATCTTGTCAACCTCTGGTCCAACCTCTCTATTATTGCAAATGAAGGGGCCCAATTGGTTTTTCATTTTAAATTGGGTTTTCTTCCTAGCAGCTAGGAAGTTGACTTCATCTAAATTGATGATCTGCCTAAAATATTCCAGTGCAAATATCCTCATAGGGAGGTATTTGGGCAGTTTATAAGGGGCAAGTTGGCATCCATAAACTCTAATTTCTGTGTGGTTCTGGTACAGATACCAGTCTCCCACCTTGCTGTTCTTGGCCAACTGTAACACCCTTTTGATTTCTTGGTTGATTCTGGGCTGAGGGGTACTGGTCAGCATGTTCATGACTGGATGGAAAAATGAATCGATGAAGTCCTTATAGGTGAATGCAGTGGAGTATTTCTGGATCAAGGGTGTCCAATAAATAACTGACCTTGGATTCCCTTTGGTATCCAACTTCTAGATGCTGACAAGGAATTTATATGATCGATAATATAAAAACATATGAAATAACATAGAGGAGTACTTGAAGACTCTCTCAGTTGGCAGTCTGGTGAACTGTTCATGCATCTTGTTTGCAATGAACTGAGCATAGTTGTACCTGACAGCAGGAGGCTTTCCTGGGTTGAAGATGGAAAGAATGGCCAGGATAACCTCATCCACATGCTTATCTGAGGTATATCATAGGATGCAAGAGAGCATGGTAATAATCTGTCTTCCTCTCTCTGGAAAAATGGTGGCAGCATAAGGGGGACTATCTGTGGGAGTATGGCGGTCCTCTATAATGAAAGTCTGGAATATTTGGGCTATTTTGGCCAGGTATAGTTTGACATATAGGTATAGCAACTCATTAATAGACAATGGAGTCTCACTAGGGCTTGGTTGGACCTGCAGCATTTGGTTAATAGATTCTGCAATAATGGTAAATAACAGATGCTAGTTAGGGGAAAAAATAGCTCTTTGGCTAGGAATTTAACAAGCATGACAAAAATGGATGATATTTGGGAAAGGGTGTACTTTTGGAAACAAATATTTGGGTAAATTAGATTCCCAAAGGTGGATGTCATCATTCTGGTTTAGGAATCTGTCCTTACTCCAGTAGTGGAGCTTTAGAAGGTAAGTTGGAGAAGCAATATCTTTTATTTGAAAATCCTTGTCTGCTAATGCCAGGTGGTCTATGTCTAGGTGAGGGGTTGACAGAGGTCTCATGTCCACAGAGGTCTGGGAAGCCATAATTAGGAGTAGAGGTATGAATTATGCTTGTAGAAGTGAGGTTTGGAAGCCTTGGAACAATGGGTTGGTAGTTACAGTCTATAAATGAAGGGTTTGGGGTATACGAATAAATTACTCTTCAATTTAGGAAAATATATTAATTAATTTGAATTAATTAATCTTTCAATTGGATTGTATGCTTTCAATTTAAAGGGTTGTTCTATTTTTCCCAAGAATACCTAGAAGTTGGTGGTATGGCTTACAAACTGAGTTCAATGGTGAATGTAGAGGGGACGGTGGCTTCAACTGTGAATTGGCTGCTCGAATTGGGTGTCCAGAGCTTCTTCAGGTGGCAGCGGGTGGTCAATTTTGGTCACAAAGGTTCAGGGTGTCGTAGAATGGCTCGAGCGGCAGTTACAGTGAAAACAAGCAAAAAGAGTGAATTGGGGCTTTTCCGGCCTTTTAACGGGTAACAGTTACATTTTGACACAGAAACTACAAATGAATAGTGGGCGGTTTTTGGTCTAGGCGGGGAGGCTTTTTTCTGGGTCATCGCACCGCTTTTGGAGTGCAGGCGATACTTTTCACGAGCACGCGATCTAGCTTGGGGATGCCACGTAGCAGAACAATGCCTAGGAAATATCACGAATCTCGTGTGCTCTTGGGCTACTATCTGTTGGACGATGAATGTGCGCGATATGGATGCACACCGTCGGATTTGGGGGTAGGAGATCAGATGACTGTCGCGTGGTCAAGATGCACGGAGGGAATCGGGGCCAGGATTTGCGGGGCCTGGGATTTAATTACAAATAATTGTAATTAATTAATAAATAAGGTAGGGATTAAAATATAAGCAGTGGGTTTAATGGAGTGGGACCAGGGGTTATTGTGGCGGGGTTTTTAACTGCACCAAGGGTTGTTGGGTTAAAAGGGTTTATCAGGGAAATGTGAAGCGGGGAATTAATTAACTAATGCGGGGGAATAAAAACTTAGGATAAGGGGGCTTTTATGGGTTTTGAAGGGAATTAGGGAAATTAATAAGGGGAGAAGGTAATATTTGCAATGGGAAATGGGTTTCACACTATGGAAAAGGGGTTTTGGGTAAGGGGATGAGTTTTGCAGGGTAATTACTAGGGAATGTGTGAAACTAAGGGGTAAGGGTCAAAATGAGGGGAAAAAGGGTATTTAATAAGAAATGATGAGATAATGGGGATATTAGTAAGTAAGTATGTAAGGGTGAAATGAAATGAGGGGGAATTAGTCAAACAGGCTAGTGAATATCTTTTCACTCTCATAAATGCTCCTGCACATGAAACATAGGATTAAGCATGATAAATGTGCTTTTGATTCAGTGACCTTGTCCATCTGCAACCTTTCTTCTATCTACACTTTATTTATCCTAACATTTTTTCTTCACTTTATTGGGTGCATTTGAGCTTGCTGACCCTTTATTTCCTTTTCTTTTGACAAGCAAACTATCTAATTCTAACCTTATAACTTCCAATGGCTTAGATTAACATGATGAGCACATTTTCATTTCTCTACCTAACTACTGATCTTCCAAGGTTAAACAGTTTGGCTAGATCTTTATTCTCTATCTATCAACATGAAATTTAAAGCATGAATGAGTCAAGATTAAGCTATTTGACCATCATGGATTGTGGCATTTCTAACAAGCTGCACACAACCTTATTTTGCATAGTAAAGTTAAAAGTAGTGGCATTTGAATTTGCACACTTTCATGATCTGTTTTATTTCTTTTTGGGGTTCATATTTTTTACTTTTTTGATCCTTTGCTCTTTCTTTTTGTCCTTTGATTATTCTTTTAGGACATACCCTCTTTACATTTTTTAATTTTTAATATGGAAAACATTTTGCAGAAAGAAAAGGTATGTACAATATTACAAGACTAACCATAGCCAATTCAAAAGTATGAATCCTATTATTATAGTACCCTAACAATGGCTCCACATGGGGATGGCATTTCCTGTTGAAATTTCAAGAACTGTCAGACCAGGATATAACTCCTCAAAACAAAAACTCTCTATATTATTCATTCAGGTTGTTCATTATTATATACAAGAGGAAGTGACTATTCGGTTCATCTCCCAACTCTCTGTCTTCTCTGTTATTTATTTACATTATTTACAACTGTTCACCCAATCCTTAAGATTAGGTGTCAACATTCCCCCCTTAATCTGAAGGAGTGTTGGTGAGTCCAAGCATTGTTTGAATCTTTCAATCTTTTCTCTTCCAATTGCTTTGGTGAAGATGTATGCAATTTTCTCATTAGTGGAACAATGGCGGAGATGGATTGTTTTGTCCTTAACATGATGTTGAATCAGATGATATTTAGTATTGATGTGCTTTGTTCAATCATGGAACTTTGGGTTCTTGGCCAACTTTATTGCAGATGTATTGTCAATCATGAGTGGATTTGATTGCACTTGTTTTACCTACAAATCTTCAAGAATTTTCCTGAGCCACACAATTTATTTTGTTGCTTCAGCCGCTGCCATGTATTCTGCCTCTGTTGTGGAATCTGTTGGGACTGACTATTTGCATGATCTCTAGGAGACAGCTCCTAATCCAAGACTCATAGCATAGCCTGAAGTAGATACCCTTGTTTCTTTATCTCCATCGAAGTCTGAATCAGAGTATCCAATCAAGCTGAAGTCGCCCACCTGTGTATACTTAATTCCAAAGTCTTGAGTTCCCTTCAAGTACCTTAGAACTCTTTTTGCAGCAGACCAATGTCCCTCACAAGGTTTTTGCATAAACCTGGAAAATATTCCAACAACAAATGGGCTTGATTGTGGGGAAAACTCCACAGTTAAGCACGCTTGAGCTAGAGGCGATCTGGGATGGGTGACCTCCCGGGAAGTCCTGGTTACCGGGTGAAAGCCCCGGAAGTGATGATTGATGCTATGTGATTTATTTCACCAGTTTCAATCCCACTTCTTCACCCCTGTGAGCATCACCCGATGCAATGAGCGCTAAGTGAACTATTCAAATCATGAGAAATTAGTCACTTACGACTACCTCTCATGAAAATGGTCATACGTGAATGACTTAATTAACGCAGTTGAATCCCAAAAATGATATCTAAAATAATGCACTGCGTAAACCCCCTATACATAAACAAATGAAATGTCTGGTCTGGTAGTAGTCAGGTAGTTGAGACTTCCTACAAGTTGTCTATACTTTGTTGCATCCTCAAATTCTTTTCCTTCAATGGATGTGAGCTTCAAGTTTTGTTCCATTGGAGTAGTCAGAGGATTGCATTCAATCATGCCAAACCTGTTCAACAGATCTTCAATGTACTTCTTTTGAGAAAGGAAAATGGACTTCGGATGTTGAGTTACTTCAATACCAATATAGTAATGAACATAGCCCAAATTAGTAATTTAAAAACCTTTCTTTAGTTCCTTATTTATGGATGCAATGTAGCTTTCATTGTTCCCTATCATCAAAAGATCATCTACATACACCACAAGATATACAATTGTTTTTCCAACCTTCTTTACAAATAGAGTTGCATCATCAAGATCATAATGTTTGAAATTGAGTTTCAAAAGATGCTCAATTAAATTTTCATACCAGACTTATGGTGCTTGTTTGAGGCCATAGAAGAATTTCACAAGTTTGCATACTTTATGTTCATGTCCTTTCACAACAAATCCTTCAAGCTGGGACATAAAAACGTTCTCTTTTAGATCTCCATTTAAGAAAGCAGTTTTTACATCCATTTGATGGAATTTCCAACCGTTTTGAGCTGCTAGGGAAAAGAGTGTCCGGATGGTAGCCCATTTTGTTGTGGGGGCAAAAGTCTCCTCATAATCGACCCCTTCCTTCTATGCAAAAGCTTTTTCCACAAGTCTGGATTTGTGCTTGTCAAGTGAGCCATAAACTTTATACTTGTTCTTGTTGACCCACTTGTAGCCAATTGGTTTGGTTCCCAATGGAGGATCAACCGGCTTCCAAGTTCCATTCTTTATCAGGGCATCATACTCTTTTTGCATTGCTTCTTTCCATTCATCATGAGAAGCAGCTTCTTTGAAGGAAGTTGGTTCAAAACTGTAGACAAATTCAATTCACAATCATAAGAAACTTCCATATCAACAGGTGAATCCAAGTTATCTACATTATCTCCATTTTTCTGATTTGAATTTCTAGTTCCTATCTTTTCAACCTCATCGGGATGAACACTTTCAAGTGTCTTTGTTAGCCACTTTGGGGGACCTTTCTCAGATGGTCCAGGCTGCTCCATTGACTAAGTTGGGATTGAATCAAGATTGAGTCTCCCAATTCTATCAATCACATCACTCAAAGCAACATATGTTGTTGGAGATTCATGCAGGGGAGAGAGTGCTTCTGAAGAAGATTCCACAGGTTGATCTAGTATAGGAATCCCCCCTTCAAGATGTGGAATTTGATTATCAAATTCTTGAAATGATTTTGCAGTTGAGAATTTATCCAAGCGATCAAGTTTTTTTTCTACAACATTGTCAGTTTTGAATGATTCAAAAAATATTAATTCTCTAGATACCACAAACTTTTTATTAGTTTCATCATAGAGACAGCATGCTTTGGAGGTGTTTGAATACCCCAAGAAGATACATTTACGACTTCTTGCACCAAGTTTGTTTCAATGTACCTTTGGTATCAAGGCATAATAGGTGGAACCAAAGACCTTGAGATGCTTTACCGAAGGAATGTGCCCATACCACATTTCATAAGGAGTCTTGTTTCTAATAGCGTTAGATGGGCATCTATTCTTTATATATACATCACATAGAACAGCATCAGCCCAAAACATTACTTTTACATTTTTGAAGAAAAGCATGGAGCATACCATATTTAAGATTTTCCTATTCATTCTTTCAGCTACTCCATTTTGTTAGGGATTATAAGGCACAGTTGTTTGGTGTTTGATCCCATGTTGGCGAAGATAGTTTCCAAATTCATTTAAAGTGTATTCTTTTCCATTATCAGTGGAATAGAGCCAATATGATTTTTTGCATCATTTTCAATCCATGCATGAAAGTTAATGAATGTTTGAAAAGCATCAGATTTGTTCTTCAATAAATATACGCAACACATTCTAGTGTAGTCATCAATAAATGTCATCATATATTTATTTCCATTTGCAGAAGAGACAGGCATTGGACCACATAAATCTGAATGAATGAGTTCAAGTTTTCTATGTGCTCTGGAATGTGAATCATGAAAGGGTTGTTTGCTATGCTTTCCTAGAATACAAGCATCACATTTCTTAAGCTTCCTAGGAATTGTAGGCAATCCAGCAACACCATTTTTCTTCAACAAGCGGAGGTTGTCATAGTTCAAATGTCCAAATCTAGCATGCCATAATAAACTTGATGGAAGTGTACCTTCTTCATAATGAGAATTGTATGAGAAATGTTGTGCACGAGCAGAGGTACCTTGCAGCTTGAGAAGCCTTTCTTCTTCCATCCCCCTCATGACAAGTGAGTGGTCAGATGCTTTTCTCACCTCAAGCTTGCCATCAAACATATGAATGGAGTGACCTTGCTGGCGGATGTGGACCAAGGACATCAAGTTTCTCCTCAGTTATGGGAGATATAGAACATGATGCAGAAGAAAGTCTGGAAGACCAGGCAATTTAAGCCTGATTGTGCCAAGCCCTGATGGCTTGAGTTTTGATTGGTCTGCAAAGTATATTGCTCCATCAACATTGTCAGTGAACTCTTCAAAAAAATATTTTCTATGATTCATGTGGCAAGTTGCCCCTGAGTCAAGAAACCTTTCATTTTTCCAAGAAGCAAGTGAAGCATTAAATAAGTCTTCATTTACTCCAATATTACATTGTGCCACAACATAATGAGCTGATTCAGGTGCTTTACCTTTGTCTGTGTCATTATTTTTACCTTTCTGTTGGTTTCTTTGTTGCTCAATTTTATCCCAAGGTATCTTGCATGTGGAGGTATCGTGTGATCCATTTCTTTTACAGCGTATGTAGTGCAAATTGACTTTTCTCCTTGAGAGTCTCTGCCCCCCTGCCTTTGGAATATCTTCCTCTTCCTCTTCGACCACCTCTTCCTCTGGAAGAATCTTGAGTAGGATTCTTTGTTGGCATTATGATTCTGGTTTGGCTCTATGGTACAGGTGTTGTACTTGATGGCAACTCACTCAAGTGGAAAAATTTTGTTCAGGCTTTCAAAATGATGGAAAATAAGAGGTTCGCAAGTGCATCGTTCAAAAGGTGCAGACCCGCAGGTTCGCCATCCAGGAAGTGCGGACATACCCGCAGGTTATCCGTTCATAAGGTGCGGTCCCCCAGTTCACTCACTCCAATGCAGAGAAGCACGCTCACGTGGGGTTTCTTATGTTTGGCCCTTGGTATTTAGCCCGTTGTTCATGATCCTATGGTTTTGGCCCATGGTTTAGGATCTAAATTATTTGAACCCCTGTTTGGATCCCTTGTATTGGTTTTTGATGGTTTTGTCCCATGGTTTGAATAAGGGCTTGCCTATAAAAAGGAAAAGAGATCACTTGGCTAGACACTTGTGAAATTTGAATATCTTAAGATCTGAAAGTTTGGGTGATTGGTTTTAAAAGCTAGATCTAAATCAAGGAGAAAATTTAAGGCGAATCTATTGATAAGTCGTGATCTCTCGGGCGCATGATCAGATCTATGGATCTGACTGACTGTGGCACATTGGAGGACTGTTAATTTGGCCCTAATCAGAGGTTCGCAGGCAATCCACGGCGTGAGTGTGGGGGTACGTAGCACAGGAGAAGGAGCAGTGTGAGGTACGCAGCGTAGGAGAAGGCACAGTGCGGAGGTACGCAGGTAAACAGAAGAACAAGTCGCGGAGGTACGCTGTCAGGCAGGCAGTGCAGGTGCGGATCTGAGCAGAGGTATGCAGGGCAGCAGAACGAGTGGTGCGGAGATATGCAGAGCAGTAGACCGACCAGGTGCAGATCTGTGCAGTTTGGACACAGAAGAGCTGCGGGTATTCGTAGGCCACTATTGGTGAAGTTGCAGACCTATCTTGAGACATTTGTTGGCTGTCTTTTATCTATTGCTGCAGAGTTCTGGGTTTAGATTTCTGGTATTACTTTTCTGTTTATAGCATTCTGAGAAGTTGGGTGATTCATTGGTTGATTGTATAAGGAAATTGGGTGATTTGCATGTACTTGATGATTATTTGATCTTCCTGGATCCAGTTTGAAAATTAATGAAACGTGGTCCCTAAAGAAGTAAAAGAGCAAAGGGGGTTGTAGCTCCCTTCCAGGAGAGACTGGAAAACGAGAGAGAGTTGTAGCTCTCTGCAAGTTGCAGCCTGCGTACTGGTAAAGGACTGCACCAATACAAAATCCTTGTAAAAGAATTTTCTAATTGAAAGAAGATAGAGACATATTGCAGCAGGTGGTTTTCACCCACATTGGGTTTCCACCTTATATCTGGTGTTCTTTGGTGTGCTTATCTATTTTTCTTGTTATTGTTCATTATTATATGGCACTGACATACAAATTAATGATCAATATCTGAAGAATAAATTAAAGTATAAATCTGGAAGGAATATTGAAAAGAATTTGATAATACTGATTCACCCCCCCCTTAGTATTATTTCCAACAATTGGTATCAGAGCAGGTTCTTCAGAAGAAGCTTGATTGCTTGAAGAAATATCTTTCATCATGAGCAACTACGAGAGGGAAGCATCAATCAGGCCACTAATTTTTGATGGAACAAACTTTGTTTATTGGAAGGTAAGAGTTACTGCCTATCTTCAATCTCTTGGTACAAAATTCTGGGATATCATAGATACAGGGTATACTTTTCCATCAGCAACTCCTACAGATCCGGCTGAGAAGAAGAAATATGAAACAAATGCAAAGGTGGTTAATGCTCTATTAGGATGCCTATCTCAATAAGAATTTGTTAAGGTAATGCAGTTTAAATCCGCAAAAGAGATATGGGACATGATTGTTCTGAGCTATGAAGGAGATGATCAGGTAAAACGAGCAAAACTTCAAACCCTCAGAATTTAGTATGAAAATCTCAGGATGTATAATGATGAAAGTGTGGCTAACTATTTTCTTCATGTAGATGAGATTGTTAATTGTATGAAAAATTTGGGTGAAGAAATAAAAGAGGCTGTTGTGGTTGAAAAAGTTCTAAGATCTTTGTCCCCTAGGTTTGAATCTAAAGTTTCTGCAATAGAAGAAAAAGAGAATCTACAAAGCCTTAAAATGTCACAGCTGCATGGAATTCTAACTGCTTATGAAATGAGGAAAGGAGGTCCATCGGACAGGAGAGAAGCTGCCTTTAAGGCTTCAGGCAAAGGAGAGTACTATGAGTCAGGAAACGTGTCAGAAGAAGAAGAAGAATCAAATTTTATCATAAATCTTCAACGGGGTACTGGTCGTTTCCAAGGTAAGTTACCTTTCAAATGCTTTTCTTGTGGAAGAGTCGGTCACTATGCTGCCAAATGTCCTCACAAGGATAATATTGACAAAGGGAAGGAACTTGTTAGATGGAACAAGAAACAGAATGCAACTAAGAAAAGTTACTACACTCATGAAGACAGTGATGGCCTATCAAATAGTGACGAAGATGAACGAGGTAATGATTATAAATTTTTAATGGCCTTTGAAGATGATGATTACATGGACGCTATAGATGTAGATGGTTTTTATGAAGAGATTTCTCGACTCAAAATATGTTTAGAAGAAAAAGATATGATCATTGATACTCTGCAATTCCAACTTGATGAAAAAGAAAAATCTCTTGAGAAGTTAGAATGTGAAATTGTTGGCCTTAGAAAAGAAATTGAGAAAACAAAGGATCTTAATCTTAAATTTGTTAAAGGATTTGAAACTCTGGATGAGATTATCAATGTACAGCGTTCTCCACTAATCAAGACAGGTCTGGGTTATAATGGAGAAACATCTCAAGCATCCACCTCAAAGAGTTATCTTGATGCAGCAAGGAGGAATGAGCAAAAGCCCAATGGAGATCACCAGGTAAGGCAAGGACGAATTACATCAAGAACAAACAAAGACTACCAGGTAAACCAGGGGCAATCCATCTTAAGGGTGAACAAAAGCTACAACCAACCGCAGGTAAAAACTTCTCAATTTGCTTCAAGAATGGATGACAATAGAAATTACAATCATTTGGCTGGTAGATTTGATAATCGCAGAAGTTTCTTCAATGGCCAATGTTTCTCTTGCCATAACTTCGGTCACAAAGTAGCTCAATGTGTTGCTTATAAGACAATCATGACTAGAGAAGCTCAAAAACAAAGAAGTATGACTCGGATTACGAAAAGGACCTATAACAACTTTTCTTCCCTTGAAAATGAAATTGAATGTTCTATTTGTAATAACTTCGGTCATGAAGATTCTGAATGCAGGAGCAGGTTTCAGTAGACAAAGGAACAAGCCTCAAGCACTAGAACGTGGAGAATAAAGGAACCACAAACAGAAAGATGTGGGATAGAATTTTATGCAGAAGGACAAGAAAATCTATGGTACATCGACAACGGATGTTCGAAGCATATGACAGGTGATAAAGAAAAACTTGAATCATATACTGCTTTAGAAAAGGGAAAGAAAGTTTCTTTTGGAAATGATACCCCTGCAGCCATAAAAGGAAAAGGCACTGCTCAGAAAGGTCAAAGCTGGAAATGTTTTGTATGTTGATGGCTTGAAGCATAATCTACTAAGTGTCAGTCAGATGTGCGATCAAGGAACAGAGGTAATATTTCGATCAAATGGATGTAGTGTTCGTGATCTTGATACAGGAAAAACAATGATCAAAGGCAGAAGAACTCCAAATAATCTATACATATTTGAAGAAGGACAACAACAATGCTATTTGAGCAAAGATGATGAACATTGGTTATGGCACCGGAGGTTGGGGCATCTAAGCTTTTCACAAATAAGGAAAGCATGCAAATACCAGGCAGTTCGTTGTCTTCCAGATATCAAAATTCTAGACAACACCATATGCAAATCATGTCAGTTTGGTAAGCAAACCAGAACTAACTTCCTTGAGAAGGAAGGATCAGCCAGCAGGCCTCTTGAACTAGTCCATACAGATGTATGTGGTCCATTTAGGACAAGGTCACCTCAAGGAGAAGAATACTTTATATTATTCATTGATGACTTCTCCATGATGGTTTGGTTGGGACTTATGAAACACAAGGACGAAGCATTCGAAAAATCAAATCTTTCAAAGCCTTGGCTGAAAATGGATCAGATCACAAAATTAAGTGCCTCAGGTCCGACAGAGGTGGGGATTTTACCTCAAATGAGTTTTTCGATTTCTGTGAAGAACATGGAATAAGAAGGGAATTCTCTACAGCCAGGACTCCTCAGCAAAATGGAGTGGTGGAAAGGATGAACAGAATGGTCCAACAAATGGCTCGTGCTATGCTTGATGAGTCTGGGACTCCCGCAACCTTTTGGGGTGAAGCTGCTTTTGCTGCGGTTGTTATTCTCAACAAAACAAATGTCCGAGTGAACAGCACTCAAACTCCTCATGAGCTCTGGTATGGTGAGACTCCTTCGATAAAGCATTTCAAAATTTTTGGAAGCAAATGCTATATTAAGAATAATGATGAATAGCTTGGCAAAGTTGAACCTAGAGCAGATGAAGGCATTCTCCTTGGTTATTCTCCCCACAGCAAAGCATATAAGTGTTACAATAAAAGACTTGGAAGAATTGTTGACAGCATTGATGTAGTGGTTGATGAAAAAGGATACATTCCTAGGCAAGTAAATTATGAAAATATCGAAGAAGATGAAGACTACTCTCCAAATCAGATTGATGATGAAGAAGAACCTCAAGAGACACCAGAGGAATAGATAAGGATAGAAGAGAAGACTCCATCCAGGTACGTTCAGAAGAATCATCCAGAATCTCAGATTTTGGGGCAGAAAGAGGCAAGTGTACAAACAAGAAGAACAATTGCAGAAGCCTCAAGCTATTTGGCATTACTCTCCTCTACTGAACCACAAAATGTAAGAGAGGCATGCAAAGATGAATGTTGGGTCAAGGCAATGGATGAAGAACTTGAGCAGATCGAAAAGAACAACACTTGGGAGTTGGTTCCTAGACTAAAAGATAAGAATGTTATAGGGACAAAATGGATCTTCAAAAATAAGTTGAATGAAAATGGGGAAGTAATTAGAAACAAGGCTAGACTTGTTTGTAAAGGGTATGCTCAACAAGAAGGAATAGACTTTGAAGAAAACTTTTTCCCGTTGCTAGACTTGAGGCCATCCGAATGTTCCTTGCTCTCTCAAGCTTTCAGAAGTTCAAAGTATTTCAAATGGACTTAAAATCAGCCTTTCTGAATGGAAACTTAGAAGAAGAAGTGTACATTGAGCAACCAGATGGGTTCATCCTTGGGAATGATCCAAATCTTGTATGCAGACTAAAAAAGGCTCTCTATGGTCTTAAACAAGCTCCAAGGGCTTGGTACTACCGCTTGGACAAATATCTTCATCAACAAGGTTTTTCAAAGGGATCAGCAGATAGCAATCCTTATATAAAAATTGAAAATGAAAAATTACTAATACTTGTTGTGTATGTAGATGATATTATCTTTGGCAGCAATGAAGAAGCTATGAGTCAAAGCTTTGCCTTGGTGATGCAGAAAGAATTCGAAATGTCTTTGCTTGGAGAACTGACATATTTTCTTGGACTGCAAATCCAACAAAATGAAGGCGGGATCTTCTTGTCTCAAACCAAGTATCTCAAGCAGATTTTGAAGAAATATGGCATGGAAGATGCAAAACCAGTATGTACCCCCATGGTCACAGGATGTAGCCTCAGTGCAAATGATGAATCAGCAGCAGTACATCAACCAACCTACAGATCTATGATTGGAAGTCTTCTTTATTTGACAGGTACCCGACTAGACATCATGCATGCAGTGGGAATAGTTGGAAGATTTCAGGCAAATCCAAAGGAAACTCATCTTCAGGCAGTGAAGAGAATTTTCAAGTACCTTCAAGGAACTCAAAACTATGGTTTATGGTATCCTAGAGATACATATCTCACACTTCATGCTTATACAGATGCAGATTGGGCCGGAAGCGTGGATGACAGGAAGAGCACAAGTGGTGGTGCATTCTTTATGGGTTCCAGATTAGTATCTTGGTTCAGCAAGAAACAGATTTCGATTGCTTTATCTACAGCTGAAGCGGAATATGTGGCTGCTGCATCTTGCTGCACTCAACTCCTTTGGATGATGCAGACCTTGTAGGATTTTCAGATCACTTGTACTCCACCTATCTCCATCTTATGTGATAATACAAGTGCAATCAGTATTTCAAAGAACCCAGTCATGCATTCAAAGACCAAGCACATACCGATCAAGTATCACTTTCTCAGGGAACAAGTGCTTGAACAAAAGGTCAAGTTGGAGTATGTTCCTTCTAAGGAACAAGTTTCTGATATACTCACCAAACCATTGCCCAGGGAGACCTTTGAATACCTCAGGCAAAAGCTGGGGGTTGTTGATGCATCATCCTATTGTTGAATCTCATCTGTTTCAGAGATTGTTGGTTGTACGCAAGTTTCATATGGGGTATACACGTACATTTGCTGGGTTGCGGATTGGTCGAAGATCGAATGGCACAAGTTCAGGGGGAGCATATAATGCATTGTTGGCATTATGGTAGAAGATCTTGGAGGAAGTACAGAAGGAGATCATGGATGTTGATCTGAATATTGCTGCAATATGTCTCTATCTCTTTCATGGTCAATTATGGTGTTTGGTGGATTATGGTTCTTCTTGAAGAAATTTCTTTCCTTTTGCAGATCTGGTTTATAGTCAGGGGGAGCATGTTCTCAGGGGGAGCATAACCCTTTGCCCTTGATATCAAAGGGGGGGAATGATGAGGATCTTGAGGTTGCCATCAAGTACAAAGGGGGAGATTGTTGGCATTATGATTCTGGTTTGGCTCTATGGTACAGATGTTGTACTTGATGGCAACTCACTCAAGTGGAAAAATTCTGTTCAGGCTTTCAAAGTGATGGAAAATAAGAGGTTCGCGGGTGCATCGTTCAAAAGGTGCGGACCTGCAGGTTCGCCGTCCAGGAAGTGTGGACATACCCGTAGGTTATCCATTCATAAGGTGTGGTCCCCCAGTTCACTCACTCCAATGCAGAGAAGCGCGCTCACGTGGGGTTTCTTATGTTTGGCCCTTGGTATTTAGCTCGTCGTTCATGATCCTATGGTTTTGGCCCGTGGTTTAGGATCTAAATTATTTGAACCCCTGTTTAGATCCCTTGTATTGGTTTTTGATGGTTTTGTCCCATGGTTTGAATAAGAGCTTGCCTATAAAAAGGAAAAGAGATCACTTGGCTAGACACTTGTGAAATTTGAATATCTTAAGATCTGAAAGTTTGGGTGATTGGTTTTAAAAGCTAGATCTAAATCAAGGAGAAAATTTAAGGCGAATCTATTGACAAGTCATGATCTCTCGGGCGCATGATCAGATCTGTGGATCTGACTGACTGTGGCACATTGGAGGACTGTTAATTTGGCCCTAATCAGAGGTTCGTAGGTGATCCACGGCGTGAGTGCGGGGGTACGCAGCGCAGGAGAAGGCGCAGTGCGAGGTACGCAGCGCAGGAGAAGGCGCAGTGCAGAGGTACGCAAGGAAACAGAAGAACAAGTCGCGGAGGTACGCTGTCAGGCGGGCAGTGCAGGTGCGGATCTGAGCAGAGGTACGCAGGGCAGCAGAACGAGTGGTGCAGAGATACGCAGAGCAGTAGACCGACCAGGTGCGGATCTGCGTAGTTTAGACACAGAAGAGCTGCGGGTATTCGTAGGCCACTATTGGTGAAGTTGCGGACCTATCTTGAAACATTTGTTGGCTGTCTTTTATCTATTGCTGCAGAGTTTTGGGTTTAGATTTCTGGTATTACTTTTCTGTTTACAACATTCTAAGAAGTTGGGTGATTCATTGGTTGATTGTATAAGGAAATTGGGTGATTTGCATGTACTTGATGATTATTTGATCTTCTTGGATCCAGTTTGAAAATTAATGAAACGTGGTCCCTAAAGAAGTAAAAGAGCAAAAGGGGTTGTAGCTCCCTTCCAGGAGAGACTGGAAAACGAGAGAGAGTTGTAGCACTCTGCAGGTTGCAGCCTGCATACTGGTACAAGACTGCACTAGTACAAAGTCCTTGTAAAAGAAGTTTCTAATTGAAAGAAGATAGAGACATATTGTAGCAGGTGGTTTTCACCCACATTGGGTTTCCACCTTATATCTGGTGTTCTTTGGTGTGCTTATCTATTTTTCTTATTCTTGTTCATTATTATATGGCACTGACATACAAATTAATGATCAATATCTGAAGAATAAATTAAAGTATAAATCTGGAAGGCATATTGAAAAGAATTTGATAATACTGATTCACCCCCCCCCTCTCAGTATTATTTCCAACATTATTTTCTTTATGAGAAAGGCACACAACCTCTTCAGAAGATTCAGGGGTTGTCTTCTTTCCAAAAGCTTTCTCTTGTTCAACAAATTTTTTCACAAGAGAGTCAAAGGTAATATCTTTGAGATTTCCATTTGCTTGAAATGACCCAAGATAATTAGAGTAAGTAGGATAAAGTGCCTTGAGAAAAGCAATCAGAGGAATATCCATTTCAACCTTTGTGGCTTTAATATCAGGCATTATTGATTTTACTTCGGATGCCAGAGCAAGAGGATCATTATTTTGTAATTCAAGGGTGAAGAGTTTAATCATGAGTTGAACAATTTCCAGTGTAGAGTGTGAGTCATAGAGTTCCTTCAGCTTTTCTAATGCTTCAAATGCAGTTGAAAATGGTTTGATGTGTTGACTCACCTCTTCACTTACAGATGCAGCAATCAATGCATATGCTTTGCTATTTTTATTCTCCCAGATGGCGAGCTCTTTGTCAGAGGTAGGTTCAACTGGATCCTTGTCTCCTTCTCCAACACACACTCCTTTCCACAGCTCATTAAAAATAAGAGTGTGTTGGAGTTTCCTCAACCATTCTGGATAATTCTCTTTTCCGGTGAGAGTTATTCCCACAATAGATATGATTGAATGCATATCGAACAACGTAATTCTTTCAGTGTTCAATGTTCACCCGAATACAGGAGTCAGAGTCTAACTGTAATTGTCTATGGCAGAAATGAACAGTGGATGATGAGCGGCGGATGAGCGGAGAAATAACAAATGCAGAGGAGAATTTTTTATGGTAGAAGATCGATGGCTATCGGGGTCGAAGAAGTCAAATCGTTAATGGTTATTGGGTTGAAGATCGACGGTTATAAGGGGTGAAGAAGTCCAATCATTAACGGTTATGGGAGAGCGGTTTTAGGGTGGTGAGTGGAATATCGTGCAGGCTCAAGGTGGTAAGTGTTTTAGAGAGGGAAGCACACGATTCCATAGAGATACAGACGCATGGCTTAGAGGAGAGAGAAGAAACCGCTTATATCGCACATGAAACGATCGAGCATGTTGGCTGTGCGATATTGATGTGGACCGTTAGATCTGAGGTCAAGAGATCTACGGTCGAGGTTGATTGGGAGGAGAGAGAAAAAGGTGTGCATGTCGGGTGGGTAACCACCATGCAACTAATGTGCCCAATATCATTGTCAGTCGTTCGATTTGAGGCTGGAGATCAACGGTCGAGAATGAGCCCAAAAGACCTCGGGAACTGTGTTCGAGTGGGGTCCGGTAAGTGCATTAAGCAATAGGAAAAAAATATATCAAACGATGGTGAAATACGGTGAATGTGGTAAAAATATAGACAGTCACATGTTGTTCTTCAAACGAAAGGGTCGCAACAGAGAAAAATCAAGCTATTACAGTACTTATTCAACACAACAGCAAAGTATTCAAACATGAGTATTCGCAGAGATTTGAAAAAGATGTCAGCCTGCAAGAGATGAAAAACAGAGAGTGAAGGAGTTAAGAATTTAAAAAGGAAGGCCAAAAATGGTGCCTGCTTTGATACCATGTCAGACCAGGATATAACTCCTCAAAATAAAAACTCTCTATATTATTCATTCAGGTTGTTCATTGTTATATACAAGAGGGAGTGACTATTCGGTTCATCTCCTGACTCTTTGTCTTCTCTGCTATTTATTTACATTAATTACAATTGTTCACCCAATCCCTAAGATTAGGTGTCAACAAGAAATTTAATATCAGTAGCCTTTGAAACTTGACTAAAGTTAGCTTGTAAACTGTTCTTCTGTGATTCTGCTTTATTCATACTTATGATGGTGAACCCTTCAAAGCTCAGGGTCTTTTCTCTAGGCTTAAACTTCAAAAGATTACCATCCAATCCAATCTAAACTCTGCAATGTTATATACAATGAGTAAAGTAAAGTGAACTTTTGTTAATCTGTGGAAAGGTAATGCTTAAGCGTTATACCATTGACAGGTCCTCCTGGTAGATCAGTCCCATCTAACTCTCTCAAGAAAAATGCATTGTTACCTTTGTAACCATAAATGACATAAGGGCCTTGCCATAGAAAATCAAATTTTCCATGTTTGCCCTTGTCTTCTCTTCTAGAATCCCATTTAAGTACTTTGTCACCTATGTAAAAATCATCAGCCTTAGTCTTTTTATCAAAAATGTTTTTGATTTCTTAGATTACTTGTGATTTGACATAGACTTCTTCTCTGGTTTGCTGCAAGTGTATTGTTTGATTTATCCTCCTCTGGATATCATTTGGTTCTACCTGCAACTCCTGGATGATCTTCATCACTGGTACTCCTAAAGAGGATGGAAAAATAGCATCCATACCATATACTAACTGATAAGGAGATGTACCAATGGACTTTTTGGTAGTTAGTCTGTCTGCCCATAAGGCATTGACCAACTTTTTGTTCCATGTCTTTTTGTTGTCTTCCAGTAATTTCTTAATGATATTGACAAGGCTTTTGTTAGAGGATTTTGCAAGTCCATTACCTTGAGGGTAATAGGCAGTGGAATGGCCAAGGGTAATGTGATATTTGTTACAAAATTCTACCATTTTCTTGGATTTAAAAGCAGCTACATTATCAGTAATGAGCTTTTAGGGGCATCCAAATCTTGACAGGATATTGTTTTCAAGGAATGAGATAATGATAAAGTTTGTAGCTTGTCTAGAAGGGATGGATTCTATCCATTTGGTAAAGTAATCAGTGGCTGTCAAAATCCATTTATGCTGGGCTGAGGAGGCTGGGTGAATTTGTTGAAATGGAACTTCTGTGGAGATGGGCTTGAGAGGTAAAGGTAAAAGCTTTCTTTTTCCCTCAAATATCTGACATTTATGACAGGAGGTCACATGTCTCTTAACATCTGCAAAAAGAGTGGGCCAGTAAAAACCAGTCCTTAGAATTTTGTCAGCAGTAGTTTTCCAATACAAGTGTCCTCCACAATCTCTTGCATGAAATTCTTTCATAATTTTATCAGTTTCATCTTTCAGTAAACAACTTAATAGGATACCACCATTATCTTTCCAAAATAAAGCATTATCTATGATACAATATCTCATTGATTTCATTTTCAAAAATCTAGCTTGAGTTCTAGATAAACCAGGAGGAGCTTGTAAGTTTAGTAAGAAAAAATGATATCTGCATACCAAGGTGAATCTGTAAAAGGTTCATTGATCTATGGAGTCGCCATCTCTTCCTGATCATCTAGGGCACCAATGAAATTTATATCTAGGGCCCAATAGTTTGATTCAGCCATGAGTTTGGCTAAACCTTGGCCTTTGATAAGTTTTGTAGGCTTTATTTCTATGTCATATTCCAAAATAGTGGAAATCCATTTGCCTCTCTTTCCTTCAGGCCCATTTTGTGTCAAAATTTCCTTTACTACTGAATTTGGAACATAAGCAATGATGTGTGAATACAAGATGTACACTCTAAAATCTTTAATAGCTTTCACTAAAGCTAATTCCTATTTTTCCATTATGTTGTACTTTAATGTTGCCTCTCTTAAAGATTTACTGAAAAACGCAATGGGTTGTTCATATCCTTGATCATTCTTTTGCAACAAGACTGCCGCAATAGTATGTTCTGAAGCAAAAGAAAAAATTATAAAATCTTTTTGAAAGTTAGGACTTATAAGGACTAGATTTCTGGTAAGGGCTTGTTTGATGGCCTTAAAAGACTGTTTAGCTTCCACTGTCCATTTAAGTGCTGAATCTTTTCTTAACATGTTATTTAGTTCTCTAATTAATTCTGCTAAATTGAAATGAATCTCCTAAGAAAATTTATTTTTCCTAACAATGATTGTAATTCTTTGATGTTTCTAGGATGAGTGATGGTCAATATTGCCTCTATTCTAGTAGGATCTATTCTAATTCCATCTTTAGATATTATATGTCCCAAGAGTTTACCTTCTTCTAGACCAAAGAGTGCCTTTTTGGGATTTAAGGAAATACCAAATTTTCTGCATTTAATGAAAACTCTTCTCAAAGATCTAGATGTTCATTATCAGATTTGGAAAAGACTGTGATGTCATCTTGGTAAACAACTAGGAAGTCATGGATTTCTTTAGCAAAATCTATATCCATAGCTCTTTGAAATGTTTCTCCTGCATTCATTAATCCAAAAGGCATTTTCAAATACATGAAAGTACCCCAAGGAGTAGTAAATGCAGTTTTTTCTTGGTCCTCTGGTTGAACTAAGATTTGGTTATATCCAGAAAATCCATCAAGCAAAGAAATTCTAGATGAACCCACTACCCTCTGAATAATATGATCCATTTTTGGGAGAGGATAGTTATCTTTCAATGAGACTTTGTTCAGATTTTTGAAATCAACACAGAGCCTGATTTCTCCTGTTTTCTTCCTAGTAGTGACTAAGTTTGAGACCCAATATGAATATCTAATGGGAGCTATGATTTGGGCATCATACATCCTTTTGACTTCCTTTTCAATTGATGGCATAAGAACTAGATTAATTCTCCTAAGTTTCTATTTAAAATGCTTATGATATTATTTGATAGGTATCTTGTGTTGAATTATGCTGGTGTCATAAGAATTTTGGTCTTCATAACTCCAGGCAAAGACATCTTGAAACTCTTTAAACAGACTTATATATTTAACCTTTTCATCTGGAGGCAAGGCTTTTGATATTTTTATGAACTTAGGTCCTTTTTCAGTTCCTATGTTACATTCTTCTATATCTTCTCTTAAAGGCTCCATTTTTGGTTTCCTAGCTACATCATTTGAATCAAACAAATCTTCTAAGGGGACTAATCCCTTAGGAAAAAAATTATTTTTAAGGTTTAGAATTTCAGGATCATCATTCATTATCTCTTCTATTTCTACATTTTCTAAGTTATCTATTTCTAGTTTAGTGAAATTAGTGGGTTTACCTATATCTAAAATATTTACATCTATCCCACTATCTATGTCATTTTCTACTGTATAATCTGTATCTATATTACAATTCTGAAACTCACCTTCAGCATTCATGAAATCATAAATTTGAGAATCCTGTGAGAAAATCTGCCAATATTTCAAATTGTCAGGTATGACAGGCCTATGTCTCACTTCTACATTGTACTGGTGGTTGGGTTGAAAAGGAAATTTGCAGGTACTAGCAAAAGTAGCCAGACTATGGGCTTGCATATTTTGTTTCCTAGGAATGGTAGCAAAGTCTGTTTCTAGAAGGTCTTTGATCAAATCTAGGATAGTCTGTCTATATTGGCTCAGTCTGGGATTATTTATAGAGTATTCACCTTTGATTTGTTTAATAATCAATTATGAGTCTCCCATTATAGAAACTCTCTTGGCTCCAATTTTTCTAACCATTTGTAATCCTAAGATTAGAGCTTCATATTCTGCCATGTTATTTGTGCATTTAAAGTTTAATCTAAATGCATGAACCTCAGAATGATTGTTTTCCATGTTGTGAATCCACACTCCTGCACCTGCTCCTAGTCTATTCACAGATCCATCAAAATCAAAATGCCATAGAGACTCATGAAAAATGTTTTCACTGTTAGGTGTTTTGTATTTTTGTTCTACAGTTGTGATTTCCTTTTTGTCATGGTCTGAGTTGTACGAAATGAAAGATTCCATATCAGAATGCATGGAGTATATAGGGAAATTATGTGGTTTTTCTGCACTACTCACCATGTATTTCATCAAGGTTTGTCTATAAAGTTTTCTTTGTTGACAAAAAACAGAGATGGTGGCATATGACATATCTAATTGTAAATACCCTTGCAATTTTGCTCCCCATGAGCGAGATAATAGCATTCCACATTTGGTTGGGATGTCAACAAATACTATGTCCATCACAATACTCTTTCTTGGGCATTGGACTAGAGTTACACACAAATCCTTGATCAGGACGAGGCATTTAACTTGGCTAGAATCAAAGGAAAACAGGTCCTTATATGGTCTGGTGATATCTAAGTTTAGTCTCTCCATGATTGCTTTTGGCATTAAGTTATGGGATGCCCCTGAGTCTAGCATAGCATTATGTAATATTTTGTCATGAATGTTCAAACTAATGTAGAAAGGAGGGATACCCCCTTGCTGATGGGTGCCATTTACTTCAGGGCCAAACAATAACTCAGGCTGATCATCATTCAAATTCACAACATCCTCTCCTTCACCTATATTTAATGTTTCAATGATCTGTTATCTATAGGATTCATTTTTCACTAACTCAGTCAAAGGGACTGATATTTTCAATTTTTCTATCTCAGTTTTAATGTTGAAAGGCAATTGAGTTTTGCTTGATTGGATGAGATCTTCCTTAGCGAATGTGGTCTGTGTATTTTTATCTTCTTTTTTAGTATTAGGCACTTCAATCTGTGTTTTAGTAGTTTTGTTTTGAATTCTCTTATTTGGAATGTTTTGAGTAACAATTTCAGTTTGAGTTTCAGATGAAGTTATATCTACAATTTTTGGGCTAGAAGTCTCCTGAGTTCCCCTAGGGAGGATTTGTAGGACTTTGGTTATAGGAGCTTCTGTTATCTTTTTAGTTTGGGTCTGGATTGATCTCTTAGTGGGAGTTTCATTGTTCTTTTTACTTCTTAGGCTATACTGTTTGTGAACCTCATATATGGAAAATTCATAGCCCTGTTTAAAGTCAAAGGACTCTCCAGATTCTAATTGCAATTGTTGCAGCATGTACAATTCTTGTTCTTCCTAAGTAAGAAAAACAACATCTTCATTTTTTATTCCTAATAAGTTTATCTGGGTGTCATCCTCTCCTTCATGGTTTTGTGAACCCTCAGCATAGTTTTCCTGGAAGGGTGGTCTAATTTGCTGATCTGGTATTGCATTCTTTCTAGTGTTAGGATTCTTCCTGAAGTTGGGGTTTCTTATTGGGGGTGGTTGTTGATTCTCCCACTGAGTTTTTCTTTCCATGTTTTCTAATCTATCCATTATTCTTTCTACACTCTTTTCTAAACTATCTATTTTACCATCAGAAGTGGAAGTTTCCTCTTTAATGACAACCCTCTTTTCATTTTTCATTCTAGCTTTCTTAGCTAATATATTGGCTTCTACACTAACAACATTACTTTGCATTTGTTCCAATGTTTCAGGGTTTCTTTCTCTTAATTGGTATGACATATCAGTGTCAAAACCATCACGAAATTTGATTAATGCTAGGTCTGGTGGAGGCTTAATATTAGCATGGATTGCATTGTAGATGCTATTGAACCTATTACAATAATCCTGAACTGACTCATTAGGAGCTCTTCTAATGTTATCATATTCAGAAAGTATTTGTAGAGGGTTTTTCTTTCTCTCCCATCTATCAATAAACAATCTATGAAAAGTAGCTAAGTCTGCAATATGATTAGCAGGTAAAGCTTTGAACCATTTCTTAACATCCCTAGTTAATGTTTGGGCAAACAACCTCATTTGGACATCAAATTCATCAATCTCATGCAACTCAAAATAGTTAGTCATTTTGTTCACATGTTGTTGGGCAGTATACTGACCAGTAGCATCAAACAAAAAGATTTTTCTTTGATAATCTTGGGGCATGCCATGGAGTTGTGCTGGTAAAACCAAAGGTGCATATATGTTTGCCATGGCTGAGATTCTGGCTTGACTAGGGGGTAAAGTGTTGGTACTTGAGGAAGGGCTTGAAATAGATGGAGATGAACTAGATGAGGATGAGGAGTTTGGTTGGATAGGAAGCTGATGAATGACTGGTTTAGGGGAATGGACTGTGGTGGATACAATTGGTGAGGTGGTAGTAAATGAAGGTGTATTTACAGTATTTGAAGATTGTGCAGAAATTTCAGAGGCAGCAGCAGTGAGGGCAGCTAATTCAACTGATTTTTGAAGGTAAGAATCATCTATATGGCTTATCAATGTGGAGGTTAAAGCTTCTAACTTTTCAAAAGTATCCAACACAAATTTATCTAAATATGGATGTATAGGCACCTTTTTTGACTCAATGGATTGAATAAAATTAGGGTCTAACATAGTTTCACGAATTGCATTCTCTGATTTATTTCTAAACAATGAGAGGTCAAATGACAAATAAAATGGAATTTCCTTGATAATTCCTCGGGGAGTGAATTTTCTTTAAGTAACTGTCTACTACTTGCTTGAGTTTCTACCTTTTTTTGGTTTTCTTAAAATCCTGTCTGGGTTGTCAACTATGGTAGCAGGGCTTGGATCTGGATTTTCCCTAGTATAGTGAGTCTTCTATGAAACTTTTTAACAACACTCTAAAAATGACCTTAAGGGGCACAAGATGAAATTTAAGGTTGCCTTAAAGTTTTATTACACTGAGGATCAAAGTCCCCAGTATGGTCACCAATATGTTATCACTCCAATATTTCTCTAGAGTGTTTGAGAAAGAAATGATTAGAGGTAACCACAAACCAACTTTGGAGATTAGGATCTAGCCTTCCTAATTATCATATAGGGCTCTCCATTTTTTATTTAACTTTGTTTAGTTATTTGATTGTAAGCTAGTTATGATTGTACTTAGGTTTTGATTTGGATTTGGTGGTGGGATCACTTACTTAGATGAAAGAGGGGTGTCTTTTACCATTGGGCTATGGGGTCAAATGTCAGGCAAACAGGACTGGATCAAGTTCTAAAAACAGTGTCTATAGGGCAAGATAATAGAGTTACTTCAGATCTCAAGGCTGGATGGTGAAGTGGTTTTCAATCAGATCCAAAGAGAAATTAAGGGTTCCTTAGGCCGGATTATGAAGAAAGTGAAAGAGGTCAACTGGGATGGGAGAGCAATTAAGGATTCTTAGATTCGAATATCATAAGAAAACATGTAAATGAACAACTGTTCAAAACAGATTGTACTTAAACAAATTCTGAGATAAACTTCCAGTTAAATCATTCAACTTTAGATAACATTTAAGTTTGTGAAAAACATAAGAAAATAACAAGTTTGACAAAGAAAATACTTCATTGTAATAGCTCAACACATGAATCCTGTAATGCAATCTATTTATTACTTGGTCTAGTCTTCCGACTTGAAAATTTGGTACAATAACCCTTAGGTTTATGATCAAAATAACTTTACAAATGTATAGCAATCCACCCTCAATACTTCGAATTTATGAAGTATTTATACAAAAATAATTTACAAAATATCCCAAACTGTCTTGGGAACTAATCTAGGAGAAATAATTATCTTCATGCAAGAAGATAGAGACAACTATTGAACTGTTGTTTGTTGTCCCTGTTTATTAGGTTGTGTTATCTTTAATCTTTGATATTTTGCCTTTTAATATCCTCTTTGATGTTTGGTCTTCATGCTAGATGTTCTATTCACTATCACCTTCCAATTGATACACTTTCATCTGGGTGGCTTGTCATTTATCCTTTTACTGTGCTTTTCAATCTTATTGTAGATTTTTTCATTTTGATTGTGTACTTGATGCAGCCCAGGCCTCTCCTAGGCCGCAACTACCAGGATCTCTGACAACCAAACTTATGAAAGCTTGTTTTATAACCATGCTTGTTAACTCACAGCATTCTTCATGAAACTCTTAGAACAAACATATATATAAAAATGAGCTTGCGCACAATTACTTACGCACTTCTCTGCTCTCGGCACTCTTCATGCAATTCTCCAAAGAACATATTAATATGTGGATCTGCGCCTTATTTAAGAATGCGCCCTTACGGTACTATCTCTGTCCCTATGCCGATTTCGGTTAATGAATATATGTGGTGACTGCTCAAATGACCACAGCTGTAACTTCTCAATCTTCTACGGCCGACATATTTGTATACGGTCTTTGATAGGTAGCCTGTTCTACTTCCGCTTTGGTTATACAGCTGGTATCTCGGTCCTGGTTACGCTTGAAAGATTTGGACAACAATGGCCAAATGGCTATGGGGTGCACCATATTCGAGTGTTTGGATCCTTGTATTGTAATCTGATTTCATGATTTCAATATAAGAAAAGACAGTGCCCATTCACGATTTCAATTTCCATCACATGGAGTCCATATCAAATATTAGTCTTCGTTCCCTCTTTAAATCACATCGGAGTCCGCATCGGTTGGAATTTTCCCACGGGATTTCGATGGACAGCTTCAAGCACAAATAATGGTGCGTTGGCAAAACGCCATTCCACTCAAATTGAAGACACAACGCCGTCAATAAAGCTTCCGCTGCGCAGGGAACATACGCAGGAAAAATCCACCAGACAGGAATTCTAATCAAACACACGACTGTAACACCAGATCTCCGCCATTCTCTATGTATCTATCCTCTGGACCGATATATATATATATATATATATATATATATATATATATATATATATATATATCTTTGCTCACCATACTGTTTCGGTCAATGCGCATACATGACAGCTTCAAGCATAATTGAGATGGGATTTAAGAAATGCGAAGGCACCATTCAATTTCAAGGCGATCTATCATAACACAACGTTTCCACATGAGGGAAGGTAGAACCATCAGCACCATGCAATTTCAATCATTATTAGGATATGCGTACAAGACGCAACCAATAGAAACATCTACTTACGCCCGGCGCAGGCTATCGGCAGGCTCTGAGACCGCCAGACAACTTCAGATCTTCTAGCAGTTCCACATTAAATAACATTCATATATATGCGCCCACCGATTTAATATACCGGCATATATATATACCATAAACACATATATCATTGCACTTCAATACGATTTCACAACACTGCCCAAACAAAGCCTTAAAATCGACCTCCGCACGCAGCCTTGTATTCCATCAGGAGTATAAGGAACATGCCACGCGCTCTTGTCCCGAATCTAAGCGATAGCACATGCGACAATGATAGTCATAACCGCCCTGAAGTTAATTCCTGTGCGCGCCAGCACTTATACACAATTTTAGTTCATGGTTAATGAATCCTCGGAATTTCAATTCCGACCCACTAATACAGTTCCGCTGTAAATAGACACAGAAAACCACGATTCTGCTTAACCAAGACTAGACACAAGTTTTATTGCATATACATTTCATCAATTCGCCCATACACAAAACGCCAACCGGGATTAATACACAGTCAATTCCTCGGCACATTAACAATACAAAACCAGTTTTATACATATGAAAACTTGGCCAGATATTCAGGTCGATGGCCTTTTTACAATTGCCCAAAGCTCCCAAGCGGAACTTCTCACACTCAATCCCTCACTCCTATTCTATATCCCTTTCTCAAAGAAAACCATTCCTATTTACATACTTAACTAATTAAATGCTCAATCCCCTTAGTATCTCAACAAATCCCTAAATCTCTCAACATCCCTAAAAGATAGATTCTCATCCCTAAGACTTAGAAACTAATTCCAACTTAGGCTCCCTCATTAATTCTAACTCTATTTTCTCTCATATTCCTTAAAAGAATATTTACAAAATCCTCACTTTCTCCTATTTTATTAAAAATAACAAATTAATTAATAAAATATTGAAATTTGTCATACCCCCTTTAATCACATATTTACAATGAAAAAAATGGTCTTGATGCTCCTGCATCAGACTCCCAACGTTAAACTAAACATGATCGCCTGATCATGTGTTCGGATCTGTATATGCCTGGATCCCATATCTTGTGTTGTAACTTTCCACTTGCTTTGCTCTTGCAATCCTTCGCTGTCTTTCTCTTGTTGTCTTTCCTTTCCTTTCTTGCTGCTGCTGGTCTCTTCCGGGATTCTTTCGTCATCAATCTTCTAATACTTTCAATCTCTTGGTCTAATAAATCTCCCGGCTGTTGTTTTCTTGCTGTCTACTGAGCTAAGACGGCTTGCTCAGTTTGTACTTTCTCTATTTGTACTGTCACTTGCTGTCTTCTTACTTCTTTGCTTGTTTCTGTTCTGACTTGTTCAGTCTTCATCGCCACCCAATCATCCATGCCCTCTTGTTTTCTAGAACAGAAAACTTCTTCTTCCTTCATTTGACTTCTCAATTGAGTCAAATGTTCTGCAACAATACCTGCATTCACAAAACACTTGTTAGAATAAAAATCAGAAGGCATCAGTGCCTTGTCCTCCTTTGCCAGCACTTCAATATGCTGTCCTGAATTTTCCATCTCAACCAGCACATCAGTATGCTGATTCTCTTTGCCCAAAGAATCCTCTGAAGAATTCTCAAGACTGTCAACCAGTCTTTCTCCCACATCATCTACTTCCATGGTATCTTTATGTACTCGTTCACTGTACTGAACTCTTTCTTCTGCCATTCCTCTGTCATACTCCGAATTTTTCAACAAATATTCTAGCAATGCAATTTCTTTGTAACATTGCTGAAGCATAACATCACCATCACTTACAGTCCCTGCATGCATACACAACTTGTCAGTTTGAAAACTACAAGTCTCATCAGCTTTAATCGTCGGTTCATATACCAGCTGTTCCAGCTGATCCTCTTCTTCATTCACATGAATTTCCTCTTCAACAAAACCTGTAATCACATCACAACTGTCAGCTATAAAAACACAAGAGTTCACATTATCCAGCTGATCTGGATCTGCCCAGTAATTCAAGAAATCATCAATGATCTCCTCCTCTTCCAACTCAGCTGCTCTGAGTTCTTCACGTCTCAATTGTACATCCATTATCTGCTCGAGCTTTCTCAGCTCTTCTGTCAACTGCATGTTTATCTGTCGATCTCTTTTCTGTTGTAGCTTCTGCCACTTCACTTTCTTTCCTTTCAGTGGAAAGATCCATCCTTTATTCTGGTTTTCCTGCTCTTGCAGCCATTCCTCTAGTACCTGCAATTGCACTTTCATTACTGCAATCTCTCTTTCTCTGACTTCTGCAGTCATCTCTTCACTGTGGCATTCCTCTGAACCTCTTCTGTGATCCTCCATGATCATCTTCTCACTTGCCATGAGTTGCACTAGCCTCTACGACAAGCTCTCCTGTCTTGCCGCCACTTACCTCACCAAGCCCTTCTCACTCAGTCTTTTGGTAACTACTGGTTCACTGCCTCTGGAACCTCTTTGAGCATTCTCCTCTGCTCACTCTTCAGGCTATCTTTTCAACTCACCTTCTTCTTCAGGACACTGCAATTGTCCTCCTTATTCAGCCTTTAGCTGAATGCCAGGTTCAATGCCATCTACTCTGCAACCATAAACTTCATTTACAAATTTCAAATCAAAAAACATCTCACCTTCAAGATCCTATTGATCTCGCTTCATCTCCCACCTGCACGTCATCTCTGTGCTACAACATTCATCAGTCTCAAAATCTGATCTTATCACATGCAATTAAAAAAAAAACTTCCTCCTTCAAACAGAGCTATTCCGCTATTCGGCTAGCAACTGCTCCACGGTCCATATATGTTACAGTTTATATCAGACCGTTCTCAAATTCCAAAACTCGGCCTCAGATCGCCTCTTCACTTGCACTCACGCCATTCAACAATGATATAACACTCAGAAATCACATATAACAATTAAAACACATCAATACGCAGCAAAAGCATCACTACGGAAATGGGAAGGCGATTCCAGCCTTTCTATACACAGTGTAATAATTATTCAACGCAATTTCCAACTCAACAGAGCCATCCTGCAATTATTCAGAAAAACAAACATCTTCAATTTCAACAGAGCCGTCCGGCTCTGATACCAAAAAATGACGCAGCCCAGGCCTCTCCTAGGCCGCAACTACCAGGATCTCTGACAACCAAGCTTATGAAAGCTTGTTTTATAACCATGCTTGTTAACTCACAGCATTCTTCATGAAACTCTTAGAACAAACATATATAAAAAAATGAGCTTGCGCACAATTACTTACGCACTTCTCTGCTCTCGGCACTCTTCATGCAATTCTCCAAAGAACATATTAATATGTGGATCTGCGCCTTATTTAAGAATGCGCCCTTACGGTACTATCTCTGTCCCTATGCCGATTTCGGTTAATGAATATATGTGGTGACTGCTCAAATGACCACAGCTGTAACTGCTCGATCTTCTACGGCCGACATATTTGTATACGGTCTTTGATAGGTAGCCCGTTCTACTTCCGCTTTGGTTATACAGCTGGTATCTCGGTCCTGGTTAAGCTTGAAAGGTTTGGACAACAATGGCCAAATGGCTATGGGGTGCACCATGTTCGAGTGTTTGGCTCCTTGTATTGTAATCTGATTTCATGATTTCAATATAAGAAAAGACAGTGCCCATTCACGATTTCAATTTGCATCACATGAAGTCCATATCAAATATTGATCTTCGTTCTCTCTTTAAATCGCATCAGAGTCCGCATCGGTTGGAATTTTCCCACGGGATTTCGATGGACAGCTTCAAGCACAAATAATGGTGCGTTGGCAAAACGCCATTCCACTCAAATTGAAGACACAACACCATCAATAAAGCTTCCACTGCGCAGGTAACATACGCAGGAAAAATCCACCAGACAGGAATTCTAATCAAACACACGACTGTAACACCAGATCTCCGCCATTCTCTATGTATCTATCCTCTGGACCGATATATATATATATATATATATATATATCTATATATATATATCTTTGCTCACCATACTGTTTCGGTCAATGCGCATACATGACAGCTTCAAGCGTAATTGAGATGGGATTCAAGAAATGCGAAGGCACCATTCAATTTCAAGGCGATCTATCATAACACAGCGTTTCCACATGAGGGAAGGTAGAACCATCAGCACCATGCAATTTCAATCATTATTAAGATATGCGTACAATACGCAGCCAATAGAAACATCTACCTACGCCCGGCGCAGGCTATCGGCAGGCTCTGAGACCGCCAGACAACTTCAGATCTTCTAGCAGTTCCACATTAAATAACATTCATATATATGCACCCATCGATTTAATATACCGGCATATATATATACCATAAACACATATATCATTGCACTTCAATACGATTTCACAACACTGCCCAAACAAAGCCTTAAAATCAACCTCCGCACGCAGCCTTGTATTCCATCAGGAGTATAAGGAACATGCCACGCGCTCTTGTCCCAAATCTAAGCGATAGCACATGCGACAATGATAGTCATAACCGCCCTGAAATTAATTCCTGTGCACGCCAACACTTATACACAATTTTAGTTCATGGTTAATGAATCCTCGGAATTTCAATTCCGACCCACTAATACAGTTCCGCTGTAAATAGACACAGAAAACCACGATTCTGCTTAACCAAGACTAGACACAAGTTTTATTGCATATACATTTCATCAATTCGCCCATACACAAAACGCCAACCGGGATTAATACACAGTCAATTCCTCGGCACATTAACAATACAAAACCAGTTTTATACATATGAAAACTTGGCCAGATATTCCAGGTCGATGGCCTTTTTACAATTGCCCAAAGCTCCCAAGCGGAACTTCTCACACTCAATCCCTCACTCCTATTCTATATCCCTTTCTCAAAGAAAACCATTCCTATTTACATACTTAACTAATTAAATGCTCAATCCCCTTAGTATCTCAACAAATCCCTAAATCTCTCAACATCCCTAAAAGATAGATTCTCATCTCTAAGACTTAGAAACTAATTCCAACTTAGGCTCCCTCATTAATTCTAACTCTATTTTCTCTCATATTCCTTAAAAGGATATTTACAAAATCCTCACTTTCTCCTATTTTATTAAAAATAACAAATTAATTAATAAAATATTGAAATTTGTCATACCCCCTTTAATCACATATTTACAATGAAAAAAATGGTCTTGATGCTCCTGCATCAGTACTTCTACAGTAAATCATTTAATTTCTCCCATGTTTCAGCATCTAGTAATTGGATATTTATCATTTTCCTGTAAATCACATCTGCCTCTGTATACTTGGTAAAAGTAGGCTTATTGACAAAAAGGTGTTTTAGCTCATGCTAGAGGTAAAACAAATTCTCAAAAGTTTGGTATAAGACCTTGCCAGTAGGTATTCCTTTCATAGATGAGGTGTTCACTTGATCTCTGGCCACTTCTCTGATTTTTCTATTGTAGTCCTCCTATGTCATTAACTTATTGTTTATTACCAAGGGATTTGGTAAACCCTTTCGCCTCAAAATTTCAAACTTAACCATGAATCTGTTTATAGCCAGTTGCATGGTTTGGTACTTATCTTCAAGGTTTAACATTAAATTCCTCTTGGTGAGGACCCTTTTTACTTCTAGTATTGTACCTGTTCTATCAGGTATCTCTAATTCCTACAGTTCATACTTATTTTTGGAGTTGAGGAAGTGAATGATCCTTGCAGATTCCTCTGGCATGCCTCCAAGTTTTGATTTTACTCTCTGTATGGCTTTTGTAGCTTGTTTTATTAAGTCAATTTTCTCAAAAATTACTTGGATGGATGGCCAAATATCATTTACAGAGTCAATGATATTGGCCCACAATTGTTCCTTAGCCTGTCCAAGGGATTCCTTCAAAGTTAATTCCTTCTCCAAGTTTTTTGTTCTTTCATTAATCTTGGTGGCTTTCCGCACTTCTTCCTTGTGCATAATCTGGGCAAGCTTGTAATCGGTCTCTAGACTGGTCACCTTTTCCTTGAGCTTGTTCATTTCAGTGGTTTGAATGGACATGTCTTCTATTACTTTGACCAACTTGCTTGCCTCATCACCTGTTGACCCTATTGCTAATGTAGATGTTGTAGAAGCTGATAGTGTTGTAGCCATTGGAGCAGTAGGAGCTGATGATGTTGGCAAAGTGGAAGGTACTCTAGTAGTAACTGTTGGGATAACAGTGGCAGGGGCAGTCTCCAGACTAGCTTGTTTCAACTGTATCAAGCTATCCAACTCCTTTTCCATTTCCTTTAGCTGATCATTCAATTGAAGCACCAGGTCCATTGTTTCCTCGTGATTTGTTTGGCTCTCCAGGACCTCTTTTCTCTGTGGATGCTCTAAATGAGGAAGCTTTAATTATTTTTTAAGAGTTGCAATGTCATCATTCTTCTTCTTTAGCAACTTCTCAGCAGCTTTGATGTCATTGGGATCATGTCCCAGCTCAATTACCAAGTCCTCCAATGACTTGATCCTGTTGTCCTTGGCCTGTGAGGAGGCCTTTTCCAATTTATACTGGGTTGTAATGTTATCCAATGAATTCTGCAGCTTATGTGCAGCCATGGCCTTCCCTATCAGGGTGGAGTAGATCATCTCTCCAACCTGTTTATGAACTTCTATCTGGTCAATGGGATGAACATCCCTGGCCAACACTTCAAAATCAGTTTTTTGTGGTCAATAGATGTTTTTAGCTGCTAAACATTTGGTTGCATAAAGGACACCTGCATTTTTCTTGCTTTAATATCAAAATCTGACATCAACCTGCTATGATTAGCAGGTGTGTGCTTGAAGTATTGGGCATATGTTTCAGCATTTAAATTCTCATTTTTCATCTTGATCTCCTTGTACCTGTCCTTAATATCCTTTTCCTTATCTGCTGGCCTGGTGAAAGAAGAAACCTCAACACTGAGTTGTCTCTCAATCAGCTGAGTGTTAGAGGTTGATGGTTGTTGTGTTTCTCCTGAAGTAGTTGTGCCTTTTCTTCTTTCCACCATTGTTTCAGTGTCAGTGATTTCCATTGATTCAATGGTTTCCTCCTGTTCAGTCACAGGATTCAGCTTGGGCCTTTTTCTGAGCTCAAAATGCTCATCTGTGGTCTCCATAGTAGAACTGGAACCCTCCTCCCTATTTCTCTTTGGATTTCTCTCCTCATTTGCTGGAGTCTGTAAGACAGGAGGAATATTCATGGGTTCCCCTAGTTCTGGAACCTGTAGGAAAGAACTTTGATCAATTTGTTTCTCAACATCAATCAGTGTATTTTCTACATCCACTACTATGTTATCCATGTCAATTAATGTATTTTCCAACCATTCTGATTGGTTGGAAAACCTCTCAATATCAGGTCTAGGATGGTGGATGAAAGGTCCCAATTTGACCTTGATTCTCAACTTATTTATGACCCCATGAGGGTCATACTGCCACATGAAGTTGTTCCTAAATTTCATTTGTTGCAACATCTTTTTAGCCTCTGGTCCAGCCTCTCTGTTATTGCAAATGAAGGGGCCCAATTGGTTTTTCATTTTAAATTGGGTTTTCTTCCTAGCAGTTAGGAAGTTGACTTCATCTGAATTGATGATCTGCCTAAAATATTCCAATGCAAATATCCTCATAGGGAGGTATTTGGGAAATTTATAAGGGGCAAGTTGGCATCCATAAACTCTAATTTCTATGTGGTTCTGGTATAGATACCAGTCTCCCACCTTGTTGTTCTTAGCCAACTATAACACCCTTTTGATTCCTTGGTTGATTCTGGGCTGAGGGATACTGGTCAGCATTTTCATGACTGGATGGAAAAATGAATTGATGAAGTCATTATAGGTGAATGCAGTGGAGTATTTTTGAATCAAGGGTGTCCAATAAATAACTGACCTGGGATTCCCTTTGGTATCCAACTTCTGGATGTTGACAGGGAATTTATCTGATTGATAATATAAAAAAATATGAAATAACATAGAGGATTACTTGAAGACTCTCTCAGTTGGTAGTCTGGTGAACTGTTCATGCATCCTATCTACAATGAATTGAGCATAGTTGTACATGACAACAGGAGGCTTTCCTGGGCTAAAGATGGAAAGAAATGCCAGGATAACCTCATCCACATGCTCATCTGAGGTATATCCTAGGATGCAAGAGAGCATGGTAATAATATATCTGCCTCTCTCTGAAAAATGGTGGCAACATAAGGGGGACTATCTATGGGAGTATGGTGGTCCACTATAATGAAAGTCTGGAATATTTGGGCTATTTTGGCTAGGTCTAGTTTGACATATAGGTCTAGCAAGTCACCAATAGACAATGGAGTCTCATTAGGGCTTGGTTGGACCTGCAGCATTTGGTTAATAGACTCTGTAGTAATGGTAAATAACAACTGCTAGTTAGGGGCATCAATAGCTCTTTGGTTAGGAATATAACAAGCATGACAGAAATGGATGATTTCTAGGAAAGGGTGTACTTCTGGAAACAAATATTTGGGTAAATTAGATTCCCAAAGGTGGATGTCATCATTCTGGTTTAGGAATTTGTCCTTACTCTAGCAGTGGAGCTTTAAAAGGTAAGTTGTAGAAGCAGTATCTTTTATTTGAAAATCCCTGTCTCCTAATGCCAGGTGGTCAATGTCCAGGTAAGGGGTTGATAGAGGTCTCACATCTAGAGAGGTCTGGGAAGCCATAATTAGGAGTAGAGGTATGAATTAGGCTTGTAGAAGTGAGGTTTGGAAGTCTTGGAACAGTGGGTTTGTAGTTACAGTCTGTAAACGAAGGGTTTGGGTATATGTTGGTCACTTTAATTGCTTATTGAATTAAACAACAAAGTGCGACATTAATTGTCAACCCAAGGAAGTCTTGTTATTTCAAAGGAAACTGCGTACTATATGCACTCAATTTTAAAAGAAACAAAAAGTTGTAGTATAAACAAATCACTCCTTAAATTAACAAATTGAAGTCCCACTCTGCATTACAGCAATTACACTCTGTTACAGATATCTATTAGAGGATGCTGAATTCTACTCAAAGAATCAGATAATGAAAAAGAATCAATCCGCAAAAGAAAATAATGGTTGTGTTGTAACAGAGATTCAGGACCCTATCCCCAGAGCGGGAATCTCCAGCACCTGCCTCTGATTAACTAGTTTTCCAATTCACTCTGTAACTTAATCACCGGTGAAACACTCATAAATTAACTTTGAATAACACAGCAATCAATTGACAAAGAAATAGAATTTCAGCAAAGGTATTATAATATTCAACAAACAGTACTTGTTAACAAGGCATGAATAAAAGACACACTTGACACAACGCAGAAATGAAATGGGTGAATCTTGTGATGAAGGTGGGCCCTGTCCTTCTCACAAGATTCCCTAGGAAACAAGAACTTGAAAAAGATGTTCAGAACACAATTTTATTCATCCATCAATATGTCATATTACAAAAAGAATTCCAATCCTGTTCCTTCAGCTCAGCCTTTTTCCACAGTCTGTTCACCCCCTCCTAATGTAGATGTCTCCTCTTTATAAAGAGGAGACATACATTACAAAAGATTTACATTGTTTTAACCCATTATACAAAAATAGGGAAATCAATTCCCTATCAACAAAATGTTGTTACAGTAATGTTGTCTTTAGATTATAAGCGTTACATCCAGTGTAACAGCTTCCTCGGTGATCAATTCTGGTTCCTTTACTGTTGTCAAATTTAGAACGCAAAATCTCAACTGTTTCAACATCACGATTCATGTGTCGTTTCTGTTGTTTCAGCAACTGCAAAAATAGTCTTCCAGGTTGTTTCAGCATCGTGGACTGCACATCATTCTTTAACTGTTCAACACTTAATAATTTAAAGATTAACTATGAAGATGTCATGATTATATGCTAAATAATTAAATGTATAGTGATGAGAAGAATCATTACATACCTTTGAGATAATTGGGTTAAAATACTAACAAAGGCTTTTAAATGTAAGTTGAAAGGGATGATATCATAACAAAATGTATGGTCAAAAAGGGACAATATGAGGTCCTAACATCCCCCCCAACTGAAGCAGTTGCATGTCCCCATGCAACATCTACTCTGAGTCTGAATCGGAGTACTGGGATGTACAGTGCAAATTACTTATATAGTAAGTATAGAAGGTGCTATCAGTCGAATCTCTGAAACCTTGGATGCTCTGTAATCTTTGCCATGCTGCAAGCTCCTCCTTTTTGGACACCTTGAAGTAGGCCTTATATTGTTGTACTGGCAACCAGAGAAGCGGGAAATGAAAATGATAACCCAACCATTTGTCACCACACTGCTGAACACATTTAACATAATTAGGCACTCGTGAAATTGCTGCATGAAGATTAAGAGGGTTAAAAGGATGGTATTCCCTTCTCTCCTTAGGGCAATGTTCCCAGAACAAATTGTTTGCCTGTATGGAAAGAGGTCCTTTCTTTTTGATATACTGTTGACATTCTTCTAACACTGCTGCCTGTAATTCCCTGATATGCTCAGTCATTCCTGGTTCTCTTATAACCCGATGATGTTTAGCAATGAAAATAGCAGCATTCTGTGGTTCAACTCGGATCCATAGAAGGCGATTTTCTTCGTTATGTTTTGCTGAAAGAAAAGCGTTTTGCCACGTGAGTTGATTGGCCATAAAAGAGACCAAGGCTCTAATCTGAATGTCACCAGCCACAGGAATCAAATTAAGCTTTCTATCTTCCGGCATGGCCTCATTATGGAGATAGAGTTCACATAAGAGATTCTGTTCACTGACTGATGCTACTGCAAAAGTTTCAATAAACTGCTGGGGTGTAGACACTTCATGAGGTCGTCCATCTCTGACTGCTTTATATGAAGGAATGCTAGGCGTTCTGCTAGGAACACAAAATAATTAAAGGATGGTTTCCTAATAGCCAGAAGTCTTTGAACTAATTCAAAGATAAGAGACAGTCTAGTTTTTAACTTTTTATTTTCCTTCTGTTGTGCATGGAATTGTTCCAGGACTTCCCAATTTCTATATACATGATTCTGCCATACTGATTTATGTTCCTGTAATGCCTTTTCTTGTGACAAGGCATACTCTTTCTTCCATATATCCCTGAGTTCTTGAATGCTTAAAGTTTGAGTGAAGACAGTTTCTGCACAGAGAGGCTCAGTCTGGGTAAATACCGTCTTTGCAGACTTTGGTGCAGGATTCTCAGCTTTAACAACTGGGGTAGGTCGGGGTACTTGCGGTTTCTCTTCTTCTTCAGAAATTTTTGAAGGCCCTGTTGGTTCTTGTGTAACAGCAGGGCGTTCCTTTTTAACTACAACAGGAGTAAATGTAGGAGTGGGTCCAAACAATGGGACTTCAATTACCTTATAAACAGCTCGAGAATAGAGGTCACCACACTGGTTGCACATGTATTCATCATACCAATCCTTATCTGCACTTTTCTCGACTGCAGATGCTACTTGAGCTAAAGTATACAAGTTAAGTTCTTTTTCATAAGCTTCCCTTGCTATTATTAACTCCTGCTTATAAGCCTGAATCTCGGCTTTCAGAAACTCATTCTCTTGTTGAAGGGAAGCTTGCGTGATAGGGTCTTCTGTAGTAATTGTAGTCTCTATAGCTGGTTCAAGTGGATGGGAAGATGGTTGTTTGGTGGTAGTTTCATTACTTATATCTCCAGCAGGTGGTTCTTGTGTGACAACTGCTGGATCATCAGCTAGTTTTGTAACAACTATATCCTCCTGAACGTGAAAATTTTGCATATCAATCAACTGAGTGGATAGTTCTTCTGTAGCAGCTATAGTTTGTGCAGTATCCTGGGTTTCTACACTTTGCTCATTAGAAGGTGGCTCTTGTGTATCAACTGTTGAATCAGTAGCAGCTAAGTCTTGCTCTATTTCCTGATCATGGTCGTCAGTAGGTGGTTCTTGTGTAACACCTGCTGGACTAGTAGCTGGTTCTTGTGGGACAGCTACCTCTTAGTCATCTAACTTTTGTTCCTCAGCACCTGTTGAGTCAGTAGCTGGTTCTTGTGGGGTAGCTACCTCTAGGTCATCTATCTTTTGTTCCTCGGCAGGTGTTGAGTCAGTGGCTGGTTCTTGTGGGGCAGCTACTTCTAGGTCGTCTATCTTTAGCTCCTCAGCAGGTGGTTCTTGTGGAACACCTGTTGAGCCGGTAGTTGGTTCTTGTGTAACAACTACATGTTGTACATCGTCTTGGGTGTCTACTTTTGATAAATTAGCAGTTGGTTCTTGTGGAGCAGCTGCGTCTTCTGAAAGGAATGATGTCACAAAATCCTGGATGTTTTGCATTTCGGTTCCTGAGGGTGAGGAAGGTAAGGATTCGGGGTTTGGTGGGGTATGGGGTTTTAGGATGATGGGTGGGGAATTTGGGATGGGGGTCTCTGTTGCTGCTGCAGAATATGTCCTCCTTCGTCTTCGAGATAAGGAGGCAGGAAAACCAGTGGTTTTTTATGGATGGCCTTTTCTGGGGTAGGAGGAACATCAGAGATAATAGCTTGTTTAATTGAGGCCCTTGTTCGTCTTTTTGATGAAGGAACAACCGTTTCTTGCCTTTTCCTTTTCCTTCTCAGCCTAGCCAGGGGAATGTCATCATCTAAATCACCACTGGGGATATGGACAGTGGGAATGGATGATTCAGGTAAATTATGGAACGGGGTTGATGCACTAGTGGGATCAATTGGATTGCCTGTCACGGATGGCTGAGGATTTTCAGCATTCACTTGGGGAGTCTCGGCTGCTGCTTGAGAAATTTCAGCAGTTTCTTGAGGGTTTTCGGCTGCTGGTTGAGTAACTTCAGCAGCTTCCTGGGGGTTTTCAGCTACTGGTTGAGGGATTTCAGCAGCTTCCTGGGGTGGGTTGTTAAGGGGAGGAGGGTTCTGCAGGGCAAAGCCCCTCAAGATTAAAAGTTGAACCAGGCAATGGTGAGTAATGGAGAGGAGTGGGTACTTTGCATCCTTGGAATAATGTGCCATATTCTTTAGACACCCAAGCAGATAGTACAACATATTTAATAAACGACCATGTCTTAAATGATTCAACAACATAAAGTCATGCTGGTACACTACCTGGTAATGTCCTTCGTAGGTGAGATAGTGCTTGACAAACTCTGCAACCTTTGGCCATGGAGGTGGTAATGAATGCAGTGCAACACCTCTGCCTTTAGGTTCGACCCGCTCCCCAGGTAGAAGAAAATCTTGTTGTGCATTCAGAATTATGTGTTTACGGCTGAACCAATGGATGCCATTGGCTGGTAATCCTGAAACCTGCGCTATATCCTCCTCTGTTACCGGAATTCGCACTCCCCGAACAATAGAATAATCTTCCTTTAAATTACGTGCGAATTCCAAGACTTGTTGAGAATCAAATTCCTGGAGCCTCCGGAAGTAATCCACCCAGCCCGCTTGCAGAAAAATTTGATATGCTTCTAGGTAAAGTTCCAATAGAGCCATTGAACCAGGTTCATTTCGAACAGCGTTACCTCCTATAGTTACTGGTTTGGTAAATGCACAATACAGAGCCGAGTTATCGCAGTCGAGACAGAGTAAGATATTGCAAATGGGGTTATGACATAATAAAATAGAGATGGGGTGACTCGATCGTGTTAAAAAAATGATAGTGATTGGCATATTAGGTAATGATTGCAAAACTTTGATATTCCCCCCCAACTGCGGCTAAAATGATAAGTTTTGGATGTATGGTGATTTCGACAATCATATCTGAATCTTCTCATTAACTATAGTTTAATATTTACACATAAACACGCATACCTCGTGTTTTACCTTCGATTGCTGTGTTGAAAGTATATTTTCGTCGTTTAGTAGATCACCAATGGTTATTGGAAAGGGTTATAAGATATGAGGGTATTTATATAAAAGGCTTCTCTATTCACAGGAGGTAATGGTGAAGGTACTCAATTATCAGGATGAATGGTTGATTCTCTCAAATGGAAAGTGTTATGTATTGATCGTTTTTTAAGAGAAGTTGATGCCTCAATTACAGAAAAATGGGAAAATTGACGCTTTTTCGGAAAAATGGAAAAAGTCGGTGTTTCGGCAATGGAGGAATTAGTGTACCAGCAATGGAGAGAATGGAGAAAAATTGGTGTTTCAGCAACGGGTAAAATGGGCAAAGATTGATGTTTCAGCAACGGGGGAAAATGGGGAAAAGTTGGTGTTTCAGCAGAAACTGGTGTTTCAGCTATGGGAAAAAGAGATGTTGTTGTTAAAGAGGAATAGGAAAATGTTGCTGATGGATAATGAATTGAAGTGGAATGGCCATGTTTCCCAAAATGAAACCTGATCCTACTTGTAATGCAATTATTCCTTCAACCAGCCTCTGAATCTAAGACCTGCAAAATAGATTGTAATATGGGAGCCCTTGACATGGATTATTAGTTAAGTAATCTAATCTAATATTAATACAAAAATAATGCAGAGATTAAGTGCAATGAGGGGCAAGAGGTTCCCCCAAAAAGATGTAATGTGAATCTACCATGCAAGTGGCCTTAAAATCCTCCTTAGAAATTGGTTGCTGGTACAGACGAAGCCAATACCCATTCACTAGCAATGGAGTTTTAGAACCATCAATTGTTAGGAGCCTTACTGTTCCATTGGGAAAAATAGCATCTATCTCGTAAGGTCCCAGCCACCTTGTTCTTAGTTTTCCTTGAAATTTTTCAAACCTGGAATCATATAGTAAAGCCCAATTACCTTTTTGGAACTACTTATGCTTAATAGTTTTGTCATGCCACCTAGTTCTTTGCTGCTGAATCATAGTTGTTTGATGGATGGCATCCAACCTTTTTTCATCCAATTCCTATAGCTGTTGCAACCTAGTTGTCTGTGCATCAGTCAAATCAAGGTTAACAGCTAAAGCAGTTCTTAAAGTTTTAATTTCAAATTCCACAGGAAAAACAACACTTTTACCAAACCAATTCATAGGGTGAAAAACCTATAGTATCCCTCCAAGTAGTTCTATAAGCCCATAATGCCTCAGGCAGTCTTTGAGACCAATCTTTCCTATTCTCCTTCACAGTTTTTGTTAAAATAGCTTCTATGACTTTATTTGTACTTTCCACCTGACCATTAGCTTGGGGGTGGTAAGGTGTAGTCATTTTATGATTGATATGATATTTTTGAAGCATATCTTTGAAACCATGTGAATTGAAAGGAGGTCCTCCATCTGTGACTAATTCTCTAGGCACCCCAAATCTAATGAAGATTTCTTCAAATAAAAAGGTTAAAACAGATTCTTCATTAGCTTTGATAAGTGCCTTAGCTTCCACCCATTTAGTCATATAATCTGTACAAACCAATATATAAACTCTTTGGTTGGATGGAGGATTGATGGGCCCTACAAAATCTAGAGCCCATCTTTCAAAGGGTTCAAGTATTACCTGAGGGTTCAGTGGCATTTCATCTCTATGATTGGGTTGGCCCATTCTCTGACAACTGTCGCAGGCCCTGACATATTTCTTTGCATCCTTGAAAAGTGAGGGCCAATAATAACCCATCCTGAGAATTTTATGTGTTGTTCTCTTATCAGCAAAATGCCCACCACAAGGGCCATCATGACAAGCCTTCAATATATCATAAACCTCATCTTCTCTAATGCATCTTCGGATCTCCTGATCAAGTCCTGTATGAAAAAGACACCCACTTATCCAGTTGTACCTAACACTTTGTTGAATGATCCTTCTTTTCTCCCTATGTGATAGGTGTGATGGTATCTTCCCTGCAACCAAATAATTAGCAATGTCTGCATACCATGGTGTGTGAGAAGATACTGCAAACAAATATTCATCAGGAAAGGAATCATCTACTGGAGTATTATCATCAGTTTTTATCCGAGAAAGGAAATGAGCAACTACATTTTCATTACCTGGTCGATCCACAATTGCAATATCAAATTCTTGTAGTAACAATAACCACCTGGTAACTCGAGAATTTGTAACAGATTTATTCATTAAATACTTGATAGCCGAGTGGTCAGTATGAACAAAAGTAGGATAACCAGTAATATAATGTCAAAATTTATTAATAGAATAAATAACTGCTAAAAATTCTTTCTTGGTAACTGTGTAATTAAGTTCAACAGGGGTCATATTCTTACTAATGAAGTAGATAGCATAAGGAAGATTGTTTTCTTCTTGACCCAAGACAGCTCCAACGGCAGTATCTGAAGCATCAGAGGATATATGAAGGGAAGTGCCCAATCAGGTCCCCTCAGAATAGGAGCCGTAGGCAACTGATGCTTAAGTTCATCGAATGCTTTCTGACAGGCATCAATCCACTTAAATTCAGAATTTTTCATAAGTAACACAAACAAAGGAGAAGCTATTTTAGAAATTTTTTTGATAAATCTTTTGTAATATCCAGCATGTCCTAAAAAACTTCTTTCATCAGTTTGTGTTTTAGGAATAGGAAGGGTATGAATTACCTGTACTTTGGATGGATCCACTTGAATCCCAAGGAATGAAATGAAGTGTCCTAGTACAATTCCTTCGTTCATCATCATATGACATTTTTCGGTACTCAAGGAAAGATTAGCTTGTATGCATCGTTTAAGTACATTCTCAAGGTTTTGTAGCGCAACTTCAAAAGTCACACCATAGGGAGTAAAATCATCCATAAATATTTCCAAAGAATCATTAAGCATATCAGAAAAGATTCCTATTACTGCTCTTTGAAATGTTGCTAGAGCATTACATAGTCCAAATGGGAGAACTCTATAAGCAAAATTCCCCCAAGGACTAGTAAATGTGGTATTGTCTTGATCTTGAGGTGAAATTCTGATTTGGTTATATCCACTAAAACCATCTAAAAAGGAAAAGAATTTCTTTCGTGACAAGTTGTCCAATACCTAATCAATAAATGGCAAGGGGAAATGGTGTTTCTGGGTAGCTTTATTTAAGTCTCTATAATCTGCACACACTCTCCATTTCCCATTTTTCTTTGGTACTATTACCAATGTAGAAACCCATTCACTGTCAGATATGGGGTATATAAACCCTGCATCAAGCAACTTTTGAAGTTCTTCCTTAACAATTTCCCTCAAATTGGGATTCATTCGCCGCTGGGGTTGACAGACTGGTCGGGCTCCCTCCTTAATATAGATACGATGAGTACATAATTCAGGAGAGATCCCCTTCATGTCTGTGTAGTCCCATGCGAATGCTTCCTTATTTTCACGGAGAAACTTCATTAGCTGTTGTGTTTCAGCATCTGATAAATTGGGGTTTATGTTCAATGTTTTTCCAGGTTCAATTTCTACTGTTATGCTTTTAGAGGAGATAGCAGTTGATGTTTGAGGTAAATCTTCAGATTTAAGCTTTTGTTGTGTTTCAGGATCCAGAATTGCAGTTAACTGATTATGTGCTTCAGAAGTAACTGAGGAAGGTTCAGAAATAAAATTGCTAATTACTTCATCTTCTGTGGTATATTTAAGAGTTAAGGCTTGCCCAATGGTCAAAATGGGTTGAGTATCATTATCCTCATAGTATAACCATACAGAATCATCATTATTAATCATAGGTGTAGCATGAGGGTACAGCGTAAGCTGCTTAGTTTCACAACCATTAGAAATTGTCATTGATCTTGATCTACAGCTGATAAAAGCATCTGCTGTAGCCAGCCAGGGTCTTCCCAAAATCAGAGGATGCCCCCCCAACTTTGCTTTAGTCTATAACACAACAAAGTTAGCTGGGTAATTCTAGGATTCAACTGAAATGACCAGGTCTTCAATAACCCCTTCTGGTTTGATTGTGGAACGATCAGCTAATTCCAGGATAGTTGGCGTTTCTCTAATTACATTTTTCAATTGTAACAGTTGTGCAATTTCAAGGGTCATAATGTTTATAGCAGCACCTAGGTCTACCAGAACTTGTGAAACAATAGTTTTTCCGACCTGCACTGTGACCTTAGGGTGACCAGGGTCACCATATTTTACAGGAGGAACTTTTCCTGACATTAAAGCAGCTAGATATCCCATCACATGAACTGTAAGGGGATCTTTAGCCTTCCTACCAGGTTTCTTGATACAAATGTCTCTGACGGTTCTGGCATAAATTGGTACATCTCTGATGCTTGTAAAAATGGAATTTTAACATACAGATTCTACAATTCCCCTAGAAGGTTAAAAGCAGGTGGCTCAGGCATCTTAGTGAGAGCCAAGCGCTTAAGGAATGGTGGTTCTGCTGTTTTAGCAGTTCCATTAGAGGATGGCTTGATTGTTTCAGCATCCTTATTAGATGATTTACTCTGTTCTGTCTCTTCTTTATCAGAGTTGGAAGAGGTAATATCATCTATAATTGGCTCGACTACTCTCCCAGATTGTAAATGAATATCATTACATTGCACAGGAGATGTAGGCAGGTTCTGAATGTCGATGACTTGCATAGCTTTATTATTATTAGGGTTAGGGTTCGGTTGTATAGGCAGCTAAGGCTTCATGGTCTGATTATTCGGTGGGGTACCTGACGGGAGAGAAAGTTGTTGTTGGAACTGAGGAAATTGGTTTGTGAATGGAGTTTGTTGAGCTCTCCAGTTTGGGTTCCATTGATTAAAATAGGATTGTTGTAGAAGCCAGGGAGTCCACATTGCAGGGTCTACAAAGGGAGGGTTTGTTTGCTGCATGGGTGGGAAATTCATTTGATTAAAGGGTGGGTATTGCATTTGGTTAAAGGGCGGGTAATTTGCTTGATTAAAAGAAGGATAATTATTCCAACGATTAAATGGCATACTAGAGTTCATACCTTGTCCTCGTGGTTGCCATTGCCTCCTTTGTGTCAGCAGATAAACTGCTTCAGCTTCCTCCTCAGTTGGTTGTAACGCTGCCTTTATCCCTGGTAAAGAGGGGCATTGTTGAGTTTCATGGTCCTTCTCACAAATGGTACAGATTGGCACCTTGTCTAGTGGGCATTCCCTCAATGGGTGTTTTTCTCTGCATTTAGAGCAGAAGATGGCCAAAGCGGCTTCTGCCTCTGCCTGCTTCTTTTTAACCTGCAAGGTATCAATCTGTGAAGCAAAAGAACTTAACATTTCAGTCTTGAATTCCTCAAGCAGATTACCTATTTCAGCTCTTGTTGCTCCTCCACTGGCTGATTTCTGGACCCTTGAATAAGTATTGTCCCTGCTCTTTGATTTATTTGAAGCTCCTCTTGAACATCTCTTACAGAGGTTAACGATTTCCTCATACGATTCTTTAGATATATCCCCTTTACCAAGCATATTTAACATATCCAAACAATCATCCCTTACCCCTTTAAATAATATTGTTTTGAGAATATCTTTACTTATATCAGGGTGCTCAGATCTCTGCAGATTATACTGGAGTCTTTCCACAAAGTCCTCCAGATTTTCATCCTCCTTCTGAACCATCTTGAATAATTCCTCCCTTTTTCTCTCGTCTGGCAATAGTCTTGGTATTTGGCCAGAAATTTCTCCTTCATCTGATCCCATGTTGTGATCACATGACCTCCCAGGCTCATAAACCATCTTAGTGCATTTCCTTTTAATGTTGCTAGAAACAACTTCAATTTCTGAGCATTATTAACATAACCATAGCTTCTACACAATATATCAAATTCGAACAGAAACTCATCAAGGTCTTCAGAGGATAAACCATGGAAGTTGGGTAATGTTGAAAGTCGGATATTCTTCATAGGATTTTTTCCTCTAGGGAGTTCCCCAATATGGAATTCCAAAGTGGAGAGGGAATTCTCTCCTCTTCCTTCTCCTCTACGACCCCCACCAAAGAGTCCTTCATTATTGTCCTCCATTGTTTGTTTTCCTGATGCGCTTGCCCAGTCTTCAGTGTTTTCTGTTGGACTCTCAATGTCCTGAACTGGTTCCTCAACTTCAATATCTTCTATTGGTTCTTCAATATCTTCTACTGGTCCTTCGACTTCCTCCACTGATTCCTCAGTATGTTCTTCTGTTTCTATAATCCTTTCAGGTCCCACTACTTCCTCCGTTTGATGGTCCGTTTGGAAATAATGCTGAGTTTGTGGCCTCCGAGAGCTTAACCTCTGGGATGTCTCAGCTTTTGAAATAATATCATCGATGAAAGTTTTTCTTCTTCCTCTTCCTTTTCCCTTGCCCCCTGTAGGATTAGTTTTCTTGCGTCCTCTTATGCATCTTGCATATCTACAGAAAAATCATCAATAATTTTAAAATCTATAATTGCCTTCCCCGGCAACGGTGCCAAAATGTTGGTCACTTTAATTGCTTATTGAATTAAACAACAAAGTGCGACATTAATTGTCAACCCAGGGAAGTCTTGTTATTTCAAAGGCAACTGTGTACTATATGCACTCAATTTTAAAAGCAACAAAAAGTTGTAGTATAAACAAATCACGCCTTAAATTAACAAACTGAAGTTCCACTCTGCATTACAACAATTACACTCTATTGCAGATAGCTATCAGAGGATGTTGAATTCCACTCAAAGAATCAGATAATGAGAAATAATCAATCTACAAAAGAAAATAATGGTTGTGCTGTAACAGAGAGTCAGGACCCTATCCCCAGAGCGAGAATCTTCAGCACCTGCCTCTGATTAACTAGCTTGCCAATTCACTCTATAACTTAATCACCGATGAAACACTCATAAATTAACTTTGAATAACGTAACAATCAATTGAGAAAGAAACATAATTTCAGCAAAGGTATTATAATATTCAGCAAACATTACTTGTTAACAAGGCATGAATAAAAGACACACTTGACACAACGCATAAATGAAATGGGTGAATCTTGTGATGAAGGTGGGCCCTATCCTTCTCACAAGATTCCCCAGGAAACAAGAACTAGAAAAAGATGTTCATAACAAAATTTTATTCATCCATCAATATGTCATATTACAAAAGAATTCCAGTCTTGTTCCTTCAACTCAGCCTTTTTCCACAGTCTGTTCATCCCCTCCTAATGTAGATGTATCCTCTTTATAAATAGGATACATCTATTACAAAAGATTTAAACTGTTTTAACCCATTATACAAAAATAGGGAAATCAATTCCCTGTCAACAAAATGTTGTTACAGTGATGCTGGCTTTAGATTATAAGCGTTACATCCAGTGTAACAGCTTCCTTGGTGATCAATTTTGGTTCCTTTGCTACTGTCAAATTTAGAATGCAAATCTCAATTGTTTCAGCATCACGATTCGCGTGTCGTTTCTGCTGTTTCAGCAACTACAAAAATAGTCTTCCAGGCTGTTTCAGCATCGCGGACTGCACATCATTCTTTAACTGTTCAGCACTTAATAATTTAAAGATTAACGATGAAGCTGTCGTGATTATATGCTAAATAATTAAACGTAAAGTGATGAGAAGAATCATTACATACCTTTGAGATAATTGGGTTAAAATAATAACAAAGGCTTTTAAATGTAAGTTGAAAGGGATGATATCATAAACAAAATGTATGGTCAAAAAGGGACAATATGAGGTCCTAATAGTATACAAGTAAATTACTCTTCAATTTAGGAAAATATATTAATTAATTTGAATTAATTAATCTTTCAATTGGGTTGTACGCTTTCAATTTAAAGGGCCACTCTAGTTTTCCCAAGAATACCTGGAATTTGGTGGTATGGCTTGCAAACTGAGTTCAATGGTGAATGTAGAGGGTACGGTGGCTTCAACTGTGAACTGGCTTCTCGAATTGGGTGTCCAAAGCTTTTTTAGGCGGCAGATGGTGGTTAATTTTGGTCATAGAGGTTCAGGGTGTCGCAAAATGGCTTGAGCAGTAGTTACAATGAAAATGAGCAAAAAGAGTGAATTGGGGTCTTTTAGGTCTTTTAACGGGTAGCGGTTACATTTTGGTGCAAAAAATACAAATGAAAAGTGGGCGGTTTTTGGTCTGGGTAGGGAGGCGATTTTCTGGGTCATCGCACCACTTTTGGAGGGTAGGCGATATTTTTCGCGAGCGCGCAATCTAGCCTGGGGCTGCCATGTAGCAGAATAGTGCCCAGGAAAATCTACGAATATCGCGTGCTCTTGGGTTGCTATTTGTCGGACGGTGAACGTGCGCGATATGGATGCGCATCGTTGGATCTAGGGGTAGGAGATCATGCGACTTTCGTGTGGTCAAGATGCACAGAGGGAATCGGGGCCAGGATTTGTGGGGCCCGGGATTTAATTACAAATAATTGTAGTTAATTAATAAATAAGGTGGGGATTAAAATATAAGCAGTGGGTTTAATGGAGTTGGACCAAGGGTTATTGTGGCATTGTTTTTTAAAGGCACCAAGGGTTGGTGGGTTTAAAGGGTTTATTGGGGAAATATGAAGCGGGGAGTTAATTAACTAATGCGGGGGAATAAAAACTTAGGATAAGGGCGGTTGTATGGGCTTTGAAGGGAAATAGGGAAATCAATAAGGGGGGAGGGTAATATTTGCAATGGGAAATGGGTTTCACACTAGGGAAAAGGGGTTTTGTGTAAGGGGATGAGTTTTGTAGGGTAATTATGAGGAAAATGTGTGAAACCAAGGGGTAAGGTTCAAAATGAGGGGAAAAAGGGTATTTAATAAGAAATTATGAGATGTTGGGGAAATTAGTATGTAAGGGTGAAATGAAATGAGGGGGAATTAGTCAAACAGGCTAGTGAATATCTTTTCACTCTCATAAATGCTCCTGCACATGAAACATAGGATTAAGCATGATAAATGTGCTTTTGATTCAACAAACTTGTGCATCTGCAACCTGTCTTCTACCTACCCTTTATTTATCCTAACATTTTTCCTTCACTTTATTGGGTGCATTTGAGCTTGCTGACCCTTTATTTCCTTTTCTTTTGACAAGCAAACTATATAATTCTAACCTTATAACTTCCAATGGCTCAGATTACGCTGATGAGCACATTTTTATTTCTCTACCTAACTATTGATCTGCCAAGGTGTTGATGCCCCGAAAATCGTTGTATCAACATTGGGGGATAACCACCCGGTCCGGACCTTAATACAGCTCCTTTTCCATTTGGAATGGTGGCTCCGACTGGGGATAATGGGACCAGTTTCCCAGCAATGAGTAAACGGGATGAATGAATGATTGATTGACTAATCTAATGATAGGCGAATAACTTAATTTATCAGCGAAATAAAAGAACTACTACTAATCCCGGGAACTATTGTACTTTAAAGTGTAGCGCTTAATGATCTATGTTTATAAACAGGCATGTAGATGACTCTATTTAATAAACATGGACTTTTATTCATTCAAGGATTACTTTGCTTAAATCGTTAAACAAAGGGATTAGCGCAATATTGCTACACTTATATATCATCGATACATATACGATCAAAAGAAAAGCATCCCATAAACATCCAATAGTGGAGGGAATAAAGAAATGCTGTTAAAACACATACATATATTCGATAATAGCAAAGGCAATCAAATAACAATTCATATGAAAAGAATGAATTCAGACATAGATAATAGTACCATATGAGCTGCTAGTCACTCTCCAACATCAATCGCTATTTGAAAATTCTTCCTCTAACGCAAAATACTTTCAAACAAAGACAGTAGTGCACATTTGCATAAAAGCTTCCTTGTCAAAATTAGAATAACTGGTCCAGTTTTATAAAAGAATATGGCTGAAGTACAGTAGTGCAACTTCAGTCTTTAAGTCAAGTACAAAACTTTACGACCCTTTCCAAAACAATGAAAGGGTCTATAAATACTTAATTAAGCTAACTATCTATGAAACTGAAATCCTACTTAATTGGTATCAATTGATTTTGATCATATTCTTCTCAGCAACCTGGCAGTCGGTGGCATGAATCATCAAGTAGGCTGTTTTCCTTTAAACCTGAGCTGACTTATCGCAAGCATTGGCTCCACTTCGGGCGGTCTGTTGAGGCGAGAGCTAAGCTGGGCGGCATAGGTGGCATCCTGAATATTGGGGATAATATACCCGATTGCATTTGTAAGGCATTTGAGGGCGGCTCTTTGACTGTGTGGTTTTACCAAGAAGAACCAATAGGTGTCCCATGTTAAACTGTTAATTCCAGCAATTAATCTCCCCTTTTCCTCTAGATCTGGATAACATGACTGCTCCAATGTTTTCATCGCTGTCAATTTTCCTGGAGTGCATTGGGAAATCATGTTTGACAAGTAGAGAGTATTATTAACCAATTCAACCAAATTGCTTGTAGTTGATTTGCACCTTGAAATTTCCCTCTCTGCTTTCATTAACTGGGACTGCCATTCTGTAAACAATATATCTTTATGTGACTCTAAAATTCTTGGTAAATTTGCCGCTTGTCCCTGATCGGTATCTTTCCAGTCAAGAAATGCAACTATCATTTCTTCAGCTTGATCCAATTCCGCTCTAGCCTTTTCTGTTTTTCACTTATTGATGTCGTCAATTCGCATAGTGGTTCCGCCTGGGTGATTTGTTGACATAGAAGCTTGATTTGGGCTATTAATGTCGTATTTATCTGTAGTGCATCTACTCTGAATTCAGTTATTTGTGGAACGCCCTTTGTCTTCTCAAGCTGTGCTGATAGTTGAGCAATCTGCTCATTTTTTGTTTTCAGCATTTTCTCATTTGCTGCCCTCAGTTGTGCCAAGGCTTCAGACAATTCTTTCTGCTTCTGGATTGCGTTGTGATCAATCCTTTGTTTCTCTGCCTACAATTGTTGATTTAATTGATTATTTACTTGCTGTTGTGTCAACAATTGCTGTTCTGCCTGCTCCGCTTTCTGCTGTGCTTCTGTTAGTTGTGCCTGCAATAAAAAGATTTCCTGATCTTTTGTTTTCAATAAAAGACTCACCTCTGATGCTTTGTCTATTGTTGCTGCTGAATAGGCTCCAGCATATTGTGATAGTTTTGTTAAGTCATTAGAGGGGTTAAATTCCTCCTTCCAAACCACATTGCCCATGACCGTCTGTTCTGGGAAAAGGGAAGGTTGATCAGTCCTTCTTCTCTTCCTCTGTCGTTTTACTACAGCTTTATGCCTTGGGCTATAGAAGACATCCAAGGGAGGAATCTCTTCTACCTGCAAAATGATTTGATCGGAGGGGTCCTTTGGTATTATTTCTACTTCCTTTGAACTGGGTAGGCCGCTGGTTCCACTTGGAACCTGTTGTGAAGTGGTTTCCTGTGTGTCTGCTGCTTTCGAAGTTTCGGTGTCCTTTGAACATTCCAGACTGCTGATAATAGAATCAAATTGCTGCCATTCCTGGAGCAGTTTTGGATCAATATGAGTATCCACATTTACTTCTATGTTGCTCTGCTTCTGCTCTTTAGTCTGGGTCTCCTCCCGCACTTTCTCCTGCTCTTTAGTCTGAGTTTCCTCCTGTGCTTTCTCTTGTTCTTTTGTTGTAACCGGAGGTTCCTTTGAATGTTGTCGTTCAGGCTCGCTTGATGCTGTTGTTGGGGTTGTTGCTAACAGATCTAGAGGCAGAGTTTGCAACCTCTGTTCTCTAAGTCTGTTGAATTCAACCAACCCTTCATCCTGATATTTCATTCTGGCTAATGACTTAACCTGCATTATTGACTCGGCTGAGGAGAACAGGTCATCGAACATATCTTCTTTATGATCAAACTTTGCCAATTTGGCCTGTTCAAGTGCATTATAGGCGACTTTGTTGGGATCAAATTGCCTATTAGGGAGAGTTGCTAGAGTTAATGATTTTATCTTTGTAGCTTCTTTCTCTGCATGTTTGAAGTCATGCAACGTGTAGACACCACATCTCAGAGGAAAAGAGGGCCAGACCTGCTTCTTATTTTTCTTGAGAGTCTGTGTAACTCCCTCGGCAATGATCTGATAAGCTATTTCCCTCGCCAGCAATTTATCAAGTATGTACAAAGGAAGGACATGAGGTTCGGCTTGGCTACTGAAAACTCTTATTTAAGAGAATTTTTCCTCCCTGAACCATCTTCCTATTGATGTTAAATCAATCCCGGCTTGGTAGGAAATCTTGGGAGCAGGTTTATCAAAAATAGAGTAATGAATGGGTAACATAAAGCCATTGCAGACTTGGTATAAATGGTGCTTATAAGAAGATTTCCACAATTTCTGATGGTATATGTGAATAGGCATGGGGTCTTGTGATGTCCACCTCCAGCCGAGCATGGGAAATTCAGAATTAAAACACAGGGTATCTAGAATATAGGCACTGTAGTAGAACGGGGGAATTAACCTTTCAGTAATGCGGGTCTTGTTTCTAAAATCAAGAACAGTTGTTGCTAGTTTATCTGACAGTATAGTTGCCCAATCCATTATTTCACTGTTACACGCCGCTTCCATCAAGGGAACCATTTCTATAGTGAAATTAGAGGAATCGTGCAACCCCCACAATCTACACATCATTATCCCAGCATAACAATAAGGAGAACATAGGGAATCAACAGAGTACTTACCGGAAGATTCATGCTTGTGTTTTGCCGGATTTTGTCTCCAATCCCGGATGGGTTCGGATTCAATTTCGTTCTCTTTTCAGAATTTCTCCAAAAACGCCTTATTGTACTTCTTCTCTGGCTCAGGCAAATGATACATTTGCCTTAAATCATTAGCCTTGAATGAACCGAAGATTCTCCCATCTCTGGTGCAGAAAGTTCTGTCTGTGATTGGAATTTCCTCAATTGCCCACCTCACTACATTCGTATATGGGAGAATTTGTTCCCGAGCTGCTATCCGATGAAGGAAGGAGTCAGCTAAGTCCTTTAAAGTACCATCAGATTTCCGAGTCGCATCTGCAGTGGCTTGTACTGTTGTCACTTCAGGTTCTTCGGCCTCAATCAAATTATAGGTACTTTGCCAAGTAGTTTTGCCGAGACCAGAACATGTAGTATTAGATATCAATCCTTTCTTTTTATTTGTTGGATCAGCGACGGCTTGTCCTGTGGCTGGCACAGTGGAAGTGACTGTGGTTTTCTTAGACTTCTTCCCCATTCTGCTTGAGTTTTCTGCTTTGGAAGAATTCTGCACAGGCGTGAAAATAAGCGTAACACAGAGAAATTGTAGTGAAAATTGAATATGAGAGAGATATATTGATCAATGCATGATGAGGGATTAACTTTAAAGTGGCCGCAGATACAATCTATGGGAAGATTTTAGGACTTGCTATTACATTAAATGGCCGTTTAAAACCTGCCAATCCTTTAAATGCCCATCATATCATTAATCGGATGAATGATTTGCTTAAGCGTGCCTTGGATGTTTTGGCGGTTGAGCGCAGGTAAATCACTGTTCGACAGATAAGGTCTTTAATATGAATTAATCGTAATATCCCTCTATTTTAACGGCTTTTTTGAAGTTTTCGCTTTGGGCTTTATCGCAATCGGGCGTCGGGGAAAACTTAAATCCTTATATTGGCACCTTTAGAAATCCCCGATCTCCAATAGCGATATCGCATCGCATCAGGAGTATGGGCACTTTACGAACGCATGGATGGTATATCGCCAATCGCCGATAGCGATATCGCATCGCATCGGGTGTATTACCTTGGGTGCTTTAAAAACATGCATAGTGTATCACTGATTGCCGATAGCGATATCGCATCGCATAGGAGGGAAAGGAACTTTATCGCATCGGAGAAAACAAATGGGCCTTTAAAGTATGCCTCCTATGTCATTGCGATATGCGATCTTGCAATCGCTTTATCGCAATGATAAAAGATTGATTATTTATATTATAAGATCAAAATTGGTTTTTTAAAAAGTTTTTTTATAATGTTTTCATTTTGTTTTCGGACCTTTTTTGAATAATACAATGTTGATACCAATCAAAACTAAAAGGGACCCATTTCATATGATAGTTTTTGTGAATAAAAATGATATGAAATGGGGGGTTGTTGTAGAGCACAACACAAGGTTAAACAGTTTGGCTAGATCTTTATTCTCTATCTATCAACATGAAATTTAAAGCACGAATGAGTCAAGATTAAGCTATTTGACCATCATGGATTGTGGCATTTCTAACAAGCTGCACACAACCTTATTTTGCATAGTAAAGTAAAAAGTAATGGCATTTGAATTTGCACACTTTCATGATCTATTTTATTTCTTTTTGAGGTTCATATTTTTTACTTTGTTGATCCTTTTCTCTTTCTTTTTGTCCTTTTATTATTCTTTTAGAACATACCCACTTTACGTTTTTTAATTTTTAATATGGAATTTTTTTTTGCAGAAAGAAAAAGTATGTACAATATTATAAGACTAACCATAGCCAATTCAAAATTATGAATCCTATTATTATAGGACCCTAATAGCAACAACAAGGGAAACCTTTGTTGCAGCAAGGTCCATCCATGCAATAGTAGGGGCAGATGATACCGCAGCAAGGACAACTGCAACAACCGCAGGGGCAACCCTTGCAACAGTTGCAACAATCCATGCAGCAGTAGAGCCAACCCGAGCAACAGAAAACCTTATATACATATCAACAGGGTCAACCCTTGCAAGGACAAGGCTAGGGTCAAGTCCTGCAGTAGTAGGTCCAAAATCCTCATGTCTTGTGGCAACAAGTGTTACACAGTATTTTGTCATCGACCCTGCATTCCCTGATCTCGGACATTGTCGATCCGTGTTATTGACATCTGCTTTGTGTCATGTTGCAAAATATGTGTCAGTGTCTTCCTTGTCATATCAGGAAGAATACCTCAGTTCATTACTCTTGGAGCAGACCCTTTTTAACCTCTATTTTTGGGTCGTCGCGGGTCATCAGTTATTCCACCCATGAAGATGGCTAAGATTGAACTAATCCTAGCGACATCATCACTTTGTCCTTGTGTTTCACTAGCAACGAGCTACTTTTGGCAAGTTTGTTTTAGTGAATTGTCAATGGCCGGTCCTAGGGTTGGTTGTTGGATTAGATGAGCTTACCTCTCTCCTTTGGGATGGTTATTCCACCTTTTTTGAAACCTCCCAAAGGGATAAGCTCTTTCTCCCATCTCTTATGTAAGCTCCTCCTCCTATAAATACCTCCTTCATGGCTGAGTTTAGCTAGTTCAGTGCAATTTCAGTTAGTGGAGTTAGAGGGAGAGAGTTTTTTGTGGAGTTTGGAAGTAGCTTCTAATGTAACTTAGCCTGGGATAGTTTTGTGTGGATTTGGCTTGATTGTATGAGTGTTCTAGCATCATAATTTTGCCTTTTGGGTAGGAGAGAGAGTTATTCATCCTCTTGGGAGACAATTCATGAGTGAATGCTTGTGGAGACATGCTGACAGGACCCTTCAAGGAGACCTACAATGTCAAGGCATGGTTGTAAGTTTTACTTCAGTTCATATTAATACAAATCAATAGTTTATTTCCTATATCTTATGTCAAATTGCATATTGATAGCTTGAAGTTCCTTGACCCTTTAAGTAGATCGTTTTTGTTGTATTCTATTATGTTTGTTGTTGTTCTCTGTATGTTGTTTCAGGTACAAAAGTGATTAGAATGAGAGCTGGAGCAACACAATGAGAACTTCATCAAACGAGGATTTGAAGGTAGGCCTTCATGACATTAACTATCTAAGGGAATTTTCTTTGATATTGTTCTTTCTGTGACTAGACCCACTCTAGGGCTAGAGGGGTTGCCACTGTCTATAAAGGGAACTTACCTACTTCACAACAGGTATAGAATCCTTTTGTCTAAGGGCAGCAGGTCTAAAATCCCTATGTCCAAGGATAGCAAGTGCAGAATCCTTATGTCCAAGGATAGCAGGCCCAAAATCTTCTTGTTCAGGGGCAGCAAGTTCCAAACCTGTATGTTCAGGGACAATGGGTGCAATATCCATATGTCCAAGGTCAACAGGCTCAACAGCCTCTTAACATGTATGTTGCTTATCAACAACCAATGGCCAGACAGTTCCAAGGTGTTCAAGGTCAAAATCCTCCCTACGGCCAAGGTAACCTACAGAGGGGGCAGAATCAAAGGTTCTACACTTAGGAGCACCTACCCCAATGACTTCAGTCTTGTTCAGTTCTGAGGCTCCAACCTCTTAGGCTCCAACCCAACCTTGGTATAAACAAGTATGTTGTTGCACTCTATTCAGTTGAGGTTGTCTCACTCCTTCTCTCCTGCCTTTGCTGCTTCTGCTGCCTCTACAGCCTTCGCTGATTTTTCTGCCTCTTTTTCCTCTGCTGCTTCTACTATCTCACCCTTGGGTTCTTCACCACCATAATCGCACCAACAGTTCTCTGTTTCTACTTTTTTATACATTCCCATTCCTTTGTCCATTCGTTTTCGCTTACACCATCTCTTAGGCTTTCTCCTCTGTCGCTGTCATTTCCTCTGACTTGCTTGATCTTTCAGCTTCCCTCCTTGATCGTTGTGACCAATTCTTCTCATTACTATCTTTGTCTTCTATTTGTCCTTCCGAGGAATTTATGGGTACTTGTGGGACTAATCTGGAGTATGAAAGTCACTCTGATGATTGTTTGAGATAGAGATTGTGCTCAAAGAAATAAGCTGGGCCAAAAAGTGACCCACTAGCATTCTCTGGTGAGTGAAGAAGTTTCCTGGCAATATGCCGATGAATGTTGAGCTATCTAAAAGCCATTAGGTAAGGATTTTATAAATTATTATTTTGAAAGAGGCTTCAGCCGGTAGCACCAATAAACAACGGACATGTCTCTATTTTCTACCTTTGAAAGACTTCTAATAATAAAAGATATAAGCCCAAATTTCTGAACAATCGCAGCAGAACACTTCGGATTCGAGATGGATTGCAATTAGGTTGAATAGTGGTCACAAGGTATTCATATCATCCAATGCTTAACCCTAAGCTTTAACAAAAATCCCGGGCCCGCGGCTTTCTCTGTCACATCAACCCCGAAACGTGTGCGATTATCCCAGCCGTTCGATCACGTCCACCATATCATCCGATGGCGTTCGCTAGCCCTCATCCCTCAAGCCGCGCCCGCGATAACCCACGGGGAAAGCAGTTTCGCGCCCATCGCACTGGCCACGTGTCGCCATTTCACTGGATCGCGCGGCCATATACGAATACCGTCGTTGCTCCATAGGCGGTGCGGGGAATACCGCCCACCCGCGAAACCACCTGTCCCCCGGCTGTTAACCTCCACGTGACTTCCACTCCCAATCACCATTGGATCCACCGCGCCTTGATCCGACGGCCTGCATCCCTCTCATTAACCTGCGTGCATCTTTATCGCCCGCGACCGTTGGATCTGCCCATCGTGCTGTATCTGTCGTCCATTGCGATCAAAGTCACGTCCATTGCGATCATAATCATGTGCATATGGTTCTACCTTCCTATGTCTCAATGGTGAATCAGAACCTGTAGTACCTGAAGTTTTGTATCCTTTCATGTCGTATCCTGAGGACGGAGGTAATCTGTCACCAGCAGTAGCACGATCATATGCACAGCCATGACTATTGGCGTGGCATGGCTCCTCGCACCTGATCTCTCCAGGCTCGTAATCGTTCCCTCCTCCTCCTTCACTGTCTGAGGGTCTCACCACCAGACTGCTAACACTCCCGTAGACTTGATCTCTCGTTCCCATCGTCACCTCTGCTCTTCGCTCCTCTTCTTCGGCTCTATCTGCTCCTCTCGTCTCTATCTGCTCCTCGAATATTGCCATATTGACATCAATGACAATCTTAGTCCAACAATATCCCCCATTGTTATTGATGGCAATATTCTTCTACTTTCTCCCCCTTTGACATCAATGGCAAAGGGATGCATATGGACTCCCCTGTCAAACTGCTCCCCTTGTCCTGCTACATCTTTATGAATGAACTTGAGTGATGATAAAGAAATAACCCCCATCTTTTGACGCAGATGTTTGAATGCTTCTCGAGGAAGAGGTTTTGTGAAAATATCAGCTACCTGCTCCTTAGTACTGATATATTCCAAGATGATGTTTTGTTCAACTACTTGTTCACGGAGGAAATGATACTTGATTGGTATGTGTTTGGTTCTTGAGTGCATCACATAAATTTTGCTGAGATTGATAGCACTTGTGTTGTCACAATAGACGGAAATTGGTTGATATGTACATATGTCGAGATCTTTTAGAGCTTCCTTCATCCATAGTATCTAAGAACAACAGTCTGCTGCAACAATATACTCAGCTTCGGCTGTGGATAATGATATGGATGACTGTTTTTTGCTGAGCCAGGATACCAAACAATCTCCTAGGAAGAATGCATTTCCACTAGTGCTTTTCCGATCATCTATACTTCTAGCCCAATCAGCATCGGTGTATGCAGTTACAGTTAGTGTTGAGTCCTTTGGGTACCAAAGACCGAAATCAGAAGTTCCCTTCAGATATCTGAGAATTCTTTTTACAGCTAATAAATGGGATTTTTTGGGAGCAGATTGAAATCTTCCCACCATTCCTACTGCTTGCATTATGTCTGGTCGTGTAGTTGTTAAGTATAGAAGGGCTCCAATCATTGACCTGTAATGAGTTGCATCTACTAGAGGGGAGTCATCATCTTTGCTCAGTTTGTAGTTTGTGGTCATAGGTGTGCTCATGGGTGCACAATCCTCCATTCCATATTTTTTGAGCATGTCTTCTAGATATTTGGTTTGAGATATACACAATCCCGCTCTAGTTTGACATATTTGAAGTCCAAGGAAGTGGGACAGCTCTCCTATCATTGACATCTCAAACTCTTTTGACATGTTTTGAGAAAATTCATGGCTCATTTCATCATTATTACTAGCAAAAATTAGATCATCGACATAAACAAGAGCAACTAGTAACTTACCTTGATCTGTCTTTATGTATAGATTGCTTCCAGCCACTCCCTTTTTGAAGCCTTGTTGTTGTAGATAGTGATCTAGTCTTGCATACCAAGCTCTAGGAGCTTGTTTCAACTCATATAAATCCTTTTTCAACTTACAAACTAAGTCCTTTCCTGCTGTTAGATCAAAACCTTCTAGCTGCTCCATGTAGACTTCCTCCTTCAGTTCCCCATTTAGAAATGCTGATTTCACGTCCATTTAATAGATTTTGAATCCTTTTGAGCAAGCAAATGCCAAGAACATCCTGATAGCTTCCATATGGGCCACTGCTGCAAATGTCTCTTCAAAGTCAATTACGTCAATTTGTGAATAGCCTTTGCAGACAAGTCTTTCCTTGCTTCTGATAACCTGTCCTTCCTCATTCATTTTATTTTTGAACACCCATTTGGTTCCTATTATGTTTTTGTCCTTTGGATGAGGTACCAGCTCCCATGTCTTGTTCTTCTCAATTTGGGTCATTTCTTATTCTATGGCTTTTACCCAATGAGGATCCTTACTTGCTTCTGCAAATGTTTTTGGTTCTATCATAGATAGGAGGGCAATGAATTTTCTCTTGGGTGTAACTGTTATCCTTCTTCGGGTCTACACACCTTCATCTTTATCGCCAATGATCTGCTCTTCTAGATGGTGTCTTTGGACATGCTTCATCTTAGAAGGGGTATTAGGTGATTCTCTTTTCTCTTCTTCTTCTTCTTCTTCTTCCTCATCTATTTCTTCTTCTTTAGGTTCTTCTTCTTCAATGAGAGAGTCATCTTCATGTTCTTCAATTTCCTTTACTGGAAGATCTTCATCAACCTTTACATCAATTCTTTCCACTATTTTCTTCAGTCGATAATTGTAGCACTTGTAAGCCTTGCTCCATGTAGAGTATCCAAGAAATATCCCTTCATCAACCCGAGAATCAAACTTTCCTGGTGAACCATCATTTATTTTTACGAAGCACTTGCTTCCAAAGATCTTGAAGTACTTCACTGAAGCAGGTCTTCCTTTCCATAGCTCATAAGGAGTTTTATCACAATTTGGTCTTAATTGAGTTCGATTCAGTGTGTAGACAGCTATCCCTACTGCTTCTCTCCAGAATTTAGGCTATAAGTCTGCCGCTAATAGCATAGTTCTTGCCATTTCTTGGACTGTTCGGTTTCTTCTTTCAACTACCCCATTTTTCTGAGGTGTTCTGGCAGCCGAGAATTCCCTTTTAATTCCATGAATATTACAGAACTCACTAAACTCGTTTGATGTGAATTCTCCTCCTTTGTCTGTTCTGAGGCACTTAATTTTCGAATCATTTTCATTTTCTACAAGGGTTTTTAGATTCTTGAAATGCTCAAAAGTTTCAGATTTATACTTTATGAAATATATCCACATCATTCTAGTATAATCATCAACAAATAACACAAAGTACCTTTCTCCTTGGAGTGCTTGATTTCTAGTTGGCCCACATACATCAGCATGGATGATCTCTAAGGGCTTCGATGTAGAGTGTTCCTTTGTCTTGTGGCTGATTCTGGTCTGCTTTCCATGTTGACATGGACCACATACTACTTGATTTGGTTTGAACAGCCTTGGGATGTCTCGTACAACTTTGATCTTGCTGATATTGATCAGATTTTCGAAGCTTGTATGTCCAAGTCGCTTGTGCCACAACCAACTCTCATCTGTCTGATTCAAGTAGCATTTATTTTCTTGAATCTTGTTCAGAATGTAAATGTTGTCTAGTGTCCTCACCCCTTTTGCCACAAGTTTCCCTGAGGCAGAGTTCCTTATTTCACAGTCTTTGGTGCTAAAAACAACCTTATGTCCTTGATCACAGATTTGGTTGACACTCAAGAGGTTGTATTTGAGTCCATCAACCAGCAGAGCATCTTGAGCTTTTCCTTTTCCATTGATCATAGTAACTGTTCCTTTTCCTTCAATTCTGCCAAATCCGCTTCCAAAGGACACATTCCCTTCCTTTTTGCTCAATGACACAAACTTCCTTCTATCTCCTGTCATGTGTCTGGAGCACCCACTATCTATAAACCACTGGTTTCCATTATTTTGAGCATATAGAGCCAGGTCGCATTTGTCCATGCTGGAGTTCTTTCTACTCATCTTTCTTCCTTTGAGTGGGTATTCTTGTTCATAGTGTCCATTATTGTAGCAGAAAGAGAAAATCAGATCAAATTTGGTCAAGGGATCAAATGAATTAAAGGTTTTGATTTGTCCCTGCCTTTTGGGGGCATATGAGTTGATTATTCTATCCTTTAGCTTTGTCTTTTCACTTCTGCGAGCCATACAATGTCTAGCTTGATGACCGAAGTTTTTACAGTGAAAGAAGTTTCCAAGAAAGATGGTTTTGTACTTGTTGAAGCAACCACGGTTTGAGTCGATTTCCTTCCTTGGAATTACTCCTCCCTCGTTCTTTGGATTTGCGATGGGCCCTTGGTGGAGTACAGGTTTGTATTTGTTGTAGTGTCCATGATTCGACTCCACATTCTTCTTTGGAGTAATTCTCTCTTCATTCATGGGATCTGGGGTGCACTTTTCATCTTTTGGATTGCAGGAAAGTGCATCGGCATAGCTTTTCGCATTATTCTTAGTGCTTGAAGATTCTCCTTTGAAACCTATTCCAGACTTGTCATATTGAGGTTTTTGGTTTTTCAGAATAGTCTCAAGTATTTGAGAGCTTTTACAGCCCTTTTTAATTTGCTCCAACTCCTTTCTCAGAGACATTATTTTGGTCTCACGTTCTTCACAAGTCTCTTCCTTTTCTTTAAGCTTTGCTTCCAAGAGGTCTTCTCTCCTTCTTATTTCCTCATTTTCCACTTTGAGAGAAATGATTTTGTTCTGTAGTTTCTCATTTTCTTCAATGGCACTTATAAAAAGTTCATATACATTTCCTTCCAGCCCCGAGTCATCATCATCTGTGAGTGCCATGAATAATGCTTCTTGGCTTTCATCATGATCGCTTTCCTCATCTGATTTCCTTTTGATGACCATAAACTCATCCTCATCAGACTCATCTTGCTTGGAGAAGAAGTTTTTCTTATTGAACCCTTTCTTTTTATGTACCATTCTTTTAGAATTTCCTTCATCATCATTGTCATGTTTATGAGGACATTTTGTTGCATAATGGCCTATTTTACCACATTTAAAACAGATAAGAGGATACTTGCCTTTAAGCTTAGATCCTTTCTTTAGCTTTCGTACAAATTGAGCCAATTCGGATTCCACATCTAACTCATCTCTACAGTCATTCCTTTCTTTCCCCTTCTTTGACCTTGAGGCCTTGAATGCTGCATTTTTGGAGCTTGGGCCACCTTTCCTCATTTCATAGGCAGTGAGAATTCCATGGAGTTCATCCATTTTGAAGGTATCTAGATCCTTTGCTTCTTCTATAGCGCTTATTTTGGAGTCAAACCTGTCTGGAAGAGACCTTAATACCTTTTGAACAATGGTACTTTCTTCAACTTTTTCGTCCAATCCTTTCACGGAATTTACCACTTCAGCTACACAGAGGAGGTATGCTGCAATATCTTCTTCATCTTCCATCCTCAAACTTTCAAATTGTCTTCTCTGAGTTTGAAGCTTTGCCTTTTTAACTTTTGAGTCTCCATCGTACAGGCCAACTAGCTTCTCCCACATTTCTTTGGCCGAGGTATAGTGCATGATTTTTGTAAACTCGGAATCGGTGATTCCACTAGTGATGGAGTTCATGGCCTTCACATTTTCGATGTAGGCTTTCCTCTCATCTTGGTATGTTGGAAGAGTGGAAGTAGTTTTGTATTCACTTTGAACAAAATGCCAGACTTCAGGTCCAAGGGACATTAAGTAGTAGGTCATTCTTTTCTTCCAGAAACCAAAGTTAGTGTCATCAAACAAAGGAGGTCTTCCTGATGCTTCATGGTTTCTCATCATGGCTGTAGATCCTTCTTCAAGCTGTTAGGCTAGTATGAAGAAGCCTGCTCTAATACCAATTGTTGGAAATACTGGGGGGGGGCGAATCAGTATTTCTTACAATGTATTTTTTTTTAATTGTTCTGGTGATTGCCAACAACCTATATAGATATGTATATATATACACAGAACACAGAAATCAACAGCTAAATTTAATGCTTTTATTAAAACTCAAGACAGTGTAAAGAAATAAATACAATATAAGTATAAATCTGATTGTGAATAGTTGCCAAGCTCCAACTTAGACTTCAGTGAGGCTCCAACCTCTAAAGCACCAACTCTGTTTTGCAGTGGTTCTCCACTTAGGAGCACCTACCCCAATGACTTCAGTCCTGTTCAGTTCTGAGGCTTAAACCTCTTGGTCTCCAACCCAACCTTGGTATAACAGGTATGCTACTACACTCTATTCAGCTGAGGTTGTCTCACTCCTGCTCTCCTGCCTCTGCTGCTTCTGCTACCTCTACAGCCTCCGCTGATTTTTCTGCTACTTTTTCCACTGTTGCTTCTACTATCTCACCCTTGGGTTCTTCACCACCATAACCGCACCAACAATTCTATGTTTCTACTGTTTTATACATTCGCATGCCTTTGTCCATTCGTTTCCACTTACATCGTCTCTTAGGCTTCCTCCTCAGTCGTTGTCATTTCCTCTGACTCGCTTGATCTTTCAGCTTCCCTCCTTGATCGATGTGACGAATTCTTCTCATTACTGTCTGTCTTCTATTTGTCCTTCCTAGGAATTTATGGGTACTTGTGGGACTAATCTGGAGTATGACTCAAAGAAATAAGTTGGGCCAAAAAGTGACCCACTAGCATTCTCTGGTGAGTGAAGAAGTTTCCTAGCAATATGCCGATGAATGTTGAGTTGTCTAAAAGCCACTAGGTAAGGATTTTATAAATTATTATTTTGAAAGAGGCTTCGGCCGGTAGCACCAATAAACAATGGACATGTCTCTATTTTCTACCTTTGAAAGACTTCTGATAATAAAAGATATAATCCCAAATTTCTGAACAATCGCAGCAGAACACTTCGGATTCGAGATGGATTACAATTAGGTTGAATAGTGGTCACAAGGTATTCATATCATCCAATGCTTAACCATAAGCTTTAACAAAAATCCAGGGCCCGCGGCTTTCTCTGTCACATCAACCCCGAAACGTGCATGATTATCCCAGCGATTCGATCACGTCCACCATATCTTCCGACGATGTTCACTAGCCCTCATCCCTCAAGCCACGCCCGTGATAACCCACGCGGAAAGCAGTTTCGCACCCATCGCACCGGCCACATGTCGACATTTCACTGGATCGCACGGCCATATACGGAAACCGTCGTTTCTTCGTAGGAAGTGCGAGGAATATCGCCCGCTCGCGAAACCACATGTCCCTCGGCCGTTAACCTCCACACGACTTCCACTCCTGATCACCGTTGGATCCACCGCGCCCTGATCCGATGGCTCGCATCCCTCTCGTTAACCTACGTGCATCTTCATCACCCGCGACTGTTGGATATGCCTGTCGGCACTGTATCTGTCGTCCATTGCGATCAAAGTCACGTCCATTGCGATCATAATCATGTGCATATGGTTCTACCTTCCTATGTCTCAATGGTGAATCAGAACCTATAGTACCTGAAGTTTTGTATCCTTTCATGTCGTATCCTGAGGACGGAGGTAATCTGTCACCAGCAGTAGCACGATCGTATGCACGGCCATGACCGTTGGCACGGCGTGGCTCCTCGCGCCTGATCTCTCCGGGCTCGTAATCATTCCCTCCTCCTCCTTCGTTGTCTGAGGGTCTCACCACCAGACTGCTAACACTCCCGTAGACTTGATCTCTCATTCCCATCATCACCTCTGCTCTTCGCTCCTCTTCTTCGGCTCTGTCTACTCCTCTCGTCTCTATCTGCTCCTCGAATATTGCCATATTGACATCAATGACAATCTGTGTCCAACACTATTACGATAAAGGAGTATTTTTCATAATTAATGGCCCTGATCTGAAAAAGTAAAAAAGCGATCAAAGACATGTCGTTTCTTAACCAGTATCGAACTCGAAACGACAAAAATCTGGCGATCTTTTCACATTTATAAGATCAAAAAAGAGTGGAAAGTGGACCGCCTTTTATTCCATTTAACGAGTTAAAATGGAAAAACTCGGCAATCTTTTGATCTTTTATGAGTTAGAAAAAGATTAAAAGGAGACTCATCCTTTAGGAACAAGTGGTATAAAGGGTAGCAACAGGTTCCGGCAATGGTGGAACTGCTCAAAACATATAATGGTCAAGAGGCTGGCTAATAAAACCACTTATCACTACAGTTCCTCAGGAAAGGAAAAACAACCAAGTGAAAGCATATGATCGGCCAAAGAGATGGTGGTGATGGAATGAAACAACCAAGGCTCATCTAGCAGAATTCAACAAATAAAAATGACAATCACGAGGTGTAAATCGATTCTGGGTTCATGTTTACACAAGCTTGAACCATGGATAACTCTGCTTTGATTTGGTTTCATGTTTACACAAGCTTGAAACGAAAAACTATGCTTGTTATAAGTTCGCATGCCCCCAGCATAATGACACAAATCGAGGTGCATGCCCCCCAAGCTTCATTGCATTCAACGACGTGGATGGAATGAACGTTCACTTTCGAGATCTTGGAAAGACCTGACTCGGATTTTACGAGATCTTAATCAAAGACACAATTTTGGAAAAGGGAGTTGTTTCATTGTTTTAATGAGGTTGACACAGTAAAAGAACTATCCTCATAACCCTTGTTTCATTTTTTAATGAGGTTGACACAAGATCAAGAACTTTCCTCAAGACTCCTTGTTTCATTTTTTTAACGAGCTTGACACAAGATCAGTAACTATGCTCATCACTCCTTATTTCATTTTTTAACGAGCTTGACACAGGAACAAACTATCCTCGTACTCCTGTTCATGGGCCATATGAGAACATGGCTCCCAAGAGGTCTTCGCGGGATGGAAGAAGCATGCTCCGGGAGAAACACATGTCATTAGACACCAATGACAGATCGGGTTCCAATGCCCCCAGTACATGATGTACGAGACCATCTGCATGATCATGAATAGATGCAGAGATGGAACGGGTAACCACATAATTGACCCGTGGCGGGGAAGGTGCTGCTTGTGGATAAGAACCGATGGGGGATGATGGTGGTACAAGAGGCACCGGGTGACTAAAGAATGACAATTGATCAATAGTCACCATTCTTCCATCGTGCGGAAAACATACCACATGGAAAAGTGAAGAAACAAGAGCTCCCATGGCATAAATATAATCACGACCAAGGAGAAGACTGAAATCTAAAGAACCTTGGACAACCATCACGTCTATATAGACGGTTTTGCCTCCCAAAGTAACAGGGAACTTTGGAAGGATCCCTAAAGGTTGACTGGTTCCTCTGTCAAATGCCAACAGATTCTGCGTGACCGACACAAGCTGTGGGGAGCCCAAAGCTTGCCAAGTAGTGAAAGGCATGAGGCTAACTGACGCACCCTCATCCAAGACAGTGCCAGGTACTACCTTATCATAGGCATGTACTGTAATCTAGAAAGGCACATAGGATGGAAGGCAGAAAGCATTCAAGTGACTCCAGTCGAAAGAAATGACCGAACTACTTAGTGGGGGTATCATATGATTGCCCCCATGCTCTACAGGAACTGAAGAAGGACTCTCTGAATCAGCTGGGATAGGAGGGTCATTCTCGGACTCAGGAGAATCTGACGAGACGAGAAGAACATGAGCAGTATAATCATGATGTTCTTTGGGAATAGAGTGGACCACTGGTGGTGAATCCAAGTCGACACTCTTTCCGACCAATGGTTGGTCAGGAATAGGCTAATGACAGCCAGGTTTGAGAAGAGGAGGACGGAAAAGAGAAGAATCTAAGTCAATCTCTTTGTCAACAGGGAGAGGGTCTGAGGAGAGCCTCTGATAACCAACTGGAAGTGGAAGCGAAGAAGCTGTAAGACGTTCCAAAACAACGGAAGCATTATCCATGAGCGGACAAAGGTGAAGGGGATGGTTGCCTTCACATAGCCTATAGGGGAATCGAATCTTCCCTTTCTTCTTACCGCTGCCAGTTGATAGGGTAGCATCGTCATGAGCTTTAGAGGACGACGAGGGATGAGCCAGATCATGAGACCATACTTCTAAGATCCTAGGAATGCCAGGACAATCACAAAGAAGATGGTCACCCTTGCATAATTTACAAGGAAACTTAACCTTTCGCGGAGGAGCAGAAGGTGTTCCGACCTGAGATGTACTTGGGGAAATAGTTGCACGGGTGGCCTCGCACTTATCGGACTTCTTCTTTTTCATCTTCTTCTTCTTCTTCTTAGTCTCCTGGTTACTAGATGTGAAACTTTCACCAGGCAAAGGAGGAGATGAAGGTGAAGAAATAGGGGAAGAAGGTGCAGGCTCAACCTTGGAATCAACGTGTCATGATTCAGACGAAGGAGACGGTGGAACAGGATTCATGATGCTCGGGACCACCGAGGTTGAAAACAACCAAATGGGCAGACCAATGGTTAACCCAGGCAAAGAAAACATTGCCACATACGAAGCACCGACATTTCCAAAAGGCAGAGACGGACCAGGATTTCCATCTGGGGGAGGACCTTGGCCAGTAGACTTGGGGAAAGTTGCCATCGGGAACGAGCCTGAAAAACACTCATACTATAACCAAGAACTTGAACTGTTACTAGGAAGATTTCGTGGGCAATAAATTTTATGACACAGGAACAAAACTGGACCTTTTCATGTTTCAAGAGTCGAGAAAAGGACAAAAAGGTGACTCTATCTCTTTCGAGGTTTAATGAGCCTGAAAGGACAAGTGCTCATATGATCCTTTTCTTTTAAGGAGTCGAAAAGGAATGAAAGTGAATACTCTGGAGAACTAGGAAAAAGGTTAACCAGACAAACCGTAAAACTGCATATACACCTTGGTGATCAAATGAAAGAGAAATGACCAAGGACTTTCCATACGACAATCAATCTTCCCGAATGTTGTGTTCGGTGCGTTACGGTTCGTAAGGCGGTAGACATGGCTTCCTATGGATGTAGGATGAAAACCTAGTGGGGTCTCTCGATATATACTCAACAGTACTAGGAGCACAAGTCTGTACTAGTAGTTATTAAGTCACAGAAGGAGGAATCACCCAACCTTAAGCGAAAATAATAGTGACTAGGTTTAACGACGCCGGAGCACATCTCTAGCCTAGACCTCTAAATAATGTGTGTTAAGTTCCAATGCGTTGTTAAGTTCATTTGGTTAATTTTAGAGTTGATCTTGAATTAAGTTCCAGTTTTCAGGCCCTACCGAATGTATCTCAAAAACTCTAGGACGCAACTAGAATGAGTAAAGCATCTTTCATTTCGATGAACACCTACTTAAAGGAGGGTAGAAAGTTCATTCCCAAGCAAACACAAGTGAATGCAAACACTAATAAACACAATGCTTCAATACACTATCTCACGATGCGTCGATACTACTAATGAAAGATTTAGAGTTCGCTTTCCAATATCTCAAACATGAAAATTTGAAATGCACATATACTTTCACTTTCGTATACTAAATGAATGCAATCCCTTAATTTTTTTTTGTTTTTAATTTAAAGAGACAAACAAGCAAGTGTGAACTGATCGATCCAAACAATTGTGATCTATGCTTGGTAGTGAAGAAATCGAATCAACATAAAAAATTGGTTCAATAATCAACACTAAAAATCAACCAGCAAGAAAACAAGCAACGAAAAAGCCTCAAGCAAATCAATAAGACAGTTGTGGATGAACCTTGGACAGACAAGTAACCCAAGCAAATGGTTTCTCGACGAAACCTCTAAAGAGCTAGGTCACACGGTCTAAAAACACAAGACTCACTCAATGAAACCAAAGAGACAGTACCTTAACCAAAAGCAATCAAAACAAGCTGATGGGAGAGAGGAAACAGCAGGGATAAACAAGACTGGTGGATTCAGGAGGTAAAGTTGTAAAAACAACTTTACAGGAATCATCACAGGTGTTACACTGACAACTAGAGACATCATCGCAGGTGTTACACTGACAACTAGATACATCGTCGCAGGTGTTACACTGACAACTAGAGACTAGTCGCTAAAGTACACCTATTTTCAGAGACGGTCCGATTTCAGGAGTCATCGCGGGAAGTAAACTAGCAACTTGAGACGAAAGCCAAATAGTTGCAGGTACAAAGCTAAAACATCAACGACATCATCGCGACTGTTAGGCTATCTTCAGCGATGATCTTACTTAAGCAAAAGACAAAGTAAAATCACCTAAATGACACCAGATAATCTTTCCAAGCAGTAAGGGGAATTCCCAGATTGACCCAAGTAACCCAAAAAACTGATGGTTTAACCCCAAAATTCAAGAGACACTAAAACAAAAAACAGATCAAGGGTGAACAAGAAGAAAACATACAAAGGAATCCCCAGCGGAGTCGCCAACTTGTGATAAAGGAAAGTGTTCCCTCTGCGGACAGAGGCAACCCCTCTAGCCCTAGAGTGGGTCTAGTCATAGCAAAGACAAAACAACAATTGATTCCCTTAAATAGTCATCGTTGGAGGCCTACCTCAAACCAGTGGTTGATGAAGTTTCCGTTGTGCTGCTCTAGCTTTCGTTTCTTCCTCCTCAGCGAGCCATCAACCTGAAACACCACAGGAAAACAACAGAGCACGTAACTGAGAACAACAATGATCTATTTACTTATAAAGTCAAGAAATCATAAGCTATCAAGTAAATTATACACAAGATATAGGAAATCATCATTGATTGTATTAAAATGAATCAAGAGCAAAGCTTACAACCAAGTCTTGACGTCGCAAGCCTTCTCAGAGGGTCCAACCAGTATGTTTCTTCAAGCATTCACTCTCAAGAATGGGTCTCCCAAATAGATGATATCTCTCTCTCACTCACAAGCTCTAATACAAGGTTAAGGCACTCCACAACCTCTTACCAAACTATTAGCAATCCCACACTTGTCACACTCACACCAAAGCTATCTACCAAACTCAAAAGAACTAGCAAACACTAATTCCAGCACTCAAGAACTAAAGAACTAAAAAAACTAGCAAATCATAGCAATGGTGAGTGATTTTATAGGAGAAGGAGTCTCCATGAAATGAGGGAGAGGGAGCTTATCCTTAAGGGAGGTTGCACAAGAGGTGGAACCACCATCCCAGAGGAGGAAAAGCGACCCAAACTGACCCAACAACCAGCTCTAGAAACACCCAGAAGGCTGACTATTTGAACAAATTCGCCAAATCTAGGTTGTCGCAAGTCATGAACTAAGGATCAGTGACGACGTCGCAAGGGAGCAATGCATTCAGACCAATCGTCGCAAAAAGAATCTGGAAGACTTGCGCTGAGCCATAAAATTTGACCGTCGTAGGAAACAGGTGTACACCTGCGACGACGTCGCAACAATACAGTTCATGATAGGGAATCGTCATGGATTTTAAGGGTTTACTCGCGATGATGCAGAAACTTAGGCAAACAAGGTCAATCTTCAGCATTAGAGAGCACTTGCTTAATCTTCTTGCATAAGTGGGAAGATATGGACATGTGTATTTGATACATGACACAGTAGAGGGACTGAGATGAGGATAGTGACAAATTACTGTGTAACACCTAGTCATTGGAACAGCACTGCATACATGTGGTTGGAGCTTTCTGGTCACTTTCTTGCCCTTTCATTAGAGCAACCAATCTTTTTCTGTTCGGTTTATCTATGTGACTAGCATGTTAGCCCTGAAAATTTGAGATTTACCCTCTGAAAGTTTTTCACTGTTGTGGATCTGAGTTGGCTTTCTGTCTACCTATTGGTTTGGCTTAGATCTATCTTCTAGTGTCTAATTGTTAATCTAGGTTTTCATTGACGTTAATATTTGATCATTGATATAGCAATGACTGGATGGAAAATATTATTGAAGATGCCTGAAGATGACTACAACTCTTGTTTAAGTTGATGAAGTGTTAATCATGTTATGGCATGTTTATGATAAAAGACTACATGATGACTTATGTGGACCATGATGATGACTTAGGTGGAATACACTTGTATGACTGCCTATATGACATAAAAATGATGGCATGCCCTACCTCCAATTATCTTCATGATGACACCACATGATAAAAAACCTCCAATAATGTTGAAGGAGACAAGGTGATGAAGAAGGCAATCAAGGACATGATGGTGTCCCTACATTGAAGATTTCAAGAATGATGATGAATTTACATTGAACAAGACAAGGGCATAATAATGATGACCCTATGAAGACAAGGACATGACAAGGATATGATTATTAACGAAGGAATCACCATGAAGAAGCCCTACACTCCATTTCTGCACTCGTAAAGGATCAGTCACATTAAAAATTAATTTTTGCTACCTTAGAGGGAAAAAAATTTCCATGATACCTACACCATCTTAAAGAGCATAATTTTTCCTTTCCAATGAGCTATTACTTAGCCCGAAACTCCAATCGGTTTAAAAGTTATGGATTTTACAAGTTAAAGGTGTATTTCTAGTCACCGAAACGACCTGAACATGTCAACACATGTCGGCTTGCATTGTGGACGTGGTTATTCATTTTAAGGAAAAACGGGTATATAAATAAAGGTTCATACCTCTGTTTTCCTCATCTAATTTTTGATAAAGATCACAGAGGAGCTCGTGATCCCTAGAAGGAGATAGATCAAACACTAAAAGGAAAACATATACAGTGACAAAAACTTTCGAGTTGATTGCAGAGATACATACAAGGCCGAGGAGAGTTGAATGCAATTCTGTTTAGGGTGATTGTCTTAGGATAATACTGGAAGTCAATTGATCTTCTAAGAGCTATGTTTGCTGGAAATATAGGCCAAGGTAATAGAGATCTTGTTTGGGCTTATATATAACACAAAAACGCACTACAATCCCAATAAACAATGGCATGACTAACCTCAGACCTGGTATATCCTTTCTGTAGCTCAGACCCTTGTCTCAGATCTCTGTCACATTGATTGATAGTCACCTGTAGTTTCTTCAAGCTCAGACTTGGTGTAGCCAAAGAACAAGTTTAAGAGAGTGAACCCTTGGATTATTTACCTGTGTAGCTCAATTTGCTGAGGGCTCAAAAAGGTGCATGAACAGAGGCTTAGAGCTTCTCATATGTATGTGGTATAGACTCCATTGCATAATTGTGATATAACTCAGTCCTGTAACAGCTAATCACAGCTCAAACCATGGACTGAGGTATAGCTCGGAGCTTGGATTGTGGTATTACTTGGATTGTATAATTACAGTGACTTCTTTGCTCATAATGTATATTGCAGCAGCTTCGTGACATAAGCATACTATTGGCGTAGACAATGACCTTCTATGATCTCTTACAGTATGATCAATTACTTGAACAATGACTAAAATGTTTCGTTAATGTATTATATTCAAACTGTGACAAGGATTATTCTTGGACTGTGATCATGCCTAGTTTATATTGTCAAATTCAATTTGAAGTTATGATTGCAGCATAGCAAGAGTGAAGTCTAGTGGTGGAATTAAGTGAAGTCAAACACTAGTTGTTTTAGAGTTGATTGAACATCAGAAATTTAAAGGTGAAGAATCCTATTGAAGATATACAAACACCCTTGAAGAATTCTTGGAGCAACAAATTGAAGACCTGAAGGTTATCCTTGGATCAATTAAGTACATTATGCATTTCTTGTTTGGGCTTTGGGTTTGAAGTACTCTTGAAGGAGGATTTTTTTGAAGATCCTTTTGGAGCACATTGATGACACCTTGGAGCATCTTGTGAAGATACTTTGAAACTGAACATGGAGATAATATTGGAGATCATGATGCATGAGACGTCATGATGTGACTTGAAGAACTTGTTGGGTTTGATGAAGTGTAGTGGCGATACCTTCTAATTGAAAAGGTTGTCATTGATGATGTTGCATGGAGACTACAATGAAGCTAAAGATTGACAGGGCTTGGTGAAGAAGACTTTGGGAGTCGTGAAGTACAACCAAACATATCTTGACAAAGAAAAGCTATAGGATTGGTGTCCTTGGAGTTTGTGCTCCTAAAATCAAGGTTGGTTCCTTGGATAAGATAGGGTCAAATCCCTAGAGGTCGGAGCCTCACTAATTCCAAGAGCACATCCCAGGTTGGAGCCTGGGTGTCTTCATCAAGGGTTGGAGCCCTACCTATATTGTACTTGATTCATTGTAAAGATTATATTAATAAAAGCATTTATTTCTATTGTTCATTTTTTGCTCTAAATATAAGTGATCTAACTGGTAAAAAGTAACAATTGAAAAGAAATATTGATTCACCCCCCCTCAGTTTTTCCAACATTTTTTATCAAAGCCAATACCTTCACTCAAAATCTTAACAAATTGAAGGTTGATCATTAGAACACAAATGGTGAAGCCAAGGAAGAAATCCTCCAAAAAATGTCTCCCTCTCAACCATCGAAATTGAAGACAATCAATTTATGAGAGTTCCATTATTCAATAGAAACTTTGATATATGGAAGATGAGAAAGAGGAATTTCCTAATAACTCAAGGCATTAATGTATGGAAATCAGTGATTACTAATGACCCAATGAATGAAGAATCCAAGGAGTACAATGCAAGATAAATAAAGACAATCTTGAATGGGTTACCAAATTCTATCAAGGTTAATTTGGAGAAATGTTCATCGGCAAAAGAATTATGGGACAAACTTCATGATCTTCACTCAAAAGGAGCATTGATCACTAATAAAGAAGATGATGTATTGCAAGAAGGAAATCCAGAGACCATCAAGATAGTTGAAGATAAGAATGATGACAATAAGACTAAGGGAGACCTAGTAGATGAAGAGGATGAAGATGATTTTGAAGAAAATCTCCTTACTAAACTTATGGTTTCCATGGGAGATATTATTAATTTGAAAAAGGAAAATGAGGAACTTAAGAAGAAAGCACTAGCTGGTGACCAAGACCAAACAAGGAAGGAAGTTGACCTTGTCAAGCTTCAAGTACAAGAAAGAGATGAAGAGCTCGCCAAGCTCAAGGAGGAATTTCATCAAAACAAAAGAAAGCATCATGAAGAAGTTATATCCATGACAAATCAATTGGATAAGGAAAAGAAATAGGAAGATATCTTGGCAAGTCACCTTTAACAAAGGCACAATAGCTTGAACAAACTTGAAGTAGAGATTGATCAATACAAGGTAGAGGTATCCTCTCTTCAATCTCAAATAGAAGAAGTAAGAAAGCTAGCACAAGGAGCTGAGAAGAGAATGGAAGCATCAAAAATATAGAAGGACAAGTTGATGAAGCAGAAAAGGAGAGAAACACCATGACATGTCAACTAAAAGAAAGGTGAAGAGATCTTCAAACTAAAATCAGACATCAACCTTCTCAAGGCCGAAACATGTAAAGCTACAAGGATCAAGGAAGAAATGTAGAGAAATCTAGCAAAGGAAAATGAAGAAATCTTCATGATGAAATCAGATATCATCTCCCTTAAAATAGAAGCAAATGAAGTAATACGTATCAAGGAAGAGATTGAGAAACAACTTGCTAATACTAATAATGATTGCAAAAGGTTGGAAGAAGAGATTGTCTCCCTCAAGAAAAATGTTGAATGGATGGAAAAAATCTTGAAGAGCTCTCAAGCCTTGGATGACATGCTCAGTCATCAAAGATCTCCATTTGATAAATTAGGTCTTGGATATGAAGGTGAATCATCAAGCAAGGATGACAATATTTCAAACAACAAGGAAATGAGGAAGCCTGATGGAAATAATGATGCTCCAAGTTCCAGCAAAGGCAAGGAGAAGAATCAAGGAAAAAATAAAGGAACTCTCCTTCCAAGAAGACTTGCAGACAATGTCAAAAATAAAAAAGGTGATGAATATCATCAAGGAATCGTAAGGCAAAAAGGCTTCAAAAGTACATCAAGGAAATCTCCATCTCCCAGTGTTATCGGGAAAACTAGTGTCTATTCAGAGCTTCTAGTCCCACTAAGACGGGTAGCTATCTTACAAAACAAACAAACTAAATTCATTTGTGTTTTCCTTTACGAGAGATAGATGATAAAGAAGCAGAGAGTACCAACCTCACTCTTTCGCTTGGCTCCTTTATTGTTTCCTTTCCCCTTTGACAGAATCTCGCCACTCCTTCCTTACTTGTCCCGTTTCAAAGAGCACCTGTAGAGTCAAAGCAACATAATACCATCAAAGCATAGAGATCTATCACTATAAACAATATAGGATTAGATATATATTGACCATACAAATGCATATATCAACACAATATTCATAGATACACAAGAATATGGAGGAAAACTCAAATAGCTTTATTGATAGAAGAAGTAGAAGAGAGAATTACAACCACTTGGTCTGACCCAGCGCAATCCTCCCAACATGAAAGCCCTCTTCACCTCATACAAAGCAAGATCACCCAACAATGTCTTTAAAGAGAAACCAACATCACTTCCTTGCAAATTACAAAATTCCAACCCCCGGATCTCTGGGATGAAGGATCCATATATAGATGTTTGCAGGGGGGTGAGTCAGCTTCTGGGATTTTGATTAGTGTCATCTCTCTGATAGTTCTTGGTTCCACTTGGAAATTTCATGATCTCTTACTCATCCTTGGGCGAATTCAGAGAGGCAAGTGTCAAATGAGCAGCTTCTAGAAGATTCTCAGGGTCTCCACCTAGCAAACTGCTTGTGCCATTTGTCTGCTCTCGCTCATCGCACCCTACAGAAGGGCTTTCCAGTATGCATCGCACTTTTTTCATGTGGCAGGTGAGATGCATCACACCGTTAGTACTGGGCAGTCTATATGGTCCTACTTTGACCAGTTCTGAGTAATTTTTCATGGAGAACTTTTGGGAGATGATGTAATCAGCTGACCTTGCTCCTTTAGGGTATGAAACAACACTTTTAGGGGCTTAGAAGCCCTTGGTTTATGGACATATATGATTGGGGTTGTAGTGCCCAAATATGTCGATAACAGTTGACCCCTAAAGCATGAGGTGGTAAATCTTTTGATGTCGGGTGAAATAATTTATAATGAGGATCTGAGGTTTTTCGAACTGGAAGGTGACCTATAATAAGATACAATACAATACATTATCTTCATAATATTTTCATGATCTAGCTGAGGCGGGCATTCCCATGCTCAGCTTTATAAATTCATTTTCATGTACATAGGACAGACAATCGTCTATGTGGCAAACTGATGATTTTGGTAGAGTCGTCATCCCTTAGTTTGGATGATTATCTGTGCAGCAATAATGTATATTTGATGTCTTTATTTTCTTGAATATATCACAGCCCGGATTGATGAAACTAGATCCAGGGTCTTCAAAACTTGTTCAATCTTTGCCCAAAAGTACAAGTCTGTCCACATGAAAAGATGTTCTGATGTCGAACATGGAAAGACATCTCCTGATTACCAACCAATGATTAAGTTGTTAACAGGCACGAGAGGAATCATCGATGATGATGATGACCCTCAAGGTACTGCAGTACAATTCACGTGGTGCGAATACATGAGTCGATGTCACGCAAAATCTTTCGGTCGAAGGCCATTAATGTAAACCTGTCGCCGGAAGTGAGAAACTTGCCATTGAGTCATGCAAGCTCCAAAGTACTGAAAGGGTTTTTCCTAGGTCGACTTCTTGGATAATGAGCTGATGTCGACAAGAAGTGACCCATCGTAGGAGGGCCTTAATGAATCCCACATCTACGACACGAAATGGAGCAAATGATTTGTGGAGGTGAAAACGATCTGATGATACAAGGTTCACGGTGGCGGTCATGAAAGAATGAAGTGTAAAGGTATTGCAGTGGATGAGACACAAGCTGGGTAGGCGAATTCTCTGAGCGACTTCTCTTGAACATATCAGCGACACTGAAACGGATTGGTAGCATTAACCCCAAAAGTGGATGGTATGGTGGACCAATGGTGATATGACCGCTGAATGGAATAACCCAACCCGACTCAATCATGGTGATGGAATGAAAGTGTAATGTTCAAGAGCGACCTGCTACCAATAAAGTTTCTTCAAGTTTTCTTCCCAATTTTCCCCAGTCATTTTTGACCAGTACCTCTTTATTTTTGTCAAGCTTGAGGAGGATAACATATGCTTGTTCTATAATTTTCCCTTCGGGCAAACCCGTCACTATGTTTTAACGAGCCTAGCGACAGTGAGACTCGTTCTTGTCTGAATGGACAAGTTTGTCACTATTGTTTTAACGAGTTTAACGACAAGGATAACTTGGTTCTTTTCAATTTTAGAGAGTCTGAAAAGAGACAGAAAGGAAACTCCAATATTCCTTTTTCGTAATATAATCCCTTAAGTCCGAAAAATTATAAAACAATGTGAAAGGGATGACTTTTCGATAGTTTTAATGAGCCGAACAAGACAAACGCTCGATCTTTTTGTGTAATAATCCCTCAAGTCCAAAAAGCTTAAAATCTAGAGGGATGGCACTTCCAATCACTTTAACGAGCTAGAGAGGCCATTTGCTCGGCAATCTTTTCATATTTTACAAGTCAGATGAAAAGAGCTTAAAGGAGACTCGTTTTTTGAGGAACGAGTGATGTTTTCGGATAGCAGCTGGTTCCAGGTAATGTTTGGAACTTTTCAATCACGGCAGTGTAAAGAAGGTGGCTAATGGGATCACTCATCGCAGTTGTTCCTCAAAAGGGGTAAAAAATCAAACGGAGGCATATGATCGGCTAAAAAAATAGTGGAGGTAATGGTAAGAACACGAACAAGGCTCAAAAGCTGATAATAATGCAATCGCACTAGTTATTTACCGAAGGTGGGTTCATTTTTTAACGAGCTTAAACTCTGGTGGAACATATGCTCATTGCTAGGTTTATTTTTTAACGAGCTTGAACTTCGCGTAAAACTACTCATGCCAGTCGTATAATAAGGATGTCTCATCGATAGGTTCATTTTTTAGGGAGCTTGCACCATTCGAAATTTTTCTCTGACTCCCTTTATTATGTAAGCTAGGAATGACCAATCCTATGAGTTTAAAGGGTTAAGAATCTACAAACTAAGAAAATAAATGGTCGCTTTTCACTTTCATGCAAAAGGGTTTGCATGCCCCCAGTGTTATAGACATTTTTGTGCCTTACAGCTCTAAGCATGAAATGTCCATAAACCAAGGGATCCTAAGTCCCTAAAAGTGTTGTTCCTACCCCTAGAGGAACAAGGTCAACCAATTACAGCTTCTCGAGAAGTTCTCCACCAGAAACTGCTCAGAATCAGTCAAATCAGGATCATTTCAGTTGCTCCACTAGCTACCTGCGTTGCATAGCACCCCAGTACACTAGCTAGGTGCGTTGAAACGCACCTAAATGCACTACCAGGGTGCGCTGAGCGGGAAATGACAAATGGTAGTGTCATTCCGCGAGGTGGACAGACCATGGAAGCTTCCAGAATCTTCCTCAATGACACTTGCCTCACTGAGTTCGACCAAGGATGAGTAAGAGGCTCTCAGTCTCCAAGTGGAAGCAAGAACTGACAGAGAGAGGCCACAAGTCAAATCATAAGCTGACTCATCCTCTCTGAATACATCTATATATGGATCCCTCATCCCAGAGATCCAGAGGCTGGAATTTTGTACTTTGCAGAGAATTGCTGTTGGTTTTGAGATTGAGATCAGTGCATTGGGTGATTTATGCTTTGTGGGAGGTGAAGAAGGGATTCCTTTGCTGGGAGGTTGATGCTAGATCGGGACTCACTTGGTTGTATCTCCTCCTAGATCTTCTTGTTATATCAATAAAACTATTTGAGTTTCTCCTACATGCTTGTGTATCAATGGTGTTTTGTTATATTTGCATGTTTAGTTTGAATCTGATCCTAAGCTATTTATGAATGTAAATCTATGTCTTTGTGTAGTTTTCCTCTTCTGTGATCTTGCAGGAACTTGGTGAAGCTGGGCAAGTAAGAGAGCAGGTAGCTGGAAGCTGTCAAAGAGAAGAGAGATTGGATCAAAGGACTAGCGAAAGACACAGGTTGGTTCATCCTACTCCTCTTCGTTTACAATTCATAAAGAAGAACACGAAAGTAGTTTTCCTTGTTTGTTGCTAAGACACTATCACACCTTAGTGGGATAGGGGCATTCTGAGTAGAAACTTTTCCCAACAACAAAATGGCGACTCCACTGGGGATCGTGTCTAGTTAGTTTGTTTGTGTTTCTCTTGTTGTTTGTTTCATAAACACAGAAGTAGCAATCGAACTGCATTTGCCATTATCAAATGCAAAGTAGACACCTGCTGCTTCAATCCACTCACTGGATTTGTTTATGATTTGAACAGCTGATTCACAAATGATCTGATTACCCTTTGTGATAGCTCTTAGTCCTCCTTTAAATCATCCCTCTGATTGTACCTTACTGATTGCTTTTACTCGGCCAAAAACCATAGATTAAACTGCAAACCATGATCCAGAACCCGGATAGAAGTCTCGTCTTTTCCCCAGCGCAGGCTCTGTGAAGAGGTTCTGCATTTCAACGCAGGTCCCGAGAGGGCTACCTGCGCTGCAATTCAGTTTCTCTGTGCAACAGGTGCGCTGATCAGCCTTTGCCCTGTGCAGCTGAGGTTCTTTGCTTCATTTTGTCCAGTTTTGTCTCTGATTTTTGCAGCCTGTTATCAGTGTGTGTACCTATCTGAAAACCCCTTTTCTTTGCCTTAATTCTGCCTCCTTTGTACAAAAAGACTGTAGATGTTCTTTGTGTGTTTGTTACATCATTTACAGTTTTCCATTGAAAGAGTAAAATAGTCATACTGTCGTCCTTGGATTTAGATCTGTCGTAAGTGTCGATTTTGATCTTAGGAGAAAGTTTCTTTGCTGTTGACAGTTGATTATACTTTTACTTTTACCTTTGGTTTGAATTTGTCACTTTCTAGTGTCGAAACGAGTGTTTATTTCAAAATCATAAAGTGTCGTAATCTTCTCTACCTTTTTTATTTCGAAAAGAAGCTTGTTTGTGTTTTTCACTTGAAAGCAAATTCAGATTTGTACATCAACTTTCTTTTTAGGCATCAATATTAAGAAAGTGAAAACAAATACATGCATATGTGCATTTGCATATTGATAGTTTGTATGGCTTGATTTAGGAAAAGTGCATCTACAGTGTGCTCTTTGCTCTTTGAGAAAAGATTGTGTCTTTCTTTTCCCCTTGTAGCTAGGATTTTCATTGCTGAAAAGAGATAAGAGATTTGCTTATCATCTTTAGATTGCATTTAGGAATTACATCTACATCTCGTGGTGATCCCAAAAGGCAAACTTCTAAGAAATATCAACTTAAAATAAATTGAATGAATCTAACAACGCTTTGGAACTTAACGCACAACATAGAGGTCTAGGCTAGAGACGTGTTCCGGCGTCGTAAAGCCTGGTAACTGTTGTCCTCACTGATGGTTGGGTGATTCCTCCACTGTGAGACGGTAAGTGCCAGTACGGACTTGTGCTTCCACGTACCATCGAGTATATATTGGGAGATCCCTATAGGCTTAAAACCTTTTATCCATAGGAAGCCGTGTCGGCCGCCCTACTGATCGCAATGCACCGAACACAGCATTCGGGAAGATTGACTGTCGTACCATAAAACGTATTCTACAGTTTTGTGATTGGTTTGGCACACCCTCTACCTAGATCTCCAGAGCAGTCCCATTCGTTCCTTTTCAGACTCCTTAACGGAAAAGGTCCATTTGAGCACTTGTCACTTCAGGCTCATTAAAAATCGAAGGAGACTAGAGTCATCTTTTGTTTTTTCTCGACTCTTTAAAATTGAAAAAACAAGTTGTGTCTAAAGCGTCTAAAAATTTATTTTAAACGGAATATTCATCACCCTTTTTCTACGTTGATCTTAGGTTGAGAAAATGGAGTCTACCAACCAAGGAATTCCCCTTGGTGGAAATCCTAGTCCCTTCTCCTCTTGGGGAGATGTTGGTGCACCCCATATGGCTAGATTGTCGCTTCCAGGACTGACAATTGGCTTGCCAGTATGGCTCTTCTCAACCAATGTCGTTCAGAACACAATTATTCCTGAACAATCGAATCAGCAGTTAGACTAGTCCAGAGTTACCCACCAACCTTCTACTTCCTCTAATTCTTCCTCTCCTCCTTCCTCTTCACTTGATGGGGCTGGCAAAGCCAAAAGTCAAGTTCCTAAGGAGAAGAAGGAAAAGAAGAAGAAAGAGAAGAAGAAGAAGGAGCCAAAAGCAAATGGGGGCAAACGAGTGTCGTCTAATGAAAATCCACACACTGCACTGACCAGGCCTAAATCGCCATGTGTCATTTGCAAGGGAGACCACTTTCACAGAGATTGTCCTTGCATCCCTCGGATACTAAGGGACTGGTCTCCTCTTTTGCACAATCCGGTGTCGTCAACCTCTGATGGCCATGTTGAAAGCACACCGTCAACTAGCGAAAGTGAAGCCCCAGGAAAAAAAGGGAGAGCTTGATCTCCCTGTAAACTGTGGGAAGGCGATCACGCCATCCACTGTTGTCCCTTTTTAGACGAAGCTAAAAGAGTTTTGGATGATCGTCCGGTTTCACCGTTACGACTTCCTCCTGGATATAAAAAACTCCTGCCGAGTCCTTCGTTAGTTGAGAATCCAGCTGGCCCGCTTAAGTGGTCAGCTGAAGCGCCTGTCATTGAAGATGAGCCAGCTGAATCCATACCCGACGAAAGTCAAAAGGTCGAGGCGGCAGTTGACCCGGTCTTGCCTTCATAGGTTTTATCTTCGAATGACACAGTCACTGGAGAGAACAAGGATGACACCATCCAGATTCTCTTCATCAACACAGACTCTGACGAACACGGGGGCAATCTACCCATTCCTTTACCGTAGGAAGGAAGTCCGTCAGAGCCGTACCCGACCGTCTACTTGGTCCCACCTCCAAGCAACCTAGTTATCTCCTTCGACTGGAATCAACTAGGCAGACCCCGTTTACCAGCAAGCATACCATTCAGAATTATCGTCCAAATATATAGAATGGTCATGGCTGGTACCATCATAGATGAGGGGGCTTCTGTGAGTATCCTTTCCTCTATTGCTTGGAAATCGCTTGGTTTGCCACCGCTTTTGCCTGAGATGAGAAATATGACAGGCTTTGATAAAGGAACCAGACGACCTTTAGGGATCCTTCCCAATGTGCCCATAACATTGAAAGGGAAGACAGTTCAAATGAACATAATGGTCGTTCAAGGACCCTTGGATTATAACCTACTCCTTGGACGAGACTATATTTATTGCATGGGAGCCATCGTCTCCTCACTCTTTAGAGTAATGTGTTTTCCGCACGAAGGAAGAGTGGTCAAGCTCGTGGACCAGCTTTCATTTCCCGGATCACGCATCGCAAATAGTCATGTACCATCCCTAAATGGTCTCTTCACGCAAGAAATGTCTCAACCCCCAGTCCATCCTCCCGATGAGCGCGAGTAATTCGGAGGGATATGACTGAAACCTAGGGGGCATGCGTCCTGGTCTGCTTCGGCAGGAAAACTTCGGGTATAGGGTAGGTTTCCGCGGGAGAATATGACTAGTCTGTACCCCGTCCGTCAGTGGAAGAGGGGTTATTCTAGAAAAAGATTCTCTTGTCAAAGTTATGTGAGTGGCGCGCGTCTCTGCTCACCTTTGTTTATTTCGGTAGACATCGCCGAGGAAGTGTTTCATTTGTAACGCGAATGAGACAATCTTTGGTAACCTGAAAGAGGTAGGCCTTTCCTGATAGAACAAATGTTTTGTCTGCAAATTGAGGGGTAACCTTGAAATCGTATTTTATACCTGGGGGCATGCAAACCTTTTGGAGTGCAAGCAAGGGGCGGCTATTTATTTTTTTAAATTTTTAGGTCCTCCCTTTAAACCCGTAGGCTAACCCTTTAAACTCGTAGGATTAGTCATTTCCTAACTTGCATAAAGAAAGGATGTGGGGCAAAAATCTAAATGTTGCCGTTTTATATGAGACATTCTTATCATATGACTGGATTATCGAGCAGTTTTAGCACATAGTTCAAGCTCGTTAAAAAATAAACATAAGACCGAGCAAGTGTTTCAATCCGCGTTTAAGCTCGTTAAAAAATGAACTATCCTCCGGTAAATAACCACTGTGAATGTATCATTATCAGCCATTAAAGCCTTGGTCGTGTTTGCACCGTCACCTCCACTTTTTCATTGGCCGATCATTCACCTCCATTTGATTGTTTACCTATTTTGAGGAACAGCTGCGAAGAGTGATTTCACTAGCCATCCTTGTGACACTGCCGTGATTGGAAAATTCCAACCCTTACCTGGAATTAGCTGCTACCCATTTTATCACTCGTTCCTCAAAAGACGAGTCTTCTTTAAGCTCTTTTCATCTGACTCGTAAAATATGAAAAGATTGTCGAGTTTTGGCCTTCCAGCTCGTTAAAGCGACCGGGAGTGCTATCCCTCCTTTAGATTTTAATCTTTTTGGACCTGAGGGATTATTGCACAAAAAGATCGAGCGCTTGTGTTGTTCGGCTCGTTAAAACTATCGAAAATTCATCCCTTCTGTATTGTTTTATACTTTTTCGGACTTAAGGGATTAGATGACGAAAAAGGAATTCCGGAGTTAACTTTACGTACATTTTCAGACTCTCTAAAAATGAAAAGGACCGAGTTATCTTTGTCGTTAGACTCGTTAAAAAGATTAATAGCGACAAACTTGTCTTTAGACGAGAACGAGTTTGTTAAAACATAGCGATGGGTTTGCCCGAAGGGAAAATTATAGAACAAGCATATGTTATCCTCCTCAAGCTTGACAAAAATAAAGAGGTACTGGTCAGCAATGACTGGGGAAAAATTGGGAAGAAACTCAAAGAATCTTTATTGGTAGCAAGTCGCTCTTGAACATGACACTTCCACTCTGTGCCTGAGTCGGGTTGGGTTGTTTCATTCACCGGTCACATCACCATGGTCATGCCATACCATCCACATTTGGGGTAAATGCTACCGATCCATCACATAAGTGTCGCCGACATGTTCAAGAGAAGTCATCCAGAGAAGTCACCCGTGTTCCATCCACTACCATACATTATACTTCATTCCTTCATGACCGCCATCCTGAACCATATATCATCAGATCGTTTTCACCTCCATCAAAATCATTTGCTCCGTTCTGTGTCATTGATGTGGGATTCATCAAGGCCCTCCTTTGACGGATTGCTTCTTGTCGACATCAGCGCATTATCCAAGAAGTTGATCTAAGAACACCCCATTCAGTACTTTGAAGCTTGCATGCCTCAATGGCAAGTTTCTCACTTCCGGCGACAGGTATACATCAATGACCTTCGACCGAAAGATTTTGCGTGGTGTTCAACGCCAAGTCCTTTATTCACACCACGTGAATTGTACTGCAATACCTTGAGGGTCATCATCCTTATCGGTGATTCCTCTCACGCTTGTTAACAGTTTACATCATTGACTAGTAATCAAGCAATGTCTTTCCATGTTCGACTTCAAAACATTTCTCACATGGATCGACTTGTACTTCGAGTGAAGATCGGACAAGATTTAAGACCCCGGATCTAGTTTCATCCATCCGGGCTGCGATATATATTTAGGAAAAATAAAGACATTGACATGTACAACATTGCAGCACAGATAATCATCCTACCAAAAGGATGATGACTTCATCAGAATCATCAGTCTACCATTAGACGATTGTCTGTCCTATGTACATAAAAATGAATTTATAAAGCTGAGCATGGGAATGCCCGCCTCAGCTAGATCGTGAAAGCAGTATGAATATAATGTATTGTATTGTATCTTATTACAGGTCTCCTCCTAGCATTGAAAGAACTTCGGATCCTCCTAATAAAGCATTTCACCCGATAAACGGCCTCATACTTTAGGGGGCAACTGTTATAGACATTTTTGTGCCTTACAGCTCTAAGCATGAAATATCCATAAACCAAGGGATCCTAAGTCCCTAAAAGTGTTGTTCCTACCCCTAGAGGAACAAGGTCAACCAATTACAGCTTCTCCCAGAAGTTCTCCACCAGAACCTGCTCAGAATCAGTCAAATCAGGATCATTTCAGCTGCTCCACTAGCTACCTGCGTTGCATAGCACCCCAGTACACTAGCTAGGTGCGTTGCAACGCACCTAAATGCACTACCAGGGTGCGCTGAGCGGGAAATGACAAATGGTAGTGTCATTCCGCGAGGTGGACAGACCATGGAAGCTTCCAGAATCTTCCTCAATGACACTTGCCTCACTGAGTTCGACCAAGGATGAGTAAGAGGCTCTCAGTCTCCAAGTGGAAGCAAGAACTGACAGAGAGAGGCCACAAGTCAAATCATAAGCTGACTCATCCTCTCTGCATACATCTATATATGGATCCCTCATCCCAGAGATCCAGAGGCTGGAATTTTGTACTTTGCAGAGAATTGTTGTTGGTTTTGAGATTGAGATCAGTGCATTGGGTGATTTATGCTTTGTGGGAGGTGAAGAAGGGATTCCTTTGCTGGGAGGTTGATGCTGGATCGGGACTCACTTGGTTGTATCTCCTCCTAGATATTCTTGTTATATCAATAAAACTATTTGAGTTTCTCCTACATGCTTGTGTATCAATGATGTTTTGTTATATTTGCATGTTTAGTTTAAATCTGATCCTAAGCTATTTATGAATGTAAATCTATGTCTTTGTGTAGTTTTCCTCTTCTGTGATCTTGCAGGAACTTGGTGAAGCTGGGCAAGTAAGAGAGCAGGTAGCTGGAAGCTGTCAAAGAGAAGAGAGATTGGATCAAAGGACTAGCGAAAGACACAGGTTGGTTCATCCTACTCCTCTTCGTTTACAATTCATAAAGAAGAATACGAAAGTAGTTTTCCTTGTTTGTTGCTAAGGCACTATCACACCTTAGTGGGATAGGGGCGTTCTGAGTAGACACTTTTCCCAACAACACCAGGTATAGCGAAGTAGAGTTTCCAGGTTACCCTTCAATTTGCAAACAAAACATTTATTTTATCGAGAAAGGCATACCTTCTGATGGAGGTATCTTATTCCGGTCTAATCCCATTTTCCTAAATGGATGGGTATGTCAGACCAGTCATATATCCTCCGCGGAAGCCTACCCTATACCCGAAGCTTTCTTGCCGAAGCAGACCAGGGTGCATGCCCCCTGGGTTTCAGTCACAACCACCGAATCACTCGCGCTCATCAGGTGGACAGACTGGAGATTGATGAGACATTCCTTGCGCAAAAAGACCTGTTAGGGATGGCATTTGACTATTAGCTATGTGTGAACCAGGGAATGAAAGCTGGTCTATGAGCTGGACCATTCTGCCTTCATGCAGAAAACACATCACTCAAAAGAGTGAGGAAACAATAGCTCCCATGTTATAAATGTAGTCGCGCCGAAGGAGTAGATTGTAATCTAAAGGTCCCTAGATTACCATTACGTTCAGATAAACGGTTTTCCTTCTCAAAGTTATAGGCAAATTTGGAAGGATCCCTATCAGTCGACTGGTTCCTTTGTTGAAGCCTGTCAGATTTCACATCTCAGGCAAAAGCGATGGTGAACCAAGTGCTTTCCAAGAAGTTGAGGAAAGGATACTCACAAAATCCCCTTCATCTATGATGGTACCAACCATGACCATTTTGTAAGTTTGCACTATGATTCGGAATGGTACATTAGATGGTAGACGGGGTCTGCCTAGTAGATTCCAATCGAAGGAGACGACTAGGTTGCTTGGAGGTGGGACCGAATAAATGGCCGGATACACCTCTGACGAACTTCCTTCCTGCGGTAAAGGAACGGGCAGATTTCCCCCATGTTCATCGGAGTCTGTGTTTACGAAAAGAATTTGAACAGTGTCGTTCTCATTCTCTTTGGTGACTGTATCATCTGAAGGTAAATCCTTTGAAGACAAGATGGGGTCGACTGTCATCTCAACCTATTGACTTTGGTCCGATGTGGACTCAGAGGGTTTACCTTCAATGATAGGTGCTTCGACCGACAACAAAGGTGTGTCAGTTGGATTTTCAACTAGCAATGGACTCAGCAAGAGCTTCTTGTATCTAGGAGGAAGTCGCTGTGGTGATGCAGGACGGTTATCCAAGACTCTTTTAGCTTCGTCCAAGAAGGGACAACGATGGAGGGCATGATCGCCTTCACACAGTCTGCAAGGAAATTTAGATCTTCCTTTTTGTCCGGTGACTTCGTTTTCACTAGTTGACGGTGTACTCTCAACATGATCGTCAGAGGTTGACGACACCAGATTGTGCAAGCGGGGAGACCAGTCCCTTAAGATCCGTGGGATGCAAGGAAAATCTCGATGATAGTGGTCCCCTTTGCAGATGACACATGGAGATTTAGGTTTGGATGGTGCAGTGTGTGGATTTTTGCTAGACGATGTATGGTTTCCCCTTTTTGTCGTTGGCTCCTTCTTCTTCTTCTCCTTCCCTTTCTTCTTCTTCTCAGTTACTTGGTTTTTAGTTTTACTATCTTCACCAAGTGAAGAGGAAGAAGGAGAGGGAGAAACAAACGAAGTAGAAGGTTGGGGGGCAACTCTAGTATCATCTAGTTGCTGATTCGATTGCTCAGGAATCACGGTGCTTTGAACGACAAAGGTTGAGAAAAGCCATACTGGCAAGCCAATTGTCAATCCTGGAAGGGACAATGTGGCCATATGAGGTGCACCAACATCTCCCCAAGAGGAGAAAGGGCTAGGATTTCCCCCGAGGGGAAATCCTTGATTGGTGGACTCCATTTTCTCAACCTAAGATCAACGAGGGAATAGTGACATTATTCCGTTTAAAATAAATTTTAGACGCTTCGACACAACTTTCTTTTTCAATTTTCAAGAGTCGATAAAAAGCTAAAGATGACTGTAGTCGCCTTCGATTTTTAATGAGCCTGAAGTGACAAGTGCTCAGATGGACCTTTTCCTTTAAGGAGTTTGAAAAGTAACAAAAGAGACTACTCTGGAAATCTAGACAAAGGGATTACCAAACCAATCACAAAACTGCAGAATACTTTTTACGGTATGGTAGTCAATCTTCCCGAATGTTGTGTTCAGTGCATTGCAATCGATAGGGCGGTAGACACGGCTTCCAAAGGATAAAGGATATAGCCTATTGTGGTCTCCCAATATATACTCGACGATACGTGGGAGCACAAGTCCATACAGGCACTTGTCATCTCAAAGAGGAGGAATCATCCAACCTACAATGAAAGCGACAGTTACCAGGCTTTATGACGCCGGAATACATCTCTAGCCTAGACTTCTAGATGTTGTGCATTAGGTTCCAAAGCGTTTTTATGTTCATTGAATTTATTTTACAGTTGATCTTTCTTAAGAAGTTTGCCTTTAAGGTTCACCGTGTGATGTAGATATACAACTCCTAAATATGCAATCTAAGATGATAAACAGTCGTTTACTCTTCTTTTTGCAATGAAAATCCTAGCTACTAAAGAAAGAGAAGTGAAATCCTTTCAACATAGAGCAGAGAGCACACACTAGATGCACTGTCCTAAATCAAAATCAACAAGCAGTCTAAATGCAAATGCACATGCATGTATTTGTTTTCCGCTTTCTTAATGTATGAATGACAAAAAGAATGCTCAATACAAATCTAAATTATTTCTTCTTCCAAAGCGACAATACTAACGATTTTCTTTTAAAAAAAAAACGAAAGGGAGACAAGACGACACTTTGCGATTTTGAATTGAAAACTACTTTCGACACTTGAAATACTACAAATTCAGATCAAATACAAGAGTAATAGTGTAATCGACTATCAAAAAGAGGAGGATTCTTTTCTTTGACTGAAAACGACACTTGCGACACTTTCAAATCAAAAGACGACAGTTCGATTAAGTTACTATTTTGTAAAGGAGAACTGTAAATGGCAAAAAATACATAAAAACATTCACAATTATTTGTACAATGGAGGCTGAATAATGCAAAGGAAGGGGGTTTCCACAGTGGTCTACTGATCACAGACAGCAAAACTCCTGAATAAAGCTGAAGACAGTGAAGAAAAAACCAAAATCTAGAGGCAGAAACAGTCTTACCTGATCATCGCACCTGTAACACAGGGAAATAGGGATGCATCCCACCTACTGCACACGGGAGGTGTGATGCATCCAGTCTGCCAAAAGGAGACAGTGCGATGGTCCAGGAACGAGACTTTAACTTGGTTTTTGGTCACAGTATGTAGCTTAGTTCAAGGATTTAGGATGAGCTAATGATAGTCAGTAAATACAAAGTATAGGGGCTGATCTAAAGAGGTTAGTTGAGCTACCTCTAGGGCACTTAGGATGTTTGCAAGTCATTTGTTCAGTTCAGAAGCAAACCCGGAGATTGACTGAAGCAACGTTGATCTACTTTGCACTTGCATAGCAAATTCAGTTCGAAGGCTAACTGGCTTAACTTCAAGCTTCGTCTATGGTTTATGAAGCAAACAAATAGAGACAAGCAATCAAACTATTCACTCCCCATCGGAGTCGCCATTTTGTTATCGAGAAAACTAGTGTTTATTCAGAGCTGCTAGTCCCACTAAGACAGGTAGCTATCTTAGAAACAAACAAACTAAAGTCACTTGTGTTTTCCTTTACTTGGCTCCTTGCTTGTTTCCTTTCCCCTTTGACAGAATCTCGCCACTCCTTCCTTACTTGTCCCGTTTCAAAGAGCACCTGTAGAGGCAAAGCATCATAATACCATCAAAGCATAGAGATCTATCACTGTAAACAATATAGGATCAGATATATATTGACCATACAAATGCATATATCAACACAATATTCAGAGATACACAAGAATATGGAGGAAAACTCAAATAGCTTTATTGATAGAAGTAGTAGAAGAGAGAATTACAACCACTTGGTCTGACCCAGCGCCATCCTCCCAGCATGAAAGCCCTCTTCACCTCATACAAAGAAAGATCGCCCAACAATGTCTTTAAAGAGAAACCAACAACACTTCCTTGCAAATTACAAAATTCCAGCCCTCGGATCTCTGGGAAGAGGGATCCATATATAGATGTTTGCAGGGGGGTGATTCAGCTTCTAGAATTTTGATTAGTGTCATCTCTTTGCTAGTTCTTTGTTCCACTTGGAGATTTCATGATCTCTTACTCATCCTTGGGCGAATTCAGAGAGGCAAGTGTCAAATGAGCAGCTTCTAGAAGATTCTCAAAGTCTCCACCTAGCAAACTGCTTGTGCCATTTGTCTGCTCTCGCTCATCACACCCTACAGAAGGGCTTTCCAGTATGCATCGTACTTTTTGCATGTGGCAGGTGAGATGCATCACACCCTTAGCACTGGGCAGTCTATATGGTCCTACTTTGACTAGTTCTGAGTAATTTTTCATGGAGAACTTCTAGAGATGATGTAATCAGCTGACCTTGCTCCTTTAGGGTATGAAACAATACTTTTAGGGGCTTAGAAGCCCTTGGTTTATGGAAATATATAATTGGGGTTGTAGTGCCCAAATATGTCGATAACACTCAGGTACCAAAGTTTATTTCTTGGTTATTTTTATTCTTGTACAAACTTTGGACACATGGAAAAATATTGTAGGGCATATCACAAAGATAAATATAATGGTCCCCGTCAATCTTCGAGAAGAAACTTTGAAAGAAATCTTGAATTCTTATTCATGAACAACATAGAGTGCTTCAAGTGTCATAACATTGGTCACATGGCACATGACTGTAACTTGACTTGGGCACCTACACAAGCTAGAACCATTCCAAAGAAGAAAGTCACACAAGTTTGGAGACGGAAGCAAATTAAATCTGGAAGTCTCTTAAGCACTCTAGCCAAAAACACATGTTGTTGACTTGATGAAGTCATCTTTGATATTCCAAGTATTTAATGGGGAGGATCTGCCAAAGGAAGATCGTGCATACAGTTAGGGGGAGCTTATGGTGATTAAGCATTCTTGTAGAAGCTATCAGTGAATGGGCCCTATGAAATCCTTGATGAGCCAAATGAACAATAACCCTTCGATAGATTGTCTCTCGAGAGAAATTCCATTAAATAACGTGATCCTTTATTCATCCATGAACTATTATTGAAGATCTCTTCCACTTGATCACTAAGCAGGTAATCATTCATGAGCTAAGGAGGTGGTGCAAACAAGGGGATTTGGTTCATCACATGAAGAAATGTAAGCACATCTATCATGGACCATATTTCCATAAATAAAGAGCACCATGATAGGGGGAGTAGCGTACCTATGAAGAACTACTATTCATGAAGAAAAGAAGCAACTCGACGTGGGGAGCTCTTGGACACCCCGTTTTCCATTTGATGTCAAAGGGGAGAAGAATATTTGAAAGGGAAAGAATATTGCCATCAAAGAAAAAGGGGGAGATTTTTAATCTAGGTTGTCATTGATTTCAATAGTTGATCGTTGATATAGCAGTGACTGGATGGAAAATATTCTTGAATATGTCAGAAGATGACTACAACTCTTGTTTAAGTTGATGAAGTGTCAATCATGTTATGGCATGTCTATCATAAAAGACTACATGATGACTTATGTGGACCATGATGATGACTTAGGTGGACTACATGACATAAACATGATGACATGCCGTACCTCCAATGATCTTCATGATGACAAACCTCCAATAATGTTGAAGGAGACAAGGTGATGAAGAAGGAAATCAAGGACATGATGGTGTCCCTAAATTGAAGAAGGAAAGCATGATGATGACTTTACATGATGGCATACTACCTATATGACATAAACATGATGACATGACATACCTCCAATGATCTTCATGATGACACCACATGATGACAAACCTCCAATAATGTTGAAGGAGACAAGGTGATGAAGAACGCAATCAAGGACATGATGGTGTCCCTAAATTGAAGAAGGAAAGCATGATGATGACTTTACATTGAAGAAGGCAAGGACATAATAATGATGACACTATGGAGACAAGTACATGACAAGGATATGATTATTAATGAAGTAATCACCATGAAGAAGCCCTAATCTCCATTTTTTCACTCATAAAGGATCAGTCACATTAAAAAATATTTTTTGCTACCTTAGATGCAAAATTATTCCATGAGACCTACACCATCTTAAACAAAATAATTTTTCCTTCCTAACGAGCTATTAGTCAGCCCAAAACTACAAGCAGTTTAAAAGTTATGGAATTTACAAGTTACAGGTGTATTTCTGGTCACTGAGCCAACCTGAACATGTCAACACATGTCGGCCCGCATTGTGGACATGGTTGTTCGTTTTAAAAATGAATAGGTATATAAATAGAGGTTTGGACATCTATTTTATCATCCAATTTTCAGTGAAGATCACAGAGGAGCTTGTGAGCCCTAGAAGGAGACAGATCAAATGCTAAAAGGAAAACATATACAGTGACAAAAACTTTGGGTTGATTGTAGAGATACATACAAGGTCAAGGAGAGCTTAATGAAGTTCTGTTTAGGGTGATTATCTTAGGATAATACAGGAATTTGATTATTTTTCTAACAGCTAAGTTTGTTAAAAAGATAGACCGAGGTACTAGAGATCTTGTTTGGGCTTATATATAACACAAAAACGCACTACAATCCTGGTAAACAATGGCATGACTAAACTCAAACCTGGGATATCCTTTTTGTAGCTCGGATCCTTGTCTTGGATCTATGTCACATTGATTTACAGTCACCTGTAGTTGCTTCAAGCTCGGACTTGGTGCAAACAGAGAACAATTTTAAGAGATTGAACCCTTGGATTGTTCACCTGTGTAGCTCGGTTTGTTGAGGGCTTAGAAAGGTGCAGGAATAGAGGCTCAAAGCTTCTCATATGTCTGTGGTATAGACTCCATTGCTTGAATGTGATATAACTCAGTCCTGTAACAGCTAATCATAGCTCGGACTTTGGACTGAGGTATAGCTCGGACTCTGGACTGAGGTATAGCTCAGACTCTAGATTGAGGTATAGCTCGGAGCGTGGACTGTGGTATTACTTGGATTGTATAATTACAGTGACTTCTTTGCTCAGAATGTAGATTGCAGCAGCTTCGTGACATAAGCATACTCTTGGTGCAGACAATGACCTTTTGTGATCTCTTACAGTATGACCAATTACTTGAACAGTGACTCAAATGTTTCGTTAATGTATTATCTTCAAACTGTGACAAGGATTATTCTTGGACTGTGATCATGCCTAGTTTATATTGCCAGATTCAATTTGAAGTTATGATTGTAGCATAGCAAGAGTGAAGTTTAGTGGTGGAATTAAGTGAAGTCAAACACTAGTTGTTTTGGAGTTGATTGAACATCATAAATTGAAAGGTGAAGAATCCTATTGAAGATATACAAACACCCTTTAATAATTATTGGAGGAGCATATTGAAGACCTGAAGGCTATCCTTGGATCAATTAAGTACATTATGCATTTCTTTTTTGGGATTTGGGTTTGAAGTACTCTTGAAGGAGCATTTTTTTGAAGATCCTTTTGGAGCACATTGATGACACCTTGGAGCATCTTGTGAAGATACTTTGAAACTGAACTTGGAGATAATATTGGAGATCATGATGCATGAGACATCATGAGGTGACTTGAAGAACTTGTTGGGTATGATGAAGTGTAGTGGCGATACCTTCTAATTGACAAGGTTGTCATTGATGATGTTGTGTGGAGACTACAGTGAAGCTGAATATTGACAGGGCTTGGTGAAGAAGACTTTGGGAGCCATGAAGTACAACCAAACATATCTTGACAAAGAAAAGCTATAGGATTGGTTTCCTTGGAGTTGGTGCTCCTAAACTCAAGGTTGTTGCCTTGGATAAGATATGGTCAAAGCCCTAGAGGTTGAAGCCTCACTAAAGTCCAAGTAGGTGCTTGGCACATCCCAGGTTGGAGCCTGGGTGTCTTCATCAAGGGTTGGAGCCCTACCTATATTGTACTTGATTCATTGTAAAGATTATATTAATAAAAGCATTTATTTCTATTGTTCATTTTGTGTTCTAAATATAAATGATCTAACTAGTAAAAAGTAACATTTGAAAAGAAATATTGATTCACCCCCCTCTTAGTATTTCCAACACTAATTTCATTGACTTGGATTTGTTTTGGTTGAGACAATTTTTTGGCTTGTTTTGAACTTTGATCCTCTCATCCTTTTCTGATCTTTGGAGATTTATTGGGTCTATGGTATTTTGTTGTTGATCAACCACTATTTAGGTTTGATTTGATCCATCTTTGATCAGTCTATTTGGGGTCTTCCATCACTCTTGTCTTTCAAGGTGTTCTTGAAGATTTGTTTTTTTTTAGTGCTTTGGATTGAGGCTTCGCTTTTTCCTCTAGATCTCATTTTCAGATCTGTTTGGCTTCTTTTAGTGATTGTTTAGACCTTTTTCATATTTCACTTTCAGATTTGTTTGGCCTTTGTGTGGTTTTATCACTTGTTTTCAAGTGATCTCTTTCTTTTCTTGTTTTTTTTGTCACAATTGGTGGTGTTGTGATTGGTTGTGCAGTTGTCATCTAGAAAAGTTCATGTGAGTATGTTTCCATTGCTTTTTGTCACTCTCATTTGATCTTGTTTAGGCCTTCCTACCTCTAGGGTATGGTTTTGACCTTTGTAGAACATTGGCCTTGGTTGATCCATTGTGCTACAGCCCTAGCTTATTGACATTGCCTTCCTTTTACACTTTTAGCTTTCTTTTCGATTACTTGAGTGTATTTGATTTTTGGTTTTGTTTTCCTAGATTTGATGCTTTTGGAGTGATTTACGTTCTAGCTCGGGGATTTCTTTGGTCTGTTTTTCGAATTTTATTGTTTCTTATTGGTTTGCTTACTGGATCAAAAAAATTATACATTTGGGGTATTTTCATTTAATATTTTAGTGAGAGGTGCATCATCATAGGCATTGGTGTGTTGTGAAAAACTCTTACCCTCCTATAGTTAGCATTCATCGAAGAGAAAAGAAGAATTTGCATATAGCTGCATCAGGATTCCTAACAAGAGTAATTCAAACCATCAAAGTTTCATGTTGTATCCCAACTATGTAAACAACATCTACTTAAAATTAAGGCGATAATAAAAGTAACTAGATTCGTCCTTTTCTGATCCGGATTTAAATAGGAACGTAATAAATTACAGAGATAACCATAAACACAGATATGCAGCGGAAATAATACTTCATTTCATTAATGTAAAATACTGAAATATGCTTACAAACAGTAATGGAAATAAACCAACTAGGGCGATGGTAGCTTATCTCTGAGAAGAGATGTGGTGGCTACATGCCTCTGAACTGTTAAAAATTGTGTTACAATGAGGCTCGAAGGCCTATTTATTGTTGAGAAAAAATGGAAAACCCTTAACATTCCAAAACCTAACCTTAGAAGATGAAACGCCAAATTGTGGGCCTCGTTTGGGTAAATTGGTACATCAATTTCCCGGGGTCATAACTTTGGCATACGATCTTCGTTTGACGCGTACAATAGCTCGTTAGAAAGATCTATTCGAGCACTACCACTTTGGGAGGAAACATCGGTCCATGGACCCATGTTGCCCCATATTTCCCAAAAAAAAAACGTTGTTTAGGGCCTCAAAATAGCTCCGGAAGTTCAGGACCCGAAAAACTGCAAAAAATGGTAAACTGTGCTATAATTTAGGGAACTGAAAGAGACAGTTGTGGGGGTCCAAATGGGATAGGTGGGTGGCCACCAAAATCCACCTGGATCATTCCTCCCCCCTTAGGAAGCAATGGTCCCCATTGCATTGAGTTCCTCCCTGAGATGAGGAAGCTTTTGCTGATCTAGGTCTCTGGTGAGCTGTTCTGTAATCTCTGATGTGTCCAGAAATGGTGGGAAGCATGGTCGACGATTGTCTACATTAAACACTCGGTGAAAGCGAAGGAATGGAGGAATGTTGTGCTTAAAAGCATTGTTTCCCGTAGCCTTGGTACTGGTGTAAGGACCATGTCGGAGTGGTCTGAGTTTCTGATGGGTTCTGGTAAGGCATTCTCTCTGCAGATGCAACCAGACTTTGTTGCCCACTTGAAGCTTGTGTGGTACCCCTATGGGTGAGGAGAAGTTGTTCCTATGTTCTATCATGACCGTATTCCTTTGTTGCTGCTGCTGCATAGAGGAACCCTTTGCAAGGGTCATGGATGTAGCAACGATCTTCCCCTTACTTTGGGAGTGAACCAGACAGATGAATTTCCTGGTCTGTGATATGACCTTGCTGCCTTTCTTAGTGGTGATCAATGTAGAAATTTTGAATAATAAACACTTATTCAACAAAGATTATCTCGATTATACACTATTGCAGAATACATGCATAATACATAACCTCCTCTATGTTGATCATCAATTTAGCAGCATCAAAAACAATGAAACATCAATCGCATGCACACATTAACACAGTATGTAACCCGGGGAAAGCTTACAGCTGAAAACCCCACACTATATGTATATTAATGATTGAGAACATGTAACAATACATAGTACAATACTCCTCACAAGTACTCAGTACTATCTCCACCTGTTACACACAAAACTAGCTCAGATCCAAACAAGTCACAGGTTCAAATCTTCTCCACTGCTTTGCCTGCCTCTATTGCACACAATACCATGTGAAAATCACTCACCCTGGAAATCACGTGAGCACAGGCTATTTCACTGGGCATATACTGTGCAATCCTCATAGGCATACTCAATACATTGATTGTGCAAGATCTCGTGCACAACTATAGTCACAACTGATAGCAATCTCAACCTCTAACACCTGTCTCCACTGAACTGTACATGCACTAAGTTAACTGATGTATTCTTCAGTTGCATTATGAGTTAATAATTAGTGAATTAATTTAATCAGTTAATTCACATCACTCATCACTAGTCTATTTGCAGTTAGACTATTTACAACTAGTTTAACCAAGTCAAACTGAACACAACTCCATCAACTCCACATCCAACTCCACAGAACTCACATGCATGAGTTCTAACTGATTTCCTACATGCAATAGCTCAACTGACTCATAAGAAAAGCATATTTCCTTCTGACAGCTGCATGTGCCACATCTGTAGCTCAAACTGAAGTGCTCCAAGAGAATAAGATAAAGTTTATAGTCTAAATATTATTATGAGACAATAATATTTGACTTTTCTATTTTTAGCCTGGCAGTCTAAAAATAGACTTTGATCACACCGTTGTGAACCAGAAATAGAAGTCCATCTATTTTTCCCAACATGACCAATCATCCATAAACAGCATCCTGCAACTCATAGACCATGATCCATATGTCTAAAAATAGACTTTGCGCCATAATTTGCCTGCGGGCCCACTTAGTGAAGGCGACTCCTTTCCACTAAGCTCCATCATCTTGTTGCATTCTCAAAACTCCCTCTCAACAAGATATGGATTATCAGCAACCCCTATCCTGCCTCGGTTGTATTCGAATTTGCTCCTGGTGAGCGCCTTCTTCAAGATATCAGCATCCTAATCCTCTGTTGGAATGTATGAAAGTAACATGATTCTCCGCTGCACACAATCTCTGATATGATGGTACCTGATGTCGTCCATTGAGCTCCCTGCCCAATCTACATCCTCCTATCTGTACCAAGATCCATATCCCGATGTGCCTCTCAAATAATGCAATACATGCTTGCCTGCCTTCCAAAAGAGCTTGGTTGGCTTAACCATAGCTTGTGAAAGCTGGTTAACAGCATAGCATATATCGGGTCGTGTATTGACCAGATACATAAGCGACCCCACCAACTGTCGATAAACAGTGGCATCCACTTCTTTTGCCGAAGTGGCATCCTCCTTCCTCCAACCTCCAGGAAGAGGAGTATCAACAGGCTTGCAGCCATGCATGTTGAACTTCTCTAGTATCTCCCGAGCATACTTACCCTGAGAAACAAATAGTCCATCACTGCGCTGCCAAATTTCCAATCCCAGGAAATAATGAAGGAGGCCCAAGTCCTTCATCTCAAACTCCTTAGCAAGATCATCCTTGCATGAAAGTATCAATAGCTCATCACCCGTTAGAATCAAATCATCTACATAAAGTACAATGATAAGCAACTTACCCTCCACCACAATCTGGTATAGGTTAGGATCCGCCTCACTCTTGGAGAATCCAAGTCCAGTGAAATAATTGTCTATCTATGTGTACCAAGCATGTGGTGCTTGTTTCAACCCATACAGTTCTCTCTTGAGCCTGCACACATGCGACTCGCTGCTGAAGATCTCAAAACCTTCGGGCTGCTCAATGTACACCTCCTCCTCAATGACTCTGTTGACGAACGCAGTCTTCACATCCATCTGATGAATGTGCTACCCCCATCTGTGCTGAGAGAGCAAGAATCATCTGTATGGAAGAATACCTTGCGACAGGTGCAAAGGTCTCCTCATAATCGATCCCATCTATCTGTGAAAAGCCTCGGGCAAAAAATCTTGCCTTGTACTTCTCCACACTCCCGTCAGCTGCCTACTTAACTTTGTAGATCCATCTCGAACCCACCACTGATTTCCCTTCTGGTCTAGGAACAATCTCCCATGCACTGTTTCTAACAATTGAATCACACTCTTCCACTATGGCATCTACCCATGTGGGATCCTCCACAGCTTCCTCGAAAGAGGATGGCTCAGTCACAACACATTTGCTCATAAGAGCCATGTATCCAGTGTACCGATCAGGTGACTATCTCTGCCTGTGTTGGGCTGTAGGTGGTCCTACAACTTTCTCTGCATCTTGAGCTAGTCACTCAGCTTCTGTCAAGCGCTTTCGCCCTTTGATGGTTGGCGCTACATGAGTGGTCTCTTCCACTCCATGAACCTCGTCTTGTGGCTTATCCATGTCCTAAAGCTCATCTTTAGGAACTAATAGCTCGTCATCTGCATGCAAGTGTGGCTCCCTCTCAAGCGAACACTTCATGGCTTTCTCCTCCTGAAATTCTATATCCCGTCGCACAACAGTCTTACCACTGTCTGGCAAATACACATGATAGTTGTGGGGCATATCAGTGTACCCCACAAATATCCCAACCTCTGCGGTCGGCTCCAACTTCTTCCTGGCATCCTTCGTCACATGCATGTAAACGTTAGCACCAAAAATCCTCAAATGAGAAATATCAGGCCTCTTACCAGAATAAGCCTCCTTGGGTTTACTCATGCCAAGTATCCTGTGAGGACAACGGTTCTGCACATAAACTGTTGTATTGCATGCTTCTGCCCACAAGTGAAGGGGTAGGCCCTGATCATGCAACATCACCCGTGCAGCACCCACGATCGTTCTGTTCTTCTGCTCAGCAACCCCGTTCTGCTGTGGGTTATGGGGAGCTATGAGCTCTCTTCGAATCCCTTATGCACTGCAGAAATCCTTGAACTCGCCAGAGATGTATTCACCACCATTATCGCTCCTAAGAGCCTTCACCTTCTTCTCCAACTCCTTCTCGAACAGTGCTTTGAACTCACAAAACTTTGAGTATGTCTCTCTCTTCTTCTGCATGAAGAAGATCCAGCACTTACGAGACAAATCATCAACAAAGATCACATAATACCTGTGCTTTGTTGTCGAAGCTACTGAGAAAGGTCCACACATGTCTGTGTGAATTCTCTCAAGGATCATCGTGGCATGACTATCCTTCTCGTGAAAGGTGGCTTTCACAAACTTTCCCAAAGTACACCCCTTGCACTGATCTGACTGCGCAAGAGTGCCCTTAGGAAGCCCTGTAGTAATCTGCTGCAGTATCTTCAAGGCTCCATGGTGAAGGTGACCCAATCTCCTATGCCACAGCTCGCCATCATCCCGGCTCACCAATCCTTCTGCCTTGCATGCCATTGTTGCGCATCCATCTACATGAAACTGATAATGGTTCCTCACTCGAACCCCTATCTTCCGGGTTTCTCCAATTTTCTTGTTGTGCAGGAAATCCTTTCCCTCACTGAAAACAACATCATATCCCTTGTCTTCTAACATCGCCACAGAGATAAGATTATTCTTCAATCCTGGAACATGCATCACTTCCTTCAATACGAAGGGTTTACCAGACTCCCTCTCAAAGGAAATGGTACCGATATCGGTCGCACTATATCTACCATCATCACCCATCTCGATGTGCACTCCAATATCTTTGTCCTCGAGATCAGAAAACAAATCTCGATCTCCTGTCATGTGAAAAGACGCACCACTATCCAAGAACCACACCGATCCCATCACACTTGAAACCAAGCATGCGATCAATGAAAAATCAAGCTCAAACTGCGAGGCTAGAGCCTCTCCTGCTACAGATCCAGTAGCTTGCTTGTTCTTCTTCTTCTGCGGACAATTAGTGGCATAGTGTCCGTGCTAGTGATAGTGAAAACACTTCACCTTGGACGTGTCCTGCTTCTTGCCTTTCGCACCAGACTGAGAAGCTTTCTTGCTCTTCCCCTTCTTTTCTTTGGCAGCCAAAGCGCAATTTTCTTCATCAGTTCCCTTTGATGAATATCTGTCCCTGGTATTCCGCTTGATCTCGTCATGCACAAGATCTGATCAAAGTCTTTCCCATCCTAGCAATTTCTCCCGACCATTGACAGAGTCCTGATAGGAATTCCAACTCTTTGGAAGACCAAGGAGAGCCAAGCTCACCAAGTCCTCATCATCGACAGTCACCCCCACACTTCCCAGCTCATCCCTGCACTGAGTGAACTTCGTGAGATACTTGGGCATACTGTCTCCCTTCTCACATTTGATGTTTCTGAGTTTATCCTTGAGCGCCAGCTTCCTCTGATCGCTCTTGCTTTGGAATAGATCTGTTAACGCTTTCCACATCAAGTATGGAGAAGCCTTTCCATGCAGGTTGGACACAATGTGATCCTTCACGCCCTCCAACAGAATCCTTCGACACTTTTCTGTCTTCTTTTGCCAAGCATCAACCTGCACAGCATCAGTAGGCTTTGGGACATCAGCCTCTATGAAATCCTTCAGCCCATTATCATCCAACACTGCCTCCATCCTGTCCTTCCATGCAATATAGTTTGAGCTGCCCTCAAGAGCATACTCCAATCGCAATCCGTTGAAAGACATTGCCACGTTAATACCAACAAAACACTGCTGCAAATTCGAATTCCACCAGCTCCAAACTCAATCGCCTCCGATCTAGAATTCATAAGAACAAAGTATTTCTCGTACAGAGATTGACTGTATGGGATTTTACTGGATATCTCACCTTCCAAAGGAAGGATGAATCCAGAGGCTACCTGGCCCGATTACAGACTCTGCATGAAGAAATAGAATGTAAACACTTTCTGAATAGTAGATCTGATGATCAACAACTCTGATACCATGTAGAAATTTTGAATAATAAACAATTATTCAACAGAGATTATCCTGATTATACACTATTGCGGAATACATGCATAATACATAACCTCCTCTACGTTGATCATCAATTTAGTAGCATCAAAAACAATGAAACATCAATTGCATGCACACATTAACACAGTATGTATCCCAGGAAAAGCTTACAGCTGAAAACCCCACACTATCTATATATTAATGATTGAGAACATGTAACAATACATAGTACAATACTCCTCACAAGTACTCAGTATTATCTCCACCTGTTACACACAAAACTAGCTCAGATCCGAACAAGTCACAGGTTCAAATCTTCTCCACTGCTTTGCCTGCCTCTATTGCACAAAATACCATGTGAAAATCACTCACCCTAGAAATCACATGAGCACAGGCTATTTCACTGGGCATATACTGTGCAATCCTCATGGGCATACTCAATACATTGATTGTGCAAGATCTCATGCACAACTATAGTCACAACTGATAGCAATCTCAACCTCTAACACCTGTCTCCACTGAACTGTACATGCACTGAGTTAACTGATGTATTCTTCAGTTGCATTATGAGTTAATAATTAGTGAATTAATTTAATCAATTAATTCACATCACTCATCACTAGTCTATTTGCAGTTAGACTATTTACAACTAGTTTAACCAACTCAAACTGAACACAACTCCATCAACTCCACATCCAACTCCACAGAACTCACATGCATGAGTTCTAACTGATGTCCTGCATGCAATAGCTCAACTGACTCATAAGAAAAGCGTATTTCCTTATGACAGCTGCATGTGCCACATCTGTAGCTCAAACTGAAGTTCTCCAAGAGAATAAGATAAATTTTATAGTCTAAATATTATTATGAGACAATAATATTTGACTTTTCTATTTTTAGCCTGGTAGTCTAAAAATAGACTTTGATCACACCGCTGTGAACCAGAAATATAAGTCCATCTATTTTTCCCAACATGACCAATCATCCATAAATAGCATCCTGCAACTCATAGACCATGATCCATATGTCTAAAAATAGACTTTGCGCCATAATTTTCCTGCGGGCCCACTTAGTGAAGGCAACTCCTTTCCACTAAGCTCCATCATCTTGTTGCATTCTCAACAATCAAAGAGGTGGCGATAGGTGGGGCTACCTCCGGTATCCTGTATAATCAATTATCCAAAGAAATAATGACATCGCGAGGCCTTGACTCATCCACAGCATGTCGCCTCCACAAGTATGGCTGGCCTAATAGTACATCGCAAACATCCAGAGGTGTAACATCACACAATACCTCATCTGTGAAGGGCTTGATGCTGTACGGAAGGCGGCACTGCTAGCGAACTTTGAGATCTCGTCCTTCATGAAGCCACCCGATATTGTATAGCTGCGGGTGTGGTGTAGTCAGTAGGCCCAACCGCTTCAAGACCTCTGCTGAAACGAGGTTCTTTTGGCTGCCACTGTCGACAATGAATTGTAGCGGCGAGCCCTTCACCCACATCTGTGAGTGGAAAATACGCTCCCCCTCCTCTGGATCTTCGAGCTCATTTTTCTGGATCTTGGCGGTGGCAACAGTGGCACTGGGATCTGCATCAATGATCTACTTCCCTTTTCCATTCCCCTTGTCGGGTTCTGGCTCAGGGTCGGAACATGCATCTGATTCGGAAGCCTTCAACTCGGCCACCAGCGACTGCTTGGTCCGGCACTCGCTTGTGTTATGAGTGGGACTCTTATGGAACTCACACCACTTTCCTGTGTCCTTCTTTGGCTTTGTGGTGTTGTTCTTTTCTTACGGCTTTGACGAGTTGTCTTGGGTCACCCCGCCTTGTCTTTGTCCTTTGGGCTTCGGATTTGCAGATCCAAAGTCTCGCTTCTTCTGTTTGAACTTTTGCTCGATTTTGACAGCGTATCAATACGCCGTGCCGAGCGAGGAGATATTCAGGAACTCCATCTCTTCCTAGATGTATCTGTGTAGGCAGTCGCGGTATTTGAGTACCAGATGCAACTCAGAATCTTTGATACCCAACTGTGTGCGAAGGGTATGAAAAATGTTTGTGAACTCTGGCACATCTTGGTCCCGTCCCTGCTGCAGTGTGGTCCATTTGATGTATTTGTCCTCATAGCTTTTGACAAGGTAGTACTGCTCCTTGACGGCATCTCGGAATGAATCCCAAGTGGGTGCGACTGAAAATAGTGAGCCTGTGCTTTCATCCTTCTGCTCGCAGTAGGTTTCCCACCAGTCCTTGACGTGGGGGGCTGCTTTGAGAAGAGCGAAAACAATCTTTTCCTGACTCGAAAATTCATGAATAGAAAAATATCCTTCTAGCAGATTCAACCATTTCTCTACAGCATCTGCGTCTATTTGACCCTCGAATATGGGGATTTCCAGAGTCACTTCTGGGTAGCCGCTGAAGGATCTGGGCAAAGTTGTCCATCATCGCGTTCCATTGTCGCTCGAGGGCTTCTTCGAGTAAGATTTTGATAGGATCTCCTGCCCACTCGTCTTTCTTCTCATCCGCCATGGGAGGCCGTTGGGATTTGCAAGGCTGGTCTTGCAAGGGTTCGACCAGTTCAAGCCCTAACTCCTTATATCCCGACCTCGTTGGGGACATGCAAAGAAAAACAGAGAAAAAGAAGACCGCTCTGATACCACTGATCTGGATTTAAACAAGAACGCAATAAATTACAGAGATAACCATAAACACAGATATGCAGCGGAAATAATACTTCATTTCATTAATGTAAAATACTAAAATATGCTTACAAACAATAATGGAAATAAACCAACTAGGGCGATGGTAGCTTATCTCTGAGAAGAGATGTGGTGGCTACATGCCTCTGAACTGTTAAAAATTGTGTTACAATGAGGCTTGAAAGCCTATTTATTGTTGAGAAACAATGGAAAACCCTTAACATTCCAAAACCTAACCCTAGAAGATGAAACGCCAAATTGAGGGCCCCGTTTGGGTAAATTAGTACATCAATTTCCCGGGGTCGTAACTTTGGCATACGATCTTCGTTTGACGCGTACAATAGCTCATTAGAAATATCTATTCGATCACTACCACTTTGGGAGGAAACATCGGTCCATGGACCCATGTTGCACCAGATTTCCCAAAAAACGTCGTTTAGGGCCTAAAAACGGCTCCGGAAGTTCAGGACCCAAAAAACTTCTAAAAATAGTAAACTATGCTATAATTTAGGGAACTGAAAAACTGAAAGAGACAGTTGTGGGGGTCCAAATGGGATAGGTGGGTGGCCGCCAACATCCACCTGGATCATTTTCTTTTACTAGTAGTACACCAATACTAGCTTAGGCTAGGGTCTTGGAGATAGGTGTGTGAATCAACTGCTCCAAGACAACAACAAAAAACATAGCATCTTGCAGTAGGGAGATAAATCCATTTGCAGTAGTGCAGTCTGGGAAGCCCTTCTAACAAGAGGGTTAAGCATGAGGTAACACTTGGGCTACGTAGAGCAATATGAGCCATTTCGCTTAGTTTCGAGTGGTGTGATATAGCGAAATTTGCACACATACAAACGGTGTTATTAGTGTTTGTTGTAGCACTTGGGGGCCGCTTGGGAGGAAAATTTCAAGGGAGTTTTGGTCTTAGCTCTCTGAGTTAAGTGTCATGCCCTTACATGTGAATTTTTCCTATGACTGTCCCCCCAAGTCATATTATTGTCGGTGGTGACGATAGTGGCCTATCTTTTAGGGCTCACACACAAGTGTAGGGTCGGGGTCACCTTCTCTGTACCTAGGAAAGATATTAGTCATACTCTCTCAGTCCTCTCGGGGCTATGTTCCATGGCTAGTGAGAGAACTTGGATCGAGTTCTCAGCTAAAAGGGTTGGGAAGCAGGTTGCTAGTATAATTGTTCTACCTCTAGCTTATTTGTACTTTGGTTTGTGTGTGACTATCTTTTACGACGTTTCTAGTGTATGTTGTTTGGTCCAAGTCAATAGTTTTAGCCATAGGGTGTTTGCATTAACATAATTGGGTTAATTTATAATTTTCACACTTGATGAAAATAGGTGGCGTCAATCACGTTGTCTTCACGATTTACCTCCTGAACGAGGTGGACTTGTCACTCCTGCACGGAGAGTGCCTATCGGTGCTCAAGACTTAGATCAACACATAGTTTTAGATTCTATACCTGGTCCTTTTGGTAGTGACTTGATTTCTATCGAAACTTTGGCAGACAATTATGCTACTCCTTCCAATCCACCTTTGATCATCCAATAGGACCTAAGTTGTTGTGGTTGAACCCTGACGGTTTCGCACCTCCTTATATGTTTTTCCCATTGTCATTTGTCTATCCTATTGCGGAGTATGAGTCCTCTTTACCTTGTCCGTCAGTGGTTTCAACTACCATGTCATCATTGGAACCTCTTAGTGGGGCCATACCTACTCCTTTGTCTACACCACATCTTCTTGGGGAATCCCACTAGTTTCATCTATAGCTCCCATAAATTTCCCGAATGTTTCCATGCCTACTCTGTCATTTATGCCTATTAGTATCCTATAGTCATAGTAGTCATAAAAAAGGTTGTCTTTCAAATTATTTGGAAAATTTGTAAAAGGTTAGGCTTTGATCTTCTAGAGATCAAGCTATTTGTTTTATTATAGAATAAATTTTGATTATTGAATGTAATTATGTCAAAGTGTGTGAAGGCTCATGAAAATATTAATTGATATCCTTAGAGGTCGAGTTAAATAGGTCTAGGATCATATCTAATTCAAAATCATGAGTAAGGTCATGTTTTCATGTCTTATCATAATGGGTACATATTTGTAGGGTCCCTTGGGTCAGTTAGAGTGTCAAGTCAGAATTAGCCATGACATCACTCTAGTACAATGGTTAGGAGGATAGTGTTGTGCCCCTGACAAGTGCTACGCATTCATCATTCAAGCTCAAAATTGTAACCATCTCCCATCAAATTTGCATGCAACTACCTTGGGAGTTCAAATGCATGGTTAGTCTTCAAAAATACCTCAGAGCCCTTTCATTTCTCCATCAAAATCTTTCTATATGGTGATTGGAGTTTGCTGCACAAAGGAGGTAGGGGAAGCACCACGCTCATAGACAAGTGTTGTGCTCACACATAGGCGCTATGTTTTTTTAAACCAGTGGCCAAATTGTTTATCTAGGTGCAATTTTGATTCGAATAGAAAATGGCATCAATCCATGGCATTCATCCACCCATGGAATTTACCCATGGTATTGTAAGTGGCATCACCCATGGTATTCATTCACCCATTGTATTGTAAGTGGCATCCACCCATGGTATTCATTCACCCATGGTATATTCCCATGGTATTATGACATGGGTGAATGAATACCATGGGTGAATAAATACCATGGGTGGATAAATACCATGGGTGGATGCCATTTACAATACCATGGGTAAATTCCGTGGGTGGATGAATACCATGGGTTGATTCCATTTTCTATTCAAATCGAATTTCTTCATTGAAGCCTTTTGTTTTTAATTTTATTGATATTACTCCCATATGTTGAGGAAATGCATTGAAACCCTCTAAATCTCTAAATTTCTAGCTCATTGTGTTTCCTGGAAATTTTGATGTGTTTTCCCTCTACCCTAGATTTATATGTTTTTACCCTCATCAAAATTGCAAAATATTATCTTCCACCTTGATATTGAAGTCTTCCATTTCATTCAAGTGATTTAAAATTTCTCACCTGGTCATTGTTTTCCTCAGAGGTCAAGAAACATCTTCTTCCTTCATGTGTTTCACTTTTGGCATTGCGCCTGTGTTTCTAATTTTGTCATTGAGACCAAGCAGACACTAGTTGTTGTTTTGAGTTTTGAGAGGTGATTTGTGTTGATTGAGTTTGTTTTATAGATTTTTTCATCCTCAATTGTCACAAAACCCTAATTTATAGCTCCATTTCATCACTACCATCCAATTTTCTTAACTAGATAAGTCTACACTGAGATTGTATTCAAGAAAACCTAGAGCATACCTCTGTTGTGAAAAATCATGTTAACCCAAGAAAGAAAGAGACATAAGGGAGGTGTCATTGTTAAGTTCGAACCCCAAGCCCTCACCTTGATCAATTCAGACATAACAAATAGAGTTGATTTTGAGAAAGTTGGATGTATCAGATTATGTGAAAAAATCTAGGGATACAATGAACAACTCACTAAGGAATTTTCTATGAATTTCAATGGGCTGGAGGTTAAGATTAGAGAGCTCACCTTTCCAGTTTCATATGTCACTATATCATCTACAAAAGAGATTCCCCTTCAGGGAGAGTAGTGGTTCAAGGGCATGCCTCTTGACATTTTCAATTATAAATATTTTTTGAAGCCTGAGTATAAAGATAAAGGGTATGGAGCCATTGTCCCTAAGGATTATTTACTTGAGCACCACAACAAGCTTTTACAAGAAATTCAAATTTATTTTACCTATGAGGATAGGTTTGGGAGGATATATCAGTACCATTTTAGAATTTTGATGCACTTTACAAGGAAGAACACCTTGAATCTTCCCTTCTATTTGTTCATAAGTCTTAGCAAGATGGCAGACAAAGTGCAGAGAAAACAAATCCAGGGTGAACCTAGCCTTTTCCACTTCTCTTTAACTAAATTGCTAGTGTTGGAGGAACTAAATAAGAGAAATCAATCATGGAAGCCATTTATACATTCTTCAAACTTGGAATTTGACTTACCAACTAGTTCTTTGAGAAATAAGGGGACACCATCATCAATGGTTAAAGATATACAATCACTATCTGGAAGTTTTGTGAAAAGGCCCTCAATTGCAATTCATTCATCAGAGAAGAAGAAAGGTAAGAAGTTGCATGTTTCTCCTAAAGTAGTGGATGTCCCCAAAAATCCACTCACTAGATCTGCTGCAAAAAAATTACCCTTGGAGAAGATATTTAAAGCCTTGGAAACTATACCATAATATGATGTTCCTGATGACAAAGACAAGAAAATTGCACAGTTACAAGAGTAGCTAAAGAAGGAACATATGGTTATTGCATAGTTGCAACAGGACAACAGGGAATTGAAGAAGGTTGCTCTAGAAAGGATAGTTATCCTTAATGAAGAAGAACTAGTGACAAAGGCTACACCAACTATCACCAAATCCAAAGGCAAGGAGAAGATAGTGGGAGAGGACATTCAAGACGTACAAGCTCCAGCAGCTAGAGTCACTAGATCTTCAGCTAGAAAATTGAAGATTCAAGCAGAGAATACAATGCAAGAAGATAAGAAAACAAAGATGAATGAGGGCCAACATAATTTCAACAGGTTGAGGATGAAATTTAAGAAGGCCCATAATGAGATTGTTGATCTCAAGGAACAGGATGAAATGGCTAGGAAAAATATTAGTGGTCTTTTGGACATGTATAAAATAGTAATGGAAAATGGTAAATATATGTTGAAGAGGTCTCTCCCACTACATAGGAACATCAAAAACATATGCAACCAAAATATTACTATGAGGAGAGAGTTGAGGGATTCCAAGCAGTAGTTGAAGGAGATACAAGAGAAGGATAGAGGTAAGTTGGACCTGTTGGCTGAAGCAGCCAAAGTTTGAATACTGGAGCAAATAAAACAAAGGAGTTTTGATTTTTGGGTTTTTGCCTAAGTATGCTTGTTAAATGGGGTTGAGGTTAGGAGGTCATATTTTGCACGAAGTCTCTCTTGCAAATATAGTTAGACAGAATTCACAAGTGACTTTCCAAAAGAAGCATCTCACATAGAATTTTTTGATCTGAATTGGATCATTATATTGTTTTTCATCCATCTCGATGCATTTGGAGTGGAAAAAATGGAGGCATCAGCTCACGGGACTATTTTTATTGGCGGGACCCAGTTTGGAAAAACAGGGTCTGAAACCTTCCGGGACGTTTTGTGGCATAAAACAACATTTTTTGGCAGCACACAGAGAGGATTTATGCACTTTAGTAGCCCACGGGCCACACACATTACTTCTTTGTATCTGCAACCATATTTCTAGACAGAGAAAGAGAGTGAAGCGGCCTCACCTTCCAGCTGGGTTTTCTCCCAAAAGGGTTTCCCAGAGAGCATATATTGTGTATTATGTGTGTGTGAACTTATTTTTTCATTCTCTACTTTTCTTCTTGATTTATTTTTACATGCATGCACTAATTACAGTTAATTTTACATATATAGAAATTAAATAAAATTGTAGTAGTGTAGAATCGCAAATTTTTAATATAATATTTTCATTTCTGTTGTGACGAACTGTCCAATGGAATATCCATGGTGGTTTATAGATCATTTGGTATCAGAGGAGGCTTCTTTGGGTATTTTGTGGAGATTGCAGGGATCTAGATCAGTGAGGCCGAAAATCGTAAAACCCTAATCATGGGTGACGAATCTGTAAACGAACCTCGTGATCCTACAAAGGTGAGGTTTTCACGGCTCGAAGAACAAGTCACGGATATAAACTGCAATGTAAACCTCCTCATGGTGGCCCTAAGCAATAAGCTAGGGATATTTGGAGAAGAAGGGGGTTTGAATGCAGAGGAAAAATCAGAAGGGGGATCGGGAGATCAAGAATATGTAGATAACCAGCCGAAGAAAGAACCCAGAAAAGATCAACCTAGTTCGAGTGCCATGAACCAATCCCTGTTTAAAGTGGAAGAAAAATTCGATATCAATCCATACCACAACGAGATCGATGATTTGAAGTTGAACCACTGGTTGCAACAAATGGAAGTTTATTTCAGTGTCCATCAAATCGAGGAAGGGTAGAAGATCTCATTCGTGCGGCTAAAATTGGAGGGTCATGCACTGACTTGGTGGGAGAGCCACACGGAAACCCTTAGGTTGGAGGGAGAAAAAATAGTGACTAAGTGGGAGGATTTCAAAACCCTCATTAAGTTATAGTTTTATCCCATTGGATACGTGGAAGACCAATGGATTCGATAGCATTACTTCATGCAATAGTTAGGCCAAAGCATGCAGGAGTACACCACAGAATTCATAAAGATGGCTATAATGTTGGGTATCTCTCCAAATAACCTAGATGTACTCCTCAAGTATTTGGGGGGTCTGCGCTGCCATCTATGTGAGCAAGTGAAGTTTCTCAAGCCCAAAACGATGGATGAGGCGTGTGTACAGGCACAATGCCTCGAGAACATAGACCTAAAAAGAGCGCAATCAAGTGGATCGAAGAAAAAGGAGCAACAGGACGCTTCTAAGGATGGGAAGAAGAAGACAAAAGGGGGAAAAGATAAAAAGATGGTAGCCACAACACACCAGTGCAAAGATCCTAGAAACCACTACAACCACTACATCATTGATGGCCATACAGAGGAGAAGTGTTGGAAGTTGCATCCATATACAAACCTTAAGAACAAGAAGAAAGATAATAAGAAGAATAATATCATGGCCACTAATTCGAGCAACCAAGTTGAAAGTAGCTCAAACGTGGATGAGAAGATCGTTTATACATCAATGCAGAAGGAGGTGAATCTGAGTAGCCTTCAGTAACAGGAAGAGAAAGAAATGACCAAACTTTTCCATGTAAAGATAGCGGTCAAGAAGACAAATATTGATGCTCTTTTTGACTCAGGATCGCAAGCGAATCTCATTGCAGAAGATCTAGTCAAGAAGTTGGGGCTGGAATTTCATGATCATCCAAACCCATATCCACTAGGATGGGCACATAAGGATGCAAAGTTGAAGGTAAAAAAACAATGTAAAATTAGATTTTCCATTAGTGCTGATTTTATTGATGAAGTATATATGGATGTCATTCCCCTTGATGTATGTGGAGTTGTGTTTGGGATTCCATACATGTACATATGTGATGCAATATTCATGAGGAGAGATAACTATTACTGGCTCATCAAGGATGGAAAATCATTCATCATCAACGTGCACAAAGGTAGGTCGAAAATTTCATTCGTAAGTGCCAACAAAGACAAGAAATTGATCAGTTCCAGCAAAAAGTATGTTTTATTATTTTTAAGAGAAAAACAATCTATAGAGGAGTCAATAAGAGGCAAAGCATCCCTAGAGGGGTGTACTAAGAAACAAAAACAGCAATTTGAGGAGTTGTTACAGGCATACAAGGATGTGTTCCAAGAGCCTAAAGGGTTACCCCTAAGAGAGAAGTGGAGCATGAGATCCAGTTATTGCCAGAATCCTCATTGCCAAATATTAGGTTGTACAGGCAGTCTGTTATAGAAGCAAGTGAGGTGAAGAAACAGTTGCAACAGCTATTGGAACAGGGTGTCATTCAACCAAGTACATCACCATGTCGGACACCCATCATCATTGTGCCAAAAAAGGATGGGACTTGGCAAATGTGTATAGATTACAGGGAATTGAATAAAATCACGCTCAAGAATAAATACCCCTTGCCCAGGATAGACGATCTGCTAGATTAGTTGCAGCAAGCAAAGTATTTCACCAAGCTGGACTTGAAGTCTGGATATCACCAGGTCTGAGTCAAAGATAAAGATACATGGAAGATTGCCTTCAAAACCAAGCAAGGTTTGTATGAGTGGTTAGTTATTCCATTTGGCCTATGTAATGCACCAGCTACATTTATGAGATTAATGAACGATGTACTGCGCACTTTTATAGATTCATTTGTTATTGTCTATTTGGATGATATACTGGTATATAGTGCTAGATGGGAGGAGCATATTTCACATTTGGCACAAGTGCTGGAAACATTAAAGAAGCACTAGCTGCTAGAAAATCTCAAGAAGTGTGATTTTGCACAGCAGTCCTTGGTGTATTTGGGATATGTGATTGGTGGAGGAGAATTGAAGATAGATCCTTATAAGATGGAGGCCATCATGAAATGGTCAGTGCCTACTATTATTACTGAGGTTAGGAGTTTCATTGGAGCAGCATAGTACTTGAGGAAATTCATAGCCTCATTCTCAGTGGTAGCAGCACCGCTCCATGCCATAACAGCAAGTGGCAAGAGTTTCCAGTGGAGAAAAGGTCAACATAAGGCTTTCAATGTGTTAAATAAGAAGATTAGTGAAGCACCAGTACTAGGATTACCAAACTTGCAGCGACCCTTTGAAGTGGAGACAGACGTGAGTGGGTATGTTATGGGATTTGTCTTGATGCAGGGAGGAAGGTGTGTATGTTACCATTCTGAATTTTTTCATGGGGCAGTGCTTAACTACCCTACCTATGATAAGGAGCTCTACACCATGGCAAAAGTTGTGAATAAGTGGAAGCACTATCTTATGGGAAAGGAGACAATAATCTACATAGATCACCAGTCGTTACAGTACTTGCAGGCCCAAAATAAGCTACAACAGACTAGGCACTACAAGTGGATGGGGCTTTTACAGCAGTTTCATTTGGCGATCAAGTATAAGAAGGGCATCACACACAAGTTGGCGAATATGCTTTCAAGTCCACCCACATCAAAGATTACAAATTTGGGTACTTTTATGCACATGGAACCATTCACCCATGATGCATACATAGAACCATATTCAGAAGATGAGGACTTCAAGGAGGTGTATCAACAGTTGCAGAGTCAAAGTCATGTGCACGATGGCGACAACACCGTTGATTACCATCTCCAGGATGGGTTACTCTACAGGTTGGATAAGTTATGTGTTCCTAAAGATAAGCATTTGCAGCTGATTAGAGAGGCTCACACCTCCAAGTTGCAGGGCACTTCGGTGTAGGGAAGACCGTGGCTAACTTGCAGAGGTATGTGTATTGGCCAAAGATGTAAGAACAAGTAGTTAGGCTCATAAGAGGATGCATTCTTTGTTATACCAACAAGCCTAGCAATAGGAAACAGGGTCTGTATCATCCCTTACCTATACCTACTCGTCCTTGGTGTTATAGCACCATTTGTGATGCTTGGTTTATGGCCTAGGGAAACCCCTCCTTCCAGACTTGGTCCTAATATATTAAAAACAGTGTTTTATTCCCTGTACGCTACTTTTCCCTGAGATAAAAGTGTGTACACACGGGTTAGTCAATACCTAATCCGCGTATATTTGTTAAAACACTTAAAAAAAATAAATTTCCTTAATTATGGGCGGAGTTCACATTTTTTACCTGTTGATTACCTCCTATTGCCCATGGCCCAACTATTTCCCAACTAAAAAACTAATTGAGAGAAGTATAAATAGACTTCTATGGGAAGGCCTTAAGGAGAAGAAGAGATAGAGATATTATACTGAGATTATCCCTGACTGAGTCTGATGAATCCCTATGCCTCATGCACTTCCCCAAGCTTCAGGAAACCCTTGTTTCCTTGATTATAGATATTCTCCCTCTTGCTTGAGATATCATGGTGTTGGTTATGGAAGAAGATTGTTGAAGGCTGGGATAGGACGAATCTGGAGGACGGTGCTGCTTGGAGCCGAAAGAAGAAGACTTAGGTGAATTCTCTCCATGTTATTTATAGCTGACTGCAATAAAAGAAATGTTGTCTTGTTTCCGAAAATAACTTTGTTTATGCATCAAATTGTGTTGTAATTCATGTATGAATGTTGTTTTGATGTATAACTGATCATTAGCTTATATGATATAAAGTTAAATTTCGTGAATATGCTTTACCTCTATACTACTATGTATGTTCGAATTGAATGATTTTCAGGTCTAAAGAACATCAAGAGTTGCAGAGGGTCTGAACCTTGCGGGACCTACTCGAATGAAGGAAATCCGGGTATGGTCGCTCTTACGTAGTTTGTTTATATAAGCATTTTGCCTGAGTTGTATGAGTGTTTCTTGTTGTAGTCTGCTTCTGCTTTGTTGGGGTTCTAACCCAAAGCCCTAGGGTACTTATTCCCGTAACAGAATTGGCGACTCCATTAGGGATAACAATCTTGTTATTCCTAGTTTGGGTTGTTCAGTGTCAATCAGGGCTCAGTTTTTGGTTTGCTTGCTATTACAGTCTTATTTGGTCTACTAGAGTCTCAGACCTTAAGTCTGATCTTTTTGATCTTTTTTTTTTTTACTTTTCTTGCAAAGCTTTGTATACACACTTTACTTTGTTTACAGTAGCATACACATGCCTATTTCTGTGAAGTGAACCCACATATATGCGAGTTTCCTTTATCAAAAGTGTGTGTACATGCATCTATGCTTGAACACAGTTGCGTATACCATTTTTTGCATTGTTTTTTCAAATCTCTGTCCCCAGAAAGATTCGTTGGCTAGTCTGCTTAGTCTCTAAGTGGTCAATTTCTGTCTGAAGAATTTCATTATTTTGCAAGCTTACTGCTTCGAAGTCTCTTCCTCATTGAAAAGATTTGGCCTAGGTTTGCTTTTTGAGCAAGTTTGTAATTGGTTTTTTGGCACACAAGACTTTGTACAAGTGTTCTTGATTGTTCTGGTCCTCCAAAACAGGAGATTGTTTTCAATATCAGTGTCAAGCTTTGACGAATTTGAAAGTATTTCTTTCCTGGCTTCTTGGTCAGTTTGTCAAGCTCTTTGCTGCTGTTTGGATCGTTTAGTACAAGTTGAAACTTTTTTGCTCAAGTTTTCGTTCATTTTCAAGTTTGTAACTTGCAAAGACTCCTTGTGCTCTTCTTTCAATCTTTGAGTTTTAGTGGCATTTAGAGTGATTTCAAAAAGTTGTTTTGGTTGTTTCTTGAAAAAGAAAAGATCTCAAAAAATATTTTTTCGTTTTCTTTTGCCAAGTTTGATTTTGGTTTCTTTTGATTTTTGAAAGTGAATTGTGATCTTTTGTGATTTTTCCTTCTTGTTTGGAGAGAATTTTGTATTCAAAGTTTGTATCCTCTTCAATACTTAAGTTGGCTCATTAATAGTTATAAACAATTGCTTTCTTTTTTTAGAGTGATTTAGGATCTTGCATCTTCATTACACCTTGCATTAGGGTAGTTTGCATTGTTAAAGCATCAATAGTCTTTTTAGTTTTTGCATGTGTGAAGTGTGTTTCAAGAAAAGAAAAGAAAAAAGGTATTTTGCTTTATAGAAGTTTCATAGAACCCACATAGAGATCTCTTTTCATCGAAGAACAAATGATTTCATTCATGTAGTTAGTTTTTTATTGATTTCTTTTGTGTCATACAAACACCATTGGTTTCACTTCCATATATACCCTTGACTTAAAAGAACAGCCATTAAAATCAAGCGCTTAATTAAAATAAATTAGAACTTTTGCATGGGCATCAGAATACACCAACAAGTTTAGGTTTATTAGGGCCTTGGATTAGGTGAGAAGAGAGTTAAATCTCCAAGGCTGCTCTAAATTACAAAACATAGAAGTTTGATTAATGAGTGAAATCCAATAGCGTTAGGGAGACCGAGAAAGATCTGTGACTGGGAGTAAAGTGCGAGGGTTAGTGAAGATAAGGATGAGAGATACTCCCTCTCTTACTTGTCAGATCCTACCTCACGACTGTTCCGCTCGGCTTCTGATACGAGTTGGTGACCATAGTTTCCTATCCTAGGAACCACACAGGTGGCTGTGGAGGGGAATCCCGTGGCACCTGAGGTTGACGTTGTATCACGTTCAACAGTACTTCTAGAGGGCACCCTTGTGAAGCTTGGGAGATTGCACCGGCAAAGGTTGTTGTCTGGAGGTTAGCGTAACTACCTTTGATACCTTCACTAGTAGTCTTGGGGCGTAATTACCCCAGTCTATTTTTGGAAGGCCCTTTTTATTAAATTTATTGTATTTTGGTGTCCGGTCCTAATCACCCGGAGTGGAAATACTGGAGAGTTGTTTGATTGCTGATATCTTTAGGGACCTTTTAGTGAGTGTTCTGTGCTCCTAGTCGGCCTAGCTTTATAGTTTTTCAATCTTTAAGTAGATCTTTTAAATAATTCAAAGTGGATGACCGACCATCTCAACGGTCCCGGAGATTTCATGGGCTATCACCTACGAGTCTGGAGCCTTCTCATAAAAGGCATAGGAGTGATTCTGCCAGTGGTAGTAGGTGCATCGGAGATTGATCCTCCGCTTGGGGGCATTAGTTCACAAGATAGACCTGGTACCAATATAGAGTTAGAAAGGGACACACCAGTTCTTTCTCGAGTACTCTTCCAGTCGAAAGATAGTGTTGAAGTAGAAGAGCTTTCAGAGTCGGTTGCGGCTCTGAATTATCCTCTCCCTCTTGACCATCCAGACGTTTTATTATACGTTGGAACTATAACTCACAGACCTTCGAGCCCAAGTTTACATACATCTATCCCTTCGATGACCACTGCTGGAAGCATGGCATCTACAACGAGTGTTGCGAGCATGCAGACTCCCATATCTGTACAAGGGGGAGGAACTATTTCCATCCCTTCTAATACTCCTAGCACGACTATATTTGGGTCCACTTCCATTCTGTCAACGAGTGGAAGTTCTCAAGCTACTACATCCAGTTTTGGATTCTTCCCTTTTGGAATGTTGTCTCAAGGTATTCCTTCAGTTCCTTTGAACATACCATCGACCGCCTCTACATCCATGATGAGTGGATCGGCTTCTTTTCAGGGTTTCCCATTTGGAAGTGGTCATATACTATATTCTAATCTGACAGTAGGGTCAATGCATTTTCCTTTTACAACTCAAGATAGTAACCCCTTCCAGGGTTGGAAAAACCCTGCAATTAGTGGGATAGGAGCTGGGAATCAATTTTTTAGCAAACAAGCAAATGTGCCATATTCTTCAGTTAATTCATTTCAAATTTGTCCACCCTTTGCTAACGCATGGAACCCTTATCAGGGGCTTTCAGCCCCTTTCAATTCTTCATTAAGGGGTAACTTCACTGGTTACGAAGGATTTTCCGCAGGAGTTGGTCAAACTCCAAATTTTGTTGGACCGCAAGGATCACCTTTTGGTTCAGTAGGCTCTACGAGTTACTTCATGCAACGTGGTGCCTTTCAAAATCCAAGTCATTCTTTTCAGACCTTTGGGAACCCCGCCCGCTCTGGATGGAATTCCCAAGGTCCCCCACGACTTCCTTTTCTGGCCCCACTTGATTTTCCAGACTTAACGAAATCGACGAATGATCCAATTAGGTACAATCTGGCTTGGCCTCCGGTTCCAACTAAATTTCCCTTGAATATTCCAAAGTTCGAAGGGAAGAGTGGTGAAGACCTGGGAGACCATGTGACCACATTTCACTTATGGTGCTCATCCAACTCCCTGATAGATGATTCAATCAGGTTGAGCTTATTTGAGCGAACCCTAACTGAAAATGCATCCAAATGGTATATAGAGTTGCCAGGGGGCACCTATACTTCTTTCGCTGATTTGGCTAATATTTTCTTGAACCATTTTCAGTTACCTGTCCGCTATGAAGCCGAAACTGAGTGGGTGGCCTTGGGAAAGAATTTCCATGGACTTTGTGAGAGGTTTATCGACAACTAGGAAGGGACATGACTACCTATTCATGGTACTTGATAGGTTCAGAAAGATGTGTGTTCTAATTCCCTGTAAAAAGACCATCAATAGACAAAAAGCAACAAACTTTTATTTGGATAGGTGTGGGTACACTTTGGGATACCAAAGAGCATCATTTCAGATAGGGATACAAGATTTCTTAGTGCATTCTAACTACATTTTGGGAGAAGATGGACACGAAGTTGAAGAGATCTATAACATTCCATCCACAGACAGATGGGTAGACAGAAGTAGTCAACAGGACTTTGGTGCAGCTTCTAAGGGGTTACAACTAGAAGCATCCGAAGACCTGGGATGAAAATATGGTATATATACAACATTCTTATAATAGAGTAGTCCACACTTCTACAGGAAAGTCCCCATTTGAGACTTGTTTTGGATATATGCCACCCTCACATTTGGATGTTTCATATGGACAACAAGGAGGAGTGAGGGAAGACATTGCAGGAGATGATTTGAGGGCTGAAAATTTTATAGAAAATATTAGGCAGATCCATCTATATGTATAAGAAACACTGCAAAAAAGTCGCAAATGAAGTATACGGCCAGGCATGATCATCACAGAACATATAAAACATTCAAGGTGGGAGACAGAGTATGGCTACAGTTGAACAAGGAGAGGCTACAGGGGCCTAGTAAGAAAATAAAGGCTCTAAGGTATGGTCCCTTTGAGATACTAGAAAAGGTGGGTGATAATTCCTATCAACTCAGTTTACCACCATATATGCGCATTTACTCAATTGTAAATTTAGAGAATTTGAAACTCTATGAGTCTTTCATGCTAGATCAAGAAGAGGAACGAGTCCTACCTTTTGTGGATGATTTGGAACCAAACGCTCAGGCAAAGTTGACAGAAGATATAGTTTTGCAAAAGAGGTCCAGAACTACAAGACAAGGGCAATAAGACCTTTGGCAGATTGGGTTGAAGGGACAACTTCCAGGAAAAGATAAATGGTACACTAGAGAGAAGGTGGAGGAAAAATTTCCTCACCTCATTCAGTAAAATATTTTGGGGACCAAAAGCCTCCCAAAATGGGGAGGTGTGATCCAAATTGGATCATTATATTGTTTTTCATCCATATCGATGCATTTGGAGTGGAAAAAGTGGAGGAATCAGCTCACGGGACCATTTTTATTGGCGGGACCCAGTTTGGCAAAACGGGGTCCGAAACCTTCCAGGAGCATTTTGAGGCATCAAATGACGTTTTTTGGGGGTAAAACTCTGTCGCTTATCTGTTGCACCTTTTTATGCTATTCTACACACATAAATCTTTCCAACAATGTAAGAATTGCATCAATTGGAGTTCGTATGCAAACTTTATGCCACTAAGAAGTTGACCTTCCTGTTTTCACACCTATAGTTCGGGAGGATGTCGCGTCAGACCCCATTATTCATGGAAAAGGGGCTAGCCATGTATTTTTGATGTAAAAATACTCTACTAGCATTTGCACCAGATGTTGCAAAGGAAACACCGTAAGGCATAAATTGACAAAAGCAAATAGAGCAAAAAATACTTTGATAAAGAATAAAAATATATTAAACATTGAAATCAATGCCTCATTAACTGGAACCACTTTAGTATATTGTTGGTTTTACCCATAAATTGCAGGCTTCACAAGCTAAAGATCAGATTAAACTTTGGGGAGGTTCAGTAGATTCAATTAAAGACAGTTTAAGGAAGGCAGATAAAGCAAACCCTTTATAATTTACTATGTGATATCTTGTATTATACAGAGATGTTTATTGTTCAGAAGATTAATCCTCTCATGTTATATAGAGATGTTTATTCACAAGATTAATCTTGTGGCAGGACACTGAAAGAGATGATAGAGAGCAGTTATCTTCTGAAGTATGAAATGAGGATTGCTACATTGTTACTCTGAAGTGATGCATGTACTCTAATCCATCCACATCACCAGTTTCGGCAGATAATAGGCATTTTTAAGTGTATTTGAAGAGGACAATGACTTCATGGTGAATTTGATTATGGTGTCTTCTTCCACAATCAAGGACAACAAAAGTCATTTTTTCAAGCTGCATTCAATTGTCTAGACAAATTTTTAATTCCCTCATTCGTTGTTTTCGTGGAATCACCCTGTTCTTTTATTGCAGACTTTGACTTTTATAAATGTTGATTAATGGTACTCTATTTTCCATACAATCTTCTGCCACATTCAAGGGCATGGAGAGTCATTTTGTCAAGCTGCACTGACTTGTCTAGGCAATTGTTTAGTTCTCTCATTCATTATCTTCATGGAACCACCCTGTTCTTTTATTGGAGACTGACTTTTACAAATGTTGATTAATGGTTTTCTATTTTGCCTAGCATTACGGGACTATCAAGTGATGTTGAAAAATATACAAATAGAAGGAAAACTTCACCATGTTTATGTAAATTTAAAGCACAGGACATATTTAAATGTGAAAATTATTTTTGTTTGTTTGTAGGGTTTAATCTTTATCAGGCTCTAGGTTTAAATTTCTTGGTGAAGGGTTGAGGATTGAAACTCTCCTATGGAACATCCAAACTCGATCAAACATTAGATACTTTTAATGACAACATCACACAATTGAATAGATTATTCTTCCATCCAACATAAAGCTGAACCGGACATGAAACTAGCCCAACCTAAACTCAACCTTCAACTTAATAAAAATATAAATAACAAAATTCAGATAGCTAAGAAGAAAAGGACTACTAAAGAGTGTATAAATAAAAAGGTATTAAAACTCTATAAACTCTATTCAAATAGTGTCTATATTCTAACTTCAAATAGCAAAGTAGCATAATTAATCTGTTCACGTACCTTGGTATCGTTTCTTGCCTCTTGGTTGATTCTTCGGCTTTTACGTTGTGTGGGGGCACATTCGTTGATGTTGTTCACCACATCTACTCTCCTTTCTACTTGACTCGAACCTATGTCTGATGAAATCTTCCTCTATTGGCGTTTTATCTTCTTGAAACATCTTAGTTATCTTGTTTTTCCCCTAGGGCTTGAATTGTTGGACAGATCTTTTCCAAACGAATCCAATCTCATGTTTCTTCCCACATTGTTGGACAGATCTTCTCTGGATATAATCAATGTCATGTTTTTTTTGCTAAATTGTATTCTAGTAGCGTCTTCGAGCCTTCCAATATCATGTTCTTGATTAATGGAAACATCTTTGGCAAATGATTTCATGGGTTTTCTTTTCATAAATCTCAGAATTTTATCTCTCTAAATCTGTGAATAGTCATATGCTTGTCTGGAAGATTAATCCATGCACATCTACATATTAATCAATTCAGACTTTCAAACTCTAAAACTGTGGATGGCTAATAAGATCCAGTCTGATCACAATGCTTTGAATCTAATCAGATTTCCCTACAGACAAGCCACCTCTTCAGTCTTAAATAAGTGTCGAACATATCTTCTTTAGACAAATCTGATGTCATGTTTCTTCCTAGATTGCCTTACAGATCTTTTCTAGACAATCCAACGTCATGTTTCTTCATATTTCTTACCACACACAAGGCACCTCTATATATTTAAATAGATTGAGTGGGTAGTTATAAGTCAAGGAAAAGTGTGTTGAGCTCAGGATAAATAGTATTCAAACTGCCGTATTTTCCTGAGTAAATTTGGCCTTAAATCTAGTTTGAATTATGACGGAAGGCAGAGTTCTGTTTATTGAAGGTGAACTTTCCCTGTGGAATTTATTTTTGGAGTTCTGGCTGATTATCTCTTTTCAAATAAACAATAATAAAGAGTGGAACTTTTGACTCGTGGAAAAACAAAACTCACCAAAAATGAGGCGATATGAGTGCTGGATATCAAACATGGATCTCAATATAATTTCATTGCATCGAAATATGATATATTTGAAAATCAGTGGTAAAAAATGCTTATCAAGATGAGCAAAGCAGACTTACCCACTCTCTTGAAAGACACCAATGGAGCTAAAATAAGGACTATGGTGAGAACTAGGATCGGAACACGTCCATTCCACCAATGAAATCCAAACCATTCTTCAAGTATACCTGCGTGATGCATGCCATTTGATGATGTTCCAGATAGCACATCGCCTGCCCAAATCAAGAAAACGCCTCCATCAGACATAGAGATTTCTAATTCAAAGCCATATATAAGATAGGAATCAGGCCCAAAGTAATATAAAAGTGGCACCAGATAATTGACCATTCAAACAAAAATGAAAGGAATCTAAGAAAAAAGAGACTAATAAAGCATGTCAAGTCATGTATGCTTCATAGAAAACTTCAACTTTGTTAAACAGAAACAAGTTGTTAGTGTTTCAGCTTGCTAAACTGCTCATAATGCAAAAATTGGGTTGAAGTTTCAATTCAAGCAGTACTTTTAAAATACTCTAGTTGTAACATACATGCTTAAATATTTCCACACGATAAACTATTTGTCCTTGGATATTACCCTCAAAACTGGGCTAATTCAGCCTGCAACCTAAAATGCATAACCTACAATGTTTAGATTGAATTACTTTTCAATTCATCTTATCTTGATTCCTTTCTAACAGAAGCCTGTAAAAAAAATATCAACGGACTGCTTCTAAATCAATGATTGCAAATAGTTAAACTCTTCACAAGGTACGAGGGTCTCCCTCGATCTCCAACATATTAAACATGATGCAATTATGATCTAGAGTCAGATGAACAGAAACCCACTCAAGTTCAAACACTGGATTCAGTGATTAAAAGCAAGGGACTATCACATATTTACCAAGATTCAACTTGGGAAATATCACTGAATAAAAGCAGTGATAAACTAGTAATTCACCTTATGTTGCATCCCTTTCCATAATCTTCCAACAAATTGGTATCCTCAAACAGAAAATACTGATTATGATCGGTTGTTCTAACAACAAAGGGAGTGAGATTTTTTTAAAAGACATCAGAAGCAGGAAACAAATAACAGAGGAGAAATAAATAATTTGTTCCCAGTACATGATTTTGTAATCAAATAAAAAGACTTTTTCAACTCACAAGGACTGAGAGATGACTCGATTTTAAAACTTTATCCAAATCTTTAGCATTCAAAATGCAACCAAACAAAAAGTAACTTAGTTTTTGTACTTGATACCTTGAACATCACTAAAAAATTATCTCCTACTCTGCCAAGTTTTAGCCTTTAGGCGGGTATCCAAATTCTGTGGTAAGACTTTTTCCTGGAAAGGAAGTTGATCATTTCTCATCTTAGTCAATCCTCGGAACCATTTTGCTGCTTTTCTTGTGCCAAACAAGACATTACAGTCTACACATTTATCACAAAACTAACATAATCAATAACATGAACACATCTAAAATAAAAAGGAGTTATATACTCTAACATGTAGCAATGTTGTTAAAACTGAAAAAAATAAATAAATAAAAGTTGTCCAGAGACAGAGCAAGTTACCTGATGACCCTGATTGATCTTCTGAAACAACAATAATAGCATCCATAATGCGCTCCTCTGCTTTTGTCATACAAATTAAAAAATCAAAACCCTGAATACCCTTCCTGTTGTGAAGCAGAAACATCAAAACTTCCCACTTCAAAACCCCATAGCTTGCAGACTGCCTTCAAAGCCTTAATCTATACTGAACGAAGCCATTAGTGGAAAATGCTTTATGCTAAATAAGATGTAACTAATCTCTGACCAGAATATGAAGAGAAAAATTGACAGATTCAGTATCTGTGGAATACAAGTGCCTATATATCTGGTGAAACAATAATAGTAGCATCCATAATGCCCATCTTTTCTCTTGTCATACAAAATAAAATATCAAAACCCTAATTACTCTTATTATTGTGAAGCAGAAATATCAAAACTTCCCACTTCAAAAACCCAAAGCTTGCAGTCTGTTTTCAAAGCCTTAATTTATATTGGAGGAGGGAATGACCAATGCCTTTTTATTTGCATTTTTGTTATAAACTAAAAGAACTACTAGTACCCTTTTATCCACAATTTCTCTATACAAGGAGCATAGATTTAAATTTCCCAAAAAAATAACCTGTTACAATTTTACAAAATGTTAAAAGACACAACAGCATGAATACAGGATATGCCAGCTTCCTTTTAAAAGCTTTGCACATGAAATGGAGCTCGAAATCCGATCTGCATAATCTTGTGTAACGTGACCATGATCTTGCAACTGATGCATGAACTCCCTCTCCTGGGTAACAAATTTGGCTAGAGCAAACTTCCCAACACTTTTATAGGCATCTATCACTGCCTTGAACGTGAATTCGTTTGGCTGAAAACCCTTCTGTTTCATTTTGTAAAACATTCTCCTAACACCGTCTACCAATCCTAGCTTCCCATAGCTAATTATCATACTTGCATAAGTAATTGTATCTGGTTCAAGACCTTTGGCGTGCATGATCATGAACATCTTGTAAGCTTCATTAATCCTCCCAACACTACCAAGTGCATATATAACAGCATTGTAAGAAGACACATCAAAATCCAACCCAGAAGCTCTCAGTTCATCACAAGCTTCCAAAGCTTCAGCATGCATCCCCACTGCAGAAAAGATTGTCATTCTCAAGGCCTGAATACCATGTGGAAGCCCACTTTTACGTGCAACATCGAGTTGCTCTACTACCTCTCTTGGAATGCCTCCTCTCTTCAGAAGAATGCCCAGTGTTTTGTATGTATTCTCATTGGGTGAAGCCTTTAGTTTTAACATTTGATGAAAAACTTCAGCAGCCTCTCTCAATCTTCCATCTGCAATGAACAGGCTAATGACACTATTAAAAGAAAGAATGTTAGTAAGAAATCCCGATTCTAACATTTCCTTTGCAATTTCAGTGGCTTCATTAAGCCTTCCATTCTTTTTGTATAAGGACAACATCATGGAAAAAGAAAATTCATTTGCCTGCTGCTTTCCCTTCAAGACTTTGAACAGTTCTTGTGCTTCAGTCACCATATCAGTGCGAGCATAAGGTCAAGCATACAGCCTTATAAAAAGGCATCTGGCTCAACACCCAATTCCTGTATGCGTTTGTACGTTTCTTGTCCTTCCTTCAAAAGACCACGTTTACTATAAACCTTAATCAAAGAACTATACACCACAGAGTTCCCTGCAAAACCAGCATTTTGCATTATTTGAAAGTAACTTACAGCTTCTTCCACACATCCAGCTTCAGCAAATGAATTTATCAAGGCACCATAAACAAAAACATCTGGCTCCACACCTGCTTTAACCATCTTTTCAAACGTCTTCTCTGCCTCTGCAGCTCGACCCAATCTTCCATAGGCGGCAATAACAGCACAAAATGATGAACAGCTAGGCACAAACCCTACTCCCTGCATTTTGGTAATAAAGTGTTTTGATTCATCTAGAAGTCCTGAACTTGCAAATGTCTGAATGACAGAAGCATATGTACATCTGTCAGGCAAAACCCCTTGAACTTCCATTCTTTCAAACAACTTCAGAACCTTGTTATGGACTTTTGCAATCCCATAGGCCTTAATCATGACATTAAATTCTAATACAGTTTGACCCTCGCCTCTTTCTTGACTGCACTTAAACACCTTTTCAGCTTCTAACCAATAACCTTGTTCCCCATATGCATCAATATTGGCAGCATAGCATTCACAGCTCATTCCTACAGCAAGATGGAACCTTTCAAACCATTCCCATGCTTTCTCAAGCATCCCCAGATCTATATACATCCTAGTAACAGCTGATTCGGAGTACTCATCCACATGAATGCCCAATCCATCCATCTCCCTGACAACAGCTTCTACTTCACTGACCATGTGTTTAATACAAAATGCATATAAAATAGTTCGACAACCCACAGTATCAGGAACGAGTCCTGCTTCCTTCATCTTTGTGAAGTAACAAAATGCTTTATCAATATTGTCATTTTGAGCATGTAATGCTATAAGAGTGTTATACGTCCTTGTGTCAGGCAAGCAATGAAGCTCTTCCATTTTCACCATAAGGGCATCTGCTTCGTCAAGATATCCATAAGATCCACATATGTGAATCATGGTATTGAATGTTACAACATTTGGGCCTATTCCTTCTTTTAACATCTCAGAAAATAACTTGGAAGCTTCTTTTAGGCGGCCTGCCTTCCCATAAGTATCAATTAATGTATTATACATGTAAGAACTGTGTGGCCTCTGAACTTGATCATTCTCTCTGCAAGGATCCATGCACTTATCATCTAATAACCCTTTAATGAGCACTCCTTCAGGAAAATTATTTGGAGAGCAGTCCCTTTTACCCAGTGGGTCCTCAAAATGATTTTTTACTTCACACCGACGACTAATATAGAAGAAATCCTTCGGTTGTTGTCGATCAGGCTCTGATTTAGATGAACAAACATTTGTAGTATTTCCTAGAAAGATTTTCCCAGAAGACCAGTCCCTGAAGAACTGTTCAGCTTTCTCAAATTCCCTTGCCTTCTTCAAAATATGGACTACCGTGTTCACGATGACCTCATCTGGCCAGAGACCTTGTGATATCATGCGATCCAGCCAGAGAAGAGCCTCTTCTTTGAGACCAGCTTTCCCATACACATCTATAAGAGTACCATAGGTAGTGGCGGTAGGCAAGACCTTGTCTTTAACCATTTCTTCCCAAAAAAATTTCAGTTGATCCCATTTCTGTGCTCTTCCTAGAATTCTAAGCAGGATATTATAGTGAATTACATTAACTTCATAGCACTCTTTCTTCTGAAACCACTTAAAAATCTGAACTGCTCTTTCCTAGTGCCACTGCTCTTTTAGGATAGTGCTCTTTTGCACTGAGGTTTGCTTCCCAAGGTTCAAGCGCTTTGTCAATGTTCTCTGTAGAATCCAAAGCTTGCAAAATGGTTGGGATACACCCACCATACGATTTGTGTGAGCCTTTTCTTTTAGTTTCCAGTATTTTTGATGTAAAATACTCTACAAGAGTCTATTTTGTAACTATAGTTAAGATTTGATGTAGTCAAACTTAACCACTAGTAGGTTATCGGGTTGTGTTATAACCGGGCCACTAGGAGCTAGAGGTACTCCATTCTTTCGAGAGAATTTTGTTCCATAGTTGAGCAAAGATAGACAGGAGAGATAGGAGGTAGAGCACACAAAGAGGATCTATGCAATGTAGCAGCCCACATGCCATAGACATTACTTCTTTGTATCTGTAGTCATATTTCCAAATAGAGAAAGCAAAGTGGCCTGAACTTCCAGCTGGGTTTTCTCCCGAAAGGGTTTCTTAGAGAACATATATTGTGTATTATGTGTGTGTAAGCTTATTTTTTCATTCTCTACTTTTCTGCTTGAGTTACTTTCACATGCATGCACTAATTACAGTTAATTTTACAAATCTAGAAATTAAATAAAACTGTAATAGTGTAGAATTGCAGATTTTTAATATAATATTGTTAGATCTATTGTGAAAAATTGTGAAATGGAATATCCATGGTGGTTTACGGATAAGCTTTGTATCCTAACCAAGCATTAGGGTTAGGGTTTTGATGTAAAGGTGGAAGTTTTGTCATTTTTTGGTGAAAAGTAGTGTGAATGGGGTTTGGAACATTATGAGCATCATGTCAGCATCATCACCAAGATGTGCATCTTGTTCAAATACTTCAGTGTTGGTCAAAACCCATGAAGAGCATGTAGTGTTGTGCTTTCTCACTGGAACTGCATTTTTGTTGTAGGACAAATTTTGAGAATTGGGAGTTTTGTGTGATGAAAGAAAGTTTCTAAGGAGGAAGATGACGATGTCTAGGCCTTATCAAATTTGAAAAAGTCATTAAGAAACTCAGGGAGTGACCAGATCTACTTCAACAATAGAGTGTTACACTTTCTGCTAGATATTTGTGTTTCAGCTCAACTAGGCGTTGCGCTTCCACACAGTCATCCTTTTCACCAAGATTTTCATGCCAAAACTTTATGTAATTTGTTTTTATGCTCATGGTAAATGTTATGAGGAATCTAAGGAATTATAAGCTCGAATTAGACTTAGTATTTAATGTAAATATGCTTGAAAAAACTTTGGTCAAACAATTCCTATTTTTCTGAAGAAAAAAAAAAACAAAAAAACAAAAAACAAAAAACAAAAAAAAACAAACAAACAAACAAAACAAAAAACAAAAACAAAAACAAAAACAAACAAACAAACAAACAAAAACAAAAAAAACAAACAAACAAACAAAACAAAAAACAAAAAACAAAACAAAACCAAAACAAAAAACAAAACAAAACAAAACAAACAAACAAACAAAAACAAAAAAACAAAAACAAAAACAAAACAAAAACAAAAAACAAAAAAACAAAAACAAAAAACAAAAAAACAAAAACAAAAAACAAAAAAACAAAAACAAAAAAACAAAACAAAAAACAAAAACAAAAACAAAAAACAAAAAACAAAAAACAAAAAAAAAAAAAAAAAAAAAAAACAAAAAAACAAAAAACAAAAAACAAAACAAAACAGTTCTATTTTCACTGGATTAGGTAGAAATAGAAATCCTATTACGGAATTCAATTCCTAGATGTGGGAACTGATTCTTTTTCATCTATTTATGATTTAATTGTAATTGAGAAAAGGTTTGGTCAGGTTTGAGAAGAAAGAACAATGTGTGTGTTGTATTTTCTTGATTTTCTAGTGAATGAAAGGGCAGAGGACAAATTTTATATGGATTCCTGTGTTAGTTTATTTGGACATGTGATTCTTAGTTTTGTAAGTTATCTTTTGTTATCAATAATGCTTTAAAATGTGTCTTCTTGTTTAGTTGAACAAAGATATTGACTTGGAATTTGGTTCAAAAAAGTGTTATGTTTCAGTTTGCTAAACATTTATGTTTTTTGCTAGAATGGCATTTAGAATTCATCTTATTTTTTGATGCTCTATATTTCATTTTCCACTTATCTTCTACTCACCCTCTTACAATGAATTTGACTAAAAACTCAAAAAATACTACCTACCTTGCCCCTGTAGAAGATCCCTCTTTCTCTTCATTTTTTCACTAGAAAATAATCAATTTTTATGACCATATTGCCTAATGGATTCATATTCTCCTCTTCCAGCAAACCTCTAAAGTATATATCCCACTGAGCACCATACCTAGCCTAATATCCAATTGATTGAACACTTCAGACAGAGAGATCCATCTCTGAAGTTAGAAGGCTAGATTCCAACTTCTAAGTGGTTTGTGGTTACCTCTGAGTTTCTCTTTTTAGCTTAGGGAAATTACGGAGTGCTAACAATACCGACCATGGTTATTCCTCCTAGTCATCCAGTAAGTTCAGGAGCCTTTTCACAGAAATTTGCTCAACCAATGATTCTTGTTCCTCGGTTAGGTTTGGTTACTTCTGGAAATGTATGGGGGGTATCATCAATTATTCCTAGTCATCTTGGGGGAATGTTGCTTCTAACATGTTACAAGCCTAGTATAGTTTGTTGTTTGGAGGGGGGCCACCTACCAATACTTTTCCTAGAGGGGCTAGTTTACCTAGATGCAACCTTATTGTTAGTGTTGTCACCCATACATGTTATTCTCCTTATGTCAGTCCTACCACATAGGTTGGTATGCCTTATCCTCCTAGTTACAACCTTGTGAGCAGTCATGCTCTTGGGGGTCCTTTGCTCTCTAGGGGCACATACCCTGGGGTGAAGAATCCTTACACCACTCATTCTGGCCCGCAGGAGTCATATGTCAAGGCAAACCCATTCCTTCACCAGCAATCCATGCATCACAATCCTAATTTGGCGGGACCACAAGTTTTGTCAGGGGCTCCTCATGCCTATGATCAATTTATACAACTCCATAATATGTTTTTATCTTCCCTTGATCTATTGGATTTAGCTAAGTTGACTAATGACCCCATCAGAAATGATCCCTAGTGGCCACCTATGCCCGCAAAATTTCCTTCTGATATACCCAGTTTGAAGGAAAGCCTAGAGATAATCTGTCTACTCATATTACCACTTATCACCTATGGTGTTCATCTAATTTTTTGGTATACAATTCAATTAAACTTCGCTTGTTCCATGAGACTTTCACTAGGGATGTTTCCAAATGGTACATCGAATTGGACACAACATCCTATAGTGATTTTTCCTCTTTAACTCAAACCTTCTTGACACACTTATAGTTTCCCATGAGGTACGATATCAATTCTGACCTCTTGTCTAACTTTGAACAAGATCATGCCATATTGATTTTTTATCATATCCATGAGTGGCATCGTCGCAAGAGGTTGGTGAGAACCAAGCTACCTGATGAGATATTACGCAAATGGTTCATTCAATCTCTAAGACTTCATATTTCCAAGGATGTGTCTATGTTCCAAGATGTTACCAAGGAGTAAGCTATTCTAGTTGCCCAACAACTCGATTTGATTTATTCGCAGTCGGTTGTGCTTTATGAAGTACTACCAAATACTCCCAAGCCTTCCATTGACCCACCCAAACCTGCTCCTGGCCGACACATTGATGGTGTGATTGGGTCTATTTCTGATTCTATGAGCCAATTTGTTTCTCAACTTGGGCACTTGATCATTACATTGCAAGCCCCAGCAAGTGCATTTGGCTCTACTAAAGCACCTTCTTCTGAGTTTTCCACCGATGTTCTTACGTTGAAGTCCACTCAACCTAATAACAACTAATAGTATGGTCATAAAAATAATAAGAAGAAGAACAAAGAAAGAAATAAAACTACTCAAGAAACTCAGCCAAATCCTCTAAGTCAAGGAGGGGGAACCAGAGAGCGTCATCGTAATATTAAATTCCCTTTCAAAATTTGTTAAGGTGAACATCTCACTCACGAATTCCCTCAAATGAACGAAGTTCATAGGCTCCTTTCTCCACTGCAATCTACCTCACAACATGTTGTTTTAACTCATCCATTTCCTGTACTACCACAACAAAAAATGGTTGTCCAGCCTCCTCCACATCTGCAATGGGGAAATGAGGGGTCATTTTCCCATTCTACCCATAGTTCATCCATCTTTATGTGTAAAGAAGATGTGAATGTGACCATGTGAACTAAGTCCTATGATGTTCCTAAGTCGAGTTCTTCTCCTAAGGACTCACTCGCTCCACCTCCTTCCACTGGACCTCTCACGTTAGATAAGCCTTTGGAACTAATTTTTCACCCCCCTAAGGGTATCTTCTGTAAGGAAACACACAATCCATCTACCCAGTCTACTTAGCATTACAGTATTGTTAAATATCTTACCTAGACTCCTTGTTCCATCTCTTCCCTGGAGGTTTTCAAAGTTTTTCCTCAATAGCCCAAGGCCTTGTTGTCTACCATTGGTGGAGTAGATCCATTTGACACAAACATCATTGCATTCAATGTTGACAAGGCTTCTCCATGAATTTTCCACCATATTTATTTTTAGATTATCATATGTGTCTTCCATAGGAATATTCATCGCACTTTGGTGGATGTAGGATCTTCCACTTGTATCATGTCAGCATCATGCCGGAAGTCCCTTGGATCTCTAGCACTTGCTACATCCAACACTACTCTTCAACCCTTTGATGGACACAGATTTGTACCTAAGGGGGTTCTTCCAAATTTCACCATTGATTTAGGAGGACATATTGTCTATGTCGATGTTGAAGTCGTCAATGCTCCTTTAGACTATAACCTGCTCATTGGCTGTAGTTGGTTCTATACCATGACCGCAGTGGTCTTATATGTATTTCATGTCCTTTTCTTTCCTTATGAAGGAAATATTGTGACCATTGACCAACTGGACTATTGTGTACCATTAGCCCAATCTACCACTACAGGGAACTCAGTCCCACTTCTAGGAAATCGCCTTTGTCAATATACAAGTTTTGGTGTAGGCTTATTTAAAATCTCATCTCTTATTGGGTTATTTCCTCAATTACCCCCACCCAACACTCCTTATACATCTTCTAAATTTCCTATGCATGTGATCTCTTCTGACACCTGTGGATCCCATATACCTCATGATCCTTGGGGGGTGTCTCATGATCTTATGGAAGAAGATCAAGCTAGTGAGCATCCACTGCCACCTTTAGTGGAATATATTGCCTCCTTCACAGTCTCCTCAGTACCTCTCGATGCTGGTCAAAAAATCCATCCCAATATGGAATATGACTAGGTTCCTTTTCCCACATAGTCTTCCCCTCCGCTTTTTCCACATGACTCCCTCAATGACGAGCCTCCCCAGTTAGTCAAATTGGAGGTCATGGATCTAGATATTGATCATATAAGGGAGTTTATGCCTCTTTCTTCCTATATTCTCCCCAATGTGGAACAAGTAGAGCTTTGCAACATAAATCTCGAATCGATTCAAGGGGCACAACCTTGGCCTTCCTTGGAAGTGCCACCCCTAGACTGAGTCAAGTCTTGGGTTTCTAATGCTGAACTTTCCAATGAATTTTCCAACTCCTCTCCACCTATCAATGAGTGTCTAATACCCCCTTTATGTCTTGATCCTCTCTTATGTCCTCAAGTTAATTTTGAGAGCATGACTATGTTAGAATGTCCCTGGCATGGTCAAACTCTCCAGATTTGGTAGTTCGATTTCCTTTGGCATGGGCCACATTGGTGAGCCATATGTTCCCCTTCCCCTCCATGAGTTCGCATATAGAAATCATTTTCCAGTGCCCCATAGTGGGCACACTTTAGCGTGACCTATTAGATTGTGTTGTGTTTGTATATATTGTACATAGGAAGGTGATGCTTTATCTATTTTTGGTTTGGTCTGTGATGTGAGTATTTTTCATGCCTTATTTATACCAAAAATTCCAAAAAATGATCAAACTCAAAAAACCAAAAAATATATGGTCTTGCATTTACCTCATCCATTTTTATTTCTTTCATTATGTGATTTAACCATGGGTCTAGTCTTTCAAGATGGCTTTTACAGGATAGGGTGGCGCTTTTTATTGCGACATCCAATGAGGCTAAGGTGTGTTTCCTCTTACTGACATATAGGGGTAGGTCATATATCATTGTTACAAAATTCATTCTTGGCTGTCAGTGCCATCATTATGCCTTAGGTTTGACCCTATCAAGTTATGGAATTAGCCGCTCTTTTCTATACAGGTCATAGCTTGGCAGTAGATATTACCTATTCATGGATGCCCTATTTTAGCACCTTATTGTCTTCTTGGTATCCACGCAGTCATTTTTATCTGTCTTTCAAAATTCCTCCTTCTAACCTATTGTCACCTTCTAAAAAGAGATTTCAAGTTGTACAAAGAGGGAAAAAGAAGAGAGATGCTTGGAGCTGTACTCCAAGCCATAGAAGCACTCAAAGCTAAACTAGATAGCATCTAGTGGATATTTCTCGCTATTAGCTTTCCAACGGTATATGGAACTCCCCAAATGGACTCCAGAATCAAAAGTTAGAGGAGTTTGAAGGTTACCCTTGAAAACCAGAAAGAAAAGGAAAATGTTTAAGTTTAATCTCGGATCTCACAAATCAGAGTTTTCTAAAGCAGAAGTAGGGGAGCACATCAGCAATCAGAAATCAGCAATCATTGATATTTTCTTGTCGGTGACCGGAGGTCTGAGAGCATATCGCAAATCACATATCGGAGGTCCCTGGCAATAATGAGGCAAGCGAAGCAAAGACAAAACTAGCGATCACCGATCACCAATCACCAATATCAGAGATCAGAGGTTCCAGCAATCCTGCATATCGACGATCGCCAATGTCAGAGGTCCGGGGTATAGTGTATATTAGCTATCAACGAGGTCAGAGCCAACTTGCGATGGAGTGATCGCTGATATCACAAATCTCATATCAGAAGGGTCCAGGGCTTCGCACATCAGTGATCGGAGAATTGATGTGCTGATAAGGTAACAACTCTAAAAATGTTGCGAAATGGAAAAGTTCTGATGTAGTGTAAAATCACTAGGAGGGCCGAAAACATTTTAACAAAGGAAATCAGTGAAAAACCAGGGGTAGGCAGACCTTTTCTCTCTCCTCCAGGGGGCCATGTGGCGGAATACTATTGGTCCCAAAGGGGCCATGTGGCAGCTGAGGTCATCATGATGTGGCAGTACAGAGGACACGTGGCATGTTGATCTGACATTTTCAGGGGTCATATGGGGGCATATCTGAGTGACACATGTCACCACTCACAAGGTGACACATGGCAAAGGATGACATCACATTGGAGATTACAAATCGGCGTTTGTAGGTTGAGGCATGTTATTACACCACGGTTAAAACCTTGATTGCAATCTGCCAAGAAAGGGGCTCCAATAAGGGGGTTGGCATGCGGTCACATAAAGAGCTAAAAGAACCAAGGGCTAAGCATGGAGGGCGATCGGCAGTTGTGGTTTGTTTTGCATCAAAAGGAAATTGTCGATTGCAAACCTCTGATAAGGGGGCTAGCCAGTGATCACAGGGAGAGTGAAGAGCCAAGAGCTAAGTAGGACAAGCGATCCCACATATCGATGATCACAAGTGTCAAAGGTAGAAAACAAAGGCGATATTATGAAATTGTCGATTGCGATATCCCGAGTGGGCCCAATCAGCATTCAACGGTCGAAAGAAATAGAGGGCACAGACTCTCCCTCATACTTTTTCCAAGTGGGCTAGACCACATCGCACATCGAAGATCGCAATGTTGGGGAGGAGGCACCGAAGGCAAGCATCAAAAATCACCGATATGTGGGATTTTGTTTAACAAAGGGACGAGCCTCACAGACGCAAGCCCAAAGGTCCTAGCACCCAAGGACTAAAAGCCTGGTCATAGCCCCCAGTCACATGAAGTAAAAGAGGCTAAAGTGGATCAAAATGTCCCATCCCGTAAGGACCTTTAATGGGAAATCCTGATGCGATAACTCTGCGATAAAGTAATGCAAAAATTTAAAGGCATGGTGGGTTGGCAGCTGAGGCATTTAAGAAAGGAGATGCAGCATTCAAAATCGGCATGGGCTGACCCAGTAAGGCCCCTTGTGACATGAAACAAGGGTTGACACTGACAGAGTAAATGAAAACATGGAATCTCGGGAGGACTTGATGATCCAGCATGGTGCTCCATGCAAAGGGAAGACGAAGTACTACCTAGGTGACCTTTTCTTTTGTATTGTGGTATTAAAATGATAGTTGACAACTCCCAGTTCTGGAGAATGAATGATTCGAGCAGTAAAGGCAGAAGCGATAGGACTCATCTGGGTAGCACAGAAGGCCAGACTGAATGCAAGCAACAACCTAAGTAAAGGCAATCCCAGGGATGGGCATGGAGAGATTTTGTTGGCGTTTCCATCTAATTGTTGACCTGTTTTGTAATCATGTAATGTGTCGACCATTTAATGAAGCAATTAATCTTTTGTAGTCATTTTTGGGCCATAGATCCATCCTAGGCGAAGACATCTAGTCGATCTGAAAGCTCAGGCTTGGTTGAAGATATTTTGTTGTAATTACTATTCAATGCTCCCCTCTCCGGATAAATAGTGGGAACCAACACTTCACAAAGGTTCAAAATCCTAAAGAAAGAACTACATGTTATTTTCAAGAATGTATGACTTTATGATATGTGTCATTCAGAATATTAAGGAAATGGTGGTGATTCCTCCTTCAAATACTACAATATGTTACCCCCTTGTTTAAATCCCATTGTGTTCATGTTTCCTCTCTGATTTCAGGTAATCGTAGATGTTAGAAATGTTTCATACGTTCTTACATATTCATTTGTATTGACTTGTTAATGCATGTGCATGTATGGATCTTTGAGATTATATCTTTAAAATTGCACTCCATGAATCATCGCACCCAATCCTCTTTCATCCATTATGTCTACCTATAACTCAGATAAGTGTAGAATTCTTGATGCTTCAAGCTATATGCGATGAGTGTAGAATTATTGGCGCTACAAGCTCTCTGTGATGAGTTATTCTATCTCCTTATATTTTCTAATTTCTCTTCCAAATCTTATTAAACTGTAGGTCCTTGAACTACTCGGCCTCCACTAGTTTATACATATATTTCTGTGAATTGTATATGTGAATAAGTACCATAAATACATGGCTTATGCCTTTAGATGAATGAACCAACCCATGTTGTTTAATATATATATATATATATATATATATATATATGTGATGTCTCCAGCTTCCTAAGAATCATATGAGACACAAAAAATCTAGATGTTCCAGGCAATGGTCTTGTAAGAAATCTGAGGCTGTTTCTAGAAGCGACAACATTTTTTGGCGTTGTTGCCAAGGGACTTATTGAAGGATTTTTTTCCCTGGGATATGACAAATTAAGTACTCTTTGTATAGGTGAGCAAAGATGTTCTGATTGCATCCTCATCACCTTGGTGACTCCACAAATCCCATTATCATTTATCATCCTGGCTTTTAGAAATCCTCACACTCGCTTAGATTACTCTCAGCAGAAAACCCCATCTGTATCTAACCCAGAGAAATTAATTTTCAGGAGAGTCTGAAAGGAGAAAACTTCTACTACCTATGCTACTGTCTCACCTTTCTTTGAAGCTTCCTCATCCTTCTCCCAACCCATTTTCATTCACTTCTCAAAATTTACTCCTAAAATCCTTACATACCATGCTCTCAGTCTAGCCACTCCAACCACTGTGGTTTTGGCCCAAGTTCCTCCGGAAAATATCAACCCCCCTCCATTAATTCAGATGGTTGTTCCAGGTTTTTTACTAAATAAATATGCCCCTCTTGATTTACCTCAACCCCTAAGTGTTATGCCTCAGGACTACCTAAATCTTTTGCCTAGGTTCAATGGGGAGGATGAAAACACTGCACAGAGACACATTGAAACCTTTTGTGCTTTTGCTGAGAATCTAAATGTAGAACAACTGGATGTGGTCCTGAGACTCTTTGTACAATCCCTTGATGGAGAAGCCAGAAAATGGTTTAAAGCCCTACCTAATGCCTCCATCACTACTTGGGAGGAACTCGAAAACTCTTTCACACAAAAGTGGGGTGAAAAGAGAAATCATGAGTATGTCCTCACAGAGTTCAATGTTATAAGGAAGAAGCCAGAAGAGGATATTTTAGAATTCATAAAAAGGTTCAATAAGCAGTATAATAACCTTCCTGGTGAGATAAAGCCTCCTCAAGTTGTTGCTTGCGTAGTTTTTGTGGGAGCCTTTGAATCTGACTTTGGTTTTACCCTAAGAGAAAGGAAGTCTCGCACTTTGGATCAACTCCAAGTTGATGCTCTTGAGGTAGAAGCAAATTTCACCTCGGCAAGGAAGTTAAGAGGTAAGGATGAACCTACTGAGAAGAGAAGGGGGAAAGAAGAAACATCCTCCTCTAGTCAAGCTAAAGAATCACCAGATCTAAAGTGGCAAGAAATGGATAAACTCATCAAGATTTTATCGCATAAGGGGGTGAAACTTGAGTTGGAGAACAAGAGTCTCCTGAAATCAAATGCTCAAGGTAACAACTGAGGTTATAACCCACAGTACAGAAGGCCTCCATTGCAGATACTTCAAAAGGAAATAAAGGACCAACTCGATCAGATCCCTCATCCTCTATATTTAGAAGATGATCCCGATGAACAATCGTCGGATACACATGAGATGCAAGGAAACTTGTATTCCTCTTTCTCTAAAGAAGAACATGAAAATATGGCTCACCAGGAGACAAGCCATTATAGAGAAGCAACAGCAAATGAGGAAGACATAGGTGATTACTGTAAACAGTTTTTGGATTTCATGCAAGCACAACTACACCAAAAGTATGATCTAAGATCTTAAAGAAATAGGTCAAGGGAACTGGAACCACAAGAGGGAATTGCTCCCCAAGATATTCCCCCAGTGCCAGATAAAGGGAAAGGTAAGTTTAATCTTGACGCATCCAAGGTAAAGGTATCCTCAAATAAGGAATGCAATAGCTCCAAGAAACACACAGAAAAGAAGGCACTTGTTCTGATAAAAACTACCAGTGTTAAGGAAAGAGAAGGAAAACTAGGAGGTGTAGAAAAAGGCCAACCTGCTTTCAATCTTCAGAAGGAACTCAAAAAGGTAAAGATTCATGTTCCTCTAATTTAACTTCTAAAGCAGCCCACTTATAAAGCTCAAGTCTCTCAGTTCATGCTTCCATCCACCTCAGCACCGACCCATGATTGTTTAAACCTTCAAGAAGAAAGACCAATGGTTGTTTTTGGGCCTCATGTTGAAGAACTTGGTCCTTCCATTGCACCCTTGCATGTGACCCTAGTAATTCATGACCTCTTATTGAATAACTGCATGTTGGACTCCGGAGCCTCGCATAACCTCATGCCCTTAGCCGTTATGGAAAAACTTTCCCTGCAGATCACCAGGCCCTATAAGGACCTATACTCCTTTGACTCTAAAAGGGTCAAATGCTTGGGAATGATAAAATATCTAGTGGTAAACCTGGCTCAGATCCCTGTGAAGAGCGCAGTGATGGACATCGTAGTGGTAGATATCCCCCTTGATTTGGCATTCTCCTATCTAGGTCTTGGGGTTCCACGGTGGGGGGCTTTATCAAATTAGATCTAACTTATGCCACTATCCCCACTTTTGGAGGCGAAGAAAGGAGGTTTTACAGAGAGTCCAGATTTGTAAAAATAGTGACCCCAGCCAAAGGTTCTAAAAATTCTCCAGTGCATGGAAAATAAACAGACCTCTCCTACCTGTTCCTAGAAGAAGATAAGACCATATTAGAAGAAACACCAATACACCTAATGATGCAGTTAGAACACTAGCACACGGATGAAAACAAAGTGTGGAAATTATACTTTGATGGAGTGAATTCCAAAGAGGAAAATGGAGCAGGAGTATTGTTGGTATCTCCTCAGGGCGGCTTGATACCCCTCTCATTCAAGCTAGAGTTTGAGGCAACCAACAATGTGGCAGAGTATGAAGCATTGCTCCTTGGGCTACAAACAGCAAGAAATATTAATATTGAATGCTTAATCGTCCATGGAGACTCCGAGTTGATTGTAAATCAGATTAGAAATCAGTGCCAGGCTGAACACCCCAGATAGAGGACTTATCGGAATGAAATATGGGATTTGATTGATAACTTCTTCATGGCCTTTAATATACAATTTCTACCCAAAGAAGGAAACGGAATGGCCGATTCCCTTGTTGTAGCAGCAAGTAATTTCAAACCCCATCAAAATACGCTTCTCAAGGATGAGGTGGAGGTCGGATATAGACCTTCTATACCTAATAATGTCAAGCACTGGAAATTATTCGAGGACGATGATCAGATCAAATGATTTATAGAATTAGTTCGGGAGTTCGCTAACTCAATCATTGATTAAGGATGGAAAAAAGAGGCAGATCAAGAACCCACTTTGTGGGAAGACACAGTGGCTGGAAATAAAATTCTACAACTAAAAGGGAATACCATTCCTCGTGGGCTAGTCCCACTGGAAAGATTATTTAACAAGGATAATGTAACCTCAAAACCAATGGCTTCAGAGATGGACACACAAGTAGAAAATTGCAATATGGGCTCAAAGGATGAACTCCAGATGGTTAGACTATCAAAAGGAATCCCCTCGCAATATAAATGAAGGTATTTAAATCTCTTCAAATCTATAAGGATGTTTTCGCTTGGTCTTATGAGGACTTAAAATCATTTGATACTAACATCATACAGCATAATATTCCTTTAAAGAGTGGAATAAAACCATGAAAGCAGAAGCTCAGGAAGATTAATCCACTCTTACTCCCCTCCATTGAAAAAGAAGTGAGGAAACTTCTACAAGATAAAATCATAGTGCCTTTAAGGTACTCGGAGTGGGTGGCCAACTTAGTCCCAGTCCGAAAAAAGAATGGAGAAATAAGGTTATGTGTAGATTTTCGGAACCTTAACAGGGCATAATTGAAAGACAACTACCCACTTCCTAAGATGGATTACATATTATAGAAGGTGATTGGATCAGTCAAAATGTCCATGATGGATGGGTTCTCTGGTTACAACCAAGTGGCAGTCCACCTTGATGATCAGAAGAAGACTGCTTTCACCACCCCTTGGGGAACTTTCATGTATGCTCGCATGCCTTTCGGTCTTATTAATGCAGGGGCCACATTTCAGAGAGCTATGGATATAGCTTTTGTAGGGGAGCAAGACAAGTTTGTAGTGGTATATTTGGATGATATCACAGTCTTCTCTAAGACCGATGAAGAACACATCCTCCACTTGAAGCTCACCTTTGAGAAATGTAGGAGGTATGGTCTTTCTTTGAATCCCAAGAAATATCAGTGCATCCTAGTGAGGGGAAGCTACTAGGACACATAGTAGTGTAAGAAGGATTGAAAATCAATCCTAAGCGTGTCGAAGCTATCAGCCATATTCCTCTACCCAGAAATAAAAAAGAGGTCCAATCCTTTTTGGGGAGAACCAGTTTCTTGAGGAGGTTCATACCCAACTATGCAGAAATAGTGAAGGGTTTACAGATATGCTAAAAAATGAAAACGAAGTCAAGTGAAGCCTTGACCCCCAAGATTCTTTTACTAAAATTAAAAAATATTTGGCTAAAGCACTGGTACTAGTCAACCTTGACTACTCAACGCCTTTCTATATCTTTTCTTTTGCTTCTCCGCATACAATTGCCTCAATTCTACTACAGAAGAATAAATATGGTTATGAATAGCCCATCACCTTCTTCAACCAAGTCCTGAGGGATGATGAGCTAAAATATAACATCTTGGAGAAACAAGCCTATGCACTAGTCAAGGCTTTGAAGGCATTTCGAGTGTATGTGCTACAATCATAAATCATAGAATTTGTCCCAACAACAGTGGTCAAGGACATCCTTGTGCAAGGATACAGTGAAGGAAAAAGGGGTAGGTGGATAGCAAAGATACAGAAATATGAGTTAGACATAAAGCCTACTAAGCTCATAAAAGGCTAGGGGTTGGCCAAGATTTTATCAGAATCTAATTGCCAAGCTTTGGGGATAAACCTGATAACAAAGGAAGGCAGAATAGAAGTTCAGCAGAACGGAATTAAAACATCAGAGAAAAATATCTATGTTAAATATGAGGGATCATCCGGGTATAAGAATATCATCCATTATCTCTTATTCCTGAGGTTCCCACTAGGGATGGATAAATCTAAGTATAGAAGCCTGAGACTGCAAGCTCAAAAGTATAACATATCTAGTGGTCAACTCTACTGGAAGGACCCGATGGGAGTTTTGATGTTATGTTTGGTAGAAGGCGAAACTTATAAAGTGATTGAGGAATTTCATGGAGGAGTTTGTGGAGGTCATTACAGCTGGAAGACCATAGCTCAAAAAATCCACAAGGCAGGATTCTACTAGCCTACACTGTTTGGAGATGTTTATTCCCAAGTCAGGTCATGTCAAAAGTGCCAAGTCTTTACTGAGAGACAAAAACTTTCTCCTCTTCCCCTGATCCCATTTCATGTGGAAGAACCGTTCAGACAGTGCAGACTAGACTTCATAGGAGAGATAAACCCACCTTCCAGTGGCTAACATAAGTGGATACTAACAGCCACGGATTATTTCACCAAGTGGGTAGAGGCCATCCCAGCCAAAAACGCTATTGACTCAGTGGTAGTTAAGTTTATGGAGGAAAATATATTATCGTGTTTTGGTTGCCCTATCAAAATCATCACTGATAATGCTCAAGTCTTCAAATCTGCAAAATTCATCAACTTTTGTCATAAATTCAATATCATCATCGGGCACTCCACTACCTATTATCCTCAAGGTAATGGCTTAGCCGAGTCCTCAAACAAAATTGTGGTGAGAGTGTTGAAGAAGACCATCAATGAGAATCAGAGAAACTGGGACACCAAATTGAAGTTTTCCCTCTGGGCTAACCGAGTGACTCCTAAACGATTCACTGGAAAATCGCCTTTTGACCTAGTGTATGGAAAGGCTGCAATCTTACCAATCCTATTGGAAATGCGAGTGGAAAATTTAATACAAGAAGCTGAGGAAGAGCCAAGTGCCTTGACATGAAGGATAAACCAATTGGTTGAACTTCATGAAAATAGAGAATAGGTGGGGGATAAATCGGAAAATTACCAACAGAAGATGAAATCCTTGTTTGACAAGAAGGCCAAAGATCGACCTCTTCAACCAGGATATTTAGTTCTCCGATGGGATGTACGACGAGAAGAAAAAGGAAAACACATAAAATTCGATCCACTTTGGTTTGGCCCTTTCAAAATTTCAGAAGAGAAAGGAAATAATATGTACCTGCTTGAAAATCTGGATGGTGAATCATTGGAGCTACCAGTAAATGGTCAGTTCCTCAAACTCTATTTCCAAAATTAGAGGTACCTATCTTGCACCCATTGTAAATACCAGTGTGTGTATTGTAATTATTATATGAAATTTCTAGTTTCTGTTGAAAATTCCACTTTCACAAAATTATCATTTGTTTAGAAAAGACTCCATGCCCAAAAGAGAAGTTCACAGTCTGCAGGTTCTCGATGCATTTCAATCCAATGCCCTGTCCCCAAGTGGAGCCAATGTTGTCACCTTCTGAAAAGAGAGTTCCAGTTGTACAAAGAGGGAAAAAGAATAGAGATATTTGGAGCTAGCCTCCAAGCCATAGAAGCACTCAAAGCTAAATCAGACACCATCCAATGGATAGTGCTCGGAATTAGATTTCCAATGGTATATGGAACTCTCCAAATGGACTCCAGAATCAAAAGTTAGAGCAGGTTGAAAATTACCCTTGAAAACCAAAAAGCAAAGGAAAATGTTTAAGTTTAATCTCAGATCTCGCAAATCAAAGTTTTCTAAAGTAGAAGCAGGGGAGCGCATAGGCAATTAGAAATCAGCAATCATTGATATCGTCTTATCGGTGATTGGAGGTCTGGTCGCATATCGCAGATCACATATCAGAGGTCCCTGGCAGAAATGAGGCAAGTGGAGCAAAGAGAAAACCATCGATCACTCATATCAGATATTAGAGATTCCAACGATCCTGCATATCGACGATCCCCAATGTCAGAGGTTCGAGGTACAGTGTATATCATCAATCACTGATATTGATGAGGTCTGAGCCAACTTGCAATGGAGTGATCACCGATATCATAAATCTCATATCTAAAGGGTCCAGGGCTTCGCACATCGGTGATCGGCGAATCGGCATGTCGGTAAGGTAACAACTCTAAAAATGTTGCGAAATGGAAAAGTTCTGATATAGTGTAAAATCACCAGGTGGGCTGAAAACATTTTAACAAAGGAAATCAATGAAAAACCAGGGGCAGGCGGACCTTTTCTCTCTCCTCCAGGGGGCCATGTGGCAGAATACTATTGGTCTCAATGGGGCCATGTGGCAGCTGATGTCATCATGACATGGCAGTATGGAGGGCATGTGGCATGCTGATCTTACATTTTCAGGGGTCCTATGGGGGCATATCCAAGTGACATGTATCACCACTCACAAGGTGACACGTGGCGGATGATGACGTCACATTAGAGATAGCAAATCATTGTTTGCAGGTTGAGGCATGTTATTACACCAAGGTTAAAACCCCGATTGTGATCCACCGAGGAAGGGGCTCTCATAAGGGGGTTGGCACGTTGTCACATAAAGAGCTAAAAGAACCAGGGGATAAGCACGGAGGGTGATCGGCAATCAGCGATTGGCGATTGTGGTGTGTTGTTCATCAAAAGGAAATTGTCAATTGCAAACCTCTGATAAGGGGGCTAGCTAGTGGTCATAGGGAGAGCGAAGAGCCAAGAGTTAAGTAGGACAGAAGATCCCACATATCGATGATCGCAAGTGTCAAAGGGAGAAATAAAATTCGATATTATGAAATTTCGATTGAGATATCTCAAGTGAGCCCAATCGGTATTCGGTGGTTGCAAGAAATAGAGGGTGTAGACTAAGACCACATCGGACATGGAAGATCGCAATGTTGGGGAGGAGGCACTGAAGGCAAGTATCGAAAATCACCAATATGTGAGATTTTGTTTAAAAAAGAGATGAGCCTCACAGACGTGAGCCCAAAGGTCCTAGCACCCAAGGACTAAAATCCTGATCATAGCCCCTGGTCACATGAAGAAAAAGAGGCTAAAGTGGATCAGAATGTCTTGTCCCATAAGGACCTTTAATGGGAAATCCCGATGTGATAACTCTGCGATAAAGTAATGCAAAACTTTAAAGGCGTGGTGGGCTGGCAGCTAAGGCATTTAAGAAAGGAGATGCAGCATTCAAAATCAGCATGGGTTGACCTAGTAAGGCCCCTTATGACATGAAACTAGGGTCGAAACTAACAGAGTAAATGAAAACATGGAAGCTCGGGAGGACTTGATGATCCAGCATGATGCTCTATGTAGAGGGAAGATGAAGTACCACCTAGGTGACCTCTGCTTCTGTACTATGGCATTAAATTGATAGTCGACCACTCCCAGTTCTGGAGAATGAATTATTCAAGCAGTAAAGGCAGAAGCGGCGGGACCCAGCTGGGTGGCACAGAAGGCCAAATCGAAGGCAACCAACAACCTAAGCAAAGGCAATCCCAGGGATGGGCACGGACAGATTTTGTTGGCGTTTCCATCTAATTGTTGACCTGTTTTGTAATCATGTAATGTGTCAACCATTTAATGAAGCAATTAATCATTTTTAGTCATTTTTGGGCCACAAAGCCATCCCAGGTCGAGACAGCTAGTCGATCTAACAGCTGAAGCTCGGATGAAGATATTTTGTTGTAATTATTGTTCAATGCTCCCCTCTACGGACAAATAGTGGGAACCAACACTTCACAAAGGTTCAGAATCCTAAAGAAAGAACTACATTTTATTTTCAAGGCTGTATGACTTTATGATATGCGTCTTTCAAAATATTAAGGAAATGGTGGTGATTCCTCCTTTGAGTACTATAGTATGTTACCCCTTTGTTTAAATTCCATTATGTTCATGTTTTCTCTCTGATTTTAGGTAATCGTAGCTGTTATAAATGTTTCATACGTTCTTATAGATTCATTTGTATTGACTTGTTAATGCATGTGCCTGTATGGATCTTTGAGATTATATCTTTAAAACTCCATGAATCATCGCACCCAGTCCTCTTTCATCCATTATGTCTACCTATAACTCAGATAAGTGTAGGATTCTTGATGCTTCAAGCTCTATGTGATGAGTGTAGAATTCTCGACGCTTCAAGCTCTCTGTGATGAATTATTCTATCTCCTTATCTTCTCTCATTTCTCTTCCAAATCTTATGAATACATGGCTTATGCCTTTTGATGAATGAACCAACCCATGTTGTTTAATATGTGTGTGTGTGTGTGTGTACAAAAATATATGTGATGTCTCCAGCTTCCTGATAATCATATGAAACACGCAAAATCTAGATGTTCCAGGCACTGGTCTTGTCAGCAATCCAAGGTTGTCTCTGGAAGTGACAACATGACCCGTCATGACCTAGAATATGAGCCTCTTGTCCTCTTCTCCATCATATTTCTGGCTTTACCTTGGGAGTATTCAACCATTTTGTCACTTTTGATTGCCACTCTTTATTAGCCTACCTTTTGCAGTTTGCCCCTTGGTTTCTCTCTTCCATCATCATCATTTGCTTAGCCTATCATCTTCTTTCACTTGGTCTTTTTCTCTTTCTTGTAGGAACCACTACGATGAGTGGTCTTATTAGCCATCCTATTTTCCTCATTATGTCATGAGTAGTTCCATCATCACCGGAACAATTTTCTATCCTTTATACCACTCATTCCTCCAGGAGGAGTTTTCTTTAAGCTCTTTTCAGACTCCTAAATTTAGAAAAGATTGTTGAGTGAAATTTTCTCCTTCACACTCGTAAAAGTACCTGAAGCGTCATCTACCCAGTATAAGTTTAACCCTTTCCCGAACTGGGAGAGACTAGTTAAGAAAAAGGAATACCCTAGTTCTTGATGGCTAGTATGTTCTCCCTTGTATATGTTTATCTCTTTTTTAGGCTTGGGAGACAACTTTAATAAAAAGGAACTTATAAAAAGAGAAGGGACAGAACATTTATTTCCATTAATCATTAAATGGAAGCATCCTTTGTGTCACCCTTGAACATGACACATGTCTGCTTCATTATCTCACAATTGGGCTTTATCTTTCCTTGGAGTCATACCATCCATATGAGTGTCTTTACTCCTCCGACTGGTTACTCTTCCAGTCATATGGAGCATGCCTCGATGCCTCCTGCATCATTGAATGATATCACATGGTGCTCATTATTTGTGCAGTTGAGTCACTCATGTGTCATGTCGCTATGTATTCAAGGGAAGTCTCAACCTTTGTCAGTGATCTACAGTCGCCTATTGATATTTTAGGTTGGTTATCCCTGTGTTAGTCGTACTTCATCGCTTCATGACTTCATCCATACATCACATCATCTTTGTTTGTTCTATGTTGATTGATGGGGGATACATCAAGGCCCTCCTTAGAATGAATCTTCTCTTGTCGACTTCAACTCATTATCCAGGAGCTTGATCTAGGAACGAGTAGTACCTTGGAGCTTGCATACCTCAGTGGCAGGCTTCCTCGTGATCAACAGTGGGTTTACATCATTGGCTCCTGATTGGTCAAATCCACTAGAGTTTGACATCATCTCATTTATTCACACTTCATGGATTGTGCTAGGTATCTTGGGTTCCATTTTCCTCATTGGTGGATTCCCTCACATCTGTTATTGGAATACCTCATTGGCTAGTAATCAGGTGGTTTCTACCATGTTCGACATCAACTCATCTATTCGCATGATGTATATTTGTACCATCAGGGTTATGTAGAAGACCCTGGGTTAGGGACATCTCAATATTATATGTTATCCTTCCTAGGCTATGTTAGATTTATGTATCATTTATGTATTTTGAGGGTTATCTGTGACACTTCTTTGTGTATCATGTATCCATAGTCTTATTGATGTATACTGTGACATAGATCCACATTGTATTTGTTGGTGACTATGCTTTGTCTATTGAGTCACATGGATCCACTGTGTATTTATTCATGGCCATGTTCTAGCATTTCAATTCATGGATCCACAATGTATTTTATGGTGGCCATGTTCAGTATCTTCTTATGACCGAGCATGGGTATGCTTGCCTCAAGGATGTTATCAGTAGAGTTGATACTTCAACACTTGAGTTCCTTCAATCCAATGTCGTAGTCTTAGCTCCTTCCTCCCTTTTTGAGCTTTGATTATTATTGTAATGCATTTTGGCCATCAGTTTCTCTTCTGACCTCATGTAATAGGGGGCATCTATTATAACCCTATTTTCCACTCCATTATAGTGAGAGAAACCCAATATCAACTTACCTCGGTTATTTGGCTAAATGCATCCCCTTTCACCTTTTCTTTTTCTTATGTGAGATTTATCCCATGATAAAAGGGTGGAATTACATGATTGAGTTATTCCTCATAATTAATTTTCCAAAATATTATAATTATGAGATAATATTTATTTCATAATTGAGATAATTGAGAAAAATATCATAATTGTGAAAAAGGTTTCTAGAGTTTTCCATTCCCAAGGAGATCAACTTGACCCACTTGTGTATGAGTTGGCTAGGAGTCCATTATTGTAGAAGTATCATAACTTCTCAAGCCAATAGGTTTCTAGATACATTCTCCTGGAGGACATAATGAGCCTATATAATCTCACCAAGAGGAAAGGGGGTAAGAAAAAGTATCCACGCTATAGTTCGAGAGCTCTACTGTATTGGGAGAGGAGACCATACTATAAGCTTGAGAAGAGGATCTCCTTTGATAGAAGGTATATTGATGTACTTTCATTTTCCTTCCCCTTATATCAATTTTTCAGTAATTTATATGTGTGATTTCTAGATGTTTTGAGTTGACGATCTTCTGCGGAAGATCACTTGTTGTCTTTGTTTGGTTGTGTTTGTGTGCAGGCTTTGGATCAGGAGTGGATGAAAGGGATCGCTTGATTGGAGTGCAAGGATTATGCATCAGGCCTAAAAACCTTCACCAACTTGCGAGGAGGAAAGGTACTTGCTCACACTTTGTAGCATTAGAAATTGCATCGAAATTGCATGCATGGCCATCTAGATTGGGGATTGTTATTAGATTGTCTTAGCCATTATTTTTTGTTGTCTAGTTATTTGAATCGAGCATGATATCACGGAGCAATAACTCCTTGCATGTAAATTTCATTGCAACAAAACTCACAAGATATTTCTTCAATTTTGAATAATGAGTTATGCACCTTTGTAACGTACATTGTTGGACGTTTATTTGCCAAGGAAGCTCATCAAGAATATCATATGGATAGGTGGTAGTTGGCATATGGTCTTCTTCTTGAATTTCCCTACTTCGCCTACATTGACTTTTATCAACATTTTCACCCCCTGCTTCAATATAATTACATAAATATTAAAACATGTCAATGAATTTATACACATGCAAGATATACATGTACACGTATATGTGTTATGGACATATTTGGGCACTGCAACCCCAATCACATATGTCAATAAACCAAGGGCTCTCAAACCCCTAAAAGTGTTGTTTCATACCCTAAAGGATCAAGGTCAACTAATTACATCATTTCCCAGAAATTCTCCCTGAAAAACTGCTCAGAACTGGTCAAAAATGGACCATACAGACTACTCCATGCTGAGGGTGCAATGCATCTCACCTGTAGCACATAAAGGGTGTGATGCATACTGAAAATCCCTTTTGTAGGGTGCGATGAGCGAGAGCAGACAAATGGCAGAGGCATTTTGCTAGGTGGAAACTGATCATGTGACACTTGCCTCTCTGAATTTGCCAAGGGATGAGTAAGAGATCATGAAATCTCCAAGTGGAACCAAGAAATATCAGTGAAATGACATTGATCAAAATCCCAGAAGCTGACTCACTCCCTTGCAAACATCTATATATGGATCCCTCATCCTAGAGATCCAAGAGGTTGGAATTTTGTAATTTGTAAGGAAGTATTGTTGGTTTTTCTTTGAGACATTGTATTGTTGGGTGATCTTGTTTTTTATGAGGTGAAGAGGGCTTTCATGCTGGGACTATGATGCTGGATGAGACAGCTGGGTTGTAATCCTCTCTTCTACTACTTCTATCAATAAAACTATTTGAGTTTTCCTCCATATACTTGTATATTTCTGAATCTTGTATTTGTGTATGCATTTGTATGGTTAATGTACATCTGATTCTACATTGTTTATGGTTATAGATCTCTATGCTTTGATGGTATTTTGCTTCTTTGACTCTACAAGTGTTCTTTGAAGCGGGACAAGTGAGAAGCGAGTGGCGAATATCTATCAAAGGGGAGAGGAAACAAGCAAGGAGCCAAGCAAAAGACTGAGGTTGGTACTCTCCGCTTCTCTCTCATCTATCTCTCATAAAGGAAAACACAAGTTACTTTGAATTGTTTGTTTCTAAGATAGCTACCTGTCTTAGTGGGACTAGCAACTCTGAATGGACACTAGTTTTCCTGGAAACAAAATGGCGACTCCACTGGGGAGCGAATAGTTTGTTTGTTTGTTACTGTTGTTTGCTTTATAAACTATAGACGGAGCCTGAAGTTAAGCCAGCTAGCCTTCAAACTGCTTTTGCTATGCAACTGCAAAGTAGATCAACGCTGCTTCAGTCAATCTCTGGGTTGGTTTATGAACTGAACATCTGACTTGCAAACATCCTAAGTGCCCTAGTGGTAGCTCAATAACCTCATTAGATCAGCCCCTATACTTTGTGTTTACTATCTATCATAAGCTCGGCCTAAATCCCTGAACTTAGCTGCAAACTGTGGGTGAAAACAAAACTCAATCTCATCCCTGGACCATCGCACTGTCTCTCATTGGCAATCTAGATGCATCACACCTCCCGTGTGCTGCAGGTGAGATGCATCCCTATTTCCCTTAAGGACAGGTGCGATGATTGAATGAGACTGTTTCTGCCTCCAGATTTTGGTTTTTTCTTCATTCTTTTCAGCTCTATTCAGTAGTTTTGTTGTCTATGATTAGTATATCACCGTTGAAACCTTCTTCCTTCACATTATTCAGCCTCGATTGATAAGGAATTGTGAATGTTTTTTATGTATTTTTCATCATTTATAGTCCTCCTTTGCAAACAGTAGCTTAATCGAACTGACGTCTTTTGATTTGAAAGTGTCGCAACTGTCGTTTTCAATCAAGAAAAAGAGTGTCGTAAAGTCTTCCTCTTTTGGATAGTCGATTACACTTTTGCCATTGCATTTGATTTGAATTATCAACTCTTTGAAGTGTTGAAAATAGTTTTCCATTCAAAAGAGAAAGTGTCATCTTATTCTTCCTTTCGTTTTTTTTGAAAAGAAATTGTTAAAGTGTCGCTTCGAAGAAAAGTAGTTTAGATTTGTACTTAGTTTTCTTTTATTTCATTCTCACATTAAGGGAACTGAAAAAAAATACATGCATGTGCATTTGTATTTAGACTGCATGCGGAAATTGATTTAGGAAAAGTGCATCTAGTGTGTGCTCTCTGCTCTATGTTGAAAGAATCATATTTTTCTTTCCTTAGTAGCTAGGACTTTCATTGCTAAAAGAAAATAAACAACTGTTTATCATTTTAGATTGGATATTTAGGAGTTGCACATCCACATCACGTGGTGAACCTTAAAAGGAAAACTTCTTAAGAAAGATCAACTATAAAATAAACCTCAATGAACATAAAAATGCTTTGGAACCTAACGCACAACACCTAGAAGTCTAGGCTAGAGACGTAATCCAGTGTCGTAAAGCCTAGTAACTATCGTTTTCATCGTAGGTTGGGTGATTCCTCCTCTTTGATACGACAAATGCCAATACGGACTTGTGCTCCCACATACCATCGAGTATATATTGGGAGACCATAATAGGCTGATATCCTTTATCCTTAGGAAGTCGTGTCTTCCGCCCTATCGATCGCAATGCACTGAACACAGCATTCGGGAAGATTGACTGTCGTACGTAAAGTCCTCGGTAATTTCTCTATAATTTACCATTGAGGTGTATATTGCAGTTTTACGATTGGTTTGGTAATCCCTCTGTCTAGATTTCCAGAGTAGTCACTTTCGTTCCTTTTCAAACTCCTTAAAAGAAAAGGTCCATCTGAGCACTTGTCACTTCAGGCTCATTAAAAATCGAAGGCGACTAGAATCATCTTTAGCTTTTTCTCGACTCTTAAAAATTGAGAAAGCAAGTTGTGTCAAAGCGTCATAAAATTTATTTTAATTCGGAATAACATCATTGTTCCCTCGTTGGTCTTAGGTTGAGAAAATGGAGTCTACCAATCAAGGATTTCCCCTTGGGGGGAATCCTAGTCCTTTCTCCTCTTGGGGAGATGTTGGTGCTCCACACATGGCTACATTGTCCCTTCCAAGACTCACAATTGGCCTGCCAGTATGGCTTTTCTTGACCTCTGTCGTTCAAAACACCGTAAACCCTCAACAATCAAATCAGCAACCAGATGATACTGAAGTTGCTCCCCCACCTTCCACTTCATTTGTTTCTCCCTCTCCTTCTTCTTCTTCGCTTGGTGAAACTAGTAACACTAAAAACCAAGTAATTGAGAAGAAGAAGAAAGGGAAGGAGAAGAAGAAGAAGAAGCCAACAGCGAAAGGGGGCAACCATGCATCGTTTGGCGAAAATCCACACACTGCACCATCCAAACCCAAATCTCCGTGTGTCATTTGCAAAGGAGACCACTATCATCGAGATTGTCCCTGCATCCTGCGGATCTTGAGAGACTGGTCTCCCCGCTTGCACAATCCGGTGTCTTCAACCTCTGTCGATCATGTTGAGAGTACATTGTCAACTAGTGAAAATGAAGTCAATGGGCAAAAAGGAAGATCTAAGTTTCCTTGTAGGTTGTGTGAAGGCGATCATGCCCTCCATGTAGAAATTTTGAATAATATAACACTTATTCACAGAGATTATCCTGATTATACACTATTTGCGAAATGCATGCATAATACATAACCTCCTCTACTATTGATCATCAATTTGCAGTATTCAGAAACAATCGCATGCACACATTGAAGCATCAATCACACATATCAACACGGTATATCACGGGGAAAGCATACAGCTGAAAACCCCCAACTATCTGTATATTATATTGATTGAGAACATGTAACAATACATAGTGCAATACTCCTCACAAGTACTCAGTACTATCTCCACCTGTTACACACAAACTAGCTCAGATCTGAATCAATCACAGGTTCAAATCTCCTCTGCTGCTTGCCTGCCTCCACTACACAATCCTGCATGAGAATGGATGAGAATGGCTGATCCAAACTCATATTTCCTTGGCTGAACCACGCAATCCTCATTGGCAAAACTCAATCCGTTGATTGTGCAAATATCATGCACAACTATAGTCACAACTGACAGTTGTCTTGCCCTTTCACTCACCTCTAACACCTGTCTCCACTGAACTATCCATGCACTGAGTTAACTGATGTATTCTTTAGTTGATTTATGAGTTAATAACTAGTTAATTAATTAGTAATTAATTCACATCACTCATCACTAGTGTATTTGCAGTTAAACTAAATACAACTAGTTCAACCAAGTCAAACTGAACACAACTCCATCAACTCCTCAATCAACTCCACCAAACTCAATCACTTGAGTTCTAACTGAAGTCCATCATGCAATCGCTCAACTGACCCATAAGAAAAGCGTATTTCCTTCTGACATATACATGCGCCACATCTATAGCTCAAACTGAAGTGCTCCAAGAGGATAAGATAATGTTTATAGTCCAAATATTATTAAGAGCTAATAATATTCGACTGTTCCATTTTTAGCCTGGCAGTCTAAAAATAGACTCTGCCCATATGTCTAAAAATAGAAGTCCATCTATTTTTACCAACATGACCAATCATCCACAAATAGCATCCTACAACACATAGACCATGATCCATATGTCTAAAAATAGACTTTGCGCCAAAAATAGCCTGCGGGCCCACTTAGTGAAGGCAACTCCTTTCCACTAAGCTCCATCATCTTGTTGCATTTTCAACACTCCACCATTGCCCTTTCCTGGATGAAGCTAAAAGAGTCTTGGATAACCGTCTTGCTTCACCGCAGCAACTTCCTCCTGGATACAAGAAACTCTTGCCAAGTCCATTGCTAGTTGAAAATCCGACTGACACACCTCTGTTGTCAGTCGAAACGCCTATCATTGAAGATGAACCCTCTGAGTCCACACAGGACCGAAGTTAACAGGTCGAGATGGCAACCGACCTAGTTTTTTCTTCAGAAAGTCCATCTTCAGATGATACAGTCTCCAAAGAGAATGAGAACGACACCGTTCAAATTCTTTTTGTTAACACAGAATCCGATGAACAAGGGGGGAAATCTACCTGTTCCTCTACCACAGGAGGGAAGTTCCTCAGTTCAAGAGATTCATCCGGCCGCTTATTTGGTTCCTCCTCAAAGCAATCTATTTGTTTCCTTTGATTGGAATCTACTAGCGAGACCCCGCCTACCATTTAATGTACCATTCCGAATCATAGTACAAGCTTACAGAATGATCATGGCTGGCACTATCATAGATGAAGGGGCTTTTGTGAGTATCCTTTCCTCAACTGCTTGGAAAGTGCTTGGTTCGCCATCACTTCTGCCTAAGATTCGAAATCTGTCAGGCTTCAATAAAGGAACCAGTCGACCGTTAGGGATCCTTCCAAATTTGCCTATAACTTTGAGAAGGAAAATTGTTCATCTGAACGTGATGGTAATCCAAGGGCCTCTAGATTACAATCTACTCCTCGGACATGACTACATTTACAACATGGTAGCTATTGTTTCCTCACTCTTTCAAGTGATGTGTTTCCCGTATAAAGGCAGAATGGTCCAGCTCGTTGACCAACTTTCATTCCCCAGTTCAAACACGGCTACCAGTCAAATGCCATCCCTAAATGGTCTTTTTGCACAAGGAATGTCTCATCAACCTCCTATCCGTCCACCTAATGATCGCGAGTGATTCGATGAATGTGACTAAACCCAGGGGGCATGCGCCCTGGTTTGCTTCGGCAGGAAAACCCTAGATATAAGGTAGGTTTCCTCGTAGGATATATGACTAGTCTGACACACCCGTCCGTTTAGGAAAATGGGATCAATCTAGAATAATATTTCCTCATCGAAGGTTATGTGATTGGAAGCTCCCACCATTCACCTTTGTCTATTTCGATGGACAAAGCCAAGGAAGTGTTTTGGCTGCTACGTGGATGAAACAACCTTGCTTTAATGCAAGAACTTCCATATGGTAACTTGGAAACTCTACTTCTCTTTATATCGGGGGGCATGTAAACCTTTTTTACGCAAGTGAAAAGCAACCAGCATAACTCTAACCCCGTAGTTTTTACTAACTTCAGCTGCTTAAGTTAGGTGATTGGTCTGATCCACCATTCACCTTTGCCGGGACCAATGGAGATGGCAAAGTAAAGGAAATGTTTCTCAGTGAGAAACTATCCTACCTAACCTTTTTAGTTCATTAACCCTTAAGACAGTAGTTGGTCGTTCCTAGCTTGCATACAAAAGGCTCGGAGCAAAGTTTCGCATGGGGCAAGCTCCCTAAAAAGTGGACCTACTGATGAGAGACATCCTTAATATACGACTAGCATGAGCAGGTTTACGCGAAATTCAAACTCGTTAAAAAATAAACCTAACAATGAGCATATGTTCCCCCAGAGTTCAAGCTCATTAAAAAATGAACCCACCTTCGGTAAATAACCTTTGTGATTGCATAGCTATCAGCTTTTGAGCCTTGGTCGTGTTCTTACCATCACCTCCACTCTTTTTTAGCTGATCATACACCTCCACTTGATTGTTTACCCTTTTGAGGAACAACTGCGACGAGTGATTCTATTAGCCACCTTCTTTACATTGTCATTATTGAAAAGTTCCAAACTTAACTGGAACCAATTGCTATCCAAAAACATCACTCATTCCTCAAAAAATAGTCTCCTTTAAGCTCTTTTTAGAATTGTAAAATATGAAAGGATTGCCGAGAAATTGGCCTCTCCAGCTCGTTAAAGTGATTGGAAGTGCCATCCCTCCTCTATATTTTAATCCTTTTGGACCTAAGGGATCATTACACAAAAATAGCGAGCGCTTGTCTTTTTCGGCTCACTGAAGTGATCGGAGAAGTCATCCCTTTCATATTATTTTATACTTTTTCAGACTTAAGGGATTATACTACGAAAAAGGACTGTTGTGAAGGTAAATCCCCTCTGCGGACAGAGGCAATCCCTACTAGCCCAAATGGGGTCTAGCAACAATCAAACAATGCTAACACGCAGGTTCCTAATTGCAAATCAAAGACCGATGATGAGGGCCTACCTGGATTCCAACGCTAGTACTTGTAGAAGAGTCGTCGCTCCCGTTCCTTTGCTCCGGCTGGTCACAATCCCCACGATCCTCGTGAACAGACACCTGCACATGCAAAGAACGACACAAACACAAGAATAAAATCCAATAGATGCAACTATATATCAGTCAGAAAGGATATAACTCATCATCATTACAAAAGACAATAAGAGTAGAACCATAATGATAGTCGTCTATTATTGATAAACAAAGAAGAATACAACCATAGTTCTGACGTCAAATCCTCCTTTGGCTAGGTGATCAGCAGCACATGCCTTGCAAAGCTTGTTGGGAATGGGGAACAAGCCTCTCTCTCCTTGGTTACTTGGACAAGAATCTCCTCGCTTTAGATTTAGCTTCATGGGAATGAAGAAGGCTTCTTGTAGCATGAGCTTAGCAATTCTCAGAATTTGGGACTTAGAATTTGGAACTTGGAGACTAACTTGTCAAAGGAAAAAGGACAAGCTTTTATAGATAGAGGAGAAGGAGTTAGGGTCATCCACAAGATTCATGGGATTGGCTTTATCACTAAGAAGCTTCCATGAGAGGTGGAGAACTACTTCCCTTTTATGGAGATTCGAAGCCCAACCAAACTAACTCAAGATGGAATCAGTTCATGAATAGGTTAGGAAGAACCTTCGTAAGTTTGTTTGTTAAAAACTTTACCCAACTGGGCTGGCGCGAGTGCGACTCTGAGACAGAGCGCCAGCTGGCGCACCCTCTTTGGAGGATTTCCCCCATTGGCACGAGTGATACACAGTGTAACCGCGCCAATGTAAAAAGGGCTATTTTATGGGTATTTTGCAGAAGGCGTCTTCAGGTCATATGAAGTACATACTCAAGGGGATACAATGAAAGTGTTTTCAGGTTATGTCACTTCTCACAGGTCCCGGAATAAGTCCTCCAATGTGCAGGAGAAGGGGTAACAGGGACGGTGACAAATTACTGTGTAACAAGGACTACTGGAGTTTCCTTTCCGTCTCTTTTCAAACTCTCTAAAACTGAAAAGGACCAAGTTATCTTTGTCGTTAAACTCGTTAAAACAATAGCGACAAACTTGTCCATATGGACAAAAGCGAGTTTCACTGTCATTAGGCTCACTAAAACATAGCGACAGGTTTGCCCGAAGGGAAAATTATAGAACAAGCATATGTTATCCTCCTCAAGTTTGACAAAAATAAAGAGGTACTTGTCAGAAATTACTGGGGAAAAAGGGAAGAAAATTTGAAGAACTTCATTGGTAGTAGGTCGCTCTTGAACATGACACTTTCACTCCATCACCATGATTGAGTCGGGTTGGGTTATTCCGTTCACTGGTCATATCACCATTGGTCCTCTATACCATCCATTTTGGGGTTAATGCTACCAATCCATTCCAGTGTCACTGATATGTTCAAGAGAAGTTGCTCAGAGAATTCACCAACCTAATTAATGCCTCATCCAATGCAATACCTTCACGCTCCATTCTTTCATGACCGCCACCCTAAACCTTGTATCATCAGATCGTTTTCACCTCCACAAAATCATTTGCTCCATTTTGTGTCGTAGATGTGGGATTCATTAAGGCCCTCCTACGACGGGTCACTTCTTGTCGACATCAGCTCATTATCCAAGAAGTTGACTTAGGAACAACCCTTTCAATACTTTGAAGCTTGCATGCCTCAATGGCAAGTTTCTCACTTTCGGCGACATGTTTACATTAATGGCCTTCGACAGAAAGATTTTGCGTGGTGTTCGACATCGACTCATGTATTCACGCCACGTGAATTGTATTGCAGTACCTTGAGGGTCATTATCATTATCGGTGAATCCTCTCGCTCCTATTAATAGCTTACATCATTGGCTGGTAATCAGGTGATGTCTTTCCATGTTCGACATCAAAACATCTTTTCACATGGATCGACTTGTACTTCGGGCGAAGATTGAACGATTTTGAGGACCCCGGATGTAGTTTCATCCATTCGGGCTGCGATATATTCAGGAAAATAAAGACGTCAACTGTACACCATAGCTGCACAGATATTCATCCAAGCTAAGGGATGATGGCTCTACCAGAATCATCAGTCTGCCACACGAACGGTTGTCTGTCCTATGTACATGAAAATGAATTTATAAAGCTGAGCATGGGAATGCCCACCTCTGCTAGATCATGAAAATATTATGAAGATAATGTATTGTATTGTATCTTATTACAGGTCACCTTCTAGTTCGAAAAACCTCGGATCCTCATGATAAAGCATTTCACCCGACATCAGAAGATTTACGACCTCATGCTTTAGGGGGAAACTGTTATAGACATATTTGGGCACTGCAACCTCAATCACATATGTCAATAAACCAAGGGCTCTCAAACCCCTAAAAGTGTTGTTTCATACCCTAAAGGATCAAGGTCAACTGATTACATCATTTCCTAGAAATTCTCCCTGAAAAACTGGTCAAAACTAGACCATACAGACTGCTCCATGTTGAGGGTGTAATGCATCTCACCTGCAGTACACAAAGGGTGCGATGCATACTGAAAAGCCCTTCTGTAGGGTGCAATGAGCGATAGCAGGCAAATGGCAGAGGCAGTTTTCTAGGTGGAAACTCAGAGAATCTTCTAGAAACTACTCATGTGACACTTGCCTCTCTAAATTCGCCCAAGGATGAGTAAGAGATCATGAAATTTCCAAGTGGAACCAAGAATTATCAGTGAAATGACACTAATTAAAATCCCAGAAGCTGACTCACTCCCCTGCAAACATCTATATATGGATCCCTCATCCTAGAGATCCAAGAGGCTGGAATTTTGTAATTTGTAAGGAAGTGCTGTTGGTTTCTCTTTGAGACATTGTATTGTTAGGTGATCTTGCTTTTTATGAGGTGAAGAGGGCTTTATGCTGGGAGGATGATGCTGGATCAGACAGCTGGGTTGTAATCCTCTCTTCTACTACTTCTATCAATAAAACTATTTGAGTTTTCCTCCATATACTTGTGTATTTCTGAATCTTGTATTTGTGTATGCATTTGTATGGTTAATGTACATCTGATTCTACATTGTTTATGGTTATAGATCTCTATGCTTTGATGGTATTTTGCTGCTTTGACTCTACAAGTGTTCTTTGAAGTGGGACAAGTGAGAAGTGAGTGGCGAAGCTCTATTAAAGGGGAGAGGAAACAAGCAAGGAGCCAAGTGAAAGACTGAGGTTGGTACTCTCTGCTTCTCTCTCATCTATCTCTCATAAAGGAAAACACAAGTTACTTTGAATTGTTTGTTTCTATGATAGCTACCCGTCTTAGTGGGACTAGTAGCTCTGAATGGACACTAGTTTTCCCGGAAACAAAATAGTGACTCCGCTGGGGAGTGAATAGTTGTTTGTTTATTACAGTTGTTTTCTTTAAAAACTACAAACGGAGCCTGAAGTTAAGCCGGCTAGCCTTCGAACTGCTTTTGCTATGCAACTGCAAAGTAGATCAATGCTGCTTCAGTCAATCTCCAGGTTGGTTTATGAACTAAACATCTGACTTGCAAACATCCTAAGTGCCCTAGTGGTAGCTCAATAACATCATTAGATCAGCCCCTATACTTTGTGTTTATTGTCTATCATAAGCTCAGCCTAAATCCCTGAACTTAGCTGCAAATTGTGGGTGAAACCAAACTCAATCTCGTCCCTGGACCATCGCACTATCTCTCATTGGCAATCTAGATGAATCGCACCTCCCGTGTGCTGCAAGTGAGATGCATCCCTATTCCCTTAAGGACAAGTGCAATGATTGAATGAGACTATTTCTGCCTCCAAATTTTGGTTTTTTTCTTCATTCTTTTCAACTCTATTCAGTAGTTTTGTTGTCTATGATCAGTATATCACTGTTGAAAACTTCTTCCTTCACATTATTCAGCCTCCAATGATAAGGAATTGTGAATGTTTTTTATGTATTTTTCATCATTTACAGTCCTCCTTTGCAAACAGTAGCTTAATCGAATTGACGTCTTTTGATTTGAAAGTATTGCAACTGTCGTTTTTAGTCAAGAAAAAGAGTGTCGTAAAGTCTTCCTCTTTTAGATAGTTGATTACACTTTTGCCATTGTATTTGATTTGAATTATCAATTCTTTGAAGTGTCGAAAATAGTTTTCCATTCGAAAGAGAAAGTGTCATCTTAGTCTTCCTTTCATTTTTTTTGAAAAGAAATTGTTAAAGTGTCACTTCGAAGAAAAGTAGTTTAGATTTGTACTTAGTTTTCTTTTTGTCATTCTCACATTAAGGGAACTGAAAAACAAATACATGCATGTGCATTTGCATTTAGACTGCATGTGGAAATTGATTTAGGAAAAGTGCATCTAGTGTGTGCTCTCTGCTCTATGTTGAAAGAATCATATTTTTCTTTCCTTAGTAGCTAGGATTTTCATTGCTAACAGAAAATAAATGACTGTTTATCATTTTATATTGGATATTTAGGAGTTGCACATCCACATCACACAGTGAACTTGAAAGGAAAACTTCTTAAGAAATATCAACTATAAAATAAACCTCAATGAACATAAAAATGCTTTGGAACCTAATGCACAACATCTAGAAGTCTAGGCTAGAGACGTATTCCGGCGTCGTAAAGCCTGGTAACTATCGTTTTCATCGTAGGTTGGGTGATTCCTCCTCTTTGATACGACAAGTGCCAGTACAGACTTGTGCTCCCACGTACCGTCGAGTATATATTGGGAGACCATAATAGGTTGATATCCTTTATCCTTAGGAAGTCGTGTCTGTCGCCCTATCGATCACAATGCACTGAACACAGCATTCAGGAAGATTGACTGCCGTACGTAAAGTCCTCGGTAATTTCTCTATAATTTACCACCGAGGTGTATATTGCAGTTTTGTGATTGGTTTGGTAATCCCTCTGTCTAGATTTCCAGAGTAGTCACTTTCGTTCCTTTTCAGACTCCTTAAAAGAAAAGGTCCATCTGAGCACTTGTCACTTCAGGCTCATTAAAAATCGAAGGCAACTAGAATCATCTTTAGCTTTTTCTGGACTCGTAAAAATTGAGAAAGCAAGTTGTGTCAAAGCGTCATAAATTTTATTTTAATTCGGAATAACATCATTGTTACCTCATTGGTCCTAGGGTGAGAAAATGGAGTCTACCAATCAAGGATTTCCCCTTGGGGGGAATCCTAGCCCTTTCTCCTCTTGGGGAGATGTTGGTGCTCCACACATGGCTACATTGTCCCTTCCAGGACTCGCAATTGGCCTGCCGGTATGGCTTTTCTCGACCTCTGTCATTCAAAACACCATAAACCCTCAACAATCAAATCAGCAACTAGATGATACTGAAGTTTCTCCCCCACCTTCCACTTCATTTGTTTCTCCCTCTCCTTCTTCTTCTTCACTTGGTGAAACTAGTAACACTAAAAACCAAGTAACTGAGAAGAAGAAGAAAGGGAAGGAGAAGAAGAAGAAGAAGCCAATAGTGAAAGGGGGAAACCATGCATCGTCTGGTGAAAATCCACACACTGCACCATCCAAACCCAAATCTCTGTGTGTCATTTGCAAAGGAGACCACTATCATTGAGATTGTCCCTACATCCCGTGGATCTTGAGAGACTGGTCTCCCCACTTGCACAATCTGGTGTCTTCAACCTCTGTCGATCATGTTGAGAGTACACCGTCAACTAGTGAAAATGAAGTCAATGGGAAAAAAGGAAGATCTAAGTTTCCTTGTAGGTTGTGTGAAGGTGATCATGCCCTCCACTGTTGCCCTTTCCTGGACGAAGCTAAAAGAGTCTTGGATAACTGTCCTGCTTCACCGCAGCGACTTCCTCCTGGATACAAGAAACTCTTGCCAAATCCATCGCTAGTTGAAAATCTAACTAACACACCTCTGTTGTCGGTCGAAATGCCTATCATTGAAGATGAACCCTCCAAGTCCACACCGGACCAAATTCAACAGGTCAAGACGGCAGTCGACCCAGTTTTGTCTTCAGAAAGTCCATCTTTAGATGATACAGTCTCCAAAGAGAATGAGAACGACACCATTCAAATTCTTTTTGTTAACACAGAATTTGATGAACAGGTGGGCAATCCCCATTCCTCTACCACAAGAGGGAAGTTCCTCAGTTCAAGAGATTCATCCAGCCGTTTATTCAGTCCCTCCTCCAAGCAATCTAGTCGTTTCCTTTGATTGGAATCTACTAGCAAGACCCCGCCTACCATTTAATGTACCATTCCGAATCATAGTACAAGCTTACAGAATGATCATGGTTGGTACTATCATAGATGAAGGGGCTTCTGTGAGTATCCTTTCCTCAACTACTTGGAAAGCGCTTGGTTCGCCATCGCTTCTGCCTGAGATTCGAAATCTGTCAGGCTTCAATAAAGGAACCAGTCGACCGTTAGGGATCCTTCCAAATTTGCCTATAACTTTGAGAAGGAAAACCATTCATCTGAACGTGATGGTAGTCCAAGGGCCTCTAGATTACAATCTACTCCTTGGACGTGACTACATTTACAACATGGGAGCTATTGTTTCCTCACTCTTTCGGGTGATGTGTTTCCTGTATGAAGGCAAAATGGTCCAGCTCGTTGACCAGCTTTCATTCCCCAGTTCAAACATGGCTACTAGTCAAATGCCATCCCTAAATGGTCTTTTTGCACAAGGAATGTCTCATCAACCTCTAATCCATCCACCTGATGATTGCGAGTGATTCGGTGAATGTGACTAAACCCAGGGGGCATGCGCCCTGGTCTACTTCGGCAGGAAAACCCCAGATATAAGGTAGGTTTCCTCGTAGGATATATGACTAGTCTGACACACCCGTCCGTTTAGGAAAATGGGATCAGTCTGGAATAAGATTTCCTCATCAAAGGTTATGTGATTGGAAGCTCCCACCATTCACCTTTGTCTATTTCGATGGACAAAGCCAAGGAAGTGTTTTGGCTGCTACGTGGACGAAACAACCTTGCTTTAATGCAAGAACTTCCATATGGTAACCTGGAAACTCTACTTCTCTTTATACCTGGGGGCATGCAAACCTTTTTTACGCAAGTGAAAAGCGACCAGCGTAACTCTAACCCCGTATTTTTTACTAACTTCAGCTGCTTAAGTTAGGTGATTGGTCTGATCCACCATTCACCTTTTTCGGGACCAACGACAATGGCAAAGTAAAGGAAATGTTTCTCGGTGAGAAACTATCCTACCTAACCTTAGTAGTTCATTAACCCTTAGGACAGTAGTTGGTCGTTCCTAGCTTGCATACAAAAGGCTCGGAGCAAAGTTTCACATGGGGCAAGCTCCCTAAAAAATGAACCTACTGATGAGAGACATCCTTAATATACGACTAGCACGAGCAGGTTTACGCGAAGTTCAAGCTCGTTAAAAAATAAACCTAGCAATGAGCATATGTTCCCCCAGAGTTCAAGCTCATTAAAAAATGAACCCACCTTCAGTAAATAACCTTTGCCAGGGAAAATTTTAAGAACCCCCCCTAAATTTATAAATATAATAAATGGGCGAATCTCCATGGTATATAGGAAAAATGGAAGGCGATTTTATCAATAATATAATATGTATATATAATTTTTTGGCGAATCTCTCACCAGGCATGGCGAATATTTTACTCAATTATAAAATCTTGTAAGATCTTGGCGAGTCTTTCACTAAATAATAAAACTTTGTAAAGTCCTCGTGAATCTTAGCATAGGCTACATGTTGATTTAATTCCCCCATTTAAATAGGCTACATTCCAGGTGAATACCATGGGTCAATACCATGTGCCATTTTGGTGAATACCATGGGTCAATACCATGTGCCATTTTTATTTTTATTAATTCTAATATTAGGGTTAATAATGGTTTTTTGCATGGTATTAATAACAATCTAGTCCATGGTATTTGTCCCATAGTATTTTGGCCATAAGTTTCACCTAAATATAACCCATTTTTTGAGTGTTCGTAAATATAAGGTGACTTATGGAGTAAATATAAAAAAATATTTTATTTGTTTACCATACCTCTCGTTTATTTATATTTTTATTAATTTACCATACCTCTTTTACAAATATGGTATTTGGCCCATAGGATTCACTTAAACAAAACCTCTTTCGTGAGCCTTCATAAATAGAACGAGGGTTATGGACTAAATATAAAAAGAGGTTTTATTTATTTACGATACGTCTAGTTTATTTATATTTTATTTATTTACCATACCTTTTGAGTATTTATATTTTTATTTATTTACCATACCTTTTGAGTAAGTATAAAAGACGTTTTATTTATTTACCATACCTCCACTTTACTTATATTTTTATTTGTTTACACTCTTACATGTATATAAGGTGACTTATGGAGTAAATATAAAAATGTTTTATTTATTTACCATACCTCTCATTTATTTATATTTTTATTAATTTACCATACCTCTTTTATAAATATGGTATTTGGCCCATAGGATTCACTTAAATAAAACCTATTCTTGAAAATGGGCGAATGGATTCACTTAAATAAAACCTATTCTTGAAAATGGGCGAATGGAAGGTTGTAAGTCCTAATTTCAAGGGCTAAATTTACCTTTTTTACCCTCTCCCTTAAAATAAGGTGGGCTATTTGAGGTGATTTGTAAAAATGTACTATGATACAAAATATTCGCCCACTAAAAATTTAAAACCCCTTAATTTCGCCAAAGGGCGAACATTCGCCCCTAAAATTATCCTTGACCTTTGCAATTGCATAGCTATCAACTTTTGAGCCTTGGTCGTGTTCTTACCATCACCTCCACTCTTTTTTAGCCGATCATATGCCTCCACTTGATTGTTTACCCCTTTGAGGAATAGCTGCGACGAGTGATTCTATTAGCCACCTTCTTTACACTGCTATGATTGAAAAGTTCCAAACTTACCTGGAACCAGTTGCTATCCGAAAACATCACTTGTTCCTCAAAAACGAGTCTCCTTTAAGCTCTTTTTAGACTCGTAAAATATGAAAAGATTGCCGAGCAATTGGCCTCTCCAGCTCGTTAAAGTGATTGGAAGTGCCATCCCTCCTCTATATTTTAATCTTTTTGGACCTGAGGGATCATTACACAAAAATATCGAGCGCTTGTCTTTTTCAGCTTGCTAAAGTGATCGGAAAAGTCATCCCTTTCGTATTATTTTATACTTTTTCAGACTTAAGGGATTATACTACGAAAAAGGACTACTGGAGTTTCCTTTCCGTCTCTTTTCAGACTCTCTAAAACTAAAAAGGACCGAGTTATCTTTGTCGTTAAACTCATTAAAACAATAGCGACAAACTTGTCCATACGGACAAGAGCGAGTTTGACTCTCGCTAGGCTCGCTAAAAAATAGCGATAGGTTTGCCCGAAGGACAAATTATAGAACAAGCATATGTTATCCTCCTCAAGCTTGACAAAAATAAAGAGGTACTGGTCAGAAATGACTAGGGAAAAAGGGAAGATAACTTGAAGAACTTCATTGGTAGCAGGTCACTCTTGAACATGACACTTTCACTCCATCACCATGATTGAGTCGGGTTGGGTTATTCCGTTCACCGGTCATATCACCATTGGCCCTCCGTACCATCCATCTTGGGGTTAACGCTACCAATCCATTCCAGTGTCGCCGATATGTTCAAGAGAAGTCGATCAGAGAATTCACCAACCCAGCTAATGCCTCATCCGTTGCAATACCTTCACGCTCCATTCTTTCATGAACGCCACCTTGAACCTTGTATCATTAGACCGTTTTCACCTCCACGAAATCATTTGCTCCATTCTGTGTTGTAGATGTGGGATTCATTAAGGTCCTCCTATGACGGGTCACTTCTTGTCGACATCAGCTCATTATCTAAGAAGTTGACTTAGGAACAACCCTTTCAGTACTTTGAATCTTTCATGGCTCAATGGCAAGTTTCTCACTTCCGGCAACAGGTTTACATTAATGGCCTTCGACCGAAAGATTTTGCGTGGTGTTTGACATCGACTCATGTATTCACACCACGTGAATTGTACTGCAGTACCTTGAGGGTCATTATCATTATCGGTGATTCCTCTCACGCCTGTTAACAGCTTACATCATTGGCTGGTAATCAGGTGATGTCTTTCCATGTTCGACATCAGAACATCTTTTCACATGGATCGACTTGTACTTCAGGCGAAGATTGAACGAGTTTGAAGACCCCAGATCTAGTTTCATCCATCCGAGCTGTGATATATTCAAGAAAATAAAGACATCAAATGTACACCATAGCTGCATAGATAATCATCCAAGCTAAGGGATGATGGCTCTACTGGAATCATCAATCTGCCACACAGACGGTTGTCTGTCCTATGTACATGAAAATGAATTTATAAAGCTGAGCATGGGAATGCCCACCTCAGCTAGATCATGAATCTATTATGAAGATAATGTATTGTATTGTATCTTATTACAGATCACCTTCCAGTTCGAAAAACCTCGGATCCTCATGATAAAGCATTTCACCCGACATCAGAAGATTTACGACCTCATGCTTTAGGGGGCAACTGTTATAGACATATTTGGGCACTGCAACCCCAATCACATATGTCAATAAACCAAGGGCTCTCAAACCCCTAAAAGTGTTGTTTCATACCCTAAAGGATCAAGGTCAATTGATTACATCATTTCCTAGAAGTTCTCCCTGAAAAAACTGCTCAGAACTGGTCAAAACTGGACCATACAGACTGCTCCATGTTGAGGGTGCGATGCATCTCACCTGCAGCACACAAAGGGTGCGATGCATACTGAAAATCCCTTCTATAGGGTGCGATGAGCGAGAGTAGACAAATGGCAGAGGCAGTTTTCTAGGTGGAAACTCAGAGAATCTTCTAGAAACTGCTCATGTGACACTTGCCTCTCTAAATTCACCCAGGGATGAGTAAGAGATCATGAAATCTCCAAGTGGAACCAAGAATTATCAGTGAAATGACACTAATCAAAATTCCAAAAGCTGACTCACTCCCCTACAAACATCTATATATGGATCCCTCATCCTAGAGATCCAAGAGGCTGGAATTTTGTAATTTGTAAGGAAGTGTTGTTGGTTTCTCTTTGAGACATTGTATTGTTGGGTGATCTTGCTTTTTATGAGGTGAAGAGGGCTTTCATGCTGGGAGGATGATGCTGGATCAGACAGCTAGGTTGTAATCCTCTCTTCTACTACTTCTATCAATAAATCTATTTGAGTTTTCCTCCATATACTTGTATATTTCTGAATCTTGTGTTTATGTATGCATTTGTATAGTTAATGTACATCTGATTCTACATTGTTTATGGTTATAGATATCTATGCTTTGATGGTATTTTGCTGCTTTGACTCTACAGGTGTTCTTTGAAGTGGGACAAGTGAGAAGTGAGTGGCAAAGCTCTATCAAAGGGGAGAGGAAACAAGCAAGGAGCCAAGTGAAAGACTGAGGTTGGTACTCTCTGCTTCTCTCTCATATATCTCTCATAAAGTAAAACACAAGTTACTTTGAATTATTTGTTTCTATGATAGCTACCCGTCTTAGTGGGACTAGCAGCTCTGAATGGACACTAGTTTTCCCGAAAACAATATGTAGATACAATTCATTTACATATAGAGAGAGAGATATATATATATATATATATATATATATATATATATATAGATATCTATATATATATATATATATATATATATATATATATATATATATATATATATATATATATATATATATATATATATATATATATATATATATATATATATATATATATATATATATCACGCCCAAGTACATGAGTTTATTGAGCTTGTTGACCACCCTCACTCAACGACCTAGTGAGAGATGCTTCTAAAAAAAATAGAAATTATATCTATATATCACGCCCAAGTACATGAGTTTATTGAGCTCGTTGCCCACCCTCACGCAACAACCTAGTGAGAGATGCTTCTAAAAAAAATAGAAATTATAATAAATTAATTAACTTAAATTGACAAAAATCTATTCAATATGTGTATGCACATATGATTCGACCTATTTATATTTTAAGTAAATGTACATAAACATATATATATATACCATACCACAATGATGGAAAAATGGCCCTCCATTGATTGATCTGATACTCTTTTTGACTTAATGAGAGTTTCTCCTAAAAAAATGGAATTTATTATAAATTAATAAAGCTAAATTGAAAAAAAATCAATTCAATATGTATGTACATATGACTCTATGAATGTCATTGAAGAACTTGCACATAAACATATATATACCATGATGATGATGTAACGAGCGATGGCCCTCCCTTGATTCATCTGATACTCTCCTTGATCCATGACCGATCTCATCGGCATGCATAGAAAGTCACCCTCTAGCTGATGCATGAGACTCAGTTGATGCTCTATCTTGTTTACTCCTCAAAGAATCAAGTGGTAATTGCTCATGTAATGATTCAGGCCCTCGATCCATATATATATATATATATATATATATATAATCTTTATAAAAACCCCAAGTTATCTCATGCATTTAAAAATCTTTCAAATGACTATTTAAAAAGATGAAAAAAATCAAAATAATTAATAAGACAAATAAATGTAACTATCCAAGGGTTTCTTCAAAATTATTTGGTGTAAATTCTTCATTTCAATTATACTCGAGACTAAAAATACAAATGCTAAAGTGCACATTTTGAGAACTAAACACAAAATTTTCTAAAACATGTCAAGTTCACCAAGTTGTGCTTACATAGTGGGGGCACACTTAGTATAGTATTGAAAGAAACACGTGGTCATTAAAAACACCACATTTATATCTAAAAACCACACACATATCAAAGATATCTTATAATGTCCATAAATAAATTTTGATGGAGAGCTTCTTGACACCAATTCATCTTTCACACATAAATCTCGAATTGGCATTGCCCCATACAATAGATCACTAGACATCATATTAACATTGGCACAATGACTTATGCTAAATGATTTAAATTGACAAGAAATATTTTTTGCTTCTCCATGCAATTGCTTTAACTTCTCCTTTTTGACTTGGTACACGCCTTTCATCTAGTTGCACATAAGTTCAGAATTGGTGAAAACTACAATTCCATTGGATCCATACTCCCTAGTTATTCCTAAGCCTTCTATCAGTGCAATATAATATGCTTCATTGTTTGTTGTCCTTCCAGGTACATTCCTTTTCCTTTGGAGGACTTTTTTCATCGCAATATTGTATAACACATAAGTAATCATGGCTTGTCCTAGATTGGGATAACAAGAAACTTCTATGCATAATGTCCATTTTTCAACCATGTTTAATGGGTTTTCTGATCCCTGTAAAAAACAAATTCAATAAAATGAATAATATATTTATTTTTTGCAAATGCCTTAGATTATGGGAGAATGATGAAAAATAAATATATATTGTGATGGAATGATGGAATATTACACGATCTATTGTGATGAACTGCCCTAGTGGAATAATAATGGCAGTTTACAAATCAATGCAATTGGGAAAACGTCTTAACAAATGTTCTCATGTTGGAATGCACAAGAATAACATTCAAACACATGCTACACTACATTGATTTTCGATGATGAGAAAAATATTTTTCATTATAAAAAATTAATGTGATTTTCAACCCAAGCTAGGGCCTCTAATCCTCTAATAGTTACTCCCATGACTCTCCATACCCCTAAGACTAAAATAATTATTAGTACTTCCATGCCTAATGATATTCCTTCACTATTCAATGAAGCTTATACTTATCATGAGAATACCAATCCTTGAAATTAGATATATATTGTCATGTTTATCAAGTTTGGACTATACCGAAGGTTAACCTATCAATGGATATTTTCCATCATGTTATGTATGATTTTGTTGCAAAAATTGCCACATTTAAAAAGTTTATACCCACATTCAAATCAATAAACAACTAATTTGTAAGGGCTTTCATCTTCTATATAAGTCATTCAATACTTTTCTATGAGGCAATAAGGGTTGATTATTGAACATGACACATCACCTATCTACCTTGGACACCTTAGTTCAAATCAAAAAATATTGAGAGAAATTATTTATGCATATGAAGTTTGGTGCCACAATATCTCTCATGAGACTTGTGAGAATCAAATTATGGAAATCCAACCACACTTCATAATCCATAATTTTAAAATTAAATGTGACACTCCTTACTTTATTCTCTTAATTGAAGTCGCATGTATTTCTATGAAGTCCAAAACCATGAATAAGTATTTGTTGTATGTATTTATATGAAGTCCAAAACCATGAATACTTATTTGGATTATAAGCATAGATAGTTTAATTTGAGTAAAAATGAGTCTTTGTTATTGCTTTTAGTATGAATGGTAGTCACCATATATTTAAAAGATGTTGAGCTAAAACTTATAAGCCTTGAAACTATTGGAACATAAAAGAAGACAATCAATTCATTAATATTCTTTTATTTTACCCTGCCCTTAATAATATAATAGCTTTACACAATGTCATAATTCAAGTATTTTTAAAAAACCATAATGATTTTGATATTTACATTTACACTATGTTAAAGCATAGATATTACATTGTAAATAATATTTACTTTGACTTCGCTTGTCCCATGAACTCTATTCATTTTAAATAATAATAAATATGTAACATAAATTTAATCTACTTAAGACAACAAAAAAATTTCAATAATTCACAAATGAATTCAATCTGTAACCTTGACTCCATAATTTTTTACTTGTAATTTACAACACTCAACTACTCAAACTAATACATAAAACTAATTTATATCTATATATAATATTACATAAAATATAATATCCTTCTTCTACTATATAAATTTTTTATTTCCTAATAAATAAATAAATATAAATAAGAAACTTAAACTTTACCTTATCCAAAAGAGAATAAAAATAATACTAAAATTCCTTAATAAATAATTGTGCATGAGAAAAGTATTCTTTGCATTTCCAAAAAGAAGAAAATAATATTACTAAAAGCCCTTTAAGTTATCTCTAACTTTTTACTTTTAATAAAATTTAAATAAATATCAAACTTGACGGTCATTCATGTACGAACAAATGAATTCTCTAAAATAATTATCAAATAAAATAATGTTTATGTAAATTTAGGAGAAACGTTAAAATGTAGCATGAACATCCTTGATATTGAGGAGGTCAACCATAACGAGGGGAGAAATAGTAATATGGTGCAAAATAATAATAGCATGCCTTGTCATCGAATAGTATCACGGTGATAACGATGGAATTTCCTAGAAGTTTGCTCCCTTTTTTTTTGAAAGGAACTTTAGAAAAGAAATTTCTTTGTTTTCCCTGCTAGGTTTTGGGCCTTCTACTTGAATATGGCCAAGATTTTAAGTTGTTTGGAAACTCTTGGCTTTAATATTTCTTTTTGAAGATTATTTTTTTAAACATACAAGTGATTAGGATCTAGTTGATAACCTGAGAAAATAACTTTTATGATTAAAGAAGTTTTCTTTATTTTCAAAAATATTATTTGAAATTGTTGGGATTTGGCCTGGTTGGTTAGCATTGATATTATCTCAAAGAGAATTGAAATGTGCATTCGTGTTGTTATGTGTATTGCAATTGATGAACAAGGATCTAGAAAGGGAAATACATTATTTTGGGTTGCAATCAATGTTAGTGATAAAGTCGGCAATGCTCTAAAAGACATGGCCATTGTCGTGAAGTAGAAAAACAGAGTCGAAGAAGCCAGTGAAGCCATCATATCATTAAGGAATTGATGTTTTGTTCATGCTCAAGAAATTCTAGACAATATATTGTTGGATTTATACAAGGTAAATTGCATGGGCTAAATTATTTTAGAATGAAATTGTCAAGATCAATTTTCCCATGACAGATCATGGTAAATGTTTTATCAGATGCATAGCAAGTGTAAACAAAATTGTACTTTGAAATTTCCCAAGGAAACTAGAATTCCATTCATACTCGAAAGGGGTTTGACGACTTTGTTGGGTCCATTTACCACTTATATTATTTTCAAACATAAATTGTCAAGATCAAGTTTCCCATATGACAGACTGCGGCAAATGTTTTGTCGATGCATATCAAGTGTAAACAAATTTGTACCCTAAAATTTCACAGGAAACTAGAATGTCATTCATACTAATAAGGATTTGACACCTTTCTTAGGTCCAGTTTCCACTTACTGTCATTCTAAAATATAGGAAATGTCCTTATTGTATGGGTTTTTGGCCTTTTCTGAGGTAAAACTATCCAATAGATTATAAACCCTTAGAGTACAATATTGTCAAATCCAAGCAAGGTGTCTACAAACTGTGAATAGGTTTTCTCATAAAGGATATAAGAGATGCACTCTCTCTTGTGGGTTGTGTTTTCTAGGTAATTTTTTGTTATTGAATGTGAGAGGAGGCATTGTTGTGTAGGAAATTAGGTCACTGACATTGATTTAGTAAGGACTCAAAATTAAATTAGGAGAAGGGGTGCTTGTAAGACGTAGATACTAGATATGAAGCAAAAGTGACTAGGGTTAGATAAGGGTGTTACACGAGAAGCAGACCCCCACAAAAAGATTAAGTAATTGTAAACATATTGCCATCATGGCATTCACTTCAAATGGATTTTGCATTCTCTATAGTCCTTTCATTTTGACTTGTGTATATAATTTCCACAATAATGTTATTGCAGAGGTGTGGTAGACTAGAGGACCAAATTAAACTACTGAAACACGAGCTCAATCAGATTCATTAGGGCTTGGCATTCAATGGAAAGAGAACTAAAACAACTAGGTCTTAGGGAAAGAAATTCTGAGTGACTCTAGAACATGAGGTCATGAGATTGCTCAGAAACTTGGGTTGGTCTTATATGCCACAATCTAACTATGTAGTTGTGGAAGCAGTCTACAGGTATAAAAACTAAAACAACAATGCCATAATCTCTAATGTATTTCTTATTTTCTTTACAAAATATTGGTCATGGCTGAAATTTATGTCATTATATGAATGTGGGAAATATTTATTAATTGATCCAGACAACAACAAATCGTGCATTTTTGCTATATTTTTTATGCATCAAGGAAGGGTTGTCGAAGCAAAATTAATTCTACAAACTGTAGCGCCTGCATCTTCAACTAGTCCACGGGGAGTTGACTCTCACTTGAGGTCCTATGAAAGAGCCCATGAGATTCTTATAGAAGTTGAAGCTAAAGCAATGAACTATGATTTCTTCAAGGAAAATTCATTTACGGATCAATCCATGCAATGCTCATGGAGGCATGTTGCACCTAACCGAAGTGAACATGAGATGCTTAATTCTGATTTTGGGGATTGCGAGATGACAAAATTCCATGCAACACTGGATTTGCAATCTCATAGCAGGAGTTCTTGTTTATCTCTGATACAAGGTTCCAATCCTCATTGTTTGACAATGCTTCAATAGAAGACAAGACAGAGGAAGATGGTTTTGGGGACGAAAATATTAATACAAATATTATCAGCATTGTACTAGCATCCTCTCAGGATATGGCATTTGTGTTTCCTCAAAATCCTCAAACTCAACATGAAAAAGTAGAAGTCTTGCGGCAGAGGCTCTAGAAACTTTGCTTGAAGGAAAATGTCGGTGTGAAGCATTTAGGTTTCTTACTTTGAATTCCTCCTTGTCAGACCAGGCAGTAACTCCTCAAAAACAACTTATTCATATTCATTCAGGTTGGTCTTTATTATATACATGAGGGAGAGACTATTCACTTCATCTCCCGGTGACTATTCATATTTCTTATTATTTATCTACATCAGTTACACTTATTCACCCAATCCTGATGATTAGGTGTCAACATTACCCCCCTTAATTTGAAGGGATGTTGGTGAGTCCAAGCATCGTTCTGAATCATTCAAGCTTTTCTCTTCCAAGCGCTTTGGTGAAGATGTCTACAATTTGCTCATTACTGGAACAATGACAGAGATGGATTGTTTTGGCCTCAACATGATGTTGAATCAAATGATATTTAGTATTGATGTGCTTCGTTCGATCATGGAATTTTGGGTTCTTAACCAAATTTATTTCCGAGGTATTGTCAATCATGAGTGGAGTCGATTGTACTTGTTTTACCTGCAAATATTCAAGAATTTTCCTGAGCCACACAATTTCTTTTGTTGCCTCAGCTGCTACCACATATTCTGCTTCTGTTGTGGAATCTACTAGAACTGATTGTTTACATGATCTCCAAGAGACAACTCCTGATCCAAGACTCATAGCATATCCAGAAGTAGATACCCCAGTTTCTTTGTCTCCATCGAAGTCTGAATCAGAGTATCCAATCAAGCTGAAGTCGTCCACCTGTGTAAACTTGATTCCAAAGTCTTGAGTTCCCTTCAAGTACCTTAGAACTCTTTTTGCGTCAGACCAATGTCCCTCACAACGCTTTTGCATAAACCTGGAGAGGATTCCAATAGCAAACGAAATGTTTGGTCTGGTAGTAGTTAGGTAGTTAGGACTCCCTACAAGTTGTCTATACTTTGTTGCATCCTCAAATTCTTTTCCTTCAATGGATGTGAGCTTTAAGTTTTGTTCCATTAGAGTAGTAAGAGGATTGCATTCTGTCATGCCAAACCTGTTCAACAAATCTCCAATGTACTTCTTTTGAGAAAGAAATATGGACTTCGGATGTTGAGTTACTTCAATACCAAGATAGTAATGAACATAGCCCAAATCAGTCATTTCAAAACCTTTCCTCAATTCCTTCTTTATGGATGCAATGTAGCTTTCATTGTTCCCTGTCATCAAAAGATCATCTACATATACCACAAGATATACAATTGTTTTGCTAACTTTCTTGACAAATAAAGTTGCATCATCAAGATCATAATGTTTGAAATTGAGTTTCAAAAGATGCTCAGTTAGTTTTTCATACTAGGCTCGCGGTGCTTGTTTGAGGCCATACAAGGATTTCACAAGTTTGCATACTTTATGTTCATGTCCTTTCACAACAAATCCTTTAGGATGGGACATAAAAACATTCTCTTTTAGATCTCCATTCAAGAAAGTAGTTTTTACATCCATTTGATGGACTTTCCAATCGTTCTGAGCTGCTAGGGAAAAGAGTGTCTGGATGGTAGCCCATTTTGTTGTGGGGGAAAAAGTCTCCTCATAATCGACCCCTTATGTGCAAAACCTTTTGCCACAAGCCTGGCTTTGTGCTTGTCAAGTGAGCCATCAGCTTTATACTTGTTCTTGTAGACCCACTTGCAGCCAATTGGTTTGGTTCCTAATGGAGGATCAACCAGCTTCCAAGTGCCATTCTTTATCAGGGCATCATACTCCTTTTGCATCGCTTCTTTCCATTCATCATGAGAATCAGCTTCTTTGAAGGAAGTTGGTTCGAAATTTGTAGACAAATTCAATTCACAATCATAAGAAACATCCATATCAACAGGTGAATCAAAGTCATCTACATCACCTCCACTTTGCCGGTTTTAATTTCTAATTCTTGTCTTTCCAACCTCATTAGGATGAACACTTTCAAGTGTCTTTATCAGCCACTTTGGGGGACCTTTCTCAGATGAGTTGGGACCGAATCAAGATTGAGTCTCCCAGTTCTATCAATCACATCACTTAAAGGATAATTCAAGAAAGATTGCATCTCTAGATACAACAAACTTTTTATTGACTTCAGCATAGAGACGATATGCTTTGGAGGTGTTTGAATACCCCAGGAACATACACTTATGACTTCTTGCACCAAGTTTGTTTCTATGTACCTTTGGTATCAAGGCATAACAGGTGGAACCAAAGACCCTGAGATGCTTTACCGAAGGAACGTGCCCATACCACATTTCATATGGAGTCTTGTTTCTAATAGCATTAGATGGACATCTATTCTTTATATATACAGCACATAGAACTGCATCAGCCCAAAACATCAACTTTACATTTTTGAAAAACATCATGGAGCGCACCATATTTAAGATTGTCCTATTCATTCTTTCAGCTACACCGTTCTGTTACAGATTATAAGGCACAGTTGTTTGATGTTTGATCCCATGTTGGCAAAGATAGTTTTCAAATTCATTTGAAGTGTATTCTTTTCCATTATCAGTGTGAATAGAGCCAATATGAGATTGTGCATCATTTTCAATCCATGTACGAAAGTTCTTGAATGTTTGAAAAGCATCAGATTTGTTCTTCAATAAATAAACCCAACACATTCTGGTGTAGTCATCAATAAATGTCATCATATATTTATTTCCATTTGCAGAAGGAATAGGCATTGGACCACATAAATCTGAATGAATGAGTTCAAGTTTTCTATGTGCTCTTGAATGTGAATCATGAAAACATTGTTTGTTATGCTTTCCTAGAATGCAAGCATCACATTGCTTAAGTTTCCTAGGAATTGTAGGCAAACCAACAACACCATTTTTCTTCAACAAGCGGAGGTTGTCATAGTTCAAATGTCCAAATCTAGCATGCCATAATAAACTTGATGGAAGTGTACCTTCTTCATAAGGAGAATTGTATGAGAAATGTTGTGCACGAGCAGAGGTACCTTGCAGCTTGAGAAGCCTTTCTTCTTCTATTCCCCTCATGACAAATGAGTGGTTAGATGTTTTTTTCACCGCAAGCTTGCCATCAAACATATGAATGGAATGACCTTGTTGGCAGATGTGGACCAAGGACAGCAAGTTTCTCTTCAGCTGTGGGAGATATAGAACATGATGCAGAAGAAAGTATGGAAGACCAGGCAATTTAAGCCTGATTGTGCCAAGCCCTGATGGCTTGATTTTTGATTGGTCTACAAAGTATACTGCTCCATCAACATTGTCAGTAAATTCTTCAAAAAAAAAAATTCTATGAGTCATGTGGCAAGTTGCTCCTGAATCAAGCAACCAATCATTTTTCGAAGAAGCAAGTGAAGCATTAAATAAGTCTTCATTTACTCTGATATTACATTGTGCCACAACATAATAAGCGGATTTAGGTGCTTTACCTTTGTCTGTGTCATTAGTTTTACCTTTGGGTTGATTTCTTTACTTCTTAATTTTGTCCCAAGGTAACTTGCATGTAGAGGCATCATGTGATCCATTTCTTTTGCAGTGTATGCAATGCAAATCTGACTTTTCACCTTGAGAGTGTCTACCCCCCTGCCTCTGAAATATCTTCCTCTTCCTCTTTGACCACCTCTTCCTCTGGAAGAATCTTGGGCAAGATTCTTTTCTTTATGAGCAAGGCACACTGCCTCTTCAGAAGATTCAGGGGTTGTCTTCTTTCCAGAAGCTTTCTCTCTTTCAGCAAATTTTTTCACAAGAGAGTCAAAGGTGATATCTTTGAGATTTCCTTGCAATTACTCAAGATAATTGGAGTAAGTAGGATAAAGTGCCTTGAGAAAAGTGATAAGAGGAATATCCAATTTAACCTTAGTGGCTTCGATATCATGCATTATAGATTTTATTTCGGATGCAAGAGAAAGAGGATCATTATTTTGTAATTCAAGAGTGAAGAGTTTAATCATGAGTTCAACAACTTCAAGTGCAGAATGTGAGTCATAGAGTTATTTCAGCTTTTGTAAGGCTTTGAAAGCATTTGAAAATGGCGAAATATGGCGACTCACCTCTTCACTTACAGATGCTGCAATTAATGCATAGGCTTTTCTATTCTTATTTTCCCAAATGGCGAACTCTTTGTCTGAGGTAGGTTTTTTTGGCTCTTTGTCTCCGTCTCCAATACACACTCGTTTCCACAACGCATTGAAAATGAGGGTGTGTTTTATCATCCGGGATCACTCAGGATAGTTCTCCTTGCCAGTGAGAACTATTCCCACAATGGATATGATTGAATTCATTGTAAAATCTGTGTGCCGTAAAAATACTTCTGCTGGAAAAAATGTGCTTTTGTGGAGAAAAAAATTTCTGCTGCTAAAAAAATACTTCTGCTGATAGAAAAAATACTTCTGGTCGTAAAAAATGCACTTCTGGTGTAAAAAATTACAATCTGATCTGTATAGAGCAGAGATATTATTGGGGAAGGGTATATTTGGGAAAGGGTGTATATGGGGGAAGGAGTATATGGGAGAGGGGGTTTATGGGAAGGTGTATATGGAGGAGGCTCAACGTATATGGGCGATTTGGTGAACCGAGTTATATGGAGGCCAACACATGTATCAAAAAGCGGTGTATTTAAAAACACATCGGTGTATTAAAATGGGAGTGGGAGAGGTGTACTAATAAACACTTGTGTATTAAAAACATAACATTCCTGGAAGCATAAAAGTGGTGGAATGGTGTATTAAAAAACAAGCGTTATATTAAAAATGCAGCAGTGTATTAACACCGAAACGGTGGGAGGTGTATTACCAGGTTGGGAATGTGGAGAAGCAGAGGCATACCACCCGTGGCCTTCACTTCGCCAGAGTAAAGAACAAGTAACATGACCACGATTTACAACTCGTTGTTCCAGTATCGTATAGCCTTTGACAAAGGGAGTTGAGTATGCAGTGCGTATGCTAAGGGTGGAGGCATAACGATTTGGGAGCTGACTGTGTATGGAGGAGCAGTAAAATGTGGTATGCGGATTATGAACCAGGATTCTGATTGAGGCCAACAGAAATGTATGTTGCGTATTAAACCGGAGGAGTGGCTGTCGCATGATATGAGCCAATAGTGGTATAGGAATTTGCACCATGAGCCAACAGTTAACTGTGCATTTGTTGCGCAGTGGTTGCAACGTCCAATGTAAAAAAACTGGAACTGTATGGGCCTAGAGTAAAATAATGTAACAACTGAGATATACCAGACAGTGCCTCCAGATTCAATGCACCAGCGTTCAATCCTTCATAATCTTTCACGCAGATATGGAGGCCAGCAGCGTGGAGAGAGCAGCGTATGGAGGCTAGTAGCGTGGAGAGAGCAGCGTATGGACTATGTCAGAGGAGCGTCCGAGGTTACAAAAATTGGCAAAAAAGTGCAAGACAAATTGACAAATTTATGAAGAAATGACAAAAGGGAGTTACAATGGCATATAGAAGCCAAAAATGGCGTTGGCTCTGATACCATGTCAGACCAGGCAGTAACTCCTCAAAAACAACTTATTCATATTCATTCAGGTTGGTATTTATTATATACATGAGGGAGAGACTATTCACTTCATCTCCCGGTGACTATTCATATTTCTCATTATTTATTTACATCAGTTACACTTATTCACCCAATCTTGATGATTAGGTGTCAACACTCCTATACAGAAAAATCAATTTTGAATAGCGCAGCTGCTCATTTTTTTCAAAATATGCCAATCAAAGGGACGGGTGGTCTAATTTTTCAAATGGTTTAGGATCAATGGCAGGCATTGAATGTAAATCTATATTCAATTTCATAATGTCCAACTATGTTGCTTGTGAACATATTCAAGTGAGATTATGACTGTGTAATTATATATTTTTAGAAGAATATGGCCATACACTAATATTTTTATAATATAATTAACCTTGTTTTTTCTTTTGTGCATTCAGATGAGAGAGAGACATAATTCCTCCTGCGCAAACCAGCTACACGAACTCTTCCAATGGTCAACAGTCCTGCAAAAACCAAACGCAAATCACCAAAAGAAATCATGACAGAAAAAATCAATAGAAAACAAGAAAACCAAAATATCACTCGCATTATACCTTCAAAAATTCCTCCAGCGCAACAACTATGAAAGAAATTAAGAACAACTATGAAAAACTACCAAATAATTGTCGAAAAATCTAAGAAGGAATAACTGCATACAAATTCCAAACATCTTCCAAACAACTGCCGAAAAGTATGAGAAGGACTCACAATGGAAATATATGTATATAAATTTTCATTTGAACAACTTCATCGGCTACAAACGTTTTTAGACCGAAAAATCTAGTCATCGGACTTTTCCCCCACTGGCTAAAAATTCATTGCACGGGTGTCGTTAGTTTAAACAGCCAATTTTTTAGCCGAAAATAAATTTAGTTTTTTCGCCGAAAAAAATCAAGTTCAACCCGAAAATATTAAATAGTTCAATCAAAAAATTAATTAGTTGGTCCGAAAAAGTATGATTATGATTTTTTTGCGAGAAATTCTCTCAAAAATGTACCCAACTTCAAATTTTCACCCCTTCCACTAGTTCCTTCAAAAGTTGGAACAATTTAACTAAAAACAACTTGAGATAATTGACCTTGATTACTACAAATGAACAATCACACATGTGGAACTAAACACTAACTCCTCCCACTCGAATTTACTTAGTAAATTGGGTGACACAAGACATGTCACACAAGTTAACTGCATCCAAGTTGTCTGCTGATGTGGAAATTTGAATTTTCTCAATTTAATCAAGGAAAAATCAGATTGAGTATTTATTGCTACATTTTTCAACACTCCCTCTCAGGAAGAACGGGATTATCAACCACCCCTATCCTACTCCAGTGGAACTTAAACTTCCATCTTGACAATGCCTTTGTCAAAATATCAACATCTTATTCCTTTGTCAGAATGTACTACAACAATATTATCCACCTCTACACACAATCACGTAAATGGTGATACCAGATATCTATATGCTTGGATCGATTATGAAAAGCAGGATTTTCAAAGAGCTTGATGCAACTCTAATTATCACAGTAGATCACAATTCGATCCATCATCTGACCAAACAATCCAACAAGTATCTTTTTCATCAAGATCGCCTCACATGTTGCTTGACTGGAAGCCATTTATTATGCTTCTACTGAGATGAGTGCCACAGATCTTTGCTTCTTTTTGTACCAAGAAACCGTTGTGGATACAACACTGAAAGTTCCACCTGATGTTCTATTTTGGTCTGATGTACTCCCCACCCAATCTGCAGCTGTGAAGCCACAGAGATTCACTCCCTCTATCCATCTATACCATAGTCCAAACTGGGTAGTGCCTCTGAGGTACCGTAGAACATGCTTAGATGCTCTCCAAATAATTTGGTTTGACCATAGGTTGGCTCAGTTGGTTGACTGCATAATACATATATGGTTGTGTGTTCACAAGATACATTAGTGAACCCACCACATATCGGTGAATAGTAGCATACACTTCCTCACCTAAAGTGGCATCCTCTTTCCTCCAGTTGGTTGCTAGAGGTGTCTCCATGGGTTTGCAACTGTCATTGCAAAACCTCTTAAGTATCTCATTGGCATACTTTCCTTGAGAGACAAACATTTCCCTATCACCTTGCCATACTTCTAATCTGAGGAAGTAGTGCATGAGACCCATGTCCTTCATTTCAAACTCTCTTGTAAGGTCCTCCTTGCAAGATATGATCAGCTTCTAATCACCAGTTAAAATCAAGTCATAGACATATAAGGTAATAATAAACAATTTACCTTCTACCAAAATATTGTAGAGTTTTACATCCGCTTCACTTTTGGTGAAGCCCAAACTGGTGAGATAGATATCGATCCTGGTGTACCAAGCACATGGTGCTTGCTTGAGACCGTACAATGTTTGCTTGAGTCTACACACATGATACTCCTGATCAAAAGTCTCGAAGCATTTTAGTCGCTCGATATACACCTCCTCCTTAATAACTCCATTGAGGAATTTTGTTTTTACATCCATCTGGTGGATCTTCCACCCCATCTATGCAGCCAGAGCAAGAATTGATCTAATGGATGAGTACCTTGCTACAGGAGAAAAGGTATCCTCATAGTCAATCCCCTCAACTTGAGAGTACCCCTTGGACACAAATTTGGCCTTATACTTTTCTATGCTTCCATCTGTTGCATGCTTCACCTTGAAGATCCATCTTTAACCCACAATTTATTTATTTTCTAGTCTTGGGACCACTTCCCAAAACATTATTCTTTACAATAGATTCGTATTCCCCCACGGTTGCATCAACCCATATAGGTTTCTCTACTGCTTCCTTGAAATAGGATGGCTCAGTCTCTACAATCTCAATCATTAGAGCCATATAGCCAGTGTATTGATCTGGTGACCTTCTCTACTTGTGATAATTTGAAGGAGTACCCACATTCTCCCTCACATCCTACACAAGTCTCTCAGCTTCCCTGGTCCTTTTCCTACCTTCTCTAGATGGTTCTTCTTGAGTGGTTGTCTCCACTCTCTGCTTCTCAATTTGTAGTTTCTCCACAACTTCTTAAGGTTCCTCTTTTGGAGGTAAAAGCTCCTTTTTCTGTGAGATATGAAGCTCTCTCTCAAGAGAGAATTGCATGGCTTTGTCTTCATCAAATTTTACATTCCTTTGCAAAATTTTCATTCTAAGGGATGGAAAATACACACAGTAGTTGTGGGGAGTTTCTGTGTAACCCATAAATACCCCCAATTTTGTTGTTGTCTCTAGCTTCTTCCTTGATTCTTTGGAGACGTGGTAGTAAATAGAGGCTCCAAAAATATTGAAGTGTGACACATCTAGATTTCTCCCCGAGAAATCCTCCTCTAGTGTAACCATGCTAAGAATCCATCGAGGAATCTGGTTCTGCAAATGGACTGTTGTGTTGCATGCCTCAGCACACAAATGCAAAGGTAGGCCTTGATCATGCAACATTTCCCTTTCTTCTGCCACAATGCTACGGTTCTTTCTCTTAGCCAACCGTATTCTATTGTGGGTTGTGGGGTGTTATTAACTCTCGTCGAATGCCTTATTTTTCACAGAAATTTTTATATTCATTTGAAATGTAGTCACCTCCATTATCGCTCCTGAGAGCCTTCACCTTCTTGCCCATTTATTTCTCAACCAGTGCCTTGAAATTTATGAACTTGGAGAATATTTCATCCTTCTTCCACATGAAGAAGATCCAACACTTTCCTGAGAAGTCATAAATAAAAATGACAAAATATTTATGCTTGGCAGTGGAGGTTGTCAAGAAAGGTCCACAAACATCAGAGTGGATCCTTTCAAGGACTACATGTGCTTTGTTATCCTGACCATGGAATGGTAGTTTTGTGTACTTCCCCAAAGTACATCCTTTTCATACATCATGCTACTCAATTTCTCCTTTGGGGAAGTATGTGGTTATATGTTGCATGATCTTCGAAGCTGCATGATGCAAATGACCAAGTCTTTTATGCCAAAGTTCACCAACAGCATGCCTCTGCATCTTCTCTGTCTTTGTACTCAATGCAACACACTCCACATCTAGCTTGTACAGGTTCTTCACATGAACCCTAATCTGCTTCATTTATCCCACGGCTATGTGTTTCAAGAATGCCTTTCCTTTGCTGAAGATCACATCTTAACCACAGTCTTCAAAAACTGCAACAGAGATGAGATTTTTCTTTAGGCCCGAAATGAACATGACATCCTTGATCATGAGGGGGATGCCTATACCTTTCGTTGTTCCCCATCTCGATGTGCATCTACAAATCTTTCTCCTCCAGGTCACTGAAAAAATATATATTGCCCATCATATGGAATGATGCACCTGAGTTCAAGTACCACACACTCCCCATCATTGTGTTGGCCATGCATGCAATGACGGTAAAGTCAAGCTCGAACTGTGAAGCCAAAGCTTCACCTGCTCCTCCTCCTGAGGTCTTCTTTCTTTCTTTCTTGTGTGGACACTTCGTGGTATAGTGCCTGAATTTATGAGAATGGAAGCATTTAATTTTTGACAAATATTTATTCTTTCCCCCTTGACTGGATTCTGTTTTGGATTTGGATTTCTTCCCTTTTCCCCTGTTTTCCTTTCCATCCAATGAAAATTTTTCTTCATCCTTGCCCTTGGATGAAGTCCCACCACTGGTATTCCGCCTTATTTTCTCCTGCACCAAATCAGACCATAAACGCTCCCAACTCAATAGTTTTTCCCTCCCATTCACCTAATCCTGATAGTTATGCCAGCTCTTGGGAAGCCGAAAAAGGATAAGGTTACCGAGTCTTCTTTAGGGACATTAACAACAACCCTGCCAAGTTCATCACAAGACTATGTAACTTGCTCAGATACTGTGGAATTGTGTCATTCTTCTACATCTTGGTACTTCAAAGTGTATCCTTCAGTGCCAGCCTCTTCCAATTCTTTCCACATCGTGAACGAAGTTTCTTTTCCATGGAGATTCGAGACAATATGATATCGTACTCCCTCCAATATGATTCTCCTAGCATTGGCTACATGTTTCTTCCACTTAGCAAGGTTTTGGGAATCAGATTCTTGAGGTTTTGCAACATTTGTCTTGATGTATTCTAGAAACCCATTGTCATCCAATATTACCTCCATGCGATCCTTCCATGCAACAAAATTAGAGGTGCCTTCCAAGGCATACTCTAGCCTTAGTCCATTGAAGACCATCTTCTCAACTTTGAAGAAATCCTACTACACTGATCTTCATATTCGAACCTCTGAGAAATAACTTCGAATTTCTTGATCTAATGTGAATCCAGATCTAATACCATGTAGAAATTAGGTTATATATTTGCAATTTCTCATGAAGTTTTAATCAAAATTACAAGACACATATCTACATTGTTGCTCTATGGACATTATTTCACAAAAAATTTCAGATGTGCTTTGCAAACTCGCGGTCCAAAAAAAAAATCTCGCTCCGATACCATGTAGAAAAATTCTACAAATCTAGCTATGATACCATGTAGATTTTCTTGTAGATTCAACAGCTCATGTAATGTACTAAAACACAAGACAAGAATCTACTCTACTCTTTACATCGGAAGCCCATAAAGATCAATGAAAACAATAATCGACAAGAGAAAGATAATCAAGGAACATAACACAATAAGTTTTCTTGGGGAAAGCAATGGCTCAAAACCCCGTTATCTGTATTGCATATATCATAAAACCAAGATGATAATACAATGCTTGTTCTCTCAAGAACAATCCCAACACTCAGTATAATCAATCTTTTAGCTCACAAGCAAGCTCAAGCCAAACCTTAGCCTCTTATGCTGCTCTCCAAGCCCCTATTTCCTTGCGCCCTTGGTCAAAGAATTTGGATGAATACAATATGCTCTGCTCAACCTTGAGCTTAACCTGCACAAGTATTTCCTATCCTCCGCTTGATGACTTCCTTTGGCCAATAATTAGCCAAATTTCCAAGCCTCCAAGCTTCTAGTTCTTTGCACAATTCGTAGAGGAATTAACCTCTAGTTAATGAGGAAATCCTTCTTCCATAATTGCGCAATCGAAACTTACGTCCTTCTATTATTGCATGCGCCATCTGTACAACTCGGAAAACTATACATCTGATAGTACATTGTCCCTGCACTCTAGTCTCAACTGGGTCTTTCTCAGAAATGACATGCATGACTTTCTCATGAGGAAATCTTTAGTTAACAGGATTAGCACTAGTGGATGCATTAGTGCATCAACTCACTGTTAGTCCTCTATTAGTTCCAAAAATAAGTAGAACTAATTTAATTAAACTTAACTCAATAAACTAAGTGATCTAATTTCCAAATCAATTTAAACTCACACTAGAACCCTAAAACTTAGGGAGAACATAACATTGACTTCCAAAAGACTTCCAACTCGAAATTCGTAAGTTAACTAAGTTAACTTAACTTAATTAACTATTACAAGTTTCTATGAGAGTATAATTCAAGTTTAATTCTCAGTTTAATTCAAGGACAAACTAAACTGGAATTTCTGGATTCTATTTTTAACATTTCTTGTTGCTATTTTCAACACTCCCTCTCAACAATAAAGGAATTCAACTCGATCCTGATCCTGAACCTTTGGAATGTTCTGCATGAAACACTTCTCTCTAGTGTTGTTGCTATAACAACTCCAAAAAAAAAACAACAAAACAAAAAAACAAACAAAAAACAAAAAGCATCCAACCTAAATCAGTATGATGCATATGTCATCTAAGTCTTTGATTGTTATTGCCTCTGTCGACTGAAAACTTTGTGCTTCTATTGACTCTACCTTTCTGCACTATTGTCAACCCTTCTCTACGCTCTTTAATATCTGACTGCTCTAGCCTTTATCACTCTGATCTCTGACTGCATGAATCCCATTGATTCCTCCCACTATTATGTACTTTGGGCTCCCATAGCAAGGTACGATCCATGAGATAAAACCTCTCAATGGATCCTGCCCAATTTCAGCGCAGTTGGGACTAGCACTTCACACCGCCCCACCTCACACCTAGAGGTCTGGTTGCATGTGATCCCTCAGCCCACTTGGATGCCTTCACTTGGTCTCCTCTCAACTTCTCTCGTTGTGGTTGCTCCACAACTTCCTGAAGCTACTTCTGAGGCTATTTCTGAGGCTGCTTCTAAGGCTTCTTCTGGGGCTACATGTTGAGAGGAAATTTACTCTCCCTCTCAACCAATAAGTACGTAACATTTGCCTTGCTCCTCAAGGATTTCCATGCATCGTGTACTTCAATTGCATATAGGTTCTTGGCTAGCAAACCAATTTGTTTCATCTATCCTGCCGTCATGAAATTTTCTGAAAAAATTGTTGATTTTAAATCAGCGATATCTCCTTCATCCGAACTCCAATTCGGCAGATGTTTTTTTTGAATTTGGGCATTTTTTCACAAGGAATCCAGGTCTGCTATTTGTTTATGAAAATTTTGCACAAAAATTTTCAGATCTTCTCCGCAAACTTGTGGCCCAAAAAAAAAAATCCTGCTTCAATACCAATTAGAAAATTTCTACAAATCTAGCTCTGATACCATGTAGGTTCTATAGCTCATGTAATGTACTAAAACACAAGACAAGAATCTACTCTACTCTTTATAGCGAAATCCCATAAAGATCAAAGAAAACAATAATCGACAAGAGAAAGTATAATCAAGGACACATAACACAATTAGTTTTATTGGGGAAAGCCACTGCTCGAAACCCTGCTATTTGTATTGCATATATCATAAAATTAAGATGATAATACAATGTTTCTTCTCTCAAGAATAATCCAAGCACTCAGTATAATCAATCTCCTAGCTCACAAGCAAGCTCAAGCAAAACCATATCCTCTTCTGTTGTTGTCCAAGCCCCTATTTCCTTGCGCCCTTAGCGAAAGAATTTGGATGACTACAATAGGCTCTACTCAACTTTGAGCTTAACTTGCACAAGTATTTCCTATCCTCCGCTTGATGACTTGTTTTGGCCAATACTTAGCCAAATTTCCAATCCTCCAAGCTTATAATTCTTTGCACAATTCCTAGAGGAATAAACCTTTATTTAATGAGGAAATCCTTCTTCCATAACTGCGCAATCCAAACTTACGTCCTTCTCTGATTGCATGCACCATCAGTACAACTTGGAAAATTATACAACTGATAATACATTGTCCCTGGTCCCTACACTCTTGTCTCAACTGGGTCTTTCTCATAATCAACATGCATGAGTTTCTCATGAGGAAATCTTCAATTAATAGGAGTAGCACTAATGGATGCATTAGTGCACTAACTGACTGTTAGTCCTCTATTAGTTCCAAAAACAAGTTAGAACTAATTTAACTGAACTTAACTTAGTAAATTGAGTGATCTAATTTCCAACTCAATTTAAACTCATACTAGACCCCTAAAACTTTGGGAGAACATTTACATGACTTCCAAAAGACTTCCAACTCGAAATTTCTAAGTTAACTAAGTCAAGTTAACTTGGTTAACTATTACAAGTTTCTATGAGAATAGAATTCGATTTTAAATCTCAGTTTCATTCAAGGACAAATTACACTGGAATTTCTGGATTCTACTTTTAACATTTTTTGCTGCTATTTTCAACACTCCCTCTGTCATCAAAGGCTTTGACTGCTATTGCCTTTGTTGAGTGAAAACTCTACGCTTTTGTTGACTCTGCCTTTCTGCATTATTGTCAACCCTTCTTTGCGCTCTTTAGTATCTGACTGCTCTAGCCTTTGTCACTCTGATCTCTGTCTACATGAATCCCATTGATTCCCCCCACTACTATGTACTTTGGGCTCCCGTAGCAAGGTACGATCCACGAGATAAAACCTCTCAATGGACCATGCCCAATTCCAGCCCCCTTGGGACTAGCACTTCACATCGCCCCACCTCACACCTGGAGGTATGGCTACATGTGATCCCTCAGCCCACTTGGCTCGAAATTCCCCCCTACTGGAGGTCTCTACATGAGTGGATGCCTTCACTTGGTCTCCTCTCAGCTTCTCTAGTTGTGGCTATTCCACAATTTCCTAAGTTGCTTTTGAGGCTTCTTCTGGGGCTGCATGTTGAGAGGTAATTTACTCTCCCTCTTAACCACCAAGTATGTAACCTTTGCCTTTCTCCTCAATTCTTTACATGCATCTTGTACCTCAAGTGCATAAAAGCTCTTGGATAGCACACCAATCTCTTTCATCTATCCCGTTGTCATGAAATTTTCTAGAAAAAGTGTTGATTTTAAATCAACGATATCTCCTTCATCCAAAATCCAATTCGACTGATTTTTTTTTTTGAATTTGGGTATTTTTCTCAAGGAATCCAAATATGCTATTTGCTTCTAAAAATTTTGTACAAAAATTTTCAGATCTTCTCTGCAAACTCACGACCCAAAAAACATCCTGCTCCGATGCCATGTAGAAAATTTCTACAAATCTAGCTCTTATATCATATGGATTTTCCTGTAGATTCAACATCTCATGTAATGTAGTAAAACACAAGACAAGAATCTACTCTACTCTTTACAGCGAAATCCCATAAACATCAATGAAAACAATAACCGACAAGAGAAATATAATCAAGGACACATAACACAATAAGTTTTCTGGGGGAAAGCCACACCTCGAAACTCTACTATTTGTATTGCATATATAAGAAAACCAAGATGATAATACAATGCTTGTTCTCTCAAGAACAATCCCAGCACTAAGTATAATCAATCTCCTAGCTCACAAGCAATCTCAATCCAAACCTTAGCCTCTTCTGCTACTCTCCAAGCCCTTATTTCCTTGCACCCTTGGTCAAAGAATTTGGATGAATACAATATGCTCTGCTCAACCTTGAGCTTAATCTGCACAAGTATTTTCTATCCTCCACTTGATGACTTCCTTTGGCCAATACTTAGCCAAAATTCCAAGCATTCAAGCTTCTAATTCTTTGCACAATTCTTAGAGGAATTAACCTCTAGTTAATGAGGAAATCCTTCTTCCATAACTACGCAATCCAAACTTACATCCTTCTCTGTTTGCATGCACCATCTGTACAACTCAAAAAATTATACAACTAATAGTACATTGTCCTTGCACTCTATTCTCAACTATGTCTTTCTCATAATGGACATGCATGAGTTTCTCATGAGGAAATCTTCTGGTTAACAAGAGTAGCATTAGTGGATGCATTAGTGTTCCAACTGACTGTTAGTCCTCTATTAGTTCGAAAAACAAATTATAACTAATTTAACTGAACTTAACTCAGTAAACTGAGTGATCTAATTTCCAACTCAATTTAAACTCATATTGGACCCATAAAACTTAGGGATAACATATACATGACTTCCAAAAGACTTCCAACTCAAAATTCCTAAGGTAACTAAGTCAACTTAACTTAGTTAACTATTACAAGTTTCTATGAGAATATAATTCGATTTTAATTCTTAGTTTAATTCAAGGACAAATTAAACTGGAATTTCTGGATTCTATTTTTAACATTGCTTGTTGCTATTTTCAACACTCCCTCTCAACAAGAAAGGAATTCAACTTGATCTCGAACCTGAACCTTCGAAATGTTCAACATGAAACACTTCTCTCTAGTGTTGTTGCTACAACAACTCTAGAAACAAAAAAAAACAAAACAAAACAAAACAAAAAAACATCCAACCTGAATCAGTATGATGCATCTGTCATCAAATTCTGTGACTATTATTGCCTTTGTCGATTGAAAACTCTGCGCTTTTGTTGACTTTTCCTTTCCGCATTGTTGTCAACCCTTCTCTGCGCTCTTCAATATCTGACTACTCTATCCTTTGTCACCCTGATCTCTAACTGCATGAATCCCATTGATTCCTCCCACTACTATGTACTTTGGGCTCTTGTAGCAAGGTACGATCCATGAGATAAAACCTCCCAATGGACCCTGCCCAATTTCAGCTCTCATGGGACTAGCACTTCACATCGCCTCACCTCACACCTGGAGGTATGGCTGCATATGATCCCTCAACCCACTTGGCTCAAAATTTCCCCCTACTGGAGGTCTCTACATGAGTGGATGCCTTCACTTGGTCTCCTCTCAGCTTCTCTAGTTGTGGTTGCTCCACAACTTCCTGAAGCTGCTTTTGAGGCTTCTTCTGGGGCTGCATGTTGAGAGGTAATTTACTCTCCCTCTCAACCAACAAGTATGTAACCTTTGCCTTGCTCCTCAAGGCTTTTCATGCATCTTGTACCTCAAGTGCATACAGGTTCTTGGCTAGCACACCAATCTATTTCATCTATCCCGTCGTCACGAAATTTTCTGAAAAAAAGCGTTGACTTTAAATCAACGATATCTCCTTCATCCGGACTCCAATTCGGCCGATGTTTTTTTTTGAATTTGAGTATTTTTCGCAAGGAATCTAGATTTGTTATTTATTTCTGAAAAGTTTGCTAAAAAAATTTCAGATCTGCTCTGCAAACTCACGGCCCAATAAAATTCCTACTCTGATACCATGAAGAAAATTTCTACAAATCTAGCTCTGATACCATGTAGATTTTCGTGTACATTCAACAACTCATGTAATGTACTAAAACACAAGACAAGAATATACTCTACTCTGTACAGCGGAAGCCCATAAAGATCAATGAAAACAATAATTGACAAGAGAAATATAATCAAGGACACATAACACAATAATTTTCTTGGGGAAAGCCACAACTCAAAACCCCTCTATCTGTATTGCATATATTTGAAAAAAAGAAGAAGATGATAATACAATGCTTGTTCACTCAAAAACAATCCAAGCACTCAGTGTAATCAATCTCCTTTCTCAAAAGCAAGCTCAAGCTAAACCTTAGCCTCTTCCGCTGCTCTCCAAGCCCCTATTTCCTCCTCAACCTTGTGCTTAACCTGCACAAGTATTTCCTATCCTCTGCTTGATGACTTCCTTTGGCCAATACTTAGCCAAATTTCCAAGCCTCCAAGCTTCTAATTCTTTGCACAATTCCTAAAGGAATTAGCCTCTATTTAATGAGGAAATCCTTCTTCCATAACTACCCAATCCAAACCTAAGTCCTTCTCTGATTGAATGCACCATCTGTACAACTCGGAAAATTATACAATTGATAGTACATTGTCCCTGCACACTAATCTCAACTATGTCTTTCTCATAATCGACATGCATGAGTTTCTCATGAGGAAATCTTTAGTTAACAGGAGTAGCACTAGTGGATGCATTAGTGCACCAACTAATTGTTAGTCCTCTATTAGTTCCAAAAACAAGTTAGAACTAATTTAACTTAACTTAACTCAGTAAATTGAGTGATCTAATTTCCAAATCAATTTAAACTCATCCTAGACCCCTAAAACTTAGGGAGAACATATACATGACTTCCAAAAGACTTCCAACTCGAAATTCCTAAGTTAACTAAGTCAACTTAACTTAGTTAATTATTACAAGTTTCTATGAGAATAGAATTCGATTTTAATTCCCAGTTTAATTCAAGGACAAATTAAACTGGAATTTCTGGATTATATTTTTAACATTTCTTGTTGCTATTTTCAACACTCCCGCTCAAAAAGAAAGAAATTCAACTCGATCCCGATCCTGAACCTTTGGAATCTTCTGCATGCAACACTTCTCTCTAGTGTTGTTGCTACAACAACCAAAAAAAAAGACATCCAACCTGAATCAGTATGATGCATCTATCATCAAAGTCTTTGACTATTATTGCCTCCGTTGACTAAAAACTCTACGCTTCTGTTGACTTTACCTTTCTACACTGTTGTCAACCTTCTCTGCTCTCTTCAGTATTTGACTGCTCTAGCCTCTGTCACTCTGAACTTTGTCTACATGAATCCCATTGATTCCTCCCACTACTATGTACTTTGGGCTCCCGTAGCAAGGTATGATCCATGAGATAAAACCTCTCAATGGAACCTGCCCAATTTCAGCCCCCTTGGGACTAGCACTTCACATCACCCCACCTCACACCTGGAGGTATGGTTGCATGTGATTCATCAGCCTACTTGGGTCAAAATTCCCCCCTATTGGAGGTCTCTACATTAGTGGATGCCTTCACTTGGTCTCCTCTCAACTTCTCTAGTTGTGGCTGCTCCACAACTTCCTGAAGTTGCTTCTAAGGCTTCTTCTTGGCCACATGTTGAGAGGTAATTTACTCTCCCTCTCAACCACCAAGTATGTAACCTTTGCCTTGCTCCTAAAGACTTTGCTTGAATCTTGTACCTCAAGTGCATACAGGTTCTTGGCTAGCACACCAATTTGTTTCATCTATCCCGTCGTCACGAAATTTTCTGGAAAAAGCATTGATTTTAAATCAACGATATCTCCTTCATCTAAACTCCGATTTGGCCAATGTTTTTTTTTGAATTTGGGTATTTTTTCACAAGGAATCTAGATTTTCTATTTGTTTCTAAAAATATTGCCCAAAAATTTTCAATTTCTTCTCTGCAAACTCGCGGCCCAAAAAAAATCCTGCTCTGATACCATGTAGAAAAATTCTACAAATCTAGCTCTGATACCATGTAGATTTTCATGTAGATTCAACAGCTCATGTAATGTAATAAAAAACAAGACAAGAATCTACTCTACTCTTTACAGTGAAAGCCCATAAAGATCAATGAAAACAATAATCGAAAAGAGAAACATAATCAAGTACACATAACACAATAAGTTTTCTCGGGGATAACTATAGCTCGAAACCTCGCTATCTGTATTGCATATATCAGAAAACCAAGATGATAATAAAATTCTGTTCTCTCAAGAACAATCCCAACACTTAGTATAATCAATCTCCTATCTCACAAACAAGCTCAAGCCAAACCTTAGCCTCTTCTGATGCTCTCCAAGCCCCTATTTCCTTGTGCCCTTGGTCAAAGAATTTGGATGAATACAATATGCTCTGCTCAACCTTGCGCTTAACCTGCACAAATATTTCCTATCCTCCGCTTGATGACTTCCCTTGGCCAATACTTAGCCAAATTTTTGAGCCTCCAAGCTTCTAATTCTTTGCACAATTCCTAGAGGAATTAACCTCTATTTAATGACGAAATCCTTCTTCCATAACTGCGCAATCCAAACTTATGTCCTTCTCTGATTGCATGCACCATCTGTACAAATCAGGAAATTATACAACTTATAGTACACTGTCATGCACTCTAGTCTCAACTATGTCTTTTTCATAATCAACATGCATGGGTTTCTCATGAGGAAATCTTCAGTTAATAGGATTGGCACTAGTGGATGCATTAATGCACCAACTGACTGTTAGTCCTCTATTAGTTCCAAAAACAAGTTAGAACTAATTTAACTGAACTTAACTTAGTAAACTGAGTGATCTAATTTCAAACTCAATTTAAACTCATACTAGACCCCTAAAACTTAGGGAGAACATATACATTACTTCCAAGAGACTTCCAACTTGAAATTCCTAAGTTAACTAAGTCCACTTAACTTAGTTAACTATTACAAGTTTCTATGAGAATAGAATTCAATTTTAATTCTCAGTTTAATTCAAGGACAAATTAAACTGGAATTTCTGGATTATATTTTTAACATTGCTTGTTGTTATTTTCAACACTCCCTCTCAACAAGAAAGGAATTCAACTCGATCCCAATCTTGAACATTTGGAATGTTCCTCATGAAACATTTCTCTCTAGTGTTGTTGCTACAACAACTCCAAAAACAAAAAAAACATCCAACCTGAATCAGTATGATGCATTTGTCATCAAAGTCTCTGACTGTTATTGCCTCTGTCGAATGAAAACTATGCGCTTTTGTTGACTCTGCCTTTATGCACTATTGTCAACCCTTCTCTACGCTCTCGAGTGTCTGACTGCTCTAGCCTCTGCCACTCTGATCTTTGACTGCATGAATCCCATTGATTCCTCCCACTACTATGTACTTTGGGCTCTCGTAGCAAGGTACGATCCATGAGATAAAACCTCTCAATGGACCCTGCCCAATTTCAACCCACTTGGGACTAGCACTTCACATTGCCCCACCTCACACTTGGAGGTATGGATGCATGTGATCCATCAGCCCACTTGGCTCGAAATTCCCCTCTGCTGGAGGTCTCTACATGAGTGGATGCCTCCATTTGGTTTCCTCTCAGCTTCTCTAGTTGTGTTTGCTCCACAACTTCCTGAAGCTGCTTCTGAGGCTTCTTCTGGGGCTGCATGTTGAGAGGTAATTTAATCACCCTCTCAACCACCAAGTATGTAACCTTTTCCTTGCTCCTTAAGGATTTTCATGCATCTTGTACCTCAAGTGCATATAGGTTCTTGGCTAGCACACCAATCTGTTTCATCTATCCCTACGTCACGAAATTTTCTAGAAAAAGCATTGATTTTAAATTAGAGATATCTCCTTCATCCGTACTCTGATTCGGCCGATGTTTTCTTTGAATTTGGGTATATTTTCACAAGGAATCCATATCTACTATTTTTTCTGAAAATTTTTCACAAAAAAATTTAGATGTGCTCTGCAAACTCGTGGTCCAAAAAAAATCTGGCTCCGATACCATGTATAAAAATTCTACAAATCTAGCTCTGATACTATGTAGATTTTCTTGTAGATTCAACAGCTCATGTAATGTACTAAAACACAAGACAAGAATCTACTCTACTCTTTACAGCGAAAGCCCATAAAGATCAATGAAAACAATAATCGACAAGAGAAAGATAATCAAGGACACATAACACAATAAGTTTTCTTAGGGAAAGACACATCTCAAAACTCAGCTATCTGTATTGCATATAACAGAAAACCAAAATGATAATACAATGTTTGTTCTATCAAGAACAATCCCAACACTCAGTATAATCAATCTCCTAGCTCACAAGCAAGATCAAGCCAAACCTTAGCCTCTTCTCCTGCTCTCCAAGGTCCTATTTCCTTGCACCCTTGGTCAAAGAATTTGGATGAATACAATATGCTCTACTCAACCTTGAGCTTAACCTGCACAAGTATTTCCTATCCTTCGCTTGATGACTTCCTTTGGCCAATACTTAGCCAAATTTCCAAGCCTCCAAGCTTCTAATTCTTTGCACAATTCCTAAAGGAATTAGCCTCTATTTAATGAGGAAATCCTTCTTCCATAACTGCACAATCCAAACTTATGTCCTTATCTGATTGCATGCACGATATGTACAACTCAAAAAATTATACAACTGATAGTACACTGTCCCTGCACTCTAGTCTCAATTGGGTCTTTCTCAGAATCGACAAGCACGAGTTTCTCATGAGGAAATCTTCAGTTAGCAGGAGTAGCACTAGTGGACGTATTAGTGCACCAACTAGCTGTTAGACCTCTATTAGTTCCAAAAACAAGTTAGAACTAATTTAACTGAACTTAACTTAGTAAACTGAGTGATCTAATTTCGAACCCAATTCAAACTCATACTAGACCCCTAAAACTTAGGGAGAACATATACATGACTTCCAAAAGACTTCCAACTCAAAATTCCTAAGTTAACTAAGTCAACTTAGCTTAGTTAACTATTACAAGTTTCTACGAGAATAGAATTCAATTTTAATTCTTAGTTTAATTCAAGGACAAATTAAAGTGAAATTTATGTATTCTATTTTTAACATTTCTTCTTGTTATTTTCAACACACTTCTATACTTTAAAGTTATCTTAGTAGAATCATTGGATCATAGTCCTGAGTTTTTGTGAAGAAGGCTTTTGAAAGCTTGCACTTTTGTACTTTTGGAAACCATCTTAATGAGAAAGATTGGACTAGAGCTATTTACTTTATGAGCAGAGATATATGCATCGGGTATTTGTGTCTTTGTGTATTTATTTGTTCATGAATTAATAGTCATTTTCCCTTATATTGTTTCTCATATTTATCTCTTTTCATACAATATTGTATTCATTCACTTCTGAACATACTAGGACTGTTATTTTTAATACATAGATGAGAAAATGTTCGAATGATATTTGATGTGATATATGTTTATCAATTATTTTGATTAACTATTTAATCAAAATAATTATTTCAAAGGCTATTAATTTCTATTAGTGTTTGATTAATCTTCGTTGTCATACACTAGAGACATTCATTGTAGATCGCAAAGAATATAAGTAAAATCCCGGGTAATAAGTAGGTAGGTTAAATACATATGTATTTCAGTTGAAAACCACCCCATTTATCACTTAGCTTATGGTAATCAACATCCTATCCATCCTATCACATTTTTATTGGGAAATTGGTCCCATTATATCCAGTCGGAGCCACTAATCCAAACTAATAAGGGACGGTATTCAAGTCCCAGACCGGGTGGTTTTCCCCCATGTTGTTGCAGCAATTTTTGAGGCTTCAACCTGTTGTTGGCTGGAATTTCACATTGCGTAGTTCCAATGGGCAAGACTGGGGCATTCCCTCCCAAGATTGCGTAGAACACAACTGGGAGCCTGTGTGGGCAGCCTTTATGCAATTCCCGGAGGCAAGGCAAAGCCTTGATTTCCAGGAATGCACAGAGCATGTTGGGAGAGACAAGACCTGGGCCAAGACAACCTGGATCTGCCCAATGGAAACATGAAAACGTGAAGGACTGAATGTGTATGCAAAGCTAGTGCATATCTGAGTGAATAGACATGCATGTAATTCAGACAAGTGCATAAATCAATCAAACGACAAAACCTTGAAGCTCATGAAGAGAGTCGGCACAATGAGGACTATGAGTGCAGAAACAGTGTTATGCATGTGATGCTAAGGAAAGGTAATTCAAAATTCGAAACGACACTTCTACAAGTTAAAACACATTAAATTGCCAACGGTCATTCAATAAAACAATGGAAACAACACTTATACAAGCCAAAAAATAAAAAGTGACAAAAGGAATGAAAAGAAAAACTTACCCGAAAATGACGTGTCGACTATGCCAAAGTTTCCTAGATGCCTCGGGAATGTCAGAGCTCCAAGCTCGAATGTAAAGAATGAGCTTTGGGGCATTGTTTAAATAGATTTGGCAAAATTAGAGTTTATGGTGCGTATGCCATAAATCTAGGAAAAAGCGACACTTGGCGGGGAGTTTCTAAAAATGATTTTGCATGTAACTCCTGCTACTAAAAATAGATCCCTAAAATCTATGGATTTTTTTTCACATTTTTCTTTTTCGAGAAAAGTTACTCGACATGCAAGGAAGGATTGCATAATTATGGAGGGAACCGGGCAACCTACCAGCACATGCAACGGACAGTCACTGTGTGAAAACTTCTACTTTGTTTCTAAGTTGAGTTGCCTTAGTTGGCTGGCCAGCTCTACGCAATTTTCCCGAGCAATGTCAGTTGGCATGCTCTAGGCAATTTTGGAGAGTAGTGCAAGCTGGCCTGCTCTTCACAATTTCGAGAGTCATTCCAGCTGGTCTGCTCTGTGCAATTTTTGAGTGCAGTGCAGCTCTTGGGCTACTTTGCGCAATTCCTGAGGGGAAGACAAACTACCCTCCATGATTGTGCAGTTTTGCTTGATAACCCATTGACTAGATGTGAACCAAGTGCTGGGTGAGCTTGTGGTTGACCAACAGAACAAGTGAGTGAACACAAGTTGTTAAGCGTCAGATGAAATCAAATAAACACAAGTACCTGATCAGTGCAGGATAGTTGCTATGATTTCAAGGAGGGAGGCTCCAAAATGAAGCGAAGGCAAAATTTTGGAGGGTGGTTGTAGCCACTACAACACAAGGTTATGTCAAAGGTAAAATATAATTACAGCGAATAGAAAATTTCCAAGTGCAAGCTGTTGGAACTATGCTTAACACACTCAAGCTGCGAAATGAGACGTAGATCATAAACTGCCTGCACTGCCTATCCAACCAATCCAAACATTCCCCTTCCTTTGCCCAAAATCCCTTTCCAAATTCCAATTTGATCCGAATGAAAAATGGCATCCACCCATGGTATTGTAAGTGGCATCTATCCATGATATTTATCCACCCAAGGTATTCATCCACACATGGAATTTACCCATGGTATTGTAAGTGGCATCCACCCATGGTGTTGTAAGTGACATCTACCCATGGTATTCATTCACCCATTGTATTTACCCACCCATGGAATTTACCTTTGGTATTGTAACTAAAAGAAACTATCAATAACAAGTTACATTTTGTAAAAAGACATATTGTCCACCACAATGTAGCTTTTACAGTTACTCTCTATTTTAATTTAAATTTTCTTGGTGGTTTTGTTTAATGTGTGTTCTCCTGATTTCTTCTGGAATTTCATTTTTTCAGATCTTGGGGGTCTCACCCCCAAGATCCATATCAATTTTTTAGATCTTGGGGGCCTCTCCCCAAGATCCGGTTCAATGGTATCAGATTCAGGTTATGACTACATGGGAATGAGGGTTTGATGCATATTTTAGTTTCAATGTTTTATAGCAATCTTCAACAAACTGCATGCACATGCTACGACCTCCACAAAGCACTTTCTTGGGCAAAGAAGGAAGAAATATTTTTCTAATTGTTTTGCAGGAATTTTTTGGGCAACAAGTTTCCAGATGAGATCTAAAAATTTTGGTTCAAAATTTACAAAAAAATTAACATATTTGGATTCATTGCGAAAAAATACCTAGATTCAAAAAAATAATCGGCCGAATCGAAGTCCGGATGAGGAAGATATCGCCGATTTAATATCAGTTGCGTTATAGAAAATTTTCTGATGACAATTCGTGTACGACAACTCTCCTATAATTTTTTATCGCTTTGTGCAGAATTTCATAAAAATGATTGCATATCTAAGCTCCTCTTGAAAAATCACCCAATTTCAAAAAAAAAATGTTCGAATTGGAGTTCGGATGAGGAAGAAATCAGTGATTTTTTCAGAACTTTTGTGACAGCGAGACAGTTGCAACACAAATATGAGTTTCTAGGGTGTCCAAATAGATATTTCCATCACATGGGAAGATTTAGAATGGTTATTATATTTCTAAAAAAAGGTTATAATAGAGATTCTAAGCTATATTGACAAGGTTATGCCCATTTCAAATCTGGAGCAACATTCAAAGCGGGTTCCCTTTGGAGACGTGCCCTCCCACCCCACTTTAGTAGGCACCTACTTCACATTCATCAGTTTCATCATAGCAGCATCTAGCTTGGGTTCTTTGGAGATGTTCCCTCCCACCCCAAGCTATGTAGGCACCTGCTACTTCATCAATAGTCAGCATCACAGTTATGGGTCAAATGCACAAAATCATTGTCATCGAAGTCCATTTGCTAGGCCGCACACTGTTAGTATCATAGTTGGTCACAAGCATTATAAGGCATCTCCATCCTCGAATCTTCATTTTTCATGGTTATGGGTCATCCATAAACCCACGCTTCATCGAAGTCCATTTGCTAGGACACTATCCTCATATCTTCATTCATCACGGTTATGGGTTAACCACACAAAACCATTCTCTTTAGTGGTTCTTCGTATTCAACAAATGCTTTTCAAGAGGGAACTTCACGCAATGGGGACCATTGCTTCTTAAGGGGGGAGGAATGATCTGAATGAAAAGTGGCATCCACCCATGGTATTGTAAGTGACATCTATCCATGGTATTTATCCACCCATGATATTCATCCACACATGGAATTTACCCATGGTATTGTAAGTGGCATCCACCCATGGCATTCATCCACCCATGGTAATTACCCATGGTATTGTAAGAGACATCTACCCATGGTATTTACCCACCCATGGAATTTACCTTTGCTATTGTAACTAAAAAAGGCTATAAGTAACAAGTTGTTGTACCTGTTTCCTGTAGGCAGTCCTTGGCTACAAAAACTACGCCAGGAAACCAACTCAACCAACCTTTAGGTTCAAGTTGGCCCTTGAACCAGAGGGGGTTCCCTCAATGGTTATGAGGCTTTGTTTAACATTGTTCACCTGTCACTGAACAACAGCCTTTGAAGCACAATGGCCAGATTTATGGTTTTAATTGGGGGTGGTTGGCAATCAATGACAATCTCTATCCATGATTAAAGGCCTCTCTCATAGGGTCCCTTCAGAACGTGTCAACTTCCAACCTGACAGAATGACTTAGCTTTTCAAGGATTATGATAGAAGAATGTAAGGAGATTCCTAATAATTAAGCAGTCAAACAAACTTCTTAACAACTAGGGAAATTTGGATGTGTGTAGAAGATTTCTACAGCCCAACAAAATATATTCAAAGGAAACTAAAGGCCAAACTGAAACCAATTCTAAGAGGATCTATTTCAGACAGATAGTCCAATAAGCTAATATCTTTTAATGGCTATCAGAAGGCATAAAGCAAAAACCAGTCAAAGAGGAGTTATCTTGGACAAACAGTCCAATAAGCTAATCTTTTTCTAAAGGTTATGATTTTACAGGGGATTTCAGAGAGATTAAGACTTAATCTACACTTACCCACACCTTCATATAAATGCTTTGAACATGTGTAGAAATAAGATATGAAACACTAGAAAGACATACTAGAAAACACAAAATTCTCTCAAACTCGAGCGAGAAGGCTTTCATTAGAAATACTATAATATAAGCTATTAAAAAGTGAAGAGCCTTGGCATCAAAAGCCCACCCATATTACTTCAATTGATGAAGTATTTATACAATTTCCTCACAAAATATCTTGGTAAAAATATAAACTATTACAAATATCTGAAAATTGTATTACAAAAATAGAATGCTAATAAAGGTAACTAAAACTATTTGAAGAGTTCTAGTACTATCCTTGAGGATTTATGTTGATAAAGAAGAGAAATTCAAATTTGATTGCAACTCATATTTGATGAGGTGGCCTCCAAGTCACTAACTGTCTTTGAGCTTTTTCCTCCCGAAATTCTGAAAAATAGGGTCCTGTAATACTTTTGTTTCTCCCAAACCATAATAGCTGTTAGAAAACTGAGAGAGGTTTTTGTAAATGATGATGTTGGAAACAAAAAAATCTTTCCATTTTTTAAAATTCATTTCCACCTGCTCGGAAACCATATTTGAAAACACTGACTAAAAACAGGAACATTCGGGAAAACATGCTTGCAAAGATTCATCCAAATCTCCCAAACCATAAGCTCAGTTACAAAAATGAGAGAGGATTTTGTAGATTAGAATCTTAGGAACAAAAACCTCCTCCCATTTACCACAATTCATTTCTGATTATCCATAATATTCTTTGTAAAAAAGGTGACTAAAATAGGAAATTTCTGGAAAATATGCCTTTAAAGAATCATTAGCATCTCCCAAATCATAACAGTTGTGAGAAAACTGAGAGAGGTTTTGTATAAGAGGATTTTAGCAACAAAAAACTCTTTCAGTTTCTGAAAATCCATTCTCATCTATTTGTAAACCATGTTTGAATTTACTTTATTACATCATTTAATCATGTTTAAATGCATGATTAACTAAATCAACCAGCTAATGAAACTTAAATTTACATTTTGAGGGTGCATTTACTCTTGCAGACCCATTTATTATTTCTAAACTACTAAAAACTATTATATCAACAAATTTAAATTATCAAAACTAATCATGTTACAACATCGGCTCCAATGGGGACTACTTCCCCCTGTGGGATGCAGAGAACTAGTAGACCAATTGCCTTTAGTGTTGGGCATGGAGTCATACCATAAAACCATCAACCACTGATTTGCCATCTTATGTAGAAATATAACCAATCCCCATGGATCAGTGTTTTTATTTGAATACTCTGCTACTGCACATTGCAACCTGCAACTGTAAAATGCAACCATATGCTTGCACTAATTCGGATGCTCTTTCATACTGAAATATGAAAACTGAAAATTTCTAGAGACTGAAAATATAAGTTGATCTATCATATACTCTTCAAATCACACCACTCATAAACAACGAACACACTGATCTATTGCATACTGAAACTCAAAATATCTATTCAATCCCCACACCTCTATCTAACTGAACTGAAAAACTTTACACTGTTAGGTGTAATCTTCTTTCCAATGTAACCAAGTGTGGAGTGGATTTATTGACAAACCACATTGCCAACAACTAAAAATTTGAAGAATATATACAATATGAACATGAAATCCCATGGGAAACTTATACTCACAGGTGTACTTTAAAAGTTGCATCCTCTGTAGACATTTTAGATTTCTGACCATGGCTGAGAGGGAAAGACATATATTGTTGATTGCAAGTATCAATGAACCTTGCATAGTAGTAAAGGCAATTGAAATTTCAAAATAGTAGGATCGGTTACCTAGTGGAATCTCCATATGACAAAGTGGAAACGCCAGGTGAAAGAAATGCAACCAATACTAAATGCCTACTCTTTGTTCACCGGCAAGGAATAGGTCTAATCTTTATCATTCCCCAGAGAAATATATCTTTGTTACTTCGCTCCCCGGCAACGACGCTGGTCCGATGTTGTCCTTTGAGATAACCTAAGGTCAATTGGCTATGCCAAAGCATCTAAAATGTTTTGTTGATTTTAATGGTTTGGAGGACCAGTGAACTGTTTAAAAACAGGTGCTTTAAACTTAGAAATATTCTTAATAAAACAAAAGGTTGTTCTTTAAATACATATGGTTATTTTGATTTAAATGAGATGGATAAGTAGAATATAGAGAAGTATAAGTGATTAAATATTCAGACTGAGTATTTAACCATTCATAAGCAGAAATCAAGAAAACAATGTTTCCTAGATCAACAGAATATAATAAAACTATTACATAAATCTAGTGCAATTTAAGTTCAAAGAGGAATTTACAATAACAGATAGTCTTGCAAATTAATCTCTTATTTAAATGCAACTTCACAGCGGATTCAAAATGAAACTAAGATTCAATTAAATTTTCAATCAGATGACTGTAAAAGGATTGAATTATATGAAGAATACATAATGAAAAACATGATGAAAACAACTCACTGAGAGACAAGCCATATGAAGTAAATCCAGAATCTTTTATTAAATAAAAAATGCTCCAGCTTAGTACAAATCTGTGTGATAACTGGTTCAAGGGTGCAACCCTCAATACTTTGACAGGCTGAAGTATTTAAACAAAATTACAAAATATTACAATAAATGCCTGAGTGACACGACATTCTATTATTACTTAAAACTAACGGAAACATAAGTAATTCGATCAAAAAGAATGAATCTAAACATTTGGCCCTGTTTTGAAGGAAAGTTGTTGCTGAGTGGCCACTATTTGGGTGTTGTGCTGGTGAAGCTGATCTGTCCTCTAATCCTGAAATTCACACAGCTTTTCCCACCATTCTTCATCTGGGATTGCTATCTTGGTTACCTTACGGTAGATTTCATCTACCTCAGTATATCGAGAAAAAGTGGGTTTTACAGTGAAAATATGTTTTATCTCATGTTGAATAAAACATATGTTGTTGATGGCTTCGTAAAATGCCCTGCCTGTCATGGAACCTTTGATGTTGGAGGACTTGGCTGTGTCCCTGGCAATGTCCTGAAGCTTCTTGAAGTAGTCTTCCTTGGTCATTAATTTATCATTGATCACAAATAGTGAAGGCAAACCCTTCTTGTTCAATGCATCAATCCTTGTGAAAAATATGTTGACTGCAACTTCAAGAGTGTGACACTTCTCTGTCAACTGCACTACTAAGTTCTTTTTGGTTAGAACTTTCTTCACCTCCAGAATGGTTTCAGTCCTATCATCCACTCCTAGATCATCCAATTCATACCTGTTTTTAGAATTAAGAAACTTTATAATGTTGTTGGTTGTAGTAGGCATCTCTCCCAGTTGAGCATTTATATTGGCAATTGTCTGCTTTGCCTTTTCCATCAACTCCTTCTGCTAAAAAATAATCTGGATACATGGCCAGATTTCATCCATCTCCTCAATGATGTTGTTCCATATAATTTCCTTGACATTACCCAGAGTGTGGCCAATGGAAGACTCATCTGCTGAATTTTTCCATACTTCTATATGATTTTGAGCTCTCTGAAGCTCTACTGCATGAAAAATCTCAGATTTCTTTTGATGATCCTCAAGAAGTTTCACTTGGTCATGTAGTTTCTTAATTTCTTCATTCTGTAGAGACATATTTTGGACTGCATTGGCCAGTTGATCTGTGGCATCTCCTGCACTTGTTGTAGCTGGTATGGTTGTAGGAATGACTGTGATAGGAAGTGCTTCTAAAGGGGTAGTCTTTTTAGCAGCTTTCTCCTTTTCCTTGATCAATTTCTCCATCTCTATCTCCATTTGCTTAAGTTGTGCAGTCTGCTCCATGATGAGTTTCATCATATCTGCCTTTTGAGTCTCTATCTCTGCAATATCCTTAGCTAGAGGATCTTCAGTAGCTGGCAGTTTTAACTGCTTCCTCAATGCTACTATGTCCAAATTCTTCTTTTTGACCAGCTCCTCTGCAACATTGATGTTTGCAGGATCATACCCCAGTTTGATTACCAAATCCTCCAAGGTTTTAATCCTAGTGTCCTTGGCAAGAGCAGAAACTTTCTCCATCTTTAGTTGTGACTGGACATTTGCTAGTGTAACTTGTAATTTGGACAAAGTCATGGCAGTGTTAGTGACAATAGAGAAAATCATTTCCCTAGTTTGCTTATGCATCTCCATTTGGTCAATGGGATGTATATCCTTGACATCAAACTCAAAAGCAGTCTTTTTGTAGTCTGATGCTCCCTTGGGTTGAGGAACTTGTGCTTGGAGGAATGCCATTTGCATTTTCCCCTTCTCTGAGTCAAAGGTTGACAATAGTTTGCTTTGGGCACTAGAGGTCTGTTTCCAGAACTAGTTGTATGTGTTAATTTTCAAGGCTTCATTTCTGACTTTTATCTCCTTGAAGATATCCATTATGCTCTTCTCTGCCTCACCTGAAGTAGATGTACCTGTCTGCATTATTTGTTGCTGCTCTTGTGAAGTTGAAGAGGTAGTAGGAGACTGTGTAGACTGATCACCCACTAATGAGGAAACAAGTGGCTCATTAGTGGTGATAATGGTCTGCTGCTTTGAATCTTTGGTAAGGCTTAGTCTGGAACTAAGCTTGGCCTTTTTTCTGTACATTATCTTAAACCCTTCACTGAAGATATCAGTCCCTAAAGGGGACTCTTCCTCTCTGCTCCTTTTGGTTGTCTTCTCCTGCATGGTAGGAGTCTGCACTGTTGATGATGAGACATGTTGTTCTTCTACCTCCTGTAAGGTGTTCTCAACCCACTCTAGCTGATTTTTGTATTTTTCTATTTCTGGCCTGGGTGTGTGAAAGTAAGGAGTAGACTTGGTTTCTATCCTTAGTTTAGAAATGATCCCTAATGGATCATAAGACCAGGTAAAACTGAGATTGAATTGCATTTCCTTCAAAAGCTTATCTGCCTCTTCCCTTGCTGCCCTGTTGTTGCAAATGAAAGGGCCAACCTGTGTTTTTATCTTAAACTAGGACTTTTTCTTGGCAGCAATGAAGTGGATTTCATCCATGTTGATCATCTGCCTTATGTACTCCAAGGCAAAAATCCTCATTGGGAGGAATTTTGGCAGCTTGTAAGGTGGGAGCTCACATCCAAATATCCTTATTTCTGTATAATTTTCATACAGGTACTAGTCTCCTATTTGCACTTGATCTGACAGCTGCAACACCCTTCTGATCTCTTCACTAATTCTTGGTTCAATTCTACTGTTCATGAGACCTATGGCTGGGTGAACAAACATCTCTGTAAACTGTTTGTAAGTGTACTCTTTCTGCTCCTTCATGACCAGAGTAGTCCAGAAAATGACTGACTGTTGGTTTCCCTTCTCATCCATCTTTTGCAAAGACAGGTTAATATTGTCCCCCTGAAAGTATAGGAACATGTAGACTAACACAAAGGCATATTTAAATACCTCCTCAGTTGGAAATTTAACCAATTGCTAATGAATGGACTCTGCAAGAAAATGGCTGAAATTAAACACAATTGAGGGCTTAGCATCAACAGAGAAGATGGATAAAAATCCTATAATGGCCTCATCTACCCATTGATCAGAGTAGTAGCCAAGGAGATAGGAAACAACAATGATAATTTGCTTGGCTCTCTCAGGGAATATGGAGGAGGGATAAGGAGGATTTTTCTTTGGTAATGCAGCATCTTGTGTCAAAAATAGTTCAAGAGTTTGAGCTCTCTTGGCAAAGTCTAGTTTCTGGTATATTTCAACCAGTGCTTCATAAGAAAATGGGGTAGCATTGTCTACTGTGGGGGCTTGCATCATTTGATCAATGGCCTGAGGGGTTATGGTAAACAAAATTTCTCCAGTGGGGGTGACTATGGCCCTTTGGCTTGGCAAATATGAAGCATGACATTTTCTAATGAAATCAGGGGTGCTGTGGGTATGAGGAAAGATGTAGTGAGGTAGGTTTGACTCCCACAACTGAATATCATCTGATTTGTCAATATACTTGTCTTCGAGCCAACAGTACATCTCGAAGAGGTCAAGTTCACAGAGTGTCTCATGAATTTTGTAGTCTTTGTCAACCATAGGGACGTGGTGAAGATCTATAGGAGGATAGATTAAAGGATTGACAATTTCCTCTGGTCCTTTGTCCTTTGGAGGCATCTTGGCTATGGCTGAGAGAAGGAGTGAAAATTGGATTGGGAGGAGACAATTCATAGATAGAAGTCAGGTTCTGGAGACAGGAACAGAAGGAATAAACTGGAAATGATCAGACAAAGAGTGTCGCTGGCGATTGACAATGTCGGGATTGAGTCCAACAACCTGTAATCAAATCAATTAGCAGTGATAAAACATGAATTCAGTAACCTGTTGACAGATGGGAAGGAGGTTTATATAGAAATTTGGTTTTCCATTGATGGCGTGGGTCCATTGAATTAATGGCTAAGCCAATTGAATGCTTAATGGGTTAATTCTGGAGGGAATGAATGTGATTTGATGGAGTTTAACGGACAGATGAGGTGGCAAAAGGTGAATGGTGGGAGCACAACGGTTAGGTAAGCGGTATCAGGAGCAATGGAATCGGCTTTTCAGGGTGGGGGTGAGTGGTTTGTGGTTTCACTCATGGGTGGTCCAAAATGCCGAGGAGATGACATGTAGGGGCGAGAACGGTTTGGTACACTGCCCATTTCAAATACCCCCTTGACGGTAAAGCTCGGATGGTGAGGGGGGGGCCAAAATCGCACGCGGATCATTGGATGTGGGAAGATGGGCGGAGATGAAGTGTAACATGGCGGGGAATTAATCGTGATGTGACAGGATTGCTCGATGGGGTCGGGAATTGATGTAATGTAATGTCGGGGAATATGCGATATAAGAGGGGTGTTAAACTTAGGGAAATGAAAGTGAAGGGAATTATGAGCAGAGGGGTAATATGGGATTAAAACTTAGGGTATGGGATTTAAAACTTAGGATAGTATTAATACCCAAAATTAATATATAAACCTTTACTCTTCTGTATTTTTCTTCTGCACATGAAAACACATTTGATGTTTGATTGTGGCACATTTAGACTAGCAGCCTGTGCATTTACAAAAACATAAAATGAAGCCTTTCTCTTCTTTTTGCTTCCCTAGCATTTTATTTTCCTTTGCCTTCTTTATTTAGGGCAACTACCACCTAACATTTTATTGATATGGATGCCTATAAAACATCAAATTTTTCCTAACATTTTAACTTTTCTTTCTTTTTGCATCCATATCCTAACTTAACATTTTAAAATTATTTTGACTAATATGCTAACTTATCAAAACTAAATAATGTTACAATGTCGGCTCCAGCTGGGGACTGCTTCCCCCTATGGGATGCAGAGAAAAAGCAGATCCAAGTGCCTTCTCCTCGGGCTATGGAGTCTTTGCTGAAACAGATACTCACTTGAAATTTTCAAAAATAAAGTAAACTCTCTAAATATTTACAGATGACGAATGAATGAAAAATCAATACTGAATGTAATGTTTTAAGTATCTCCCATTGACTAGAAATGAGGAATAAATGTATTGTTCCCTTTTACTTCTGCAATGTTGAATGGACCAAACTAGAGGTTGTCAAATTTTGCATGCTTGCCTTTATCTTCTCTTCTTGTATCCCATCTGAGCACCAGGTCACCCTTGTTGAAATTTCTTTCTCTAGCCTTTCTGTCAAACAGTTCTTTCATCTTATTCTGGAATTTCCTTAGATTGTACTGAATTTCATCCTTGTCTTCATTCAACTCAATAATTTGATTAATCCTTCTTGAGAAATCATCTTTTTCTTCATAGGATTCCTAGAGGAACCTCATAACAGGTAAAGCTAAATGAGTAGGAAAAATTGCTTCCTTGCCATAAACTAATTGGAAAGGAGACTTGCTTGTTGATCTCTTAGGAGAAAATCTGTTTGCCCAAATGGCATGAATTAGATGGTTGTCCCAACTCTTTTTATGGTCTTCAAGAGTCTTCTTAATGACCTTAACTAAGCTCTTGTTGGAAGACTCTACTAGCCCATTACCCTGTGGATAGTATGGTGTAGAATGGTGTAAAAGGATTGAATACTTTTGACAAAATTCAATCATTTTAACACTACTGAAAGTTGTTGCATTATCTATAACAATTTGTTGAGGACATCCAAATCTTGATAGGATGTTTTCTTCAAGAAATTTAATTACAACAGTATCAGTTGCATTTTTAACCGGTATGGCTTCTACCCACTTGGTGAAATAGTCTGTAGCAGTTAAAATCCATCTGTGTTTATTACTGGAATGTGGATGAATTTCTGTTGTGGGGAAAAGTATCCGACTTGGATGACCCTATCCCTACTCTAAAGGTGACAGTCTTTAGCAACAACTGAAAGTAAAGCTTTGATATTTTCCTTTATGAAAGTACAGAGAGAAGGAAGAAAAGATTAACCAACCTGGGGTCTTTCGCTTAGTCGATCCTTATCCTCTCTCTTTGTCTCTTGTTCCCAGCTCCTTGCTCTCTTTGCCGGTCCAGCTACACACAGATCCTGCACAAAACAAGAGAGGAAACTACAAGATACATGTACTCATAACTGATGCATGGATTAGAGTGAATCAAATATACAAGTAAATACAATACATCAATGCAATACAAGTATATAGGAGAACATGCAAAACTTTATTGATAGAAGTAACAGGGTTCTGAGAAGGTTACAACCATTGATGGCTCCAATCCAGCAGCACCTCCCCAGCAGCAAGAACTCTCCTCTTCACCTCTAGTAAAACAATCACCCAATAGCTCTAACTGTAAACCAACAGCACCTCCTTGCTTTACACCAAATTCCAGCCCCCTTTAGACCTCATAGAAGAGCTCTATATATAGGAGAGAAGAAGAGAGGATGAGTCAGCTTGAGGCTGGCATAGAGCTGACTAGTGTCCTCTCCCTCTTTAGTTAATCTTTAGTTCTTGAGTCCACTTGGAGATCCTTGCTTACACATGGTGATCAAGTACCTCTTACTCATCACAGGGCGAATCTCATGAACCAAGTGTCAGTTTGGAAGCTTCCTGGGCAGTTGACACCTCGCAGAATGACTGTGCCACTTGGCCAATCTCGCCCAGCGCAGGTAGCCTTCATTAGATTTGACTTCCAGCGCAGGTACAAGGAGGAGCAGTTGCATTCCAGCGCAGATGCTCAGTGGAGCAGCTGACATGATCCAAAATTAGCCTGTTTTGAAGTGTTTTCAGGTGGAGAACTGATTGGAAGTGCTGTTGTTTGATGACCTTGTTCTTTTAGGGGTAAGAACAACATGTTTAGGGACTGAGGATCCCTGTAATTATTGACATTTCATGCTCCATGTAGTGAGGCACAAAAATGTCTATAACAGTTGCCCCCTAAAGTATGAGGCCGTTTATCGGGTGAAATGCTTTATCTAGAGGGTCCGAAGTTCATTCCAGTGCTGAGGAGTGCCCTGTAATACAATACAATACAATACATTATTTTTCATTCTATTTTCATGATCTAGCTGAGGCGGGCATTCCCATGCTCAGCTTTATAAATACATTTTGGTACATAGAACAGACGATCGTCTGATGGTAGACTGATAATTTTCTGCTGAAATTATCATCCTTTGAGTAGGATGATCATCTGCTGCAATGATGTACATGACAAATGCTTTTATATTTCCTGAATATGTATCGCAGCCCGGATGGATGAAACTAGATCCGGGGTCTTCAAACTCGTTCGATCTTCACTCTAAGTACAAGTCGATCCATGTGAGAATTTCGCTGAAGTCGAACATGGAAAGACATCGCTTGATTACCGGTCAATGATGAAAACCGTTAACAAGCGCGAGAGGAATCACCGATAATGATAATGACCCTCAAGATACTACAGTACAATTCACGTGGCGTGAATAGAGGACTTGGCGTCGAACGCCACGCAAAATCTTCTGGTCGAAGGTCATTGATGTATACCTGTCGCCGGAAGTGAGAAACTTGCCATTGAGGCATGCAAGCTTCAAAGTACTGATGGGGTTGTTCCTAGATCAACTTCTTGGATAATGAGCTGAAGTCGACAAGAAGCGATCCGTCAAAGGAGGGCCTTAATGAATCCCACATCAATGACACGGAACGGAGCTAATGATTTTAGTGGAGGTGAAAACAAACTGTGATATATGATTCAGGGTGGCGATCATGAATGGATGAAGGATAATGTATGGTAGTGGATGGGACACGGTTGACACTTTCAGAATGACCCCTCTTGAACATATAACGACACTGATGGGATGGATCGGTAGCATTACCCCAAATGTGGATGGTTTGGCGAGGACCATGGTGATGAGACCGGTGAATGAAACAACCCAACCCGATGTGGTACGGAGGAAAAGTGTCATGTTCAAGAGTGACTTGCTACCATTAAACTTTGATGTTCTCCCAATTTTTCCCCAGTCATTTCTGACCAGTACCTCTTTATTTTTGTCAAGCTTGAGGAGGATAACATATGCTTGTTCTATAACTTGCCCTTCGGGCAAGCCCATCGCTATGATTTAACGAGCTTAACGATAGGGAAACTCGTTCTCGTCTAAAGACAAGTTTGTCGCTATTTAATCGTTTTAACGAGTCTAACGACAAGGAAAACTCGGTCCTTTTCATTTTTAGAGAGTCTGAAAAGGTACAGAAAGTCAACTCCATGATTCCTTTTTCGTCAGCTAATCCCTTAAGTCCGAAAAAGTATAAAACAATACAGAAGGGATGGCTGTTCGGTACTTTTAACGAGCCGAACAAGACAAGCGCTCGATCCTTTTGTGCAATAATCCCTCAGGTCCAAAAAGATTAAAATTTAGAGGAGGGATAGCGTTCCGGTCATTTAACGAGCTGGAAGGCCAAAACTCGGCAAACTTTTCATATTTTACGAGTCAGTGAAAAGAGCTCAAAGAAGACTCGTCTTTTGAGGAACGAGTGATAAACAGGGATAGCAGCAGATTCCAGGTACAGGTTGGAATTTTCCAATCACGGCAGTGTCACAAGGATGGCTAGGTGAAATCACTCTTCGCAGCTGTTTCTCAAAAGAGGTAAACACACAAATGGAAGTGAATGATCGGCCAAATGAACAGTGGAGGTGATGGATGAAAACACGATCAAGGTTCTTATGGCTGATGAATTTACAATCTCAAAAGGTTATTTACCGGGATAGGTTCATTTTTTCCATGAGCTTGAACTCTGGGGGAAACTTTTGCTCACACTTTTCTATTTTTTAACGAGCATAAATTCAGTCATAAAACTGCTCGAATTTTGCGTTTATTTTTTAACGAGCATGAACTATATGCTAAAACTGCTCGATATACCAGTCATAATAAGAACGCCTCCTATGAGATAACTATTTTTTAAGGAGCTTTATCTCACAAAGCTATGCTCCAATTTTGGCAAATTTTACTTTTGCCCCACAGGCTTTCTTCATGCAAGGTCGGAAACGGCTAATCCTACGAGTTTAAAGGGTTAGACCTACAGGTTTAAAGCGAGGACCTAAAAATTTAAAAAATAAATAGTCGTCCCTTGCTTGCATTCCAAAAGTTTGCATGCCCCCAGGTATAGGATAGAATTTCGAGGCTGCCCCTCCTCTCCCCTACCTCTGCTTTTCTTTGGGTGTTCACAGTTATTTGTCATCTTGCTAATCTAATGTTAACGATACTTGTCTTCTCGTTATTTTAAGGTGTCTTACGCAGTACTCAGGCTTCCCATCGGCCCACTTTTAACAAACAGCTATTTGTGACAATAGAAGAACACTACTCAAAGACAAAACATTGGTATTATTGAGGGAGGCTTGCCTCTTTCTTATTATCCGAAGAGGGTTCTATTCGCTGCCGCAAATCAATCTCTTTCTTCGGCGGTGTCCATCATTGGGTTGTCCAAAGATGGTTACCCTCTGTCACAACAATATAGTCCCCTACTTTGTAGGTTGCCCCTGCTTATCCTTCAAAACATATGTTTTAATGGGCGAGGCTTGAATTCAAAGATGGTTACTATTCGTTGCGATAAGGGAATTCCTACTTGGGCATTGCCCACTTTTTTAGACAAAGGTGAATGACTCTTTTGCCAAACACATAACTTTAACAAAAGAACACTATTCCAGAACAACCCCACTTCCTTCCACGGACGGGGTACGGACTAGTCATATTCTTCTGCGGAAATTCTTCCTTATACCCGGGGTTTCTTCTGCCCGAAGCAGACCAGGGTGCATGCCCCCTGGGTCCTAGTCTTTCTTTCCGAATCACTCGCATTCATCGGGAAGGAGGACTGGGGGTGGAGGCGAATCTTGAGTGAACAGACCATTTAGGAATGGTATTTGACTATTTGCGATGCGAGATCCCGGAAATGAAAGTTGGTCTACGAGCTTGACCACCCTTCCTTCGTGTGGAAAACACATTACTCTAAAGAGTGAGGAGACTATCGCTCCCATGCAATAAATATAGTCACGTCCAAGGAGTAGGTTATAATCCAAGGGTCCCTGGACGACCAACACATTCATATTAACGGTCTTCCCTTTCAATGTAACAGGTACATTGGGGAGGATTCCTAATGGTAGACTGGTTCCTTTATCAAAACCTGAGAGATTTCTCAACTCAGGTAAAAGCGCTGGGGAACCCAGTGCTTTCCAAGCAACAGAGGAAAGGATACTCACAGACGCCCCTTCATCAATGATAGTACCAGCCATGATCATTCTATAGATCTGGACAATGATTCTGAATGGTACACTGGCTGGTAACCGGGGTCTGCCTAGTTGATTCCAATCAAAGGATACAACCAGGTTGCTTGGTGGTGGGACCGAATATATGGCCGGATATGACCCTGATGATGTTCCTTCCTGCGATAAAGGAATGGGCGCATTGCCCTGACGCTCATCGGAGTCGGTGCTGATGAAAAGAACCTGGATGGTGTCATCCTTATTCTCTTCAGTGAGGGTGTCGCATGAAGATGACTCTTCGGCGACGGTGTCATTTGAAGACGGGTCTTCAATGACGGAGTCATTGGACGATAGAACCTCTGAAGGAAGAACCGGGCCAACTGCCGTTTCGACCTTTAGACTTTCGTCTGGTCTGGATTCAGTAGGTTCATTCTCAATGACCGACACTTCAGCTGACCACTTGAGCGGGTCAACTGGATTTTCAACTATCGAGGGATTAGGCGCGAGTTTTCGGTATCCAGGAGGAAGTTGCAACGGTGAAACCGGGCGATCTTCCAAAACTCTCTTTACCTCATCTAAGAATGGACATTTGTGGATGGCATGATTGCCTTCACACAATAGACAGGGTGATCTTGGTCCCCTTCTTCGTCCTTCACTCTCATTAGTCGACGGATTGCAATCAACATGACAACCAGAGGTTGATGCTACCGGATTGTGCAACCTTGGGGACCAGTCCCTTAGTATCCGGGGAATACAAGGACAATCACGATGGAAGTGGATCCCTTTGCAAATGACACATGGCGATTTAGGCCCGGTCGGTGCAGTGTGTGGGTTTTTGTCAGCTTTCTTCTGCTTGCCCCCAGTCGCCTTCGCCAGAGGCTCCTTCTGCTTCTTTTCTCTCTTCTTCTTTTCCTTCTTCTCCTTGGGAGGCTGACTTTTGCCAGCTCTACCTTGCGAAGATGAAGGATCAGAGGAAGTATCATAAGAAGTGGAGGGCTGGTGGGTAGTTCTAGATTGTTCTGACTGTTGATTCGACTGCTCAGGATTAGTGGCGATCTGGACTACATTAGTTGAAAAGAGCCATACAGGGAGGCCGATTGTCAACCCTGGAAGTGACAATGTAGCCATATGAGGCGCACCAACATCTCCCCAAGAGGAGAAGGGGTTTGGACTTCCGCCAAGGTTACTTCCTTGGTTGGTGGGCTCCATACTTTTCAACTGAAAGATCAACGTGGGAATAACAGGTGATTATGTTCCGCTTAAAATAAATTTTATTAACGACGCTTTTAGACACAAACTTGCTTTTTCATGTTTTAAGAGTCGAGAAAAAGCTAAAGATGACTCTAGTCGCCTTCGATGTATTAACGAGCCCGAAGTGACAAATGCTCGGTTGGACTTTTTCAGTTATAGAGTTTGAAAAAGGCCAAAAGAAACTGCTCTGGAGATCTAGGCAGAGGGTGTGCCAAACCTTTCGCGAAACCACAGAATACGTTTTACGATACGGGTGGTCGATCTTCGTGAATGCTGTGTTCACTGCATCGCGATCAGTAGGGCGGCCGACACGGTTTCCTAAGGATAAAGGATAAAAGCCTATAGGGGTCTCCCAATATACGCGACGGTACGCGGGAGCACAAGTCCGTGTTAGTGCCACCGACTCTCAGGAGGAATCACCCACCTTCGTAGAGATCGACAGTCACTATGTTTAACGACGCCGGAACACGTCTCTACCTAGACCTCTAGATGTTTGCGTTATGTTACAAAGCGTTGTTATGTAAATTGGGTTTATTTTAATGTTGATCTTGCTTAACAGTTTGCCTTTCAGGGTCGCCACGAGATGTATATATACAACTTCCTATATGCAATCTAAGATGAGAAGCAAAACTCTTCAATCTTTCAACTTTGAAAACCTTAATCTACTGAGGGAAAAGAAAGACACAACTTTTTCCACAGATCATAGAACACACACTAAAATGCAAATTTTCCTAAATCGTCAAGCACACAGTCAAATGCAAAATGCACAATGCATGTATTTCTTTTCGTTATCCTTAATGTTGATGTAAGACAGAAAGGAAACTGTTGTATAATTTTGAATCTAATTTCAAGTAGAAATAAACAAGCTTGTCCAAAATCAAAAAGACACCTTATGATCGACTTGTTTAAACACAGGAAATGTATAGATCCAAACCATAAAATGAAAAACAAACAAACTCAAACAGCCATGAACAGTAATAAAACTAGCTCTTAAGATCACAAAGACACTTTTACAGTTCAGGATTTAAGAGGTCACAGCTATACTGGTTTGCTTTTCACAATGGGAAACTGTAACTGAAACAAGAAATACTGAAAGAACAATCACAGTTTCATCACACAACTGAGGCGGAATAATGTCAAGGAAAGTTGGCTTACAGCAAGTACAATGACCAGCAATCAGCAGCAAAAAATCAGTGAAAACAGGGCTAAGACACAGTGGAAAACCTCTGGAAGACACTGGCTAACAGGTCCAGCGCAGGCTCTGGTCTGTCAAATTGACTTCCAGCGCAGTTCCCGAAGGGAGTACCTGCGCTGTAATGCAGACTGCCTGTGGACAGCCTGCTCTGGGACACGAGAGTTGCGTTTACAAGGATTTCCGGGTCATAAAAAACTCAAAAATGCACTGTTTTTGCTGAAATAAAAAGCTATAGGTCAAGTACAGGCTAAGGGATGATCAAGAGGATGAAGATCTATCACAAAGAGTAAAGAGTCTTTTGTAGATAAGCTCTTCAAATCTTGAATTTGCTCAGCAAATGAGCAAGAGTAACAGTCCCTCTACTTCGCTTTTGATATAGTCAAAAGCTTTTCGATTTGGTACTCTTTTCTTCAAGAAATGAATAGCAAAATACTACAAACACCAACAAGATACTAGGCTCCCCAGTGGAGTCGCCAGTTTGTTGTGGGGAAAAGTATCCGACTTGGATGACCCTATCCCTACTCTAAAGGTGACAGTCTTTAGCAACAACTGAAAGTAAAGCTTTGATATTTTCCTTTATGAAAGTACAGAGAGAAGGAAGAAAAGATTAACCAACCTGGGGTCTTTCGCTTAGTCGATCCTTATCCTCTCTCTTTGTCTCTTGTTCCCAGCTCCTTGCTCTCTTTGCCGGTCCAGCTACACACAGATCCTGCACAAAACAAGAGAGGAAACTACAAGATACATGTACTCATAACTGATGCATGGATTAGAGTGAATCAAATATACAAGTAAATACAATACATCAATGCAATACAAGTATATAGGAGAACATGCAAAACTTTATTGATAGAAGTAACAGGGTTCTGAGAAGGTTACAACCATTGATGGCTCCAATCCAGCAGCACCTCCCCAGCAGCAAGAACTCTCCTCTTCACCTCTAGTAAAACAATCACCCAATAGCTCTAACTGTAAACCAACAGCACCTCCTTGCTTTACACCAAATTCCAGCCCCCTTTAGACCTCATAGAAGAGCTCTATATATAGGAGAGAAGAAGAGAGGATGAGTCAGCTTGAGGCTGGCATAGAGCTGACTAGTGTCCTCTCCCTCTTCAGTTAATCTTCAGTTCTTGAGTCCACTTGGAGATCCTTGCTTACACATGGTGATCAAGTACCTCTTACTCATCACAGGGCGAATCTCATGAACCAAGTGTCAGTTTGGAAGCTTCCTGGGCAGTTGACACCTCGCAGAATGACTGTGCCACTTGGCCAATCTCGCCCAGCGCAGGTAGCCTTCATTAGATTTGACTTCCAGCGCAGGTACAAGGAGGAGCAGTTGCATTCCAGCACAGATGCTCAGTGGAGCAGCTGACATGATCCAAAATTAGCCTGTTTTGAAGTGTTTTCAGGTGGAGAACTGATTGGAAGTGCTGTTGTTTGATGACCTTGTTCTTTTAGGGGTAAGAACAACATGTTTAGGGACTGAGGATCCCTGTAATTATTGACATTTCATGCTCCATGTAGCGAGGCACAAAAATGTCTATAACAGTTTCCCCTATAAAGTCCAACCCACATTGTAGAAAAGGAGCATGGACAGATACTGGGACCAAAGGAAGTGCTGACAGTTTCTGTTTTCCTGTAAATAATTGGCACGGTTTGCAACTTCTTACTCTTGCTCCAACTTCTTTAAAAAGTGTGGGCCAATAGAAACCTGCTTTTAAAATTTTGTAGGTTGTTGCTCTCCAGGCATAGTGTCCACCACAAAACCCTGCATGGAATTGATCTATAATTCCCTCTGTTTCATTTTCAGTTAAGCACAGAAGAAGGATATTAAGAGGGTCTTTCTAGTATAAATTAGCATTGATAATGTAGTATTTGACTGCTTTAAGCTTCAGAGCTTTGACTTGTTTCAAATTAAGATCATCTGAACATTGAAAATCTCTAAGAAACTGAACAATATCATAATACCAATCAGAAAGTAGATATTTCTTATCTATGTGAACAAGAATGGCTTGATCTGAAGAAAGAGGTTCTTGTGGATTCTCCCCTTCTCTAAGAGGAGGAGGTTCTTGTGGATTCTCCTCTGATATCAAGGAAGGTTCTTGTGGATTCTCTCCTGATATAAAGGAAGGTTCTTATGGATTCTCCCCTGATGACATTTCAGAAACCAAATTAATCCCCAATACTTTGCAGTTGGATTTAGCCAACAATACTAGCAATCCATCTCCCTCTTCTTCCATCAGTATCAGGCTAAGTCAAAATAGTTTTGACAACATGATTAGGGACATAAGTTGTAATGTGTGAATGCAGGATATAGGTTCTAAAGGCTTTGAGGGCTTGAATTAAGGCATAAGTATGCTTTTCAATAATATCATACCTAAGTTCAACATCTCTCATAACTTTGGAAAAGAAGGCTATAGGTTGGTCATCACTGTTTGTATTTTTCTGTAAAAGTACAGCAGCTAAGGTTGTCTCGGATGCAAAAGAAAATATGCTAAAAGGTGAAGAATAGTTAGGGCTAGCTAATGTAGGGGCCTCAGATATGGCCTTTTTTATCTGATCAAAAGCATATCTAGTAGGGACTGTCCATTTCACTTCATTATTTTTCTTAAGCATATATGTTATATCTTTAACTATCTCAGCATAATTTGGGATGAACCTTCTGAGAAAATTGATCTTTCCAAGGAAGGTTTGTATCTCTTTCTTATTCCTTGGCAGAGACAGGGTTTGAATAGCTGAAACTCTCTTTGGGTCAATTATAACTCCCTCCTTGGAGATTATATGCCCTAGTAATTTCCCTTCCTTCACAACAAACAAAGATTTCTTTGAATTGATGGATATGCCAAATTTCCTGCACCTGTCAAAAACCTTGCTCAAGTGTTTTAAATGACTTTCATCAGAATCAGAGAAAACAGTTAAATCATCTAAATAAATGACAATAAATTTAGATGTTTTACCTACAAATGCGAGGTCCATGGCTCTCTGGAAAGTGGCTCCAGCATTGGTTAACCCGAATGGCATTCTGGCATACATGAATGTACCCCAAGGAGTGGTGAAGGTAGTTTTATCTTGGTCAGCTTCACTTACCATAATCTGGTTATAACTAGAAAATCCATCTAGCATAGAAATCCTATTAGCCCCTAAAACTTTCTGAAGTAGATGGTCCATTTTAGGCAATGGATAGTTATCCTTTAAAGATGATTTGTTCAGATTTCAGAAATCTACACATAGCCTAATCTCACCATTTTTCTTTCTGACAGGAACTAGGTTGGCTACCCAATTAGAATACCTTAAGGGCACAATGATATGAGCATCAAGCAGCTTTTTAAGTTCTTTCTCAATGGTTGGCAGTAGTATGGGATTAATTCTTCTTAGTTTTTGCTAAAAGGGTTTTGCTTCTGGTTTCAAAGGAATCTTATGCTCAATCAAAGATGTGTCATAAGTTTTTAACTCATTATAAGACTAGGCAAAAACACCTTTGTAGTTTTTAAGAAGATTTGAGTATTTGGTTTTTACATCCGAAGGTAAGGTTGATGACAATTTGATATTTCTCACATCATCCACAGTCCCAATATTGCATTCTTTGATTTCTTCTTCAGGTGAGTGAAACAAGGGATTTTTAGAGACATCATTATTATCAAATAATTTTTCCAATGGGAATAATCCTTTAGGAATAAAATTATTAGATAATTGGATAATATCATCATCAAGAATTTTAGGACTAAATGAAGTTTATGGATTTTGCCGATTTAATTCTATAATATCATTTTGATCTCCTTCAATTTGCATATTTGAGAATTCATCTATAACTTGAATGAAATATTTCAACTGTTCATCGTCTTCGAAAATATGCTAGTGTTTAAGGTTATCAAGAATTGATGGCCGATACTTGACTTGGGTTTGGTATTCTGATGATACTGGTTCAGGGATTTTGAAAGAGCTTGCTGAGGCAACCAGTGAATGAGCATGCATGTTTTCATCTCTGGGAATGGAAGTTATGTTAAATCCTTGGAAGAAATTTTCAATTGTGTCCCAAGCTTCATTTCTGTATGACCTAAGCCTTGGGTGTTTAGTTTGACACAGATTTCTAACCTGGTTCACTATAAGCTCAGAATCAGAAAATACACTCAAGTTTTGAACCTTTAAACTTCTAGCTAACTCAAGACCAAGAAGAAAAGCCTCATACTCAGCCACATTATTGGTAACTTCAAATTCAAGTTTACATGACTGAGTAATGTTTTCTTTATTTGGTGATATAAGAACAATTCCTGCTCCTGCTCCTTCTTTTGAGCAAGAGCCATCAAAATAAAGTTTCCAGATATCTGATTCTACAACTTTAGGCTGGGAAACAATATTTTCAATGGCAAGTTGAGTGTTTGATGCATTTTGTGAAGACAAGTGAAAGCAACCAAAATCCTAATCTACTGCATAGATAGGGTGGTTTTTTGCTTGATCAGACCTACAAACAGTATGAAGGAATATGACTTCCCTATATAACCTTAAATGCTCACCTCCATAGACCGTGATAGTAGCAAAAGACATGTCTATCTAAAGTGATCCTCCAAGTTTATCACAACATGATCTAGATAGAAGCATGCCAAACTTGGCAGGAATATCAGTGACAACTATGTCTAAAACTATACTTTTAACAGGTATTTGAGCTAAGGTGACAACTGGGTCTTTGATCAATCCTAGGCATGGTACCTTCTTTGAGTCAATGGTGTAAAGGTCATGATAGGAATGGGTGACTTATAACTGAAGTTGATCCATAATTACCTTTGGCATAAGGTTATGAGAGGCTCCAGAATCCAGCATGCAGTTGTACTCTTAGGCCCCTATACTACTAGTGTAACCCCTTATTGTTATTAGTACAACCCACTTATTATATTGATGTACCCATGTAGTGCCCATATTGTTACTATTGTGCCACATAGAAGCCCACTATTGTTATTATTGTGCACTTACATTATTATTGTTATGTCGGCTCTGATTATGTTATGACCCCTTAGACTCCTATATATAGAAAGGAGGTCTTTTCATTTGTATCATCCAAGAATTGTTCATTTGTGTAATGTAAAGGAGGTTTCCCCCTCGAAGAGGCTGAATTATAAGGCGTTGATCTCTCTTTTCTATCTTTTTGTGAGTTGGTTTCATAACATTTGGTATCAGAGCTTTGGATTCTAGGGTTTCACTGCTCCAAACAGGTCATCGTGGAATTTTCGCTATAACTTTTTTTCTGTGACGTTTCAAAAGCTGAAAAAAACCCATTTGAGAAGAAATCACGTTGAATCTTGGGTCCGAATTTTAGAGCTTTTCGTGCTATATTTGCGGAGATATGGTCTGCGGAAGTTGGTCTTTTTGCAGACTCCTGAATTACATTCCAAACAGGTGACCTGGGGAAAATTATCATAACTTTCTCTCTGAGCATTGGATTGAAATTTCGTAAGAAGGTACAGAAAGAGGACGACTGTAGTTTTGTCTATATATTTTTTAGAGCCAAAGGTCGAAACAGTGACACGTGGAACTTCATACAAGTTCGCTCTTCTAGAAAGGTCTATAATCAGGTCATCTTGGGAGATTGTGCATAACTCTTTCTTGGAGAATCCAATTTGGATCAGACTGGTGGCATTAGAAAGAGGACGTAGAGGGCTACTACAGGTCGCAATTTTAGAACTTAAAGATCTAAAAGTATAGAGTTACAGTCATTTCAAGATCGAGCTCCTAAAATCAAGAAAAAGCAAGATGAGGAAGTTTGATGGCAAGGATCCGGTAAATTGGATACCTCAGATGGAGCAATATTTTAATCTACATGGTGTACCACTATTACAAAAGGTATGTATTGCATCTTCATATTTAGAACCGGATCAATTTTTATGGTATGAAGAGCTTTGTTCTCGTAAACAACTTGTTACGTGGTCAATTTTCATGGAGGAAATGATAGCACATTATGAGGATACAAAGAGCAACACCTTCTTTAGAGCAACACCACAACAATTGGAAAGAGTAAAAGGGCTTTGTGACATAGTGGAAAGCAAAATTATGGAAACCAGGAAGCATACCCCTCACAACTATAAAGATGGAAGTGTTGTTTCTCCCAGACTTCCACTACCTACAAGGGTTACACCATAATAATTGGAAGAAAAAAGAGAAAAAGGGCTTTGTTACAATTGTGATAGCAAATGCACTAAGGGTCATAAGTGTGCTGAGAAGAAATTATTTTACATAGAATATGAAGAGGAGGAAGAAAAGGATCAAGAAACATCAAAACAAGAGGATATATGCCAAGACACTACCCCAGAGAAAGAAGAAATGAATCAGACCATATCTTGCATTGGCAAGAATTACCACTCCTCAATCTCTCAAGATAGAAGGACATATCAAGAAGAAAAAGATGCAAGAAGTGAAAGATCACATTGAGAAAGAAGAAATGAATCCAACCATATCTTGTAATTCATGGTTGAAATTACCACTCCTCAAACTATCAGGATAGAAGGACATATCAAGAAGAAAAATGTTCAAGAAGTGAAAGATCACATTGAGCATCAAGAATAAAATCCGACCATATCTTGTAAAGGATTGGAAGAAATTACCACTCCTCAAACTCTAGAGATAGAAGGACATATCAACAAGAAAATGGTTCAAGCAGAGAAAGATCACATCGAGCATCAACATCAAGTTCTCCAACTTTTAAAGGATAACGCCACTTTGGTGCAAAATCAAATGAAACAACAGGTAGATCAACATCGTAGTGAAAAATGTTTTGATGTAGGTGATTGGATATTTTTACTGCTACATCTCAAGCAAGCTATTTATGAGAAGGAAATGTTGGCAATACTACATGCACTTAAAAAATGGCGACCTTACCGAATGGGAAGACTCTTCAAGGATGAGGATGTGGAAGCATTGTTTTGTGCTATTTCTATTATCCAACCAGATTGGATAAACGAAGCAAGGGATGAATGGAAGAAGGACAAAGAAGTATGGCCACTTATTCAAAAGTTGCAAAAGATCCCAATTCAAACAATATTGCCAGAAATTGAAGAGGAACGAAAAATCATATTGGAACCTGGAGCAGTCACAGAAACAAGAACCCAACAGCTACGAAATCGATCAATTTCAGAGTATCTCATCAAGTGGAAGAACTTACCAGCTGAAGATTCCACATGGGAGGACAAGAATTTTGTACAGAAGCATCAAGAACTACTCAAGCGTTGAGGACAACGCTTTTTGAAGGAGAGGGGCATGTTAGGCCCCTATAATACTAGTGTAACCCCTTATTGTTATTAGTACAACCCACTTATTATATTGATGTACCCATGTAGTGCCCATATTGTTACTATTGTGCCACATAGAAGCCCACTATTGTTATTATTGTGCCTTTACATTATTATTGTTATGTCAGCTCTCATTATGTTATGACCCCTTAGACTCCCATATATAGAAAGGAAGTCTTTTCATTTGTATCATCCAAGAATTGTTCATTTGTGTAATGTAAAGGAGGTTGCCCCCTCTAAGAGGCTTAATTCTAAGGCGTTGATCTCTCTCTTCTATCTTTTTGTGAGCCGGTTTCATAACATGTACAAAAGAAAATCATGAGCTTTTAATGTTACATAAAATGGTGGAACAATTTCATCGATCATATCAGAACTAGGGCCAAATACAACCGAGGGTTTTTCATCCTGCAAACTAATAACATCTCCCTCAGCATCTACACTAGAAGATTGTATCCATTTTGACACTTGATTTTTGTAACCAGGATTTTTGGAAAGTTTGGCTAAAGGTATAGGAATATTGACCCTTTCCAATTCCTTTTCAATATTAAAAGTGGTCAAAATAGTCTTGTCAAATGGAAGGGTTTTAGTGGATGACTCTGTAGTCTAAGGTGTTGGAGTTTGTGTTTGAATGGTTTTCATTGTAGGTTCGATTATGGTGGTGGATTTTGGAGGTCTACCAGGACCTAATCTAGGCCTTATATCATATATTTTATTCAATTCTGCAATTAAAAATTCAGAGAATGCTAAGTATTTTGAAAGTTGAGCATCTCCTGGTTCTTGTTCAAAAGATTGAGGTGAGGATGAAGGAACTATGGCCATTTGTACTGCTGATGAATCAATATTATTGATATCTTCAGTGATTAAAGGGCCTGTATCCTGTGACTATTGATCATCAATCATCAAAGGTGGTTGAATGTTTTGGTCAGAAGCTGGTCTCTGAAGAATTTTCATTTGAGGAGTTCTTCTAAATTGAGTTTGAGCTTGAGGTCTGACAACAGTTTGTTGAACAGTTCTAGGCTGTGTTTCAATTTTTGAAATCCTGTTAGAAAGGTTCCTAAGCAAATATGTAATTTCATCAATTTTTTGATCTTCAAGTTTAGATTTGGAGGAGGATGAATCATCAATCTTAGCTTTTAGTTTTCTTTCTTCTTTTTTTGCTTTAGCTTTGAGTTTGCCAGAAGCTGACCTATTGGCTTCTACCTCTATATAATTTGTCTGCATGTCTTCTAATGTATTAGAAACTCTTTCCCTTAGCATGACTGCAAAGTCATCATCAAATGCTTTGGAAAATATGACCTTTGCAGCTGCTACTGGTGGTTTACAATCAGCAGGCATTTTATGATAGAGTTTGTTAAATCTTTTGATGAATTCAACAACTGGTTCACCAAGGTTTCTCTTTAATTCTTCAAATTTAGTAAGGAAGTAAACAAGATCTTTCTTTACCCCCCATTGATTTTTGAAGATTGTTATGAGCTCATTCCAAGTTCTGATAGAGTCAACTCTGAGCTGCCTAAACCAGATCCTAACATTTCCTTCTAAAGATTGTACAAATAATCTCATATAAACATTTTCCTCTTCTATGTTCATATTGTTAGCAAAATCTAGGAAGGCTGATACATGATCCTCTGCTGAGGGACTTGTTTCTCCATTGAATCTTGGCAAATGTTTTAGATAACCATCAGGAAAATTTCCCAAGTTTGCAGGGAGAACTAGAGCAACATACCTAGCTTGCACAATGGGTCGAAAAGCCATAACAACAGGAGGAGTATGGGGTGTCTGAGTGGATGTTGATGAGGAAGAGGAAGATGATGAAGATGAAGGAGATGAAGATGAGTCAGTAGGTGTATTAATATGTGGAGGAGAGGGAGGATACCTTTTTAAGGTTCTGAAAGGGGTTTTGATAACCAAATTTTGAACTCCTGGTGGGAAGTCTTCCTTATTTTCAAACAAAGGATTCGAATAGAAAAAAAAATGTCTCTTCAAGATTAGTTGAGGATGATGGAATAGAATAAGGAGTTGAGGTAATGAAATCTTGAGGTTTGAATTCAAGTAAATGTAAACCCAATTCTTCCTCGGATGAAGGTGATTTAATAGGAATGGGTGGAACTTGATATGATTTAAGTGACTGTATTAAAAAGGCTAATGGAAGGTCTACTCCTTTAGAAATAAGATCAGAAACCCTAGGAGGTAGTTAAGTCCAATCAGGATGGGTTGGTATAAATGAAAAGGGATCTACAGATGGAATGTCTTCAGGGTGTAAAGCTAAAGAAGAAGAAGGTGTTCTATGTCTTCTCCTTGAAGAGGCTCCTGTTGAAAATACTGAGGGAGGGGGTGAATCAGTATTTTTTTTTGTTCTTGTTGTTACCAAAAGCACAGATATATATATATATATATATATCTATATATATATATATATATATATATATATATATATATATATATATATATATATATATATATATATATATATATATATATATATATATATATCGATATATATATATATGTGCTTTTGGTAACAACAAGAACAACAAGAACAAAAAAAAATACTGATTCACCCCCTCTCGATATCTATATATATATATAGATATATATATAACTGGTTGCAATTGCTGCCAAGCTCCAACTTGGACTTCAATGAGGCTCCAAACCTCCAGAGCACCAACTCTGTCTTGCAATAGTTCTGCACTTAGGACCACCAACTCCCAAGGATTTCAATCCTATTTAGTTCAGAGGCTCCAACCTCTTGGGCTCCAAGCCAAACCTGGTATCAACTGTTTTGCTCCAGTTTTCTGCACCCAACACTGCTTAGCTTCTGCCTTTCTCTAGTTATCCTACTTCTCTGGTCTCTCCTGCCTCTTGCCTGTTCATCGGCTTCCTCTTATAGATTATGCATTCGTCAACAGTACTTCCACTTGTTTTTATGTGTTTCATACACCTCTGACTGATCGTTTCCACTTTCCACTACCTCTTTGGCTTCCTCCTCCATCGTTGTAGATTCCTCTACCTCACTTGATCTTTCAGCTTCCCTACGCAGTTGTTGTGGCTTCCTCTAAGTTGTTCGAGTTCACTGATACTCCATGGACACGCAACTTCATAAGAGAAGTCCAAGGAAAACTCATAGAAATCATTGTAACACGTTACACCGTAACAATGTTTCATTTTCCAATCATTATGGACATACACAGGGTTTTTATTTTTTCAGTTTAAAGGAGATGTCGTGTCCCAATCGCAATCACACTCACCATAAGTCACCCCATTTAACTGACGTTCAGCCTCCTGAACCATCAGAATAGTTACTTAATGTATTTTAGCCTCAAAAGCCCAGCGCAATACATTTTTGAGTTACACAGGAAATATATGAAAAATAGGCGAAAAACACTAAAGGCGGACTTCAAATTTATTTTACCCACATCTATTCCTGTATCGGGTCCGCTGCTTAAATCGCAATCGGTGATTCACGACTTCCAGAGGTCCTTTATATGTCGGGCCCATGACACTGCCGATGGCCAACGGCCGATCCACTTGTAGATGCAATATTGCATTGAACCATGTTGCAATCATACCATCGGGTCCATGACTTACATCGCAATCGGCGCTCGAGAGAGTGAAATTCCTTTGTGTATTGTTGCGATGGGCAAATGCGATATAGCATTCAACCATAACACAATGCCGCAACGGGTTCGCACATATCATATTTGTTAAAATTGGAAACTAGGGCCAAACTCCATGTGGGTCAGCTTATTTATGGCAGCTGATACTTTTATTGGATCCCTCTCGTCGAGAGGTGTAGGATTGATCCAAAGATCATCCAATTCCGATAAGTATTTATGGAGATATGAATTTATTTCGATTATGTAATTATTATCAAGCCGACCAGCTCTTACGTAGGCTCAAGAAGCCCAAATGTCATGTCCATTCAACCTATACGTTTTTGGTATAAATAGAAGGGATTTGATGTCATTTGAATACACACATTAAGGTGATCTCCTCCTCTCCACGTCTTGGGTTTTTGGAGCAGGAGAGAGACACCATGAGAATGAACGCTGGCCTATGATGCCCTAGTTCTAACGCACAGCAATACACCATAAACATGATGCCATATACTCAGCCACGAAAGCACCTGTACATACGATATATATATGCTGCTCTTTATACGCAGGGTATAGGGAATGAAGTTGCAGTGAGCCGCAGTCATAGATATATATTCACGGGCAATGACAAAACGCAGCATGCAAAGATTATATACACAGGTATACAATGCATTACACACTACGCACAAAACCTATACGCTGGAAACCCTATACTCTACACGCAGTCATGACAATATAATATACCACGCAGGGTAGCCACAGTATCCGCAGTGGAAACTCAACGCTGTAATGAAGGACCTTAATTATACAGGTCATATTCATTATGGGACACAGTTATATTGATGATGTATGGAACGCAGATATATACAGGTCATATTCATTATGGGACGCAGTCATATTGATGATGTATGGAACGCAGATATATATATATATATATATATATATATATATATATATATATACGCTGTAGACCGCAGTTATATACATGCGTTGTATGTAGACAGTCATATATATTATGGAACGCAGTCATCATGGATTATATACGCTGGAGGTACAAATACACTGTTCATTATGAATCATATGCAGCCCTAATATAATGAACAACAATGATATTGTCTAAGTATATAAACTTTTGTGGCATAGAAATAAGGGCGTTGTCATTATGTGTGATCTGGGCACATATATAATGCAGTCATGGGCAACAGCATGATGTATGAGATATTGTGCATGGGCAGCACAATGATACATGGAGCATGGGCAGTAGCGTGATGTACGAGATCATGAGCAGCGTGATGTAGCATGATGGTGCTACACAGTAAGGTGCAGCAAATGGACGAGATGCAACACGATGATAGGTGAAGGAGTCACCTTGGAGAATTAGTTGAAGCAAAATGTCTTCAACTGATCTCATCATTATGCGAAATGATCTATGTTAGATCTAGATAAGCCAAAGTGTTGACTTCTGTTGTAAAGGTACTATCTCTCTCTCTCTCTCTCTTTCTCTACTGAACTTTGAAAAACATAAAAGAAGAATTGATCAAGGGTTTCCCCACACATTGTGGGGTTTGTCCCTGGCTTGCGCCACATCTTGTGTCCACTTATCTTGGATTGTCTTCTGCGATTTATATTTATGTTCTATCTACAGTTTACTTTATGCTGATATGATTGCTAATATGGAAAATAAATTAAATAAATTGCTCCAGCATAGAACATACCTAAAATTAGCATGGTATCAGAGCTAAGGTAAAGACTATGCCCAAGCAAGAGTGAAAGAGCAATCACGAAAGACAGTTGGGACAAAACAAAAGGATCAATGGGTTCCTCATAATTCACCCAGGGTGAAATCGAAGCAGAGAATATTATCAGAATGGCGCAGCGGAAGTTTCTGATGGCCTACCTAAAGATCACTTCATTGGGAAGTTTGGATCAAAGGGTGGAAGGAAAGGCAAATGCCTTGAAATAAGTTCGGCCATTATGCGAAGGAGTGTCCAAAGGACAGGGACACATCTCTTGATGAAGATAATAATCATTCCAGGGACATCTTCAATGATCAGAGGAATGACAAGTAATGCAGGTCATCAAGGAAATGGTCGACTCTTCAAAGAAAGCAAGGAACCCCAGAATCTCTTTTATGTACCTGATTGCAAGAAGAACCTGGTGTCCATCTCGAAAATGGAAGTCAAAGGTTTCATGGAGGCACTCATCGATAGAAAGGTACGTGTTTTGAAATAGAATTTTTTAAGATGATTTTAAGTTCAGGGTTGTATCAAATTGCAGGAAGTCCACTGGGGACCATGTCCATTGTCACATAGCACTGAAGGTCTATGGGTCAGATGGTAAAGCAGAGCTTGAGAAATTCTTCAATCATCTCAACTCCTTATCCTCTGAAATCAAATTTACTATGGAGCTTGAAGAGAATGGTAAGATCCCCTTTCTAGATGTCCTGATCAGTAGAAGGGAGGATGGGACTTTGGGACACCAGGTCTATAGGAAGAAAACTCACACAGATAGCTATCTCCATGCTGACTCTTACCATCATCCATCCCAGAAATCTGGCGTTTTAAACACCCTTGCTGTCAGAGCTTTCAGAATTTCTGACCCTGATCAAAAAGAAAAGCATAGATACTCAATTTACAACATGTGGAACGATAAGGCAGATGATGAGGTCAGTTAAGGATAACATCGATCATCAACAACTCAAGGGAGTGTACAAGATTGATTGCTCATGTGGTAAGAGTTATATTGGGGAAACAGGTCGATCTCTGAAAACAAGGCTTAAGGAACACGCAGCTGACATAAGGAATGATAGATCTCGTACGTCGGCCCTTGCAGAACACTCATCCAAGACCAAACATCATATGTGTTTGGAAAACGCCAAGGTAATTGCAAGGGAGGACAATTATCATAAAAGAAAAATCAGAGAGGCCATTGAAATTATGAAATTCCCGCAGAACCTCAACAGGGACAATGGAAGTGAAATCAGTGGAAGCTGGTTTCCCCTGATCAGGCAAATAAACCCCTCGAGGCCCTTGGAAGCTCAAGATCAATAGACCTTCCAGTCAGAAGGTTTATTTATTAATTAATTAATTAATCAATTAATTTTATTTAATTAATTATATTAATTTTATTTTATTTAATTAATTATATTAATTTAATTTAATTTAATTAATTATATTAATTAAATTAAATTAAATTAAGGGCTTAATTAATTAAATTGAAATTAAATTAAGGGCTAAATTAAAAATATTAATTTATATAAAAAATAAAAATAAAATATAATTAACAAAAGTAAAATAAAATAGGGGAATATGGTTTTAAAATTAATTAATATAAGATATTTAATTTAATTAATTAATATAATATAAAAAGGCTTAATTAAATTAATATAAAAAGGCTTAATTAAATTAATTATATTAATTATCTTATATTAATATATTTAATTTTATTTTATTTAATTGATTATATTAATTTTATTTTATTTAATTAATTATATTAATTTAATTTAATTTAATTAATTATATTAATTAAATTAAATTAAATTAAGGGCTTAATTAATTAAATTGAAATTAAATTAAGGGCTAAATTAAATTAATATAAAAATATTAATTTATATAGAAAAATAAAAATAAAATATAATTAACAAAAGTAAAATAAAATAGGGGAATATGGTATTAAAATTAATTAATATAATTAATATAAGATAATTAATTAATATAATATAAAAAGGCTTAATTAAATTAATATAAAAATATCAATTTAAATAAAATTTAATTAATAAAAAGTAAAATAGAATAGGGAATAAGGTATTAATAAAAAAGGGGTGGTTTAATCCAAAATGAAAGTAAAAATAAATTAATTAACTTGATTTATTTTATTAATCTAATATAAATAATAATAATAAGATAAAATAAAAATGAACAATTGAAATTGATTATTTATAAATTTCTAATTAACCTATGGTGTGGGGTTTCATTAAATTAAGAAAGGGAAGAAAAATTTAATTTTATTTAATTGATTAATTAATTAATTAATTTATGGTTGATTTATTAAGGCTAAAAATAATAAAATAAATTAAATATTTAATATAAAAATTAATAATTAATAAATACAATTATAAATAAATAACAAGAAATAATAACAAGAATGTAAAATCATGTGTCGGCTCTCATATTAGGGTTCCTTTGTGTATTTATATCCAGGTGCCTAGCTGCTTCTCTCATCATCTTTCATTCATTTCATTTCTATCTTTCTGAATTGTCCTGATGATGGACCCCCGTTGGGGTTTGAAACGTCGACAGACTGAACTAGAAACTGTGGATAATCCGGAACATGAAACTACAAAAAACTTCCACAGAGGCTTGAAAACCAACATGGTGACAAGGATGCCTGAATTCAAAAGGATCATGAAAGTACATGTCTAAGATGTACCGAAGGAAAATCTTACAAGGGGACCATTCCCCTCATGTAGCAGGTCCATACGTGTGGAACAACTCGAGGAGTTTGAGATTGATAATCAGGAATCTCACATATGCAGGTGCAAGAAAGCCCTCTATGGCTTGAAGCTAAACACCCCGGGCAAAGTATGAGAGGATCGATAGTTGTTTGATAAAGCTGAGATTCACTGGGAGTGAAACGGATCCAAACCATCCGAAGGTTGTGGATGATAGACCTCTCATACCAGCACCTTATGAGGACAACCTATGCAGACCCTCTCACTTGCAGAAGTAAGAAGGAGCTGGATTCCATATGTGAAATGATAAAATCCTGTGACTACCTCGAGGAAGTTATATGTTAGTGATGTTGGATCAGACTTGGGAAAGTTCTTGGTGAACTTCCGTCCAGACATATGTTTTGCAGTTAGCACAGGGAGCTCATATTTGGTTGAGCCTCACTAGATTGGTGCCAAGAATCTTTTGAGATGTCTTCAGGGCACAATCTACTCATAGATTGAGATACACTACCGGAAATATGAAACTGCATGATTATTTGAATGCAGATTAGGCAGGCAATGTGGAGGATCACTGGAGCACTTCTTAGTGTTGTTTCTCTTTGGATTCTACTTCAATATCATGGATGAGCAGAAAGCAGAAGTCGATTGTTATAAGCACCGCCGAGACCGGATACATATCTACGAGTATGATCTCGTATGAAGCTGCCTGGTTGGGAAAGCTCTTCAATGAGCTATTTGTATACATGATGAATACCACTGTGATTCTCTGTAACAACCAGAGGTGGGATTCGATTATTGAGGAATCCCGTATTCAACGATTGCTCCAGCAGATAGACATCAGATACTACTTTATCTAGAATACGGTAAGTCTATGAGCAAGGAAGCTCCATCGCTATGAGATGATGTACAAATCGCTGCACTTTGTCTAAAGCCTCGGGGGAAAGATCAAATATGTGATTTTCCCGAACGACTTGGAGTCGTCAAGAGACCCTTGTACAAGGGTCCTGCATGTTGCATACATGGAGCTCTGGGGGCTTGTGATTCTTACTAGAGCAACATACGACCACAGGGTGACTCACCCTCCCCTGGTGGTGCACACTGGGACAAGATGATTCGCTCTCCTACGGACAGGATGATTCACTCTCCTGTGGACAAGATGATTCGCTCTCTTGTGAGACAGGATGATTCGCTCTCCTGTGTAGCAGGATGATTAGTTCTCCTATGAGGTATGGATGATGTGTTCTCCATGACCATTGTAGCAGGATGATTAGTTCTCCTATGAGGACGGGATTGATTAAGTTCTCCTGTCGAGGCATCCTACCCATGCAGTCTGGGACTCATGGGAAGTACCTCTCATCTGATCAATGAGCAGGGAAATGAAGATAGGGACCATAGTAGTACCGATGGACGCATCGCTGTATCTACCGTACTCCCTACGCTAGGATGACCTTCATTGATCTGGGATCAATGATACTGGTCTGGGACCAGTGAGAGTGGTACATACTATGACGCTGACTCCTACGCTAGGATGACCTTCATTGATCTGGGATCAATGATACTGGTTTGGGACCAGTGAGAGTGGTACATACTATGACGCTGACTTCGGGTCGGTTGAGACTGGTCTAGGACCAGTGGTACACTCTCTGAGATTGTGATACTGGTCTGGGACCAGTGGTAGGAGTTGTAACTACTATGACGCTAACTTCGGGTCGGTTGAGACTGGACTGGGACCAGTGGTACATACCCTGAGACTGATTTCGTGTCAGTGTAGGACTGGTCTGGGACCAGTGAGAGTGGTACATACTATGACGCTGACTTCGGGTCGGTTGAGACTAGTCTGGGACCAGTGGTACACTCTCCGAGACTGCGATACTGGTCTGGGACCAGTGGTAGGAGTTGTACCTACTATGACGTTGACTTCGGGTCAATTGAGACTGGTCTGCGACTAGTGGTACATACTCTGAGACTGACTTCGTGTCATTGCAGAACTGGTTTGGGACCAGGGGTAGGAGTGGTACCCACTATGGCGCTGACTTTGGGTCGGTCGAGACTGGTCTGGGACCTGTTAGCTATGCTACGTGTTTAGGCATTTGGATGATCAAATTTCAACTCGGCCATGTGTTATTGTAGGAAGGGGATCTTGCAGCGTTTCTTTTAAGCTTCTTCCCCTTCATTTTCACTTATCCTCACAGCCTCTACTATCTGTGTTTTTTCCTCCGCTTGGTCTTTCCATCGCCTGTTTAAACCTTCCGAAACCCATGACCCCGCAGCCTTTGTTTTTTTGTATAAATTCTGCATAGGCCTTTTTATTTAAGCCCCAGGCGCTAAACTTATCAACCCGCACCCACGTGACCTACCCCTCCATAACCCTTTTCGGCCTTTTCCCGTGTGTTAAACATCTATCTCCTCTCCACCATCGATCGTGTTCGTCGCATGTTCGGACGGTTGACGCTCCCCCTGATCACGCGATTAGCACACCCGTTAACCCGCGGGGGCGGTGGTTTTGGCTGTCATGCATTGTGTTTTAATTGGATCACTGCCCGTTATACGGATACCACCATTGCGCTGAAAGCGGTGCGGGGAATTCCACCCACCTGCGAAAACCGCCTCCCTGTCGTTTAACGCGTGCGCACCTTGCGCGCTTGATCGCCGTCGGATCTACCCGACAGCGATCCGATTGCTGACAATTGTCTTCGTCATCCGCCTACCAATAGCCCCTCTGATCAAATCTCCGCTGTTGATCTCTGCGATCCAACAGCTCATATTCACTCTGCCTGTTTCTTCCTGATTCCTCCCGCCAGCGATCTCTGCCGTTGATCTCTGCAATCCAACGGTTGTTATCTGTCTTTGTCTTGCTCCTCGTCTGCCATGAAGTCTCCATGCTCCCGACTTGTATCATGTTCCCAAAGGAAGAAGGAGGCCAGAATTCGGCATGCGCAGTTAATATCTTAGCAACTGCAATTAAACAACAGAATGGTCGAAGGACAAAAAGGACCATCCTCGAGCAATTCAAGCATTTATCAGTGATGGAGCCTTGTATCAATCAGCATGCCACCTGCACAGGAAGGACAACAGAGTATCAGGAAAGATCAATTTTGTCCATTAAAATCAGCAGATTGTATCAAAGACCATATCTGAGAATTAATATGGTTGTTGGCCCATTATTATCCTTCCTCGCACAGTTTAGCAGACTGTTTTTGTAAACAAACTTCAATATATATCCACAAGACTGAATGTAATAGGTTGATGAATGCTATTTTGTTGTAAGCTTCAACTTCTGGAGACTGTAACTGTTATGATATCTGCAGCGTCTGGTCTTCATTTCTAGCTAATGCAAGCTTCTTTTGTTGTTAATTGCTCACTTTCCACTTCTTCTTCTTTGTTCTAGGCTGTGCCTGTTATGCATTTATTCATGTGTTGTTAATGTGTAGCATTAGAGGGGCTGTCACCCCACCTATGTGTTAGAATTTAGCATGTAGCATTGAATTTGTATGCAGGTTTTTGTTGTTTTAATGCCAGAGAGCTGTCATCCTTTCTATGCATTAGAGAATAGATTTACAGACCTTTTAATTGGTTGCAGCTGGCCATCACAGGGTCCTGTGCATCTGCTGGTGTGATCAGTATTCTCCATCATCACATTTTCCTTAAACTGTGAGTAATTGGTGATCTAAAGCCTTGTAGTCTGGGGATGTTCACCCATGTCTGGGGTTAAGCATAGTAGAAGTGGTTATCTGGCTTGAATATGTAGCATTTCTTTCATTCATCCACCATTTATCCAACAATTTGTTGAGTTTATAATGTTCCCGAGAATCTCTGATATACAACCTAGGAGAGTTTCTTGGGGTGATAACATTAATTGGCGCAGTTGCCGGGGAGAGGAGAATTGAAGCTCAGCTTCTCTGGGAGAATGACACAGCTTCAAGCTTTGATGACGGACAAGGTTTGAACACAGTTTCTGGTTGTAATCATCTGTCTGGCGACTCCATTGGAGGAAGACCAAGCTTTGGCAACTCCACATTGAAGTTCTGGTGCAGTTGGTAAGGTATGTTTAGAGATATCTTCAGAAATCACCAGCTGAACCAGTGCCTGATCCTGAGAAGATCGTTCAGCAGAAGAAAATATCGCAGTAAGGAGCAGCAGAATCAGGTAAGCCTTGGAATTTTTATGTATCTCTGCTAGTGTAGAAATACCTTCAGAGATTTATACAGCTCCTTGTTATTCATTTCCCTTTCGGACCTCAGTTGAAAGAAACATCCATGATGTCCGTTATATTCCTCTGTTTCTGTCATACTCTTCATTGATTCATACCAATCAGCCCACCAGTATCCTTTCATACACCCGAGCCATGGCAAGTCAACAAGCTCTTACAAAGATAGACAGAATAGTTGCTGCTAGGTATGGGCCCTTAGTCTTGCCTACTCCTTTGAATGCCATGCCTGTAGGAGATTATCAAGAATTTATGCCAAAGTTTACTGGTGCAGAAGGAGTAACAGCTGAAGAGCATTTAGAGTCCTTTTACAGCTATGCTGATAACCTGGATATCAATGAAGAGGATGTCTGGATGAGGGTTTTTGTTCAAAGCCTAGATGGGGAAGCTAGAAAATGGTTTAGAAATTTACCCCCTAGGTCCATTGCAGACATTGAGGCCCTAGATGATGTATTTTTAAAGCACTGGGGAAATAATAAAGATCTACTCTTTTATCATGATGAATTTGGGAACTTGCAGAGAGAAGATGGTGAGCTACTGTCTGATTTCAATATCAGATTCAACCTTATGAATAGTAGAATGCCAGTTGAAGTGAAGCCCACCCCTTCTTCTGCTATGATCACTTATGCCAATGCCTTTGATTCTCAGTTCTGCCCGTTGTTAAGAGAAAGAGGATGCACTTCTTTGGCTGATATGCACACTGCAACCTTTGAAGTAGAAGCAAACATTTTTGCTGCAGAAAGACTCGAAGGTGATGATGAAAGGAGAAGGCAGGGAGATGAATCCTCATCCTATGATTCTGAAATAGATGAATTAGCTAGGATGATTGAGTTTTTTGCCTCTGAAGTTTCCAAGCTAAAGGCCGAGCAGCATTTTGATGAAGCAGGAGCTCATTGTTCCTTTTCTTTTCAAACTCCATATCCATGTAAAGAAACACATGAGCAGTTGCAAATTTTGCAAAGAAATAAAGTTACAAATGAATATGAAGGGGTAAGGCCCATTTTACAGAATATAGTCATGGAAGAAGAGCAGCCTGAGCATGAGGAGGAGGTCCATGTTTTGGAAGGTTCTCCTTTCCTAACAAGGGCTGCATATGAGAAAGTAATATCCAAAGGCATTGCTCAACAATTTGTTGTAGCTGCAGAACAACAAGTTGACCAGCAATGGCAGCCAGCAGCAGATCCCTTCATCCTCGAAGAATCTGAGCTTGAAGCCTGCCCATCTTCCCATGGCTATCCAAATCTGCTAATGTTCCAGCCTGCTATCATCCTCGGCCCAGTAGTCAAGAAGGGAGAGGAAAGCTCCCCATCATCTTTTGTTTCTTTGTCTACTCAAAAAACAATCCCTCCATGTTGCCCCTTGAACACTGAGGCAGAACAAAATTCAATGCTCAAGGTTGAAACTGATCATCTCATTCTTGATATTATGAAACCTGCTCAGATGGCCTCCACACAGAATGAAAGGGTAGCTTATCAGATGGCAGAGGAAGAGGGTGCACAGTATTGGAATCCCTCCTTGGATGAGGACTGTTCAAAGCAAAATGAAGGAGCAGATAATGTCTTTTTGCCCCCTGCACAAGAATACAATGGCTCATCATTCATATTGGTTGTGCAGGCCACAGATGATAAAGATAAATACACAGCATTCATGATTATCCAGCAGGTGTACAAAGGATCCCATGAAGAACATCCAAGGAGGAGAGCACATAGAAGGGGAATGAAATTTGATCCCTATCTACCCATCAAGGTCAAACCTCCTAAACTCTTTGAGGTAGAGGATCAAATAAATCCTGTTTTGCTGATCTATGATGAACCGGATGACAGGCAACAATTTTGATGGCCCAACAGATGGGCAGTTTTTGAAGATTTAAGTTTTCAGGCTTTAATGATTGTAAACAATTTCTTGTTCAGTTTTAGTGTAGACCTGGTTTGACTCCATGCCCAATGGATACTAGGCAAATGTTTTTAAGCTGGTTTTTCATGAAGGCATTGGTCTGCAGGTTCTTGAGACCTCACAGGGAGGATCTCATCCCCAGAAGGAGCCAGTGTTAGCTATGCTACGTGTTTAGGCGTTTGGATGATCAAATTTCAACTCGGCCATGTGTTATTGCAGGAAGGGGAGCTCGCAGCGTTTCTTTTAGGCTTCTTCCCCTTCATTTTCACTTATCCTCACATCCTCTGTTGTTTGCGTTTTTTCCTCCGCTTGGTCTTTCCATCGCCTGTTTAAACCTTCTGAAACCCATGACCCCGCTGCCTTTGTTTTTCTGTATAAATTCTACATAGCCCCTTTTATTTAAGCCCCGGGTGCTAAACTTATCAACCCGCGCCCACGTGACCTACCCCTCCATAACCCTTTTCGGCCTTTTCCCGCGTGTTAAACATCGATCTCCTCTCCACTATCGATCGCGTCCGTCGCACGATCGAACGGTTGACGCTCCCCCGATCGCGCAATTAGCGCACCCGTTAACCCGCGAGGGCGTTGGTTTTGGCTGCCACGCGTCGTGCTTTAACTGGATCGCTGCCCGTTATACGGATACCACTGTTGCGCCGAAAGTGGTGCGGGGAATGTCGCCCGCCCGCGAAAACCGCCTCCTCAATGTTTAACGCGCGCACACCTTTCGCACCCGATCGTCGTCGGATCTGCCCGATAGCGATCCGACGGTTGACGTTTGTCTTCACCGTCCACCTCCCGATAGCCCCTCTAATCAAATCTCCACCGTTGATATCTGCGATCCAATGACTCATATTCACTCAGCCTGTTTCTTCCTGATTCCTCCCGCCAACGATCTCTGTCGTTGATCTCTGCAATCCAACGGTTGTTATCTGTCTTTGTCTTGCTCCTCGTCCACCATGAAGTCTCCATGCTCCCGACTTGTATCATGTTCCCGAAGGAAAAAGGAGGCCAGAATTCGGCTATGCACAGCAATTAAACAACAGAATGGCTGAAGGACAAAAACGACCATCCTCGAGCAGTTCAAGCATTTATCAGTGATGGAGCCTTGTATCAATCAGCACGCCACTTGCACAGGAAGGACAACAGAGTATCAGAAAAGATCAATTTTGTCCATTAAAATCAGCAGATTGTATCAAAGACCATATCTGAGAATTAATATGGTCGTTGGCCCATTATTATCCTTCCTCGCATAGTTTAGCAGACTGTTTTTGTAAACCAACCTCAATATATATCCACAAGACTGAATGTAATAGGTTGATGAATGTTATTTTGTTGTAAGCTTCAACTTCTGGAGACTGTAACTGTTATGATACCTGCAACGTCTGGTCTTCATTTCCAGCTAATGCAAGCTTCTTTTGCTGTTAATTGCTCACTTTCCACTTCTTCTTCTTTGTTCCAGGCTGTGCCTGTTATGCATTTATTCATGTGCTGTTAATGTGTAGCATTAGAGGGGCTGTCATCCCACCTCTGTGTTAGAATTTAGCATGTATCATTGAATTTGTATGCAAGTTTCTGTTGTTTTAATGCCAAAGAGCTGTCAACCTGTCTGTGAATTAGAGAATAGATTTACAAACCTTTTAACTGGTTGCAGCTCGCCGTCACATGTTCCTGTGCATCTGCTGGTGTGGTCAGTATTCTCCATCATCACATTTTCCTTAAACTGTGAGTAATTGGTGATCTAAAGCCTTGTAGTCTGGGGGTGTTCACCCATGTCTGGGGTTAAGCATAGTAGAAGTGGTTATCTGGCTTGAATATGCAGCATTTCTTTCATTCATCCACCATTTATCCAACATTTTGTTGAGTTTATAATGTTCCCGAGCATCTCTAATATACAACCTAGGAGAGTTTCTTGGGGTGATAATAGGACCAGTGGTATGCACTCTGAGACTGACTTCAGGTCAGTGGAGAATGGTATTAGACATTCTCAATCAATTCTTCTTCTTCATAGTCCAGTAGAGCTAAGTTGAGCAGAGCTAGAGCCAGCAAAGCTGAGCAAAGCAGAGTAGAGCCAGCAGAGCTGAGTAGAGTTGGGCAGAGCAGTGCAGGGCACTGATGGCAGAGATAGTACAGTCGAACTTATGGATCAGCGAATGGAGTTCTCCCTAGTTGAGAGGGAGTGTTAAAATTGGCAACTAGGGCCAAACTCCATGTGGGTCAACTTATTCATGGCAGGTGATATTTTTATTGGATCCCTCTCATCGAGAGGTGTAGGATTGATAAAAAAATATTCTGATTTCGATAAGTATTTATGGAGATATGAATTCATTTTGATTATGTAATTATTATCAAGCCGACCAGCTCTTACGTAGGCTCAAGAAGCCCAAACTTCATTTCCATTCAACCTATACTTTTTTGGTATAAATAGAAGGGATTTGATGTCATTTGAATACACACATTAAGGTGATCTCCTCCTCTTCACGTCTTGGGTTTTTAGAGTAGGAAAGAGACACCATGAGAATGAACGCTGGCCTATGATGCCCTAATTCTAACGCACAACAATACACCGTAAACATGATGCCATATACTCAGCCACGAAAGCACCTGTACATACGATATATATATGTTGCTCTTTATATGCAGGGTATAGGGAATGAAGCTACAGTGGAGCCGCAGTCATAGATATATATTCACGGGAAATGACACAATGCAGCATGCAGAGATTATATACACAGGTATACAACGCATTACACACTACGCACAACACCTATACGCTGAGACCTTATACATTGGAAACCCTATACTCTACATGTAGTCATGACAATATATAACAAACATAGCAATGCCCTACTCTACACGCAGTCATGACAATATAATATACCACGCAGGGTAGCCGCAGTATCCGCAGTGGAAACTCAACGCTGTAATGAAGGACCTTAATTATACAGGTCATATTCATTATGGGACGCAGTTATATTGATGATGTATGGAACGCAGATATATACAGGTCATATTCATTATGGGACGTAGTCGCATCGATGATGTATGCAAAGCAGATATATACAGGTCATATTCATTATGAGACGCAATCATATTGATGATGTATGGAATGCAGATATATATATATATAGATATAGATATAGATATACACTATATACCGCAGTTATATACATGCGCTGTATGTAGACAGTCATATATATTATGGAACACAATCATCATGGATTATATACGCTGGAGGTACAAATACGCTGTTCATTATGAATCATACGTAGACCTAATATAATGAACAACAGTGATATTGTCTAGGTATATAAACTTTGGTGGCATAGAGATAAGGACGTTGTTATTATGTGTGATCTGGGCACATATATAATGCAGTCATGGGCAATAGCATTATGTGTGATCTGGGCACATATATAATGCAGTCATGGGCAGCAACATTATGTGTGATCTAGGCACATATATAACGCAGTCATGGGCAGCAGCATGATGTATGGGATATTGTGCCTGGGCAACACAATGATACATGGAGCATGGGCAGTAGCGTGATGTATGAGATCATGAGTAGCATGATGGTGCTACACGGTAAGGTGCAGCAAATGGACGAGATGCAGCGCGATGATAGGTGAAGGAGTCACCTTGGAGAATCAATTGAAGTAGAATGTCTTCAACTGATCTCATCGTTATACGAAATGATCTATGCTAGATCTAGATAAGTCAAAGTGTTGACTTCTATTGTAAATGTACTATCTCTCTCTCTCTCTCTTTCTCTGTTGAACTTTGAAGAACATAAAAGAAGAATTGATTAAGGTTTTCCCCACACATTGTGGGGTTTGTCCCTGGCTTGTGCCACATCTTGTGTCCTCTCATCTTGGCTTGTCTTGTACGATTTATATTTATGTTCTATCTGCAATTTATTTTATGCTGATATAATTGCTAATATGGAAAAAAAATTAAATAAATTGCTCCAGCATAGAACATACCTAAAATTAACAATAGTTATATGATATCCATATAAATATCGCAGTCGGGAGTTTAGGGTTGACAGCCCTTTATACATCGCGATTACCGCAGATGCGATATAAGAATAGGGTGCGATATAATATGACCATCGAGTCCACATACATTATCGCAATCGGGGGTGACACTTAGATAGAACCCGCTGATATAATATATTGCTCCACCTCCGATAGTGTATTTGGAATATATATATATATATATATATATATATATATATATATATATATATATATATATATATATATATATATATATATATATATATATATATATATATATATATATATATATATATATATATATATATATATATATATATGCTTTGGCCTCCGTTTGCGTCTCCGATAGTGTTAAACGCATATAAGCATGGTTTTTGCTGCCGATGGTGTATTTGCATATATAACCAATTCTTCCGCCTCCGTTTGCGTTAAATGCATATTTATATGGTTTTGGCCGCCGATAATGTTAAAGCACACATATATGGGTTTTTGGCCACTGATAGCTCTCGATAGCTGTTAAATGCATCCATTGCTCCTCTGATGGCTCCCGATAGTGCAATCTGTTTCCTTTGTAGCTTCGATAGCTCTGTTTGTTGCCTCTTGGCTCCTCCGATGGCTCTGTTTGCTCCTCTTGGCTCCTACGATGGCTCTGTGTGCTCCTGTAGCTCCTTATGCCTCTGTTCTGCTCCTCTTGGCTCCATTTGCTCCTCTTCTTTGGCATATATATGGCATATATATATGCTCTATTCTGCTCGCTCTGTTTGCTCCTGTAGCTCCTTATGCCTCTGTTATGCTCCTCTTGGCTTCGTCTGCTCCTCGAATATTGCCATATTGACATCAATGAAAATCTGTGTCCAACAACGCCCCCAATGAGTCTTTTTGGGTCTGGTAGATGGTTAACAATCTCAGAATCAGAACATGATCTTGTATGCTTATAGGGAGCCATCTTGGACTAGTGGAATCGCCAGGCGAAATATTTTGACCTATAACCTTATCCTTTATTCACCTTAAAGGAAAGGGAAAATCGTTTCCCTAGGGAAAATTTAACTTTCAGTTCTTCGCTTCCCGGCAACGATGCCAAATGTTCTACCTGTTTCCCATAGGCAGTCCTTGGCTGCAAAAACTACGCCAGGAAACCAACTCAACCAACCTTTAGGTTCAAGCTAGACCTTGAACCAGAGGGGGCTCCCTAAATGGTTATGAGGCTTTGTTTAATGTTGTTCACCTGTCACTGAACAACATCCTTTGAAGCACAATGGCCAGATTTATGGTTTTAATTGGGAGTGGTTGGCAATCAATGACAATCTCTATCCATGATTAAAGGCCTCCCTCATAGGGTCCCTTCAGAACGTGCCAGCTTCCAACTTGACATAATGACTTAGCTTTTCAAGGATTATGATAGAAGAATGTAAGGAGATTCCTAATAGTTAAGTAGTCAAACAAACTTCTTAACAACTAGGGAAATTTGGATGCGTGTAGAAGATTTCTACAGCCCAACAAAATATATTCAAAGGAAACTAAAGGCCAAACTGAAACCAATTCTAAGAGGAGCTATTTCAGACAGATAGTCCAATAAGCTAATATATTTTAATGGCTATTAGAAGGCATAAAGCAAAAACCAGTCAAAGAGGAGTTATCTTGGACAAACAATCCAATAATCTAATCTTTTTCTAAAGGTTATGATTTTACAAGGGATTTAAAAGAGATTAAGACTTAATATACACTTACCTACACCTTCAAATAAATGCTTTGAACATGTGTAGAAATAAGATATGAAACACTAGAAAGGCATACTAGAAAACACAAAATTCTGTCAAACTCGAGCCGGAAGGCTTTCATTAGAAATACTATAATAGAAACTATTACAAAGTGAAGAGTCTTGGCATCAGAAACCCACCCATATTACTTCAATTGATGAAGTACTTATACAATTTCCTCACAAAATATCTTGATAAAAATATCAAGAGCTATTACAAATATTTGAAAATTGTATTACAAAAATAGAACACAAATAAAGGTAACTAAAACTATTTGAAGAGTTTTAGTACTATCCTTGAGGATTTCTGTTGATAAAGAAGAGAAATTCAAATTTGATTGCAACTCATATTTGATGAGGTGGCCTCCAAGTCACTAACTGTCTTTGAGCTTTTTCCTCCTGAAATTCTGAAAAATAGGGTCCTGTAATACCTTTGTTTCTCCCAAACCATAATAGATGTTAGAAAAATGAGAGATTTTTTTGTAAATTATGATGTTGGAAACAAAAACCTCTTTCATTTTTTGAAAATTCATTTCCACCTACTCGGAAACCACATTTGAAAACACTGACTAAAAACAGGAAAATTCGAGAAAACATGCCTGCAAAGATTCATCTGAATATCCCAAACCATAACCTCTGTTACAAAACTAAGAGAGGTTTTTGTATATTAGAATATGAGGAACAAAAACCTCCTCTCGTTTACCACAATTCATTTCTGATTATCCACAATATTCTCTGCAAAAAGGTGGCTGAAACAAGAAATTTCTGGAAAATATGTCTTTAAAGAATCATTAGCATCTCCCAAATCATAACAACTGTGAGAAAACTAAGAGAGGTTTTTGTATAAGAGGATTTTAGCAACAAAAACCTCTTTCAGTTTTTGAAAATCCATTCTCATCTGTTTGTAAACCATGTTTGAATTTACTTTATTACATCATTTAATCATGTTTAAATGCATGATTAACTAAATCAACCAGCTAATGAAACTTAAATTTACATTTTGAGGGCGCATTTACTCTTGCAGACCCATTTATTATTTCTAAACTACTAAAACATATTATATCAACAAATTTAAATTATCAAAACTAATCATGTTACAACACAAGTCACATTTTGTAAAAAGACATATTGTCCACCACAATGTAGCTTTTACAATTACTCTCTATTTTAATAAAAATTTTCTTGGTGGTTTTGTTTGATGTGTATTCTCCTAATTTCTTCTAGCATTTCAATTTTTCAGATCTTGGGGGTCTTCCCCCCAAGATCCATTTCAAATTTTTAGACCTTGGGGGCCTCCACCCAAGTTCCAGATCACAATTTGCCTCCTAAGTTCGAATTGAAACGGGTTGAAGGAATCATGGGACCTATTGGATACAATGAACCTATGTGATGTAGGAGCATGAGGCTTGAAGAGTAACTTATTGACACTAATCAGGATCTCAAAGAGCAGAGAAAGAAGTCCAACATGGCTTTCAGAGCTGGAGGAAGACGTGGTCAAAGAAGAGGAAGACCAGTTGCAAATGTTGAAGTGTTGGAAGCTATGCAACAGATGCAAGTTAGATTATAAGCAGTGGAAATGGGAAATCAAAGAGATGGAGATGCCAGTGAGCCTGAAGTTGAAGCTGCAGAAGAAGAGGAACCTGTAGAAATTACTCCTGAAATGAGATTCTTTAAATCAGTGTTGGGATCCACATCTAAACCCAGACTTGAGGGTTCAGTTTATACAGGAGGTTTAAACCCTGAGGAGTTGATAGATTGGATTAATAGCATGGATAAATTCTTTGATTATGAAGAAATGGAAGAAGGAAAGAGAGTGAAATTTGTTGTCACAAAATTGAAAGGACATGCAACACTTTGGTGGGATGGAGTGCAGGCAGAAAGAAAAAGACTTGGTAAGCAGCCAATTAAAAATTGGAATAGGATGGTGGCAAAGTTGAGAGGTAAGTTTTTTCCAAGTGATTATCAACTTTCATTATATAGACATATGCAAAACCTTAACAGAGGTCTTTGACAGTGAAAGAATACACAGAGGAATTTTACAAAGTAAGCATAAGAGCTGGACAAATTCAAGATATAGATGAGAAGGTTGCAAGATATATAAATGGTCTCAGAATGGAGATCCAAGATGAGATAAGTTTGTTGTCTCCTAAAACAGTAGAAGAGGCTTATCAGATGGTATTGAAGGCTGAAGAAAAACTCATGAGGAAGCAATCTGCCAGAAGTAGAGGTACTTTCCGAGGAAGGGGAAGTCAAGGTGGTAGAGGAAGATCTACAACACCTAGAGATGGAGCTAGCAACAGCTCGAGTCAACATACACCCACAGAAGGTGATGCAAGTGGCAGAAGGAGTTTTTCCAGAGGAAGAGGAGGCAGAGGCAGAGGAAGAGAAATCAGATGTTACAGATGTAATAAGCTGGGACACAGAGCCTATGAGTGCCCAGAAAATGTAGGAACAAATCAGAGAAATGTAATTGTTGCTCAGACTGAAGAGGAAGCAGTAAAGGTGCCAGAAGAAGAAAATGTACCAGAGAAAGGGGAATCTTTGGTAGTTAACAAAGTTTTGTTAAAGCCAGCAAAGGAAGTTGTTGAACCAGCACAGAGAAAGACTTTGTTCAGGACTGTGTGCAAGGTTCAAGGAAAATGTTGTCAAATGATAATTGATAGTGGAAGTACTGATAATTTGGTCTCTATAGAAGTGGTGGAGAAGTTGAAATTAAAGACAAAGAAACATCCAACACCTTACAAGGTGTCATGGCTTCAAAAAGGACATCAGTTGTTAGTGAATGAACAATGTGAAGTGGAGTTGCAGTTAGGCAAATACAAAGACAAAATTTTGTGTGATGTGATGCCTATGGATGTGTGTCACATATTGCTGGGAAGACCTTGGCAGTATGACAGAGGAGCTATGCATGATGGGAAAAAGAACACATACAAATTTGGTAAAGATGGTGTTAATCATACATTGTTGCCTATGGAAGAGGAGGATGCATCAAGAAAATCTGATCCAAAGACCTTATTGCTGAGTGGAAAAGAATACCTGCAGCAGATTGAAGAGGATGAGGTAAATTTTGCATTGATTTGCAAACCTAAGGTAATAATTACTTCCACTAAAATTTCTGATTTGCCAATTGAAATTCAAGAGATGCTGGAGAATTATTGTGATATCATTGTAGATGATTTGCCTAATGAGTTACCACCCATTAGAAAAATCAGTCATCATATAGATTTGATTCCAGGGGCAAATCTACCAAATAAAGCAGCTTACAGGATGACTCCCACAAAAAATGAAGAAATCAGGAAATAGGTTCAGGAACTGTTAGATAAAGGACTGATTAGAGAGAGCTTGAGTCCTTGTGTAGTGCCAACAGTGTTGAGTCCAAAGAAAGATGGAGGCTGGAGAATGTGCTCTGATTCAAGAGCAATCAACAAAATAACAATCATGTATAGATTTCCTTTACCTAGAATTGAAGATTTGATGGATTGTTTAAGTGGAGCAAGATATTTTACAAAGCTGGATTTAAAAAGTGGTTATCATCAAATAAGGATTAGAGAAGGTGATGAATGGACTGCTTTTAAAACAAATGAAGGACTGTATGCATGGATGGTGATGCCTTTTGGGTTATCAAATGTTCCTAGTACATTTATGAGGCTTATGAATGAAGTTCTGAAAGAATTTATTGGTAAATTTGCAATAGTATATCTGGATGATATATTAGTTTACAATAGATCTAAAGAGGAACATATGAGACATCTGAATTATGTCTTACAGAAGCTGCAACAAGAAAAGTTACTGCTAAATATAAAGAAATGTTCACTCATGAAGGAAGAGTTGGTATATTTGGGCTTTGTTGTTTTTGCTGGTGGATTAAAGACGGATCCAGAGAAGATAAAGGCAATCATAGAGTGGCCTTCACCGAAAAGTGTTTTTGAGGTAAGAAGTTTTCATGGTCTTGCTAGTTTTTATAGAAAATTCATAAGGAATTTTAGTAAGATCAATGCTTATATTATTGACACTATAAAGAAGGATAAACAACCATTTAAATGGACTGTTGAAGCAGAGAAGAACTTCCAGCTGCTGAAAAGGAAGATCACTGAGAAACCTATTTTAATTTTTCATGATTTTAATAAACCTTTTCAAGTGAAACGTGATGCTAGTGGAGAAGCTATTGGCTGTGTTTTAATTCAGGTGGACAAACCTGTATCTTATTTCAGTGAAAAACTAAATGAGTCAAAGAAGAAATATTCTTCTTATGATAAGGAGTTTTATGCAGTTGTACAATCATTGAAAAAGTGGAGACATTACTTGATGTCTAAGGAGTTTATACTTTATTCAGACAATCATGCATTGTAGTACATTATGCAACAACCAAAGCTTAGTCAGAAACATGCAAAATGGGTAGAATATCTTCAAAGTTTTAATTTTGTATTAAAACATATAACTGGCCAATCAAACAAGGTAGTAGATGCCTTAAGCAGAAAAAACATTTTAGTTCAGGAAAGTCAAATTCAAGTGTTGGGTTTTGATTTTCTTAAGGAATTATATGAGAAAGATTTAGATTTTAAAGAGGCATTTGAAGCTTGTAAAAATCTTGTTTTGTTAGATAGAAGTAAGTGGCTGGATTTTTTCTTGCAAGAAGGGTTGTTGTTTAAAAGAAATCAGCTGTGCATACCAAATTGTTCTATGAGAGAAAATTTAATCAAGGAGAAACATAGTGGTGGACTTGGAGGACATTTTGGTGCAGACAAGACTTATGAGCAGTTGAATCGGTTTTATTTATGGCTGAAGATGAGATCTGAAGTGGAGAAGTATGTGAAAAATTGTAAAGTCTGTCAGTATGCAAAGGGAAGGAGCCAAAACACAGGTTTGTATGTTCCATTACCTATTCCAGATAGACCTTGGGATATGGTAAGTATGGATTTTGTTTTGGGTTTACCAAAAACTCAAAGAGGAAATGATTCAATTTATGTTGTGGTTGACAGATTTTCTAAAATGGCACATTTTATTCCATGTTATAAAACCAGTGATGCTACTCACATTGCTAATATGTTTTTTAAAGAGATTGTAAGGTTGCATGGGTTACCTAAGAGCATTGTTTCAGATAGGGACACCAGATTTATTGGTCATTTTTGGAGGACCTTGTGGAAGAAACTTGGTACTAAACTGAGTTTTAGTTCAGCTTATCATCCTCAAACTGATGGACAAACTGAAGTTGTAAACAGAAGCTTGGGTAATCTTTTGAGAAGTCTTGCAGGTGAACATCCAAAACAGTGGGATCAAATTTTGGCATAGGTTGAATATGCTTATAATGATTCTCCTAACAGGAGTATAGGGTAGAGTCTATTCCATATAGTTTATGGAATGCACCCAAGAGGAGTGTCTGAATTAAGAGACTTGGGAAAAGCTGAAATGAGAAGTGCTAAAGGGGAAGACTTTGCTTCAGAGATTCAAGTAATACATGAACAGGTAAAACAACAGTTACAGGATAGCAACATAAATTACAAGAGCAAAGCAAACTTGGAGAAGAGAGAGGTTAATTTTGAGGTTGAAGATTTGGTTTTAGCACACCCGAGGAAGGAAAGATTTCCAAAAAAGGGAGTATAACAAGTTAAAATTTAAGAAAATTGGACCATGTAGAGTCTTGAGGAGATTTTTTGCAAATGCATATGAAATTGAATTACCCCTTGATATTGGAATATCTCCAATTTTCAATGTTGCTGATTTGTACAGGTATGAAAGTGTTGTAGATGATACAACAAAAGATAAAGAAGAACAAGAGGTTGATTGGGTAAAACAGTTACCAATAGCAAAGGCATTGCAACCAAAACAGATATTGGATAAGAGAGTTTTTGAAAGGACAAGGGGACAAGAGTATTTTCAGTATTTGGTCAAGTAGAAAGATCAACCAATTGTTGGTTCTACCTGGATGACAGATGCCATGCTACAGAAGTTGGGCAGTTTTGTAGAAGAGCTCATGGACAAGAGCTCATGGACAAGAGCCCATGAAGAATTTTGTCCTCAAGAGTCTGATGCAGGAGCATGAGGCTTGAAGACAAAAGGCTTTGATTTTATTCCAAAAATACAAAAAAACTTTACAAGCAAAGGAGTGGGATCCTCTAGCTGTCAATTTACGAAGCTTTCTAGATAGGATTTGAGCTAGAATTTAGGAATTTGGATTATATTGTAATTAATTCAAGTAGTTAGGCTTAGTTGAGATTCTCGAGGAGAATATCATGCAGATTAGATAGGATTAGGCAGTTTCGATCCATTGATTTAGGATCTAGTTGTTGTATGTACAGGTATTTATGTAAGTTTTGAATTAATGAAAAGGGATTTGGCTGTGGAGGATTAGACTGTAAAATTTGAAGTCTCTCTATGTCTCTATGTATTCTGCGCATGAATGGTCAATCCCGGAGGTTTGAAGTTCCTTTGAAATATTTCTAAATGTTGTTGATTTCTAGTTTGGCCCTTTAGAATTGGAGTTTTTGTATAATTTTGTGTTGTCGCATCTAAGTCTTTACTCACTGCACATTTAAATAAATCGAATGTATTTCGAACCCACAGAGCTTAGTTAGCGATATCCTGAATATAACTTAGAAACAGGTTAACCTTGGCGGAGGTGCTAATTCTTGGCGGAACGAAGAAAAACCCGACAAAACTCATGAGAACCCCAAGAGAAGATCTGAACCATCCGATCGACAGGCAAAAAATCTAATAGTGGTCGCGTGCTAATAATCACAGAGGTTAATTCCAAAAAACGGATGCAATCATTTATAAAACTGAGTTAATAACTCAGTTAATTGTGACTGTCCGCTTGAAAAGCTTAGATCGGACGGTAATCACATCGAAAAATGCACGGAGTTTAGTCCAGATTTCGGACGCGATATGTTATGAACTGTGGGTTAATCCTTTTGGTTCCGGATCAGTCGCAGTCGTCCATTAAGAAGGGATGAGATCCGACGGATATCGCTTCAGGATATGCATGCGGGTTAATATAAATTTCGGACCCGAGAAGGCTATAAACCACAGTTTTATTTATTTTCGATTCCATGGGAAAAGTGAAGATTTGCCAAATTTCGAGTAAATTTAACAGTTCTGCTATTTTAACAGAATATCTAAAATTAGAGGTTGATGACTGATATTCCAAAGGAAACCTGAGAAGAAGTCCTACCTGAACTAGAAGAGATCATTTCTGGTTTTGAATGATTATCCTTAACACCTGCAACCAGCCCACCACTATGTTTTCGACTACACTGCTCATGGCAGGGGCTTCAAGATGATGGAAAGAATTAAAGATAACCCAATCTATTTCCCACACTCTCTCCATGCATCGATTTAGGAAATGGAAAATGAACTCTTTTTGGAAGTCATTGAATCCTGGAACCCATGGAAGATGTGTAGAGCAGAGAGGCTGCATGGAGGGGAGGTATTTCACCATTTTAAAGTCCTTTGGAATGCCTGCATAGGCCTCGATTAGTAAACACAATATCTCAATCTTGGAAATTAATGCATAGACTATAATTAGAAAATCCATGAAGTCATAATAATTAACTGTATGCATAAGGTGTAATATTATAGAGCAGTGCATAGGTAGCAGTAAGAGATGTCCAGAGAGCGGCTATTGGAATCTGGTGGTGTTGAGCAATCTCTACTGCGTGTGAGGCCAGAGCGTCTACTACCAAGCAGACACTTGCATCATTATCTTCCTCTTTGATTTGGTGAATGAGGTTGTCGAGAAATGGGACAATCACGTTTTCTGTAACATCACAGAGCTTGGCAATGTCAGTGTGAGTATCAGTGGGAGGAAGGCCATCCGGGATGACCTCAGAGCAGATCATCCTTTGGTTACTCAAACTGTTCTTGTCAGCCTCTGCTATTCGAGAGTGGTTGTATTATGTACTGTTTACAAAATTGATAAGGAATCCCTCCTCCACAAGCTTCAAGGCCACTTGCATCATGGGATTTATGTGGCCTTGAGCAGGAAAAGGAACGAGAACTACACGGTGTCGCTTGCTGCAACTCATATCCATTATTTCTCTCTATGCCAAGATCTTGCCTTTGCCTATAAAACATTACTTTCTTTCACCAACAAACTTATCTAGAAGACTCTTTCAGCTACATCCTTCTTTTAATTTAGTAACCGGAGAACCCACAGTAATAACCATTTTTCATCAACATTGATGAAAAATGGTTATTACTGTGGGTTCTCCGGTTACTAAATTAAAAGATATAAACCGCAGATGTCTTAAATCCATAATCATTTCCCTATGCAGAGGGGATACATCCTTCTTTTCAAACACCATATGAGAAAAACTCTCTTCCTCCAGATGAAGTATCAGAACCCACAATTCCCCAATCTTCAAAGCCCAAATAACTATCTTTTTCCGTAATCTACATCCATCCAAAAAAATATTAAAATAAAAACACAATTAACAACACCCAGATGTCTCTTCCAACAGTAACATGCTTTAGGTGCTAACATAAATAATAACACTTATCCTTTAACGAGCTTTGTTCAATGCACCACATCATTCCTCCACAAAATATGTAACAATGCTCCACAAGGGGGAAGCCTCTGCCACACTTTCGGTGTTGTTTCCTTGACATGGGTCCCTTGAATAACTATCTTTTTCCGTAATCTACATCCATCCAAAAACTATCTTTTTCCCCAATCTTCAAAGCCCAAATAACTATATTTTTTTCGTAATCTACATCCATCCAAAAAAATATTAAAATAAAAACACAATTAACGGCACCCAGATGCCTCTTCCAACAATAACAGGCTCCAGGCGCTAACATAAATAATAACACTTATCCTTTAACGAGCTCTGTTCAATGCACCACAACGTTCCTCCACAAAATATGCAACAATGCTCCACAAGGGGGAAGCCTCTGCCACACTTTCGATGTTGTTTCCTTGACATGGGTCCCTTGAATAAAGGCTTGAATCTACCTGTTGTGGAGCTCCATCCCTGCTGGAAAGTAATTCCTTCTCAACTCGCCTCTTTAGGCCTCCATTGAAAGCAAAAGAGGATCCAAAAAGGGAAGCCTTAGTACCTAATTGGCCCTTTCCATATTTTTCTTCAATTTCTATCATATCAAACTTTTGCCATCATGAAAATGAGACGGTGAATGGGCACAATGTGATTCCATATTTCAACTTAAGAAATTATTATACAATTCACCGGTGCACTTTACTTTCTTTAATTTAATGATAATTTTTGTACTTGTTAGGGTGAAACATTATAATATAATTCATTTGCAAAGTTGAAAGGAAAGGGAAGCCATCAATATAAATGATGAGAATAGGAAAACTAATATAACATAATTTTAATGCAACAAGAATTCAGTAAAAAACAGATCTAAGTGGCGTTGTGTTTGGTCTAAATCTTGAATGTTTTCAAAATTGTTAGGATTTAATGGGTTTAGCTCATTTCTAAGGATGACTCTACATCCTATTGAGCTTTCTAAAAAATGTTTCCAAAGTGGTTCAAAGTTGATTTGGAGTGGTGAATGCTTCAATATGGAATAGTCATGGAGAAATTAATAAGCATAGGAGACCAAAGGTCTAGTCCATGCTCTTGAAATATTTTGATTTATACTTTGATTTTTCAACTACGAAATTTGGTTCAATTTATATTTTTTGAATTTTCTACTACAAAATTTGGTTCAATTTATGTTTCAGTGACTATCAGATACAAATTTCTACTTCTAAGTTGAAATAGAATCTTTGGCTTCCATTCCAAATAGTTATATGGAGTGAAAATTACAAATGGAAATTCCATTCTTTCTGATAGCTCCAATCTTCAATACCTATAAATAGATTGTCTATGATCCTTCTTCCTAGATCCCATGGGCTCTAATACCATGTGAAATTGTAGTTGAACCTACACAAGTTGGATCTAGCTAGAAAACAATGAACAAAAATTGCAAGGAAAGAAGAAAGAAAATTGATAGAGAAAAAAATTAATAAATTCTATTCATGGGCTAAAAACAAAATTATGAGAGAGTACAATTCAATGCAATATATTATACTTGGTTGAACTAGTACAATAGTGAGTCTAGTAGTGAATCTAGAGAGATATGAACATCCACTATAGAAAACTAACACATAATCTTAGTTAATTGGCCATGGATTAATGAGTTAACCATCTCATAAAATTGGAGATTAGTGAAACTCATGCATGCACTTGTGGAATTCCCTCTTAGTGATAATAACAAGGCTGTCATGGATAACTCTACTAAATAATCCAATTGAAATAAAATTAAGTGTATATTATTTCTAATAATGGAAGATGTACACAACATAGAGACCACATCTAAGTAAGTACTTCACCATTTTAAAGTCCTTTGGAACGTCTGCATAGGCCTCAATTAGTGAACTTATCTATGCAATGAATGTATAGACTAATTAAAAGGTCCATGAAATGATAACTAGCATTTGCACCTAGAGGTGCAAAGGAACTCGGATAGGGGGAATAGGTTAATGTGGAAGACAATAATCCTAAAATTCGGATGTTCCATTTTAGAAAGAAATTGAGGTAATAGAAATTGGAAATTTAGTTATTTTACTAAATTTTGTGATCCATACAATTTTGAATAAATTGTGAAGTTCAATACCTTTAATCTTAATCATTAAGTAGGTTAAAATTCTAAATATTCTCTCATATTTAATCATGATAATTATTCTTTATTTTATTATTATTTTTAAATGTTTTAATTTATAATAGTTTTTAATTTAATTTTTATTTAATATAAATATATATTTTTATTTGAGAAATTCAAGAAGATATGTAAATTACTCAAATATTCTTATTTAATTGAGTGTTGGTCTATAAAAAAAAAATCCTAAATGAACAAAATAAACGTTTTTAGATATTCTTATAATTGGTAAGTTGTTAGTCAAGGACTTAAAGAACCTTTGTTCCTTCCCAATCAGTGGACGTGTGAGCTCCTGTTATTTTCAGGAAAGATAGTTATTCAAGTTATTTTCATTGATAAGATCAGTGGAGGATGTGAGAAATCCTATTGTTTTCAGGAAAGATAGTATTCAAGTTATTTTCATTGACATTCTTTGGAAATGAGATTAGATTGTTGTAACATAACTTAAATGTAAAGTCAGATATGTCAAATTCACATTCCCTCAAAGAAATGCAAAACCTTTCCAGAATGCTATTTGAGAAGAAAAATATAACAATTATATTATATCAAAGTTGGTAAGCAACTTGCCACAGAACTCCTAGAATAATTGAGGTGTATGGGTCTTTGGATTCTTCTAAGGGGTGTTTAGATCACTATTTTGTAGCAATTGAAGTGTTTGCTTTAGTGTTGGGGTTATTTAGCAGGTATCTTGTTAGAAAGTTCTTGGAACTTTAAGGTATATGAAATGATTGGGAATTAGTGTTGCAACTAACAACTTTGGACTCTATTGGACCTAGACATCAACTAAAATATTAAAAACCCTTCTATTTCCAATATTATTATATATATATATATATATTAGAAAAGGTTAAAAAAACCAAAACACTTTCCGCACTTAGTGCAAATGCTATTATAGTTATATTTCTTTCTCTTTTATATAAAGTAATAACAGGGGTGTTTGGGTCCTTTGTGGTTAGCGAAGGGAGCGCGGAGGGAATAAACCCAGGAGGGAGGCGATTGTTGTAGGGTTTGGGGATATAGGACAAAAGGTTAGGGTTTTGTAAGATTTATCAGTCGGTATCGGAAACCCTAGCCTCGAAACCCTAGAATTGCGTTTTGTATAAAATTATGCAAGCTTCGTGTTTTAATATGTTGATTTCTGCAAGAATCACAATTCCTTCATAAATCGCAGCGATGGAATGAATATTAGAGGGTCTTATTTTCATGTTTGTCGATTCGGGTTTTAATGGATTTCTGTTTTTGGGGTTTGGCCTTTGGGCAACTCATCCTCCATTTGACGTGAGGATCTGTGGGCGCCCATGAAAAGGCCTAAAATTTAGCAGGCTTTGTTGAGTCGCTGTATCCGAAATAATCAGTTGCTATAGCGAATATTGCCCTGCAAAATCTGTTATACAGCACATTTTTAAGAGTCCTAATGACTACTTTTTTAAACTACCGTCTTTTTTTATGGCCCTGTGATGGCATGTAATCTTTGAGACCTGAACACAAATGAATGTTGAGGTAATAGCAGTTGCTGAGGGCGTCAATTATTGATTTTCTCTCCACCAAACAGGTATGTTTTCGGTGTTTTGCTTTTGTTTGTTGCTTCTGGTTGCTGCGTGATTTTAACTTGCTTGTGTTATGAAGCGGATGCGTCCGGTGATGGTGTAATATCTTTGAGATCTGAGTATTTAGTGCGGAATATAAATATTTTCTGAGGGCACATCATCTTTAAACCTCGCGTTTTTAGGTTAGTTGTGCTCAATTGAATGTGTCCCAATGATGTTTACATAGTTTGAGATCTGAGCATGTTAATGCTGAACATGAACTTTTACTGAGGGCTGCTTGAGTTTGTAGGGCGCTTTTCTTTTTATTCACTCTTTTTTCGAGTTGCTACAGATTGGGCGTCTGCAGTTCCTTTTAGAAAAATGCCTATTATTAGATATTTCGAATAACAACCTATGAGCTGATGCCTTCTATCTGAAGGTTCTCTTTCCTTTTATTTGGAGCCCTGCTATTATTTTATACTTGAGAGATAATCCCCTCATATGAGAACTCACATCGCCATCTCTCTCTTTAGTGAAGAGTGATAAATTTGGTGCCTTGTCTATGGATTTCTCCGTTTTGCTCTGGTTTCTGGATAGTGGGTATAGTTGATTCTTCAATAAAACCAAAAGGGGTTATCAATGCAATAAATTATGGTGGTTTGGTACTGTTCCATTATTGGTTGTTACAACGTTAGCCTTTTTAATCATTGGGGCCTTCAGTATAAATTCATCACTGGCACTTGTCAACTAGTGTTATTCATAAGTATCTTGTTCAGTGGAAAATAAATGATTGCCTTTTTTTCCCTTGTTTTCGCAGTGTCTTTTATTTATTTTAGCGGACGCGTAGCTACATGAATTAGAACTATAACTTGCCCTAGACCTTGAATTATTAAACATTGCAAGTTCTTTCTGCCCAACTTGTTTTACTGTTTCTTTTGATTCGTTTTTTTTTTTTTTTTTTTTTAAATGTATCGACACATCGGGTTTTGTCTTTTGGTACTTCGGCTAATTTGGGTTCTTATTTGTTTGCTAAGCCTTTTTCAGGGTTGGAACTTCTGTGTCTTGTGATTTTCTGATGGGTTGTCTTTCTAAAGTCTCTGGAGATGTTCTTGTTGGTTTTTGTTGAGGTTTAGTTTATTTCACTGCCCTATACATTTCATGGTTTATATAGGTTTGATTTTCTTATTTTCTATGGTTTTTGAGAGAGTTGTTTATTTTTCTCACAACATCGTTCTTACCTAAGTTTGGGGTCGAGACCAAAGCCGGAGTAGTCTTTGTGGGAGCAAAGAATTCAGAGTACTGTTTTTACAGAACATTAGCATTGTTTATGATCAAAACGAATAACAAAAACCCTTTGGCTTATAATCTAGTGAGGTGACTTTCCAGTGAACTACTTATTCTGTAAAGCGAATCATAATTTAGTCAATTATGTTTATTTTGTAGTGTTTGTTGATTTTTCAAACCGCTTATAATTGAGACGTACAGCTCAGGTCTGGATCGGACTTTTCGACAATGGATCTTATTGCCTTTTGAAAGTTGTTTAGTAATGGATGAAGGGACCTATTCTACTTGTCTGATGAATATTCTTCCTTTTGAGGCTCGAGGAATTGATGGTTATTTTTACGTCTTCCTGAACCTTATCTCTACATCATATCTTCCGGCATGTGAGGATTGGCTGATTGATGGCGAATTCTATAACATTTTTGAATCTGATTGATGGCGAATTCTATATAAGGAACTGCTAAGCTAGATTGGCTGATTGATGGCGAATTCTATAACATTCTTGAATCTGATTGATAGCGAATTCTATATAAGGAACTGCTAAGCTAGATCATCTAGATGATGAGCTTAGCAGTTCCTTATGAGGATCTTCACTAGCTGATACACGTGGGGAGTGAACAACATAACGTAAGTCCCAAGTTGTCGTTGGGTTCTCTTGCCATCTAGCTCTGTGGGGGGTGGACTTTTTAAGCTTCTCGGCAAAATCCGTGTTAGTGCTTTGGCTCAAATTGCTCCATATCTCAGTAATATTTCGCTAAGTCATCGTAGACTTCATCTTAATTTTGTTTTGGGACGAATGTGACCCCAATGGAATGATTAATACGCATTGGGCCATATTTATCAAATTACACGATCAAAGGTAAGGTGAAGGTAAAACGGCAAGAACCCAAATCAAACTATAATGTCAAAGCATTCAAGATCTACAATTTGGCAACCATTCATATTGTGTTCGTTTGTACTCTGGAAATCCATTCCTAGCAGTTCTTTATGAGGATCTTCACTAGCTGATACAGGTAGGGAGTGAACAAGATAACGTAAGTCCCTCTAAGATGTCGTTGGGTTCTCTTGCCATCTAGCTATGTTGGGTTGGACTTTTTAAGCTTCTTGGCAAAATCCGTGTTAGTGCTTTGGCTCAAACTGCTCCATATCCCAGTAATATTTCGCTAAGTCATCGTAGACCTCATCTTAATTTTGTTTTGGGACGAATGTGACCCCAGTGGAATACGCATTTGGGCCATATTTATCAAATTACACGATTAAAGGTAAGGTGAAGGTAAAGCCGCAAGAACCAAAATCAAACTATAATGTCAAAGCATTCAAGATCTACAATTTGGCAACCATTCATATTGTGTTCGTTTGTACTCTTGAAATCCATTCCTACAAACATGGAATGGCCTATTGCAACATAGGCTCTTTTAGCAAAGGTATTGAAGAATTGATATCCCACTTGTAGCACTATTGTTAAATTTGATTTTGGAATCGCAATGCATTTCGTAGCGAACAATGTTTTCCTCCTCTTCATTGATTCAATCATATTCGTTCTCATTGCAGCATATATCCCCTTTTTAAAATTAGTAATAGATAGATCAGCATTCTATAAATGTTGTATAATATCAAGCCCGATAGAATGGTTGACATAGATATATACTTATCATATAGATCATATTATTCTATGAATTAGTAAGTCTTGGCCTTTGATTTTTTTTCGAAGGGATTAATTGTAATTTCATTCATTATTAATGATAAAATTAGATTTTGTGGATGAACACATCATTTTTTTTGTTTCTTTATCAATGAAATATTTTTTGTTGAAGAAATTTGTGAACATCATAAAGAAACAAATCAAAAACGAATTTAATATTTGTTGAGTGCCGATTCTTTCAGCCTCGGTATGTAGGTCTTGATATGGCTTGTCGAAGAAAGATGAAGTGGTAATACCATCATTAACAAGAGATAATTAAAAGTGGTAATACCATCATTAACAAGAGATAATTAAAAGAGCATTTCAGCAGCATTCCTTTTTCTAGGACATGCTTGAGAGTAATATTCTTGCAATTTTAAATATTACTTAATTAGTTTATAATCAAAGAGCATTTCAGCCGCATTCCTTTTTCTAGGACATGCTTGAGAGTAATATTCTTGCAATCTTAAATATTATTTAATTAGTTTATAATCAACGTGGAGTCCCTGTATATTTAAATTTGGATTTGAGTCGAACCCTTAGCTATAAGGTTAATATGAACAATTTTTTGCATGTAAGAGTTCATCCATATTATTAGTCCTTGGACCAAATCCCAATTTCCCTTAGGGGCCGAGCCTAAAAGCATGATGGGATAGATTGGAGAGCTAATTTCTCTAAGCCCCCCTTTAGGTTCTATGTAGCTCATACCTTCGAGTGACTTGTTGCATGTTTGCATACATGCTAAACAAGTTGAAAAAAACGGCAAGCTATGGGGGAGATATATTCAATTTTAGGGGTATAGGAGTCGAAGGGAGAGGCTCCATGTGAGTTTTTTACTTTGTTAGTTAATTAGATATGATCATTTGATAGGGCATTAATGAATTCATTCCATGCTTTGCAAAAGCCGCCAACTAGATCTAAGTCCTTAGATGAAAAAAAACCATCTTTGGCTCCATATAGATGTAATAGCTGAATTTTCAAGTGAGTTTAGAAATCCTTTTGTCCCTTACATGGTTGATTAGAGGAGGGACTAGATTGCCTTGATCGTTCCCTGATCAAGGATCGAGACCTATACACACATGGTCCCCTTTGCCCACTTTCCATGCTAACTTGTTGCTAATAATATCAAAAGAATTGAGGACAACCTCTAGATCATAGAAATGTTAGCATACATGTCCTCTCGCTTGATTCACTCTTTTAAGGAGTAGGGAGTATTTTGTTTATGAGTGACAATGGATGTCCATAGGTTATGAGTATAAATTAGTCTCCACCCATACTTTTCATTTAGGGCCTTAGAGGACAAAAAATATTCTTTAAGCCCCACACCCCTCTAAGAGCTTTGGCGTATCAACTTTTTCCCATTTAACACAAGGGAGAACACCACGATCTTGTTTTTGAGACCAAAGAAAATGAAAATGAAATAGTCTTTTGATTTTTTCCAAGACAACTTTGGAGATCCATACCATAAACACATGTATGGGTAATTTTTAATATTAATTTAATCAACACTAATCGGCTTGATAAGTTAAGTCATTGAAAAGTCGTTTGCCTTTTCTCAATCTTGGTGATGAGCTAGAATCTGTCTTGTTTACTTTAACAATTTGGCCTAAGATTGAAATTGAGGTGTACTTCATTCCCCTCCTCCAGTGATTTGGTTGTGAAGGGAAGCATTTGAGTGAGATGGTGGGTTTCACCTTTATCTATATTTTGCATGGAAATGGTGAATTTCTTGCTAACAAGGGTGTTGAAAACACCTTTCCTCTTTGCCTTTGCCATTGCCTTCAAAGTATTATATTTTGCTAGTTATGATCACTATTTAAACTAGAACACAACATGTAGAATACGAAAAAAAATAGTTTTATTAATAAAAATAGTAAGGACCCAAATCCTCTACAACAATCATGCTCCAACTTAGACGATAAAATTCTAATCTTCAAGGCTCTAATGTTGAAAGAGGATTCCAATCCTCGAATATCAACCCATTCTCAATCTTGGTCTCAATGAGGCTCCAACCTCTCATGAGGGATCCAGTCTTCAAAAAAAAACTAGGCTCCAACTTGGTCAATATTCTAGCAAGGCTTCAATCTTAAAAGACTTCTTCAATGGTAGCTCAAAGGATTCTTCAAGTTTTTCAATGAAGGCTACAAATTTTGCTTAAGAGTTCTAAGTGCACTCCAAAATTTTGCTCCAAGACTTCAAAAAGTGACACTAAGATTTCTTGCTTCAAGGCTTCCTCGAGTTTCCCCAAACACCAAATTTGCTTCAACAACTTTTTGCAAGAAGGGTTCTACAAGATCACTGTCAGCTGCGTCAAAAGATCTTCAACATGTTCTCCAAGTTGGTCTCAAGTGGCTGCTTCATAAGGTCTCTAATGTTTGCTTTTGAGTTAAGTTTCAATTATTTGGATTGCTTCATACACTGGTCCAAGGGCTATTCCAAAGGACTTTAGGACTGCTACATAATTACAAGGTTTGCTCCAGAAATGATTTAAGGATAACCCTTAAGATTCAAAGTTTGTTCTAAAATCACTTTTAAGCATGCTCCAAAATCTTCACTAGAAACGCTTAAAAAAACTTCTAAGTATTACTTCAAAATCTATTCTAGGTTTGCTCCAAGAAATCTTAAGATTGCCCAAAAATATTTAAAGAATGCACAAAAGAGAACTTCATCAAAAGTCTCTTCAAAAACACTCCACAAGTTTACCCACAAGAGAGGTTCCAAAGTACTTTTAAATCTAATTCAAAATATTGTCTTAAAAACACTCCAAGTTTACCCACAAGAGAGGCTCCAAAGTACTTTTAAATCTAATTCAAAATATTGTTACAAGTTTGCCCTCAAAGCTCTTCTAAACTTTGCATCAACTTGTTTTCATGCCCTGAATTCTCTCGTCTGAGTTATAACTTTGCTACAATTTGAGTTTCAATTCAAGGATTACAAGAGGCCGTCTATTTTGCTTTTAGGATGGCATATATTTTTGCTTCAAAAGCAAAGGGTTAGTTTCAAATGAAGGTAGAGTACACTGTTTCAAGAGGGTTGAGATTGTTCTTAGAGGTTGAGACTACACACTACCATGGAGGGCCAAAGTTACAATACTTAGAGGGCTGAAATCATAAGCCCAAAATAGCCTCATGATTGTGTCCTACCATAGGTTTGAATTTGTCATTTTATAGAAACGAGTTTTCCCTTGCCTCGGGTTTGAGATCTTACACTGATATAGGTAAATTCATAAAGATGTAGGGTCAAGTCTTGATCAAGAGTTTGCTCCAAAAACTCTTTAATGACAAAGCAATATAACTTTTATGAAAGCCTTAAAGAAACCATATTTTCTTCCTTAACTTAGATCTATGGTTCATGAGATATGAACCTTGAACTTCTTTTTGCTATCTCGAGCTCCTCTTTGGACTCTCTTGACTAAGGTCCTTTTTTTTCCTCGACAAAATTCTACACTTTACTCCACAAGTTGTTCTTGTATCTTCTTGGTTGAGTTTAGGGTTGTGTCTTGCTCCAGTGAATTGAGTGCTAAATGGGAAGACATTTATATTTATAGTGGTTGGCAGATCTATGAATGATGGAGCTCGCATGACTTTTTGAAGAGACATGTCCTATAATTAGAGTCGACTTGAGTTGAGATTTAATTCAATATTAATTTGAATTTCTTTTAGGGTCGTATAAGGTCAAATTGCATATGGAAGGAATGACAAGGACTTTGCCAATGGTGCCATACATAGTAAATTGCATATGGAAGGAATGACAAGGACTTTGCCAATGGCGCCATACATAGTAATATCATCTCTTGTAGCTTGATGCCTAGTGGTATATGTTTTTGAAAGAAGATATTCATCAAAATGCTTGAGGCCAACTTCTTTGCTCAAAGTGGTATATGTTTTTGAAAGAAGATATTCATCAAAATGCTTGAGACCAACTTCTTTGCTCAAATTGGGGAAGGTAAATAAATAATTTCCACTAAAGGTCGTTGTGCAATGTCTTTGAAATTGAGCTTCCTTCATCATTAGATTTTAGTAGTTCGCTGCTCCTTAATAGACATATGATTCCTTAACTAATTGAACTTGCTCCTTAATAGACATACGATTCCTTTGCTCATTGAACATGTAAGAGTCACTGCAACTTTAGGCAATGCTCATTTTTACTTTAATACTTACTTCAAGTTGGTGCCCTCGGGTGTTGTTTTTGATCATAGCATTCGTGTGTTGGCCCTTGCTTTGCCATCAATGACAATATCTCAACAACCCACCCTTTGGCATTGATGGCAACACCCTAAGAAAAACATTTGTGAAGTAATGTTGCAACTCCCCCTCAACTAATGGCTTGTTTTGCTCTGCTTCTTTTCTCCCCCTTTGACATTAATGACAAATGGGATGCTTCCCTTGTCTGCATTTTGCTCTCACAACTTCTCCCCCTATTTTTTATGTCAAAGAATTGCTCCCCTTAAGCTTGTAAATTTAGATGCCCCATGAAACTTGGGCATAAATCTTAGGGAAAAAAATAATACATAATCCACTTCAACATACAAAGGAACAATTTCTAGAATAACTTCTACAATTTGTGTTGCCTTGACTTGTACCAAATGCCCCTTGTAGATTGGACTTGACTTTTTGTGTTGTATCAATTTCACTCATGGAAGTAGATGGTATTGCTAATGATTGCATACCACCAAAACGAAGGTTCTCACAATTCCCAAAGTCTTCTAGCCAAGATGTTAAGGCAAGCACTAGTGACGTAGAAAATGTTGTGCTGGCTTAAAACTTGATTTCTCTAAAGAAATAGAAGACATTGGAATTAAAATAGACATTGTTTTGAAAGACTATGGGTACAACTAAATGTGTTGGGAATATGAAATTGATAGTTCAGGGCTCTCTTTAATGATGCCATGATTAATTTCTTCTTACACAAACAACTTCTCTGACTTTGAAGGAGAAGAATCCCATTTATCCCTTTACATAATCTAGAATTGATAGGCCTCTAACCAGCGAACCAACTATACCGTAGAAGCAACCCACTTATCAACCGTACAACATATGTTTTGTGCAATAAGGCTTCACCTTGTATTTCATCTTTTATATCTTTTGTTTTGCGAAAAAAATTAGTTGCCATAGCCATATTAAATTATGAAGAATCTCTTGTTTGATGTGCTAGAAGAGATTGCATGGTGAACATGTCAAATGTGGCCTTTCTCATAGTAATAACAGATTCAAGTAGATTCATGCTTTGTCAAAAATGAGTTAGAAAAGAATACAATTTGTAGAGAGTCATTTAAGCTTATCAATATACATGACAACCCTTGGTAATCACTACTTGTGCTGAATTTTGTCGGTAATGTTGGCGAGGATATAACTCATCACATGCTAGTTGGATACATAACCTTCTCCAATGATGCTTTATTTGTAAACACTCTTCAACTCCATTAGTATTATTAGGATGATGCATGTTTTGTCCAAGCAATGGGAGATTTCGTGAGTTCTCATGAAAGATGCTTCAACAATTCCTTAATAATAGGTTTTGTAACTTATTTGGAAATAGGAAGTGCTAGATCCTCTTTTGCTCCAAAGACACATTGTAAAAATTCACTTTCTCCATTAGAGGAGCCTACAAAGCACTACTTAAATTGTTAACATCCCCTCTTCAATAAACTCATTATCCACTTTTTCTTCAGAATAATTTTAGGGTTCTTATGTTGCAAAAATCTCCATAACCCTTCTCCTTGGAGCACTTAAGTCACATTCTTCTAATTTACTCTCTTTGTTTTCTTCTCTGGGTTTTGGCAATTTTTTTTGCTGTGTCTTAGAAAGATTTTCTGCGTTGATTTGTTTAGGAACCTACTTCAGCCTATTTGTACAATTTTGTGCCATATGTCCAAAACTGTGACATTGATAGCGATTCTACATCGAACCTGAATGGTGGAGCAATTGAACTGTAATAGCCATTGAGGATTCTATCTTGTTTGCAAGTAATCTTTCTTCTAGGGTTTTGATGATATACATTCCAATCATCTTTGTAGTATGCTTTACATTCTCTAGCTTTATGAGCAAATTTAGTGCAAAACTAACAATAACTTGAGCAAATCCTTATGTACTTGGATGGGTGGCATTCCGTTGGTGATCTTTTGAAGTTGCTCTTACTTTGAGGAGGCTTAGCCTTTTTTTGATCCTTACTGCCACTTGCATTGTGTATGTATCCCTTGAAATTATCTGCATAACTTCTTGGTGAAGTGGTTCTTCTAAACTCACCTTTTTTCCTTTCATTAGGACTAGAGTTATGAAGGATACAATTCTCATGTTTTACATTGATTTTGCTTTGAGGTGATTTAGGGCTTTCATCATCCTTGTATAAAGTCTCACCTATTAGCCAAGACCTGATTTGTCAAACCTTTGGCAATTGAGGATGTGTTGTAGCCACTGCAACAACCCTCCAAAATTTTTGACTTTTTAAAATTTTGGAGCCCCTATACTATGTTCGTGTCTATCTCTTGCATCCAACACCTCATCGATTGGCCAAAACCCTTGTGATCCTATCACAAGTCTAACTCTCGGAGACTCCAGGGTTTATTTTTTTGCCCAAGTTGCAGGTCACATTAAGTCATCTCTCATTAGCCTCAAACTTGTGACCATGCAACCTACTCCAATTTTGGCCAAGTCAAGTCGTTAAGTTGCAAGGAAAAAAGTGCGACCTCACGCTTGATGAGGTCACCAGGGCGCAAATCCCTTGAAGTAGACATTTTGTGACCTCACAACATTACGACTTTGCAACCTCCCGCGTGAGTTGCTAGGTCGCAAATGTCTAAAACATATCCCTATGCACCCTAATGACCTCTGTGACAACGCATGTGCTACCCTCTTTATAAATAGGATGACCTCGTTGGTCATTTGATCAATTCATTTTGGTCGCTCGCAGGACGAAGAGGCTTGACGACTTGGAGAGAGCACACGATCTTGCAAAGTAAGTGACCCTTCCTCTTCCTAGCTATCATTACTTATTGCCATTTTCCCTGACCTTGCATCTTCCTAATCTAGGGGTTTTTATCCAAGTTTAATGGCCCATTTCACTCAGAAACCCTTAGCCAACTTATTCTTCCTCAACGCATTTATGTCTGGTCACTCAGCCCCATATCTTCCCTAAGCGAGCTTGCCCCCCTTAGGGATCAAGTTATCTAGTCTAGTGGGTCCCCAGGGACTCATTTTGAGCTTTGTTCCCTTCATCAAGTTGCCCCGAGGAATAGGCCGCACACCTAAAAGCCGCGATAGGCAAAAAGATGTGACCTTGCGACTTCGCAACCAACCTTCACCGTGACCTTGTGACCATGTGAATGTGCGATTGTTGCAACCTCTCCTTAATTGCGACTTATGTGACCTTGTTTATCTTGTGACCTAGCCTACCCCAGTGTCTAAGTCGCATAGTTTGTCTTCACAACCTTTCGCTCTGTTAGGCAGAATTCTTTTCCAGGGACTTGTCAGGAACTTTGAAACTGTGACTTGTGTTTTCTTCTAGGTTTAATTATTCATGTCGTCTCTCTCATTGTGGTACTGTTTGTTTGACATGCCAGGGGACGTCGATCTTGAGTGCATCTCTATCTCGTCTTTCTCTGGCGAGATGGCACCTCTTGTAGTGAAGTCTTCTCGCAAAAGCTCTGATAGCAACATACAGGGAAATTACCGGGTCCCATCACCTCTTATCCAATGTTATCGGAACTGAACCGGTCATCGAACCGAAAAACCTTGTGGACTGGGTATTGGTCGGAACCAGAAAAAAACTAGGAAAAAAACCGTTTTACCCAAAATATATAAAATATTCATATTTTAAAGAAAAATAGATATATTCACTTACATCCATATGAATCCAAACCATTTATACACAAATATGCAAAATTTTTCATTTATATAGCAAGAATGCATATAACCAAAATAACACTTAGTGCAAAACATTGCCAAACCAAAAATGTTACAAACATCAAGAAGCATGCTCTAAAAGGCCTTTATAGTCCAAAATAACATGCTAGATCATAATATTATACTACATTCTACAATGCAACAAGCTACAACTATAGCAAATCAATGATCAAATCATCAATCATCATCGGAATCCTCATCCTCCTCATCCTCATCTAAAGAATGAGTAGCATCCAAGTCTGCAATGGGATTACAACTTGATTCCCCTAGACCTGAAGCTACTATTGGTGCTTTTGATATATTTGCCTCTGCATCCTGTGGAGGTGGGTCCAAGTCCAACCAAGAAAGGTTTTCATTGTCAAATGTTGCTGGTTGACTTTCCACAACCCATTCTGATGTTGGATCAAAGTCACACAAGACAATGTTGCTTGTTTCAGGGGCTTTATTCAACAATTGTTTGCGCCTGAACCTAAGGTTGTCCTCAACATAAACCATGTCATTCAACTGCTTTTGCTCCAAACGGTTCCTCTTCTTAGTGTGTATTACGCTCAAACACACTCCAATTCTGCGCACACCCTGAAGCACTACATGTCTGACTCAAAATCCTAATTGCAAATTTTTGCGATTGAGGGCATTCACTACCAAATTGTTGCCACCAATATGCTGCAAAGAGAGTGGAAGGAAAAAAAGTATTAGCAAATGAATTTGAAAGTTGAACCAAATGAGTAAATTATTAATATAAGAATTTGCGAATTTTAATAGTTTTTATCTAGGGGACTTGTTGCTCTATTTCTTATAGCCATAAAAATTCCAAAGGTACCAAGACTCTCACTAAATGAAGAGCTTGTTATGAATTTGATCTTGAGTCTTGGAATTTGGGATCATGCGCTCAATGTTTATACAAGCCCCCTAAAACCTCTCCATTAGCCTCAAAATTTGTAGGATAATGGTACCTTCAAAATTCAGAAAACAAAAACATATTCATCAAGTCAACAAAACTAAAAGCTAAAACCAAAGTTAAAACTTATAACTTATAAGAAATGAGAATTGAAATCCAAAATTACATACCTTGGATTTAAGTAGTAGCCCACTGCATGTAAAGGTCTATGGAGGAGTTTGTTCCATCTTTCATCAATAATTCTTTATAAAAGAATGTATTCTCCAAATTCTCCTCACCGAACTTATCTTAAGAAATGCAAGAGACTAATGAATAGTGTGAGTAGAATAGAGGGGGTGGGGGTGTTTAAATAGTGTTTTCGGGGGGTGGTGGATATAGTTTAGGTTTAGAATTTATGAAAAATAATAAAAAAAACTAAAAAAGAAGAAGAAAAAAATCATTTTTTTTGCCCTACCTGGCTGTGCGGCAGTGGGACTCACGGGTTGGTAGAATCAGTTTGGAACCAGTGCGGACCGGTTCGGTACCAAACAGGTCATTTTCGGTTTGGAGAGCCGGTTTGGACCGGTTTGCTACCAAACTGGTCATTTCCGGTTCGGAGGGTTGGTTTGGTACCAAACTGGTCATTTTTGGTTCGGAGGGCTGGTTTGGTACCAAACTGGTCATTTCCGGTTTGGAGGGCCGATTTGCACTGGTTTTGCCTCCAAACCGGTTGAACCGGCCGATTTTGTCGGAACCGGCTCGGTTTCGATAACGCTGCTCTTATCTATAGGGACATCGCGTGCAACCTCAACAAGAGCACGAGTGTCTCTTGGTTTGATATTTATGTGAAGTTATCTAAACATGACATCTTTGAAGACTAGGAGGATTTCCAGGGGTATATCAAGGTCAAGAGGTTTAGGCTCCACAAAGTGGCCTCACACCCTCCTATCTTTTCGTGCTTTGAAATCATCGACTAGATTATTTAGAACACAGACACAGATCGGTGGGTAGTCAAGAATCACACAAGTGAACCATTTGGGACTATCTTTTCAACGAACATTGCTGCGTACTATAGATTGCCAGAAAAGGAGTCATTTAACACCCGATGGCTGTTGGGTTTTATAATTCCAACTAAAGACATTATGAGGGATTGGTGGCAAGACCTGTCCAAGTTTCAGCTAAAGGATGACCAATTATATAAGATGGAGGGTCTAAAAAGGTTTACCAACTTATTGCCGTCATGATTAACCAGTGATATGACAGAGTTGACATCAACACCTTCCACTGGACATGGGTCCTTATCATGTATGTCATCACCACTAGAGGTACATTTTTCAACTGGGCTTTTGCATTAAGGACTAATATAGTTGCAGCCAGGCATCCTGAGGTGGACCAACCGTCAGAGTTTACATGGCCTCATACTTGTTGGATGCGGTTTGTGCGAGATGCCATTTTGATCACTGGAGCTACAACTAGACCACAACTGCGGCAGAGCTTGTGCACCATCGCTACAAGATCTTCTGAAACCTAGGCTACAAGAGTGTACATGACCTCGCTTTTGAAACTTTCATCGCCCCATTATACCAATTGCTTTTTGGGGAAGACCCTCCTTGCATGTTGAAGAGGGCCATGGAGAGTCTCGCTAAAGTGGTTGATTGGTTCCCCATCCATGAGGGCACATTTATCAGGTTCTTTGGCTCATACAAGACCCCTAACACACTTAATTTGTGATATAGATAAAATACTCATCCATGAAGTATGTTATCAAATGATCCAAGGCTTCTCAAAGATGTGGAGCAAAGGGAAGAAGAAACCTTGATCCTTCTTACTATTGGGGCTTACACGATTGAAAACTTGAAAGAAGCAGCAGTGGAAGTCGTGGAGATAAAGGCGTTCCATTTTGTGACTCTGAACCACCGCCCCTATGACCCTGAAAGAGTAGTAGCAACTCAATGCAAGAAAGCCAATTTCAATTGGTCATACTTGCATGCTAGGCACATTCACAAAGACAATTAGAAATTGGTACAATGCAACTAGGGAATTCAACCCCACTGAACAAGAAGAAAAAGATGACAAGCAAGCCGAGCATTCCCAAGAAAATGTGAGGTTACAAGAAAGGTCAACTTCATTGAAGAGGAAGAAAGAACCAACAAAAGCTAAAAAAAACACAAAGGCAAAGAGACAGAAGATTGCTCGAGCAACCAAGATGAGAGAGAAGACGACGAAACATTGGAGGAGAGAAATGCGACCTTGGCAAAGCAAAATCAAGAGCTCAAGAGGAAAGGAGAAGAAGAACTCAACTGGTCACAGAAGTCAGGATACTAGCACCCCGAAGACTAGCTTGAGAAGAAGTGACAAGAGGAAGAAAGTAGGAATAAACAACTAGAAGAGGAATAGTTGAAAAAGCAAGCGCAGAGGGCCCAAGAGGAAGAAGAGAAGAAGAGACAAGAATAGAAAGAGCAAGAGGAGAAATGTAGACGAGCAAAAGAGCTCAAGAAGAAACAAGAACAAGAAAAACAAGAAAAGAAAAAAAGAAAAGAGAGGAAGAAGAGGAATTAAGAAAAAGACGGGAAGAGGCTAATAAGCAAGCTCAACAAGAGTCCTAACAACAACAACAATTTAATGAGCAAGTTGCACTGTTTGCGCTAGTTGTCCCCCCGTCCACTCCCATCATCAGAGGGAATCTTCCTCTCAAGGAGCTAGGCATTCTTGACGAGGCTGAGGATGAAGTGCTAGACCTAACCAAGCTTACCTTTGATCATGTCAATTGCAAGATCATGCATGAAAGAAGGAAATATTATGCTAGGAGCCCTATAGAGCCTTTGTTTGTGACCACGGAGAAGGAGATTGTCTTAGATACTACAATAAACCCTTAGATGATTGCCTCGGCCAAGACTGCTTTTTTGACCGTGACTGAGCAAGCAAATTAATGAGCAAGCAAATTGCAGAATTCCAAAGCAAGCTCTATTCATCTGAGCAAAAGAGCTGCCAGAGTAGAAGAAGAGAGAAGGAAGATGAAAGAATATAACACAACACTTAGCTCGCTCCAACACGAAGGAATTACATGCCATAATCAAGGAAGAGGTTCAAACCCTAAGAGGGGCCATGGCAATGGCTTATGAAGAGATGTCGAAACTACATCCTATTGTGGCCCTTACTTGGCCATACAGGCCAACGCAAAAGAAAAATCCTCCATGCTAAAGGATGCAGTTACAACTCCAAACAATATTCATGAGTGGACAAACAAGTATTTAGAGGGATTGATGGTTCTCCCAAGGAAAGATTGGATCACCACCTAGAACAATAAAGTCTAGCTACGCATTATTAAGTTCCAATCACGAGACAAGCTAGCTACGAATGTGGACAATGTTCTTGATTTTTACAGACATCTTTTGAGTGGATTGGAGTCAGTGATCGAGAACCATGGGGTTCCTTCTATTGGGGCAGTTGGAGAACTAAGGAAGCAGGAGGACATCCTACAAAAAGTTCAAACATTTATCAACATTTTCAGGGAAGCTTCCAACTCAAGTGACTTGTAGGGTGCAAAGGAGAACATTACACAGTATGTGGTGGAACTGGTGAGGATATACATGAAGCTGATGACTCTAGCCAATCAAATCAATGTCAAATGAAGCACCCTCATTCTAGATGCCCTTGAATGTCTGCATAGGCATGATGAAGAGCAACCAAAGATAGCTCCAATAGTTGTTGAATACAAGCTTTGGCACACTTACCTTGTGGAGCAACTACACTTAGATGTTCCAGAATTATCTATTGCTAAATTGATAGGATAGAACTAACTTATTTTGTTGAGAATAACAAGATAGAATAACAAATTAGGAATTTGAAGAGTCATGGGGAAGTCTAGAGGTCATGAGGAAGTCAAAAGGGTATGAGGAAGTTTAAGAGTCAAGGGTAGACCAAAAGTCACCCTTTTGCTATAAATACACCATCATGGCACATTGTAAATAACTTTTAGCTTTGGACTAATTTTGGTGCATATTGTTTTGAGGAGTTGTGCTCTTCTAATAAGTGCAAGTTGTAATTGTAGATTTCCACTGTTGGATTGGATGAAGACTTTGTACTTTGATGCCATGAATATTATTAGCTTGGTGAATTGGAGGTTCCTATGAGCTTTTGGTGCACTGTCTTCTCATTTATCTTCCAATGCTACGAATTTCCTTTGCAACACACAGGTGGTATATGATATGTTGACCCTGTGCTTATGTTGATAAATTGCTTTATTGATATTGGCATAATACTATTGTAGATTGTGCACTCGTGTTTGTAAATGGTTAACCATCTTGAACATATTCTTGGTTGTTAAGTTTATCCTTTAGATATGCATGGTCTTATTTGGAGTTTTGCTAACGATGCTTTTCTTAAGCTTCATGCTTTGAAGTTCTAATATTGCTATTTATGGTAGTTGTTTCATGAAGCTTTCATTGGCTACTCACTTGTGTTTGTTGATGTTTATACGTTTTATTTAGTTGATATTCCCTTTCTCGTTTGACGCTAGCTTCAACCAATTATACGACAGCCGGGCCTACATATCGGCTGTGATCCCTAAATCAAATAGTGTAGAGTCTAATTGGGATTTTGCACCGGGGAGATCCCCAAATTTTTGGCGGTAATTCTAGCCTATCAACGGATTTGGCCCTAGGAGGGCTTGATGGCCGACACCAACACGCACCCTTGCACATAAACTTCTTATTGAGCTAGTAGTCAACCCCATCACGCTTCCCTTGAAACGTCTCTCCGTCCCGCCTTTCGTAGATCTCCACCTCAGGGACTCCCAACCTCCTCCACTCGAGGACACCATGGTGGGAGAGGAAGCTCCTCTATATGAAGTCACATATGATCAGTTGAGAGCTTTACGCCCTATCACTCGTTAGTTCGCTAGAGGTCTAAAGTGCATCCCTGCCACTAGCTCCCTACCTAACTCACACACCTCCAAGCCTCACCATACTTGTTAAGGTGTCTTGGTTAATTTGGTACTGCATTTGATTGGGATGATTATGTAGACGCCGTTGAAAGACTCTTGATTAAAGGTTTGGAAATCCCCCCAGCGTTCGAGAGGGAAGACCCAAGAAGCACAATCACGAGAGGTAATAATCAATTGCAGCAGGAGGATACACGGGAAAATAATCAACTGTTGCCGGAAAATACTCGGGTTAACAATCAACTTTTAAGGGGAAACATTGAGGTGCCCCTGGGGCAGGGAAATGATGAGAACATAAAAAACCACATTAATCTTTACAATGTAGATCCTCCCTGTAATGAGCGGCCTTTCAGGTTCCCTAGGAACTTGGGAAACTTCAGAATTGTCAGGAACTTCAGATATTTAGGACATTTGAGGATCCCTTAAGGGAATGACAAAAAACCACCCCACACCAGTGAAGGGTTTAGGTCGGGCACTGAAAGTGATTATGAAGAAAATGCCAACCACGTCATATTCGCTCTGCCACTAAGAGCCAACTATTGACAACCTTTAGCTTGGATGGGTCAGTGCCCTTTAGGCATCCAAGGCCCCCTTCATGATATGCCCCATCACCTTGGGAAACACCTTCCGAAGTTTGACCCTGAAAAAGGAACCATGATTGAGGACCATATTAACAATTTTTACCTAGCGCTGCAAATGATGAGAGCGCAATATGATGACGTGGCTTGTAGGGTTTTTCCTCATACCTTAGAAAATAAGGCTGCGACTTGGTATCGCTCCCTGCTTGTGGCATTAATATGAACTTGGAAGGAGTTCCGAAAAACATTCCTTGAAAAGTTCTCTGAAGGCAAGACACCATCCATGCTCCTCATTGATTTGAGCACACTAAAGTGCCATAAGAAGGAAAAGGTAAAAAATTTCAATCAGAGTTTTACTACCATCTTGAATAAGTTTCCAGTAGATGTGGCTCTTGATGATTTTATCGTTGTTGACTATTATACTAGAGCCCTCCCACTCGATATCACTGTGTTTGTCAAGCGTGAAGCTAAAGCCACCTTAGTGGAAAACTTGGAGAAGCTCTTGATGTGGAGAAAGATTTGCTGTCTATAGGAGCCCTTGAGCACGACATTGAGGAAGAGTCTAAGCCAACAAACAAGAAAGCCAAAGCCTCAACTAGCAAATTTGGTGATAAGGACAAGAATTCCTTCGATTTCGAGGGATTAGCCAAATCCTTGAAGCAATTAACAAAAGTCTCTGAATTAAAAAGGAAGACTAGCGAGCCTCTTCAGGTAGTAAACCGACAAAACCTTTTTTTTTTGCAAAGGAAAAATAACCCCCCGCGAAGTCATCTCAGAGTTCTAACACAAATTTCAATGTGGAAGAGATGGGTAAGGAGAATTTTCGCACTCTTCACGAAGCCTCTCATTTCGAAAAAACTTGTCCATAATGGATACACTACATGATTGCGATAGTGACCCAATTCATGGAGGATCATACCATTAGAGAGAATGAGGAAGAGTCTAACGATCCCGAGGAAGACACTGCACCTCTAGATGAAAACACTGGGTTCACTGCCCTAGCTTTCAAAGTCATCCCGGGGCAGAGGTTCAAGCGACACTCCCCCCCAAGCCTCTAAAGACTTATAATCTTAGGAGCAAGGCACTGATATCAAATTCTACTCTGGAAGAGAAAAAGAAGGCATTACTGAGAAGGATCCTTCCTCCTAACAACTCAAGTTAGCCATCGACCCCTACCCCTAAGAGTTCCTCTAGCCAAACCCTGAAGGATGCCTTAGCAAGTGGAAAGGGAAATTCATCTAGTCCCAGAACCTTGGCTAAGTCTGCTTAATCCCCTTCACTTCCTCAGACATCCTTAGAGGGCACTGTACCTTCAGACTTGAGATATAACATCATCAAAGATATCAAGGAGACGTGGCCCAACATTTCACTTTATGAAGTTGCCAAGATAGCCAACCAACATGTACTAATTGTCAAAGCCTTCGCTACCTCATCTTCAACCATCAACACTGCCTCTTCTATGAAGACAAGATGTCCTAGTCAGTGTCGGGCCTCAGTTGACCTCTAATCTATTTTTAACGCTGCAAATGCAAATTCGAGAGGTTCGACTCCCCTGTTCCTTTTAACTTTCGAAATCTTGAACTACAATGTGCACGATTGCGTTGTTGACTTCGATGTGTCAACTAATGTCATGCCTTTATCGGTGTGCAAAAAGTTAAGCATTCAACCTGAGAAGCCAGATGCTAAGATCATCCAATTGGATAGGGTGCATCAATGCATTGACATGGTTGTTGTTGACATTCCAGAAGCGTATGGCCTGCTGCTCAACATGGATTGGTCGAGCAAACTCCAAGGGTATTTTCCACTGACTAGTCCCACTTATGGGATGCCTTACAAAGGCAAGAACAACTAGATCATAGTTAACAATGAACCCTACATGAAGCATACAATCACAGATCTTGAGGGGTGAATGAACCCATTAGATTTGCTCAAGAAGAGTTGGGAATGTGTTTTTTGGAAACTGATATTGGGTGCTATCAAGCCTTGCCATCGCCCATCCCACTTAATACGCAGCTGGAACTTCTTCCTTGCCCTCCAGTTGATGCTAATGAAACTTGTACTATAGATGTAAATACGTTAAGCGTAGATGTAACTAGCAATGAAATTTGGACTTTATATTATGATGGGTCTAAGACTCAGGATGGAGCCGGTGCAGGTTGTATCCTCATGGACCCCCAAAAAATAAATTTTTAATTTCTTGTAGGTTAGAATTCCAGTGCACTAACAACACTGCGGAGTATGAGGCGCTGATCCTTGGGCTCAAGAAAGCTATTGACCTAAAGGTTGAATGTTTGAAGGTGATCAGTGATTTTGAAATCATTACAAGGTAGGTACGAAACACAATTCATTGTCTATCACCACACCTAAAAAACTATTAGTAAGAGGTATGGCGATTAATTTGTGCCTTTAAAGCTTTCAGTATTAATTATGTTCCTAGGATTAATAATGTAGCCACTGATACTTTAGCTAACACTGCAACCAAGTTTACACCTTTAAGGGATGGCTTTTCTATTGAGATTGTTTATAAACACACTGTCCTAGATAATGTAACTAATCTACGTGTTTTCAATGATGATCAACGATACTGGATTTTATGGAAAACGCTGAGGTCTTTAAAGATGCGGTGATAGAAGAGGAAGAGCATGAAAGGGCCTTGCAAGAGGAAGCAAATGAGTGCACGGGAAACCCTGTGCCCAAAGGTGTGGTTGCACTGGACAAATTATTTGATATGAAAAACTGTTTCGTGGCCCACCGAATACCAAGACACAAAGTTCAACACTCTCACACGAGCAAATTAATCTTGGGATTGAGATTGACCCCAAGTTCATCAATCTGGGTGTTGGGTGTTCTCTTGATGAAAGGCAGTCCTTCATCAACTTATTTTAGAGGTATCAAGATGTATTTTCTTGGACGTATGATGAGTTGAAGGCATATGACACTCAGATCATTCAACATGTTATTCCTACAAAAGAAGGGGTCAAACCATTCCAACAGAATTAAGAAAAATACATCCTACGTTAGAGCCCCTCATTCAAAAGTCAAAGTCAGGCACTCTACTTGGGTTTTGAACCTGGTTCTTGTGCGAAAGAAGTACGATGAAATTTGGTTGTGTCGACTTCTGAAATCTCAACTGAGCTTTAGATAAAGACAATTATTAGTTCTCTCCATGGAGTAGATTCTTCAAACAGTCTCTGGTTTGGAAATGTTTTCCTTGCTCGATGGTTTCTCCAGGTACAACCAGGTGCTGGTTGCCGAACTAGATCGGTTAAAGACGACCTTTGGAATGAAGTGGGGAACTTTGGTCGAAACACTGAGAGGGTTAATTGTTCTAGTGATTGGCAACAACCTATATAGATATGTATATGTATACACAGAACACAGAAATCAACAGCTGAATTTAATGCTTTTATTAAAACTCAAGACAGTGCAAAGAAATAAATACAATATAAGTATAAATCTAATTGTGAATAGTTACCAAGCTCCAACTTGGACTTCAGTGAGGCTCCAACCTCCAGAGCACCAACACTGTTTTGCAGTGGTTTTGCACTTAGGAGCACCTACCCCAATGACTTCAGTCCTGTTCAGCGCTGAGGCTCCAACCTCTTGGGCTCCAACCCAACCTTGGTATAAACAGGTATGCTGCTGCACTCTATTCAGCTGAGGTTGTCTCACTCCTGCTCTCCTGCCTCTGCTGCTTCTGCTGCCTCTATAGCCTTCGCTGCTTTTTCTGCCTCTTTTGCTTCTACTGCTTCTACTATCTCACCCTCGGGTTTTTCACCACCATAACCACACCAACAGTGCTCCGTTTCTACTATTTTATACATTCCCATTCCTTTGTCCATTCATTTCTGCTTACACCATCTCTTAGGCTTCCTCCTCAGTGGCTGTCGTTTCCTCTGACTTCGCTTGATCTTTTAGCTTCCCAATACGACCAAATCCATTTATTCCTATCTTGGTCCTCTCCTTTCTTGAAGATCTTTGAACTCTAGGAGGGACTTTGTTGCAGTAGCTCTAATTGGTTGCAAAGTCCTAGCACTCTGACATTGTAAGGCTGAACCCTGGCCAAACTCTGCAGTGGATCCGAAGAAATTGCTTCCAAAGCTTCCGAAAGGCAATCTGACTGTGCCATCGGTGCTGGTTATCTTCGATCAGATCTGTGCATCAACCGCCATAGAAGGACGATGATTTTCACGAAACGATCCCGCCGTAACAGACGATCTCATCATGGTGGAAGTCGCCATTGCCATTGCGATCCAAAAACCAAAGGAACAAAATCTAAGAAAACTGATATAAAAGTCTAGAAACACCCTTTTGCCCCGCCGTTTCTCTTTTATTCCAAAAACCCACGTAATCGCGCCCATATTAGCCTCTGCCGCATTCGCAATCGCAGTCGTTGATCACCCTCATCCAACGGTTCCTGCGTCGCTACGGCCTTTTGCTTGCACATTAAACCTCGTGCATCTCCTCACCGTCCGATCAAACCCCTCCGTGATCGGACGACATTCGCACCTTTCCTCGCCGAAACCTGCATATTCGTTAACCTGCGGGGGTGGCGGTTTTCATCTTCCACACGTTGTATTTTGATTGGATCATTGGCTCTTGTACGTATTCCACCGAACTCCGATGGGCGGTGCGGGGAATACCGCTTACTGTCTACTTCTACGTCTCCCCCGCATTATCGTCCGCGCATCTTTCGCGTGCGACGACCGTTGGATTCGCTGCTCTTTGATCCGACGGTTCACATTCATCTTCCATGTATCGCTGTGTCAAAATAATGAGCAGGCAGTCTAATAGATCAATGGGTATACCATGTGGAGACTTGTAATTTGTTCCACAGATTTTTGTGATGCCACAATTTGTTGCAACAACCAATATCGGTGCCATCTCATTCTCTAGAGCACGATTCAAAAATGAGAAGCATTCAATGTCAAGCATATGGACTTTGTCAATAAAAAGCACACCTGGTACAATTTCAGCTTTGCCTTCTTCCCTCCATTCAACAACTTTACTGTCAATCTGTTCCCTCACTTCAGAACGGATCTCTCCAGTATCTCCTGTAAAGAGGGCCAGAAACCCTTGCGTCCTGCTATTGATGACATTGATTTCATGCAGCGTAACGCAATGCACCACTTCTTTGCGTTTCTGAAGCTCTCCATCCGGGCACTGTACGAACTTGGTCTGCGGCCCCATTGCATCATAATCCCTGGACCTCGCAAAAGACCGCCCCAACTTTGTAATCTTCCCAGAAGCTTTATCGATCGCAATCACATCCCCACTCTGGACCTTCTCCTTGCTCAAACCTTCGATCATCTTGCTCCCCAAATCATACACAGTCTCCATCTCTGTCGTCTATCTGCTCGAATATTGCCATATTGACATCAATGACAATCTGTGTCCAACAATCTCCCCCTTTGTTATTGATGGCAATATTCTTCTGCTTTCTCCCCCTTTGACATCAATGGCAAAGGGATGCATATGGACTCCCCCTGTCAAACTGCTCCCCCTGTCCTGCTACATCTTTATGAATGAACTTTAGTGATGATAAAGAAATAACGCCCATCTTTTGACGCAGATGTTCGAATGCTTCTCGAGGAAGAGGTTTTGTGAAAATATCAGCTATCTGCTCCTTAGTACTGATATATTCCAGGACGATGTTTTGTTCAGCTACTTGTTCACGGAGGAAATGATACTTGATTGGTATGTGTTTGGTTCTTGAGTGCATCACAGGATTTTTGCTGAGACTGATAGCACTTCTGTTGTCACAATAGACGGAAATTGGTTGATCTGTACATATGTCGAGATCTTTTAGAGCTTCCTTCATCCATAGTATCTGAGAACAACAGTCTGTTGCAACAATATACTCAGCTTCAGCTGTGGATAATGATATGGATGACTATTTTTTGATGAGCGACCCATATCCTTCATGAGCACAGGACTGCAGAGCGCAAAACTCAACTACCCAGACATCGATAAACAAGCGTATGAGGTCTACAGAGCGGTGAAACATTTCAAACCCTACATTCTCAAGAACCATGTGACATTGTTTGTCCCTCACCCTATTGTTAGGTCACTATTCGTCCATCAAGAGTTGGGTGAGAGAAGGGCCAATTGGATGACGTGCCTCCAAGAATATGACTTGGATTTCAACCTCGCTCACACAATGAAAGGACATGGGCTATGTAAATTAACTGCTGAAGCCACTGAGCGACAAAACGAAGAATCATAAGGCTGGGATCACGAGATCGAGATGTACCAAAATGAACTCACCACCGCACATGACTCTTCACCTTGGTACGTCTATATGAAGCAGTATTTGGGGCAAGGGACCTTACCTCCTACCTTGTCCATGAGAGAAAAAAGGGTCGTGAGACTCAAAGATGCATCTTACCAATTAATCCAAGGGAATTTGTTTAGTAAACGCCACCACGACGTGTTACTCAGATGTTTGGAATTGACGAAGCCTAGCGTGTGCTAAAGGAGCTACATGATGGGTAGGTAGGAAGCCATTATGCCAGCGATACTACTGCACATAAGATCATGAGGGAAAGATTTTATTGGCCTACCCTTTTCAAATATGCACACGCGTATGCTTGGAAATGCCCCATTTGTCAAAAGTATGTTGGAAAGCAAGCTCAGTGGGTTACTCCTCTCCACTCTATAGCAGTTGAGGAACCTTTTCAATAGTGGGCACTAGATGTCATCGGGGAGATTGTGCCACCCTCATCAAAACAACATAGTTATATACTCATGACTACAACCTATTTCATATGGTGGGTGGAAGCCATTCCATTACACGAAAAATCAACGACAAAGGTAATATTTTTTGTCAATTAGTACATCGTGGCTAGGTTCGGTGTTCTGACCTCCCTTTTTTTTGATAATGCTACTTATTTCTTGTCTTTAAGGTTATATTATTTTGCTTTGGAAAATAACATTGTTTTGAAACATTCCACTAACTATTAGCCCCAGGGAAATGACCTAGCAGAATCCACCAACAAAAACCTAATCTGCATTCTCAAGAAAACCTTGTTGTCACACCAAAGGAATTGGCACAATGCCTTGAACAATGCCTTGTGGGTCAACTGGGTCACCCCAAAACCATCTCTCAGAACATCCCCCTATTTTTTTGTCTATGGGAAAGACGCTGTCTTATCGCCCAACTTGTACCTTTCCGCTCTCTAGTTGTTGCAAGAGTTGCGAGGCACCCCTTGCCCTACCGTGCAAAATCGAATTGATACTCTCCTCAAACTAGAAGAGGAAAGACAGAAGGCTAGGGAGAAGCTTGCCGTTCACAAAAGCCGAATCTAGAGGTGGCTTGGTAAGAAATCTGCAGGGAGTAATGAGTTCAATGTGGGTGACCTAGTCCTCAAATGGGATAAGGCTCATGAGGACAAAGGTAAACACACCAAATTCCAGACCTTGTGGATTGGTCCTTTCCAGGTTAAGGAAAAGATTGGCCAACATACCTACAGATTGCAGACTTTAGAAGGGAGGGTTGAACCCCTTCTCGTAAATGGCCATGACCTCAAATTTTATTTCACTTAGTAGCTCCCGCAGTTGCTTGTCCACCCCTGTACTATAGTTTCCTTCTTTTCCTTAGTTTAGACCTTCCTTTTTCCCTTACCCTTTCACCTTCTTTACACCTTTTATTTTTGTCCTTTAATAATGTTTCTGCCCTGAATAAAATTTCTGGAACATTACTTTAGTTTGGCATCCTAGGGTTCAAGTAGTCTCTACACTGGTGGTTAAGCTGTGTTTCTTTCTGTGCCTGCACTTGATTGACCCTAAAGTCACAACCAAGGTAGAGTGTTGAATTCTATTTTAGAGGGGAACTCTAGTCATCCATGGTACCTTATCCTTCAACAATTAGTCCTTGCTATTGACTTGGTTGTAAGTTTTGAATGAATCGGTTTATCCGGCTGGCTCGAGGAGGGGAAAGGAAAAACCTTAATGATCATACATATTTCGGGAAAATAATGAAGTTTGAAAAACCAGAAACAACCTCTCTTGCGAGTAAATAAATTAGGATCCCTCATCCGCCCATGCTAATAAATTCCATATGAATAAGTTCCAATGAGCACATGTGAATAAGTGCTAATGAGCACATGAATTAAATCAAATAAGGGCAAAAGGATTAAGAAAGGCTTCCTCTGCAGATAGGCGATGCAAAGACTCTGCTAGGGTACTGTCTAGACTCGCTGGCAGTGGAAAAACGTTTGCGATTTTTCGGTAGTGACTCCGTCGGGGTATTGTTTAGCTTCGTTGGCAGCGGAGCAACACCAGAGATCTATAACTACTATACCGAAAACTTTTTACAACTCATATCATTATCTGGACCCCTATATCGAGCCATTAGGAAGGTCTTTACTCTGTGTGGTAACAAGCCAAGTCTAAGTAGCTAGGGACTGTTGATCAATAATATGGGAAAATCTCGACCCGTCAATGAGACCCACAATGTTGAAACAAAGCACTCATAAAAGTCCGCTTCATCCCAATATCAAGTGTAAGTAGAGATTCTATGGTTCTACCAGCGAATCACCAATTGTTGTAGCCGCTGCAACAACTCTTTAAAATTCTCGACTTTTCAAAATTTTGGAGGCCTTGTACTATGTCCGTGTCTACTCATTATTTCCAAAACCTCATCGGTTGGCCAAAACCCTTGTGATCCCGTCACAAGTCTAACACTCAGAGACCCGTACTTCCATTTGTCCCCTTCCTTTGCCCTAACCCTTCGTCTTCCTAATGTAGGGGTTTTTATTCCAGTTTAATGGCCCATTTCACTCAGAAACGCTTAGCCAACTTATTCTTCCTCTTGAATGCATTTCTGCCTGGTCACTCAATGCCATATCTTCCCTAAGTGAGCTTGGCCCCCTTAGGGATCAAGTTATCTAGTCTGGTGGGTCCCCAAGGACTAATTTTGAGTCTCGTTCCCTTTGCCGAGCTACCTTGAGGAATGGGTCACACGACTAAACGCTGCGATAGGAAAAAAGATGCGACCCACCTTCACTGCGACCATGCGACTTCGCGATTGTGCGACCCTTGCAACCTCTACTTAATTGCGACTTATGCGACCTTGTTTATCTTGCGACCTGCGACCTTACAACCTAGCTTGACCTAGTAGGTAGCAAGATCATGCAGGAAAGGAGGAAATATTATGCTAGGAACCCTGCAGAGCCTTTGTCCGTGACCACAAAGAAGGAGATTGCCCTAGATACTACAATAAATCCTAAGATGATTGCCTCAGTGTAGAAATTTCTCATTTCCCACCCCGGTTTTCAGTTTCACCTTATTTCTCCTATGTAGTTAAATTCCCTTTCCCATAACCATACATTTAACAAGCTGAAAAAAATAAATTTGCTAAAAACACAAATTCTGGAAATTTTACAGAATGCTGGAAATTGCAGAAATAAAAATCAGCAGTAATAAACAGCCTTTAAAACACATTTAAATACTGAGATTTTTGGTCAACTTGACCCTGGAAAAACCCCCTACAACTCTTGGGGAAAACCAGTTTGAGAGCTCTTCTTTATTTCTGGAAAATGCCTTTTTACAGTGAGAGAAAATGTTCAGCAAAAATCAACAAACAGAGTTTTACAACTTATCTCAGCCTTGCTGATACACCACTGCTGATACTCCGTAGCTGTTGCTGTTACATCGCAGCTGTTGCTGTTACACCGCTGCTGTTGCTGTTACACCGTGGCTGTTGCTGTTACACCGCGGCTGTTGCTGTTACTCCGCTTTCAACTTTGCTGTTATACCGCTTTCAGCTTTGCTGTTACTCCGCTTTCAGCTTTGCTGTTACTCCGCTTTCAGCTTTGCTGTTACTCCGCTTTCAGCTTTGCTGTTACACCGCTTTCAGCTTTGCTGTTACTCCGCTTTCAGCTTTGCTGTTACACCGCTTTCAGCTTTGCTGTTACACCGCTTTCAGCTTTGCTGTTACTCCGCTTTCGGCTTCTGAAACACAGCCGCTGATACACCGCAGCTGTTGCTGATACACCGCCCAGAAATCTTCCTTGCTCTCTTGCTCTCCTTCTCTCAATCTGCTCATGAAAGAATGAATGATCTTTTCCTCCTTTTCCTCCCTTAACCCAACCCTAAGTGACTTTTGGGTGATCCCTAAATCCAATGGCTGAAATAGATTTAGATCAATGGCTGAGATTAAATGCTCATTTAAATCTCACTTTCTATTTTTTAATTCACCCCACTTTAATAAAGACCCACTTAGTCATTTATTTCCAAAGTCACTTTTCCTTTCTAATTTTTCATTGACTTTATAAAAGTCACTTTAAAATTAGACTTAGTAACTTTATCACTTAAAGTCACTTTTAAATTAGATTTAACTTTATAAAAATTATAAAGTTACTTTAGGAGAAAAATTAAATTCTTTTGGACACTTTTCCCTAGGCCAAAGATCAAAGCTTAAGGGAACCACCTATCCTCCGGTACCAAATTTCAACACTCCCTCTTACCGAGGAAGGTGTTCCTCACCACACCTATCTTGTCTCTGAAGTAGACATGCTTGCCCCGTGGTAAGGCTTTGGTAAGAATATCTGCAACCTGCTCATCAGTGGAAATATACTCAAGCTTCACAGCTCCCTTCTGAACATAGTCTCTGATGAAATGATATCTGATCCCGATATGCTTTGACCTGTCATGAAATACTGGATTCTCCGTGAGTTTAATGCAACTCTGATTATCACAGTAAATCACTGAAGGTCTCAACGGCTGACCAAATAAGCCAAACAACATCTTGCGAAGCCAGATGGCCTCACAACTAGCTAGACTGGCTGCCATATACTCTGCTTCCGCTGAACTCAGTGCTACTGACTACTGCTTCCGGCTGAACCATGACACTAATGCTGAACCCAACCCAAAACAGCACCCTGAAGTGCTCTTCCTATCAGAAGCACAACCTGCCCAATCAGAATCAGTGTATCCTGCCAATCTCACTCCATCTCCCTGCCTGTAGTCCAGACCATAATCCACTGTCCCCTGCAAGTACCGCAAAATGTGTTTTGCAGCCACCCAGTGAACCTTCCTAGGCTCACACATAAAGTGACTCATCGTGTTGTCTGGAAAACAGATATCTGGTCTAGTGTTGACCAAATACATCAAGGAACCAATCAGCTGCCTGTACAATGTGGGATCCACCAACTCGGAATCCGAAGCATGAAGCTTCTCCCAGTTGGTGATCATCGGTGTCGACATGGGTCTAAAATCCTCCATGTGGAATCTGCTAAGGATGTCCACAATATACTTCCCCTGCCCCAGGAAGAAATGCCCCTCCTCCTGCCACACCTCCAAACCCAAAAAGTAATGCATCAAGCCGATGTCCTTCATCTCAAACTCCGCTGCAAGATCTCTCTTGCAGTGCTCTATGAGTCTCTCTGCACCTGTAATGACCAAGTCATCCACATACAACACCAGAATGAGAGGCTCCTCACCAATCACAATAAAGTAAAGGTTCGGATCTGCCGCACTCTTTGTGAAACCCATCCCCTGCAAATATGTATCTATCATGGAGTACCAAGCTCTAGGAGCTTGCTTCAGGCCATAAAGGGCCTTCTTCAGTCTGCACACATGGGACTCCTTCCCATGCACCTCAAAGCCCTGTGGCTGCTCAATGTACACCTCCTCCTGTATGAAGCCATTGAGAAATGCGGTCTTCACATCCATCTGGTGGATCTTCCAACCCATCTCTGCTGCTATCGATATAATGGAGCGTATCGAAGTATATCGAGCCACGGGAGTGAAGGTCTCCTCATAATCAACTCCCTCTACCTGGGAGAACCCTCTAGCCACAAACCTTGCTTTGAATTTCTCAATGCTACCATCTGCAGCATGCTTTACCTTGTAAAGCCATCTGGAAGTAACCACAGATTTGCCCTCAGGCCTTGGCACCACCTCCCAAACATCATTCTTCATGATAGAAGAATACTCCTCCTGCATGGCCTCTCTCCAGACCTGCTGGCTAGCTGCCTCCTCATAGCTAGAAGGCTCAGAGTCAAGGATGCTGGTAACCATCGCCATATAACTACAAAACCTCTCAGGTGGTCTACTCTTTCTGACTGGCCTCTTCGGCTCAGCAACAGATGTGGCATCTCTCAAGGTGTCTTGAAGCCACTTGGGCTTCCTCTTCCCAGAGCATGCTTCTCCCATAGGAGAATGAAACTCCTCCTCCTCATCACCATCAGTAGCCTGAACTTCTGACTGTCTGTCTGCTGTCCTCCTGCCTGCACCTGAACCTATAGAAGCTGAGGTACCGTGTGAACTGTCCATCAGTGGACTCCCTAGTGAACTTCTCTGTGAACTGCTCTGCATGCTGCCCGGAGCACCACCCCTCTGGCTCGGCGAGCCACTGCTCACTGATGGTCCTGACATCCTCATAGATGTACCTCCAGATCCTCCTGGATCCCTGCCCACTGGATCCCTGCGACTGACTCAACTGCTGCTGAGGGTCTGGCTGATCCAGATACTCTAACTCCCGTGACCTCCTAAAGGCCCTGTCCTCCTCGAACTTCACATCCCGTCTGACAGCAACTCTCCTCTGTGCAGGAATGTAAATCCGAAAGGCCTTTGAGGTCTCACTGTAGCCCACAAAGATACCCTTCTCTGCAGTGGGCTCTAGTTTGGTCCTCTTCTCCTTGGGTATATAGGAGTATGTAATGCATCCAAAGATATGAAGATGACCAATATCAGGCTTCTTCCCAGAGAAAGCCTCCTCCGGAGTCATGTGCCCCAAGGCACGATGTGGACTCCTGTTCTGCAAGTAAACAGCTGTGTTGCAGGCCTCTGCCCACAAGAACAATGGCAACCCCTGATCATGTAACATGGCTTTGGCAGCCCCTATGATGGATCTGTTCTTCCTCTCCGCAACCCCATTCCGCTGGGGGTTGTAAGGAACAGTGAACTCCCTCCTAATGCCTGTCTCCACACAATAGTCAACAAACTCTCCAAGGGTGTACTCTCCTCCATTGTCTGACCTCAGGGACTTGATCTTCCGACCTGTCTGTGTCTCCACAAGAGCTCTAAACTCCTGAAACCGCTTGAAGACCTCACTCTTGGTCTTCAAGAAATAAATCCAGGTCCTCCTGGAGTGATCATCAATGAATACAACATAGTACTCATATCCACTCAAGGAAACATGAGACATCTGACCGCTCACATCGGAATGAATCAAATCAAGTATCCCAGTCGCTCTGCTGTCACTGCTGGGAAAAGGGGATTTGGCAAACTTGCCCATCGCACAACCTCTGCAAGTATCAAAGTGATCAGTACTGAAATCTGGCACACCTGTAGTGATCTCCCGCAAGGTCCTCAAGGCTCCATGATACATATGTCCCATCCTGCGGTGCCAAATCTCACACAGCTCAGAACTGCTAGCTCTGCTGTCGATACTACTGCTCAATGCCAAAAGGGGTTGGAATGCAAACTTGTACACCTTTGCATGGCGTACACCTATCACTCTAGCTGAATCAGCTGGAGTGCCCCTGGGATACATCAACACCTGTCCTCCCCTGAACAGTACCTCATATCCTCTGTCCTCCAAAGCTGAGACAGATATGAGGTTCTTCCTCATCCCTGACACATAAAGAACCTCTGACACCTTCAAGGGAGGTTTGGACTCCCTCTGAAATGTCACTGTCCCCACCCCGACTGCTCTAACAACTCTGTCATCACTGAGTACTACCTCAATATCAATGCCACTTTCTAAAAGCTCTGAGAAGTACTCACGGACTCCTATCATTTGACGTGAAGCCCCACTGTCCACATACCAGATACCTGAAGATGCTCCACTAATCGACGGAAAAGCATGCTCCCTCTGAACCTGTGTGGCAGGTGATCCTGCACTAGAGGACTCACATGTATTGAACGCAAACTCCCGGTCAAAACGACCTGCAAAGTCCTCAATCTCTGCTGAAGCTGTCACGTCCTGGTTCTTCCCTTTCTTCTTCTTCTTTCCGGACACACAACTGCATAGTGTCCCATCTTCTGACAATTCCAACACTTCACCTTGGAATAGTCCTTCTGTGTGTTCCCCTATTTACCTTTACCTTTGCTTTTGCCCCCACCACCGCTTGTGGAAGCCTGCTTCTTCCCTTTGCCTTTCTTGCCTCCTGCCACCAGTGCTACGTCCTCATCCTGCTCAACTGGCTTGGCTGCCCCAAGCTGTCCTTTCTTGATCTTTGTCTGAATGCAATCATCCCAAAACCTCTCCCATGTGGGAAGGGTCTCACGTGCACAAACCCCATCAACAAAGTTCAACCATGAACGGGGGAGGCCATTCACTGCAATCCGCACCAACTCAGTGGGTGGAATGGCCTCTCCAATCGCTGCCAACTCATCTCTGACATTGGTAATCTTTGTGAGATATCTAGCTGCACTATCATTACCCATCTTAGTGTTCTTCACCTTCTCCTTCAGGACCATTTTTCGGTTCTCATTGGTACTCTGGTAGAGATTAGACAATGCTGTCCACATCTCATGGGCATTGCTCTTTCCTCTCACATGAGGAATGCAATGGTCTTTGATTCCGTCTAGAATCAACCTCTTACCCTTGTTGTTCTTTCTATTATAAGCTGTCAACTGAGTTGCATCAGTAGGCACAACAACAGGGTGCTGTGCTGTATGCACCATGATATCCCAGACTTCTGCCTCCTCAAAGATACTCTGCATTCTCTCCTTCCAAACGCTGTAATTTGTATGCCCATCCAACCTATCCTCCACCCTCAATCCCAATGACATCCTGCTGTCCTAAAACTGAAAAATAGCACTGCTGTGGTAAAGATAAAACTGTTGTCTATGAAAAATCAGCTTGCTGGAATTTTCTGAGTGAAAAATCAGTAGCTGTAATTTTTCTTTTTGCTGTCCCAAACTGCCCTTCAACACTCAAGCTCTGATACCATGTAGAAATTTCTCATTTCCCACCCCGGTTTTCAGTTTCACCTTATTTCTCCCATGTAGTTAAATGCCCTTTCCCATAACCATACATTTAACAAGCTGAAAAAAATAAATTTGCTGAAAACACAAATTCTGGAAATTTTACAGAATGCTGGAAATTGCAGAAATAAAAATCAGCAGTAATAAACAGCCTTTAAAACACATTTAAATACTGAGATTTTTGGTCAACTTGACCCTAGAAAAACCCCCTACAACTCTTGGGGAAAACCAGTTTGAGAGCTCTTCTTTATTTCTGGAAAATGCCTTTTTACAGTGAGAGAAAATGTTCAGCAAAAATCAACAAACAGAATTTTACAACTTATCTCAGCCTTGCTGATACACCATTGCTGATACTCCGCAGCTGTTGCTGTTACACCGCGGCAGTTGCTGTTACACCGCTGTTGTTGCTGTTACACCGCGGCTGTTGCTGTTACACCGCGGCTGTTGCTGTTACTCTGCTTTCAGCTTTGTTGTTACACCGCTTTCAGCTTTGCTGTTACTCCGCTTTCAGCTTTGCTGTTACACCGCTTTCAACTTTGCTGTTACTCCGCTTTCAGCTTTTCTGTTACACCGCTTTCAGCTTTGCTGTTACTCCGCTTTCAGCTTCTGAAACACAACTGCTGATACACCGTCGCTGTTGCTGATATACCGCCCAGAAATCTCCCTTGCTCTCTTGCTCTCCTTCTCTCAATCTGCTCATGAAAGAATGAATGATCTTTTCCTCCTTTTCCTCCCTTAACCCAACCCTAAGTAACTTTTGGGTGATCCCTAAATCCAATGGCTGAAATAGATTTAGATCAACGGCTGAGATTAAATGCTCATTTAAATCTCACTTTCTATTTTTTAATTCACCTCACTTTAATAAAGACCCACTTAGTCATTTATTTCCAAAGTCACTTTTCCTTTCTAATTTTTCATTGACTTTATAAAAGTCACTTTAAAATTAGACTTAGTAACTTTATCACTTAAAGTCACTTTTAAATTAGATTTAACTTTATAAAAATTATAAAGTTACTTTAGGAGAAAAACTAAATTCTTTTGGACACTTTTCCCTAGGCCAAAGATCAAAGCCTAAGGGAACCACCTGTCCTCCGGTACCAAATTTCAACACTCAGCTGAGACCACTTTTGTGACCGCGATGAGCTAAATGTTGGTAGAATGAGCAAGCAATTTGTAGAACTCGAAAGCAAGCGCTATGCATCTGAGCAAAGAGCTGTCAGAGTAGAAGAAAAGAGAAGGAAAATGGAAGAAGAGAACATAACACTTTGCTTAGCTCACTCCATTACGAAATAATATAGGCCATAATCAAGGAAGACGCTAAAACCTTGAGAGGAGCCATGACAATGGTTTATGAAGAGATGTCGAAACTACATGATATTGTGGCCCCTATTGGGGCCATATAGGGCGACACCAAAGAAAAATCCTACATGCTAAAGGATGTTGTTACCACTTTGGACAATATTCACGAGTGGACAAACAAGTATCTAGAGGCACCAATGGTTCTCCCAAGGAAAAATTAGATCACCACCCAGAACAATAAAGTCTAGCTACGCATTAAGATCCAATCACGAAACAAGCTAGCTAGGGATGTGGACAATGTTTTTGCTTCTTAAAGACATCTTGTGAGTGGATTGGAGTCCGTGATCGAGAACCATGGGATTCCTTCTGTTGGAGCACTTGAAGAAGTGAGGAAGCAGGAGGACATCCTACAGGAAGTTCAACATTTATCGACACTTTCAGGCAAGCTTCCAACTCAAGTGACTTGCAGGTTACAAAGGAGAACATTACACAGTACGTGGTGGAACCGGTGAGGATGTACACGAAGCTGATGATTCTAGCCAATCAGATCAATGTCAAAAGAAGACCCCCATTCTAGATGCCCTTGACTGTCTGCATAGGCATGATGAAGAGTAGCCAAAGATAGCTCCAATAGCTTTGGAATACAAGCTCTGACACAGTGGAAGAAGAGAGAAAGATGGAAGGAGAGAACATAACACTTCGCTGAGCTAACTCCAGCACGAAGGAATTATAGACCACAATCATGGAAGAGGCTGAAACCTTGAGAGGAGCCATGACAATGGTTTATGAAGAGATGTCGAAAATACATAATACTGTGGCCCCTATCGTGGCCATACAGGTCAACACCAAAGAAAGGTAGAGATCTTTTGGAACCTTACGAGAAAGGTCAACTTCACTGAAGAGGAAGAAAGAACAACAAAAGGCAATGGGGAAACTAAAGAAACACAAAGACAAAGAGACAAAAGATTCCCCGAGTGACCAAGATTAGGGTGAAGATGACGAAACATTGGAGCAGAGAAATGTGACCTTGGCAAACCAAAAGTAGGAACTCGAGAAAAAGAGAAGAAAAACTTAGATGGTTGCAGAAGTCAGGAGTGCAACAACCCGGAGACCAGGTTGAGAAGAAGCGACAAGAGGAAGAAACAGTTAGAGGAGGAACGATTGAAAAAGCAAGAGGAGCAGAGGGCCCAAGAGGAAGAAGAGACATGAACAAAAAGAGCAAGAGGAGAAACATATACAAGCAGAAGAGCTCAAGAAGAAACAAGAACAAGAAGAACAAGAAAAGAAGAGACTGGAGGAGGAACAAAGGAAGAAGGCAGAGGAAGAAAAGAAAAGAGAGAGAGAAGAGGAACTAAGTAAATGATAGGAAGAGGCCGACAAGAAAGCTCAATGAGAGACTGAACAATAATAACAATTCAGTGAGCAAGTTGAACTGCCTTCACTAGATGTCTCCCCGTCCACTACCATCATCGGAGGGCATCTTCCTCTCAAGGGGCTAGGCATTCCTCATGAGGATGAGGATGAAGTGCTAGACCTAACCAAGCTTACCTTCGATCAGGTCAATTACAAGATCATGTAGGAAAGGAGGAAATATTATGCTAGGAACCCTGCGGAGCCTTTGTCCGTGACCACAAAGAAGGATATTGTCCTAGATACTACAATAAACCCTAAGATGATTGCCTAAGTTGAGACCACTTTTGTGACCATGACTGAGCTAAATGTTGGCAGAATGAGCAAGCAATTTGCAGAACTCCAAAGAAAGCTCTATGCATCTGAGCAAAGAGCCGCCATAGTAGAAGAAGAGAGAAGGAAGATGGAAGAAGAGAACGTAACACTTCGCTTAGCTCACTCCAGCACAAAGGAATTATAGGCCACAATCAAGGAAGATGCTGAAACCTTGAGAGGAGCCATGACAATGGTTTATGAAGAGATGTGGAAACTACATGATACTATGGCCCCTATTGTGGCCATATAGGCCAACACCAAAGAAAAATCCTACATGCTAAAGGATGTTGTTACAACTTTGGAAAATATTCACGAGTGGACAAACAAGTATTTAGAGGCACCAACAGTTCTCCCAAGGAAAAATTGGATCACCACCCAGAACAATAAAGTCCAGCTATGCATTAAGATCCAATCACGAAACAAGCTAGCTAGGGATGTGGACAATGTTTTTGCTTCTTAAAAACATCTTGTGAGTGGATTGGAGTCCATGATCGAGAACCATGGGATTCCTTCTGTTGGGGCAATTGAAGAAGTGAGGGAGCAGGAGGACATCCTACAGGAAGTTCATCGACACTTTCAGGCAAGCTTCCAACTCAAGTGACTTGCAGGTTACAAAGGAGAACATTACACAATACGTGGTGGAATCGGTGAAGAGTAGCCAAAGATAGCTCCAATAGTTGTTGAATACAAGCTCTGACACAGTAAAAGAAGAGAGAAGGAAGATGGAAGAAGATAACGTAACACTTTGCTTAGCTCATTCCAACACAAAGGAATTATATGCCACAATCAAGGAAGACACTGAAACCTTGAGAGGAGCCATGACATTATGAAGAGATGTTGAAACTACATAATACTGTGGCCCCTATCGTGGCCATACAAAAGTCCTACATGCTAAAGGATGTTGTTACAACTTTGGACAATATTCATGAGTGGATAAACAAGTATCTAGAGGCACCAACGGTTCTCCCAAGGAAAAATTGGATCACCACCCATAACAATAAAGTCCAACTACGTATTAAGATTCAATCATGAAACAAGCTAGCTAGGGATGTGGACAATGTTTTTGCTTCTTAAAGACATCTTGTGAGTGGATTGGAGTTCGTGATCGAGAACCACGAGATTCCTTCTATTGGGGTAGTTGAAGAAGTGAGGAAGCAGGAGGACATCCTACAGGAAGTTCAAACATTTATCGACACTTTCAAGCAAGCTTCCAACTCAAGTGACTTGCAGGTTACAAAGGAGAACATTACACAGTACGTGGTGGAACTGGTGAGGATGTACACGAAGTTGATGACTCTAGCCAATTAGATCAATGTCAAAAGAAGCACCCTCATTCCAGATGCCCTTGAATGTCTGCATAGGCATGATGAAGAGTAGCCAAAGATAGCTCCAATAGCTGTTGAATACAAGCTCTGACACACTTACCTCGTGGAGTAGCTACACTTAGATGTTCTAGAATTATCTATTGCTAAATTGATAGGATAGGACTAGCTTATTTAGTTGAGAATAATGAGATAAGATAGAGTAGAACAATGTAGGAATTTGAAGAGTCATGAGGAAGTCAAAAGGTCATGAGGAAGTCTAAGAGTCAAGGATAGACCAAAATTCACCCTCTTTTCTATAAATACACCCTCATGGCATATTGTAAAGGACTTTTAGCTTTGGACTTATTTTGGTACATATTGTTTTGAGAACTTGTGCTCTTCTAATAAATGCAAGGAATAATAGTAGATTTCCACTATTGGATTGGATGAAGACTTTGTACTTTGATGCCATGAATATTATTAGCTTGATGAATTGGAGGTTCCTATGAGCTTTGGTGTACTGTCTCCTCATGTATCTTCCAGTGCTATGAGTTTCCTTTGCAACACATGGATGGTATATGATATGTTGACCCTGTGCTTATGTTGATAAACTACTTTATTGATATTGGCATAATACTATTGTAGATTGTGCACTCACTTGTGTTTGTAAATGCTTAACCATCTTGAACTCATTCTTGGTTGTTAAGTTTATCCTTTAGATATGCATGGTCTTATTTGAAGTTTTGCTAACGATGCTTTACTTAAGATTCATGCTTTGAAGTTCTAATATTGCTATTTATGGTATCTGTTTTATGAAGCATTCATCAGTTAATCATGTTGGAACTACTGAGAGGGGGGTGAATCAATATTCCTTAGCAATTATCACTTTTAAATATTTTCAGAGCATTAGTTAATATTCAATTATTATTAATGTTTATGTAGTAATAACAGTGAAAAAAAGAACATAGTAGGCACAAGAATTTTAGGTGGAAAACCCCATTCGGGTCAAAAACAACCGAACGCTTGTCTAATAAATTTTTTAATCTTCAGTCCCAACTGAAATGAAAACAACTTCCTAGAATTTTAGAAAAGCATTCTTCCCCAGCTCCCACTGGAAGGACGCCCCAATGCCTGGTTTCTTCAGTAATCATTTAAATGGATGCCCCAACACCGTAGCGAGCCACAACTCGCCCTAGCACCACCCTACCACCTTGAAGTGTTCACATGCTCCAACTTGTAGGCGACTTAATACACCTGCCTAGCACTTCCCTGCCACCATATAATGACTGAAATACGACAAGAATGTGGATTCCCAAACTAGGGACAACAATCCACGATACGATAATATGTACAATGATTTTTGTGTACTTGACCAAATATCCAATTACTCTATGACCTGCAACCCAACCATGACATCATCCCAACAGAGACTCCTATACCTCCCAATAATGCCTTTTCGACTCTAGGCATATTGACTCTTTTACAATAATGACTCTTCCAATGATGACACTTTTACAAATGATTCTTTTACAACTTTACAATGATGACTCTTGGCTGACACTTCTTCACAATATACGGATGGCTTTCATGTCTTCAAAGGATGTCCCGTTGCAATGCTTCTTTTGATTTGATAGTTCTGCTGTTGAATTCTTGCTTGAAGTTGTACTTGAATCTTCTTCTACCTGCATGTAAAATTTTCCTGACGAAACCAATCCCAAAACAAAACAAAATACCCTTCAACTTACCTCTCCCTGCGAAACACATGTAAGTGAATAATAATGAATAAATACAAATTAAAGTTACAATGCGTACTTGAAGTGTGCTTGTCACTTTTGTTGTTGACTTGTTGCAACAATAGACAAAGACTCCCACTCTTGATATAGGCTTGGAATCTATGCAAGACTATATCCAGAACTGACCTAAAGATATATATAATAAAAACTGATGATAGACCCTAGACTTGTGATGGACCAAGTTCTAAGTACAACATCAGAGACCATTCTATCAAATATGACAAGATATGTAACATGAACTGACAACATCATATACATTTAACAGACCTGGTGTAGCATCAAGAATATGTAGCATCAAATGTGTAGTATCAAGAATAGGACATCCGAAAAACTAACTGTGGCATATAGAGATACAAAGTATCTCTGTAAGACATAAGAATATGAAGAAAAACATAATGTGTTACTGGAAAAACTTATAGGAAACACAAACTGTGTAAAATTGAATTCAGAATCCTTTGCTTTGTATTAAGGGTCCAGAAAAATCAAGTACATCAAAGGTGTGCAAATGGTTATTCAAGAGTGAACTCTCTTTCAATGGTCAACCTGGTTCAATGGTGAACAATGAACCCTTAATAACTCGAGAAGAGAGTTATTTATATGATAATAGAATTAAAAATATATCCTAAACTGTTTAAGGATTTATTCTAGGAAAAGGAAATATCTTCATGCAAGAAGATAGAGACAACTATTGAACTGTTGCTTGTTGTCCCTGTTATTTAGGTTCTGCTGGCTTTGGTCTTTGATATTTTGCCCTTTAAGTTGCTTGTCTGTTTGATCTTCACGCTGGAAGTCATATTCACTTATGACCTTTCATCTGATACACTTTAATCTGATACTCTTTGACCTTATTGACCTGTCAATATCCTTTACTGTGCCTTTTTACTTTTATTGTACATTTCAAGTTTTTACTGTGTATTTTAATCGGTAAATCATTTAGTTTTTTTGTTTTTTGTTTTTGTTTTTGTTGTTTTGTTGTTTTTTTGTTTTTTGTTTTGTTTTTGTTTTTGTTTTTGTTTTTTTTTATGTCTTAGCATCAGATAGTTTGGATATTGATCATCTATTTATCTTTTAACTATATTTCTTTATCTGCCTCCTTTGTTTAAACTTTTACTGTGTAATTTGTCTGTTTTAGCATTTATTGTGTAAAATGACTTCTTTCTGCTCTGTCTCTGGTTTAAATTTGATCTCTGTTTGTACAAGAAAATCATTTGAATTCATTTCTCGAGAATCTGGAACAAACATGTTTTTAACTGGTATAAAAATCGTTTATCCAGTCTCCTAGTCTTAGCAGACGTGGAGATTAGCGGGCCCGGGGAATAATTACAAAGGATTTGTAATTATTTAATGAATAAAGTGTAGGTTAAAAGTATAATGTGATGGGTTTAATAAAGTGGGATCAGGGTTAAAACATAGTGGATATGAGTTAAATGGGTATATTGGCGCAGTTAACTTTATAAAGCGGAGGTAAACCAAACTTAGGACAAGGGGGGTTTTATGGGCTTTTAGGAAAATTACAAGGGGAAAGTAATCTTTCAATGGGGAAAGGGTTTCACACTAGGGAAAATGGGTTTTGGGTAGGAAATGAGTTTGGGGGGTAATTTGCTAGGGAAATGTGTGAAACCAAGGGAAAGGGTGAAAATGAAGGGAAAAAGTGGAAATGAAGGGATGATGAGGAAATTAATAAGTATGTAGTGGGGGGTGAAATGAAATGAGGGGAAGTTAACCAAATCAACTAGTGAACATCTTTTCATCTTTATAATTGCTCCTGCATATTGAAACACATGATAAATGTGCTTATGCCTCAATCAACTTTGTAATTTTGCAACTTTTCTTCTACCTACCCTTTACTTACCCTAACATTTTTTATTCCCTTAATTGGGTGCATTTAGGCTCGGAGACCCTTTTCTTTTCTTTTTCTTTTGAAAAACAAACTATCTAATTTTAACCTTATAACATCCAAGGGCTCAGATTAAACTAATGAGCTCCTTATTATTTTCTACCGAACTATTGATCTGCCAAGATTAAACAGTTTGGCTAGATCTTTATTTTCTAACTATAAACATGAAATTTAAAGCATGAACTAGTCAAGATTAAACTTTTTGACTGTCATGGGTAGTGGCATTTATGAAAAGCTGCAAACAACCATTATTTTCATAATAAAGTAAAAGTAGTGGCACTTGGACTTGCATACTTTCAAAGTTTATTACTTTTTGCTTTTCTCTCTAACCTAACATTTTATTTTTGCCTCCATTTTTAGGGCATCTATTCTAACATTTTCTTTGATATGGACATGTTATCAAGATATTTCCTAACATTTTTTTATTAAATATTCTTTTTGTCCATATCCTAGCTTAACATTTTTTGAAAAATATTTTCATTTTTTGACTAATTGATTCCAACTTACCAAAACCAAAAAATGCTACAACATTGTGGAGAGGTACAATGAAAAATTTGGAGAAGACCTACAATAGCATATTCCTAAAGCTATCTATTACAAACCTTCACGTTTTTGTTGTGACATTTGGACCTATTGCAACACTCTAGCAAGGCTCGTGATGATTCATTAGAAACCCGTGAGAACATTTTTGCAAGCCTCAAGGAATGCTCTCTTGGAATTAAAGAAACATTTGAAGGGAAATTATTGAAGAACATAGTTGCATCTTGGGATGGCTTCGATTATTTTTCTTTTACTTTTGAAACTTGGTGGATTGGGGTCCTGTTTTTGTCAAGTTGGTGCTTCACTGAGAGGATTGGTGTCCTCACTAAGATTGGAGTTCCGAGAAGTTTCTCAAGGTTGGAGCCTTGAAATATTTTTACAAGTCAGAGCTTGGTTTTTGGTGTTAGGATTGGTGTCCTCAAGGTTGAAGCCTTGAAACAATTTTACACAAGTTGGAGCTTGTTACTATTGTAAAAGAGGATTAGTGTCAACATTTTGTTAATATAATTTTATTTTATGTTCCCTAATTTCTGGCTCAAAATTGTGAAAAATCTTAATTGACATTAATAACAATTGAAAGAAACACTGATTCACCCCCCTCTCAGTATTCCAACAACTGGAATCAGATCCAACTTCTTCATAATTAGCCTAACAGCTGGAAGAAGGATTTTGAGTCACTATGGCCAGTAAGGATGCAGGAAAGGACCCTCAATTTGATGGAACAAATTTTGCTTTTTGGAAAGTTAGGATGAAGTTCTAGGTTATATAGCAAATGCTAAGGCCTTAAATTCTATAATAGGTGGAATATCTGATTCAAAATTCACAAAGATTATGAACTGCAAATCAACTAAAAAAATGTCCGATAAGATCATTAGCATTTATGATGGAGATACCAAAGTTAAGAAGGAAAAATTCCAAACTTTTAGAAGACAATTTGAAATTCTAAAAATGAATGAAGAGGAACACATTGCTACTTATTTTCTTTGAGTAGATGAAGTTGTCAACTCACTCAAAGGTCTAGGTGAAGACATTGAGGAAAAGACAATTGTCCATAAAGTTTTGAGATCACTTCCAAAGTAGTTTGATTCCAAAGTCAGTGCCATAGAAGAATTGAAATACTTGGACACCTTGTCAATAGATGAAATTCATGGAATTCTCATTGAATATGAAATGAGAAAAGGAATCCCAAATCCCAAAGGAGCTACTTTTAAGGCCTCAAAAACATCAAGAAAAGGGAAAAGTTGTAATTGCAGCAGTGATGACTCTAATGTTGAAACAAAATTGGCACATTTTGTGAAGAATATAAAGAAATGGTCAAAATTTAAAGGTAAGTACCCTCTTATATGTTTTAAATGTGGTAAAATAGGACATTATGCTGCAAAATGTCCTTCCAAAGATGATAGTGATGATGAAGATGGACCCAAAAGGAGAGTTTTCAAGAAGAAAGGATCAAACATGAAAATATTCTTCTCCAAACAAGATAGCAAAGATTCCGATGAAGATGAACCTAAAGGGTCAACCAAAAGGGTCAAGAAAGGGTCACAACCAAAAGGAATTTCTTCCTCAAACAAGATAGTGATGATTCTAATGAAGAAGATGACTATGCAGGAAGTAGTGAAGTACTATTTATGGCATTCACATATGACACCAATGAAACCGAAGAATAAGAAGAAGAAGGTAACATGGATGAACTAATCAATGTTATTGAAGAAAATGAAAAAATAAGGAAGAAAATCATCACCCTCAAGATTGAAAAAGAAGAAGCGAAAAGGATAGAAGAAATCTTGAACAACAAGTTGAAGGAAAAGGAAGAAATTTGCAAGAAACTAGAAGCAAAAGTGGTCTCTCTCAAAAAGGAGTTGGACCAAGTTAACAAAAGTTTGAAACACTCTCAAACCCTTGATGTCATTCTCAACACTCAAAGACCACAATATGATAAATCAGGGATTGGCTACATACGTGAATCATCCAACTCAAAGGAGAACACTTACACTCATAATGAAGAAAAACCAAGAAGCTATGCTGATGCCCTTTGCAAGCATCCAAAAAGCGAGAAGCATTTCTATCCAAGTCAAGGATCTTACATCAATCCAAGAAATGAGAAGAAGTCCCTTCCAAAAAAGGATTTCATGTCAAGTCAAGGCTATCCAAACAAGTATCAAACTATTTTCCTTGGTCATTGTTTCCTTTGCAAAAAATTTGGTCACTAAGATAAGCATTGTAAGGCTTATGGAAATAATAAGAATGATAAGCTAAGGAGGGATAGGAACAACTTATCAAATAAGCCTATTAATTCAACGAGACAAGATCAGATCAAAACTTATAACTCATTTGATCCCTTATCAAAATATAGTCTAGAATTTTTTGAATGTAATAATCTAGGTCATGAAGCTCAAAATTGTCCACTCATGCAAAAAGAAAAGATTTGGAGAAGAAAGGAATCCACTATAGAAAATTGTGGTCTAGCTCTGTGTGCAAAAAATGAAGAAAACAAATGGTTTGTGGATAGTGGATGTTCTAAGCACATGACTGGTGACCAAAATAATTTTATCTCATTAAAAAGAAGAAGAAGGAAATGTGTCTTTTGGAAGTGGATCTGCTAAGATTGCTGGTAAAGGCACTATGACTATGAATAATGGAAAGTGCAAAGCACAAAATGCATTACTCGTTGAAGGACTCAAGCATAATATTCTAAGCATTAGCCAAAATTTTGATCAAGAACATAACATTATTTTTAGTGCCAATAATTGTGAGATAAGGAAGTCTTCTTCAGGAAAACTTTTAGGAAAAGGAGAAAGAACATTTGATAATGTATATGTTCTAAGTGAAATTCAAGAAGAGAAATGCCACATGAGTCAAGCAGAGGAGAGTTAGTTATGGAAGAAGCGATTGGGACATCTAAACTTTGAAAATTTGGCTAAAATCAGCAAAACACATGCAATAAGAGACACCCCCACAATTTCAAAACCTGAAAAAGTTACTTGTGGCACATGTCAACATGGCAAGCAGACAAGAACCAACTTGAAGATTAAGGAATGTTCAACATCAAAATCGTTTGAAAATTTTCATGTAGATTTATGTGGACCAACTAGAACTCTCGCTCTACAATGAGAAAGGTATTTCATACTATTTGTAGATGATTATACTAGAATGATGTGGGTATTCTTTATAATATTTAAATCAGATTCACTCGAATGGTTTTAGAATTTCAAATCTCTTGTCAAAAATGGAAAGGAACCAAAAATCAAGTGCCTTGGAACATTTACATGTTGAGAATTTACTTCAAAAGAATTCAATGAATTATGTGAGCACATGGAATGAAAAGGGAAATTTCTGTTGGTATAAATCCACAAAAAAATGGAGTAGTCGAAAGAAAGAACAAATCTGTACAAGAAATGGCAAGAACAATGCTACTTGTAGCGGATCTGCAGCCAAAATTTTGGAAAGAAGCAATTGGGGCAGCAATGTATACTATGAACATGGCACAACCCTGAGTAAATAGTGACAAAACCCCGTATGAAAAATGGAACGGAAGACCCACTTCAGTAAAATAATACAGAATATTTGGAAGTAAATGCTTCATGAAGATCAATGATGATTCACCACGAAAGTTCAATTCTCTAGTTTATGAAGGAATACTTCTTAGATATTCTACAAGAAGCAAAGCCTACAAATGCTAAAACAATCAATTGTTGAAGGTAGTAGAAAACATTGATGTAAAAATTGATGAGGCACTTCCTAAAAGAGAAGTCAAAGTTAATGAAGAAGATCCTATCCTTGGAGAACCTGAAGAAGATGCTACAAAGGAAGAAAAGGAGTCAGAAAGTCAAAAGAAACCATCTCAAATCCCATCAAGAGTCAAGTTCATACAAAAACATCATCCAGAAGATCAAATAATTGGTGATGTAGATAATGGAATACAAACCCGAAGAAGGATGACAAATACACTAAAAAGAATGATGTTTCCTTACTATCCATGATAGAACCAAAGAAATTCCCTCAAGCTAGTAAGGATCCTCATTGGATAAAATATATCAAAGAAGAAATGTGTTAAATAAAAAAGAATGGAACATGGGAGCTAGTTCCTCATCTAAAGGAAAAAGATATTGGTGTAATCAAGTGGGTGTTCAAAAACAAAATGAACGAAGATGGATAGATCATCAGAAATAAAGCAAGGTTGGTGTGCAATGGGTGCTCACAAGTTGAAGGAATTGACTTTGAAGAACCCTTTGCTCTTGTAGCTTGATTGGAAGCTATAAGGATGTTCTTGGCATTTGTCTATTCAAAAGGTTTGAAATTTTATCAAGTGGACGTAAAATCAACCTTTCTGAATGGTCACCTAAAGGAAGAAGTCTACATGAAACAACCAGAAGGGTTCGATTTGGCAGAAGGAAAAGCCTTTGTTTGCAAATTAAAGAAGGCCTTGTATGGATTAAAACAAGCTCCAAGAGTTTGTTATTCTAGGCTTTATCATTATCTTCAACAAGAAGGCTTCAAAAATAGAGTAGCTGGAAGCAATCTTTACATGAAGATAGATAAATATAGTTTGCTGATTACACTTGTGTACATTAATGACCTAATTTTTTCCAACAATAATTATGAGATGAGTCATGAATTTTGACAAAACATGTCTAAGGAATTTGAAATGTCAATGATTGGTGAGTTATCCTATTTCCTTGGAATTCAAGTAACTCAAACCAAAGCAAGCATGTTCATATCACAAACAAAATATCTTAGAGAAATGCTCAAGCAATTTGGAATGGAGGAATGTGCTATTGTGAGTACACCTATGATAGTCATAGGTGTACTGTTGTCACACCTATGAAGAATGTGCCATTGTCACTAAATATTGCAAATGAAGTAAAGATGAAGAATCCCCTTTGGTAGATGCTACTCTTTACCCATCAATGATTGAGCCTTCCTATATTTGACAACTTCATGACGATATATTATGTAGGTAGTAGGAATGGTGGCAAGATTCTAATAAGCTCCCAAACAATCCCATTTGATGGCTGTAAAAAGGATCCTCAGATATATGAAAGGTACTCTTGACTTTGGACTATGGTATCCTAAAAGCACAACACTTACCTTGATAACATACATTGATGCAGATTGGGCAGGAAGTGTGGATGATCGAAAAAGTACCAGTGGGAATGCATTCTTTTTGGGAGACTATCTTGTATCTTGGCTGAGCAAGAAGCAATAATCTATATCTCTTTCTATAGTGGAAGCAAAATACATAAATGCTACAAATTGTTGTACACAAATCTTATGGATGAAGGAATCTTTGAAAATGTCAACATAGAAACTAATCAACCAATCACTATCTATTGTGACAACAATAGCGTGCACCATCAACCTTTTAAAGAATTCTGTGATGCATTCAAAGACAAAACATATCCCAATCAAATATCATTTTCTCTAAGAAAAAGTTACAAAACCTAGTGTCAAATTGGAGTATGTCAATACAAAGGAGAAAATTGCAGATATCTTCACAAAACCCCTACCATGAGAAGCATTTGAATATCTTTGCCAAAAGATGGCGGTCATCTCTCTTGCATCCCATTAGAGCAGCACATTGACAGGGGGAGAAGCACCATGACAAGAGGAAGAGCACCATGATAGGTGGAGCATGATATGAAGAGGTTGTTGTTGATGTTAAAGGGGGAGAGAATGATGGAAGAAGAAAAGTATTGCCATCAATGACAAAGGGGGAGATTGTTGGATAAGGTTTTCATTGATGTCAACATCATTGTCCTTGTTGAGCCCTTGATGATGCAAACCCTGTAACCCTAAGCACTAAATGATGCCTTAGATTTTCTAAAAGAACCATGCAACCCTAGTCCTTTACCTAATGAAACCCTAACAATATCTCTACCCCATATACATGATACCCTAAAGATAGCCTGAGAATCCCTAGATGTTGTCCTTGCCCTTGATGAAGAATCCCTAACCTTTATGCCTAGATTCATGATGATGATATGTTGGGTAGCGGACCCCCCCATAGCATGTTCTTAGGGCTTAAAGCCCAAGTTTTGGTCAACATAATGTAAAGACCCCGCGAAATGCGGGCGCGGAGCGTGAGAGTCTAGGATGAGTCATAGGGTTGTCCGCCCTAAAATAATGTAATTTAATGTAAAGTTGTGTCGGCCTACCCATGGTCTGTGGACCATGGGATTGTATAAATAGAGCGAGGCTCTAAGTGTAAAGATAGCTTTTGGCAAGGAAGTACTAGATAGATGCGAAGGCATGGTGGGAAGATAGAAGTGGATCTGGAGTGTATTGGGTCATAGTAGTAGGTAAAGGCTCTGCAGCTGAGTGCGCAGAGGCCTAGTAGAGTTCGCAGCTGAGTGTGCAGACCCCTGCAGCTGAGTGCGTAGGGAGGAGCTGGCTCTGTATTAAACTGAACTTGAAAAGGATCATTAATAAAGCTAAGTTGATTCGGCATATTGTGCATCTGTTTCATAGATCTATATTTTGATGTTCTGTATCCGTTTATATATATGCGCGCACTTGTATGTATGTTTATATATAAAAACCTTCTAAGTAATTAACGAAAAAAACCTAACTAAGGAAGACTTGGGTAATTAATACTCGTTGCACTGCGGCTAGATCTGCACGAAGGCAGTCCCACAGGACGTAGGGAGCTTGCTGGTGCACGTAATCTAGTAAGCGCGGAGGTTGAATTGTGTACCTATTGTCCATATCAAACATCCCTAGGGTGCGGAAACCTGGTTCCAGCACCCTCCCATACTACTTCGTGTGAGACCTCAGTCTGCGCTCTGCAGACTATTACCGAAAGGGCTAGTAGTACCGGGATTTGCTTAGCTAAACTCACTGCTGAACCTGGGTCACACCCCACGTAGACCAACAAATGGTTCTGTTGCCAGAACTGGGATCTGCCCAAGGGACGTCTGATGTCGTGCCACTGGAACCCAACAAAGAACGAAATTGAAGAGTGGTTGGACAAGAAGATTCACGAGTTCACAACATAGGAAAATAGAACTCCATAGGTGTTTGAGAAAAGGTGGTTGGATCACTACGTGTATAAGGAAATCCACGAGATTTTCTTCGCATCCTTTCCTTCTGAACTATATGAGTGGATTGCGAGGTTAGCTGATAGCTAGGGAAGGTGTAGGCTCGACCACCCAATAGTGTGGACTCCGAAATTAGTGCGCAGACTAGAGGCATCAAAAGTGTTGTTCCTTAAGAAACCAATTTCTTGGCTGTAGGGAAATTGTGCTTAAGACATTAATAAATATTATTTACTGTCACTTATTTGTCACTTAAATATATGTTGTGTCTTTAAATGAAGGACCTGGAAACTTGGTATTTAACCCTTAGTACATGCATAACCAGAACATTTCAGAATGCCATTTGTTGCTAGATATAAATGATGAATGAAGAAAGCTTGAAGGAAAAGTTAAAGATAGTATGCTGATCTTTCACAGAAACTACTATCCATCACTTAGAAGAATTATGGAAATGAGAACTGAATCATAGAAAATATGTTGCTTAACACAGAAACTACCATCTGTGACTTTGGGAGAAGTTAAAGATAATATGTTGGTCTTTCATAGAAACTATTATCTATAACTTAGAAAAGAAGGTGGGAACTTCAAGTATAGGAGATCTCTTTTAAGGAATTTTAACTTTATCTACATAAGCAAATAAAGACTTGCAACTTCATTACTATATTTGAAAGAAGAAAACATAACATGACACATAATAGAGAAGGTTACAAAATTATAACCAACAACTCATGGAAACTTCTGATTCTTTCATTAATCAACGATGATATTAGGAATACAATGGCCTAGTCTCCGGGTTCTCCAAAATTCGAACCCTTTTGATGGGATCAACGCACACTCCAATATATGACTTTATCCAAAGTCTGTTCGACGCTGATTGATAACTTGTATTTGGGTTGCAATTAGGCACTAATCACACATTTAATCATAAGATATTTTCCACGGTGGTTGAAATCATTTATGACTAAATGTTAATGCGACAGCTGATCTGTACCTACCTTGGTCCTCGTTTCCCGCTTGTTCAATTTGGCAAAACCCTTGGCATTTCTTTGGCATTCCATCATTTCGAATTTCTGTTCTGCATGGTGAACTCAATGAGGGTTTGTTCTGGTAATGGTCTTTTGTGCTGTCTGCGAATGAATAATGAGCTACAGGCTCTGCCTGTGCCGGTGGTGGCTATGTTCTTTGCTAGCGTGACTCTGTCACGTGTTCTGGAGGTTTGTCTATTCGGCTTTTGGGCACAAATTGTTATTTTATTTGTTCGAGCAAGGAAATGACCACTGGTTGGTCTTGTCTGGTTCTCAATTGTTCTTGTTCTGCTATTTATTTGCTTTGCTACGGTTCTGTTGCTAAATTTTTTTTGTTAATGTCTCCGCATGCTCTAGGTTACAGGCACGGTGACCTCGCTTTGCTCTTATTCTTCAGGTAATTTAACCTTCCATGCTTCACTTCTATTTTTGTCCGGTTCCAGTGCTAACAATGTGTTTCCCCTTTGTCTCAGGTGGTCTCCATGTTCTGTGGCTCAATAGCCTGTGTTTTCTTTGTGCAAATGCATCTCCAGGTAATGGTTTGTTCTCCCTTTGCTCAACTATATTTCTCTTCGTTCTCTTTTATTTGCGGTTGGACTAACAGGTTTTGCCTGCTCTAGTCTCGCAGGTCAGGGTTTGACCTTGGACATGGGCAGTTTCAAACTCTTCGGTTCCTATTCGGTAGGCTTTGTCACTGTATTCTTCTTATGGTTGAAACTAGGGTCTGTAGGTTTCATTGACTGAGCCACAACATTCATTCATTGGTTCTTTGCTCCTGTCGCTATGCGACCTGGGTTCACCTCTGTTATAGCCTTGTTTGTAATTGTTTCGTTATAACTGTATAACTGGATACGAGGGTTTCCTGTATCAAACCCTCGACTAGGGTTTGCTCTGTTTCATGGACATTATTTTTGTGTATTTTGTCCGGCAAAGTAACACTGGACTGTTATGTAATAACAAACATATATATTTGTTTCTTGTTCCGTTGGAAAAGAAAAGAAATTGCATTGAGATAGACTGTCATGGGTTACCTCTGTTTGGGGTTTGTCCACTTGGCGCTCAGGTGCTTGTTTTCTGGTTCAGTTAGTTATGCTGCATTGAATTCTTCCGGCCACGGCTTATTCACTGTTTGTCCATTCTCGTCTTTGGAAAACTTGTATGCAATCGATCTGTCAGTACTCTGTTCTTTAAGAGAGGAAATGTATGAAACTGTATGCGTGCACCATGTTTGTCATTCTGAATTATTTAATGGTTAAGAAGTATAGATACATAGTACAAAATTGTTACAGATGGATGGATTCAAAAATAAACTTGTTCTCTGCCTTTTATTATTGTATGCAAAATGCTGAACCTTTCGAATGATTTTCGATTTTACATTTATGTCTTCTGTCCACAGTTACCTGAACTGTGTAGTTACTTTTTCAGTTGCAATTCTTATTAGTTACATAACTATTCATGTATTTGGTTCTGCCCATACTGCAAGATTTTACATTAGACATATTTGTCTTTTTCCTCTAAAATGAAAGAACAATTATTAACCTATTGTTTATTAAAGACAAACAAAATAGTGACCCTAACCGACCAAATTGTGCCTAACTAATACTGAGCTTAAAAATAAAAACAATGTCCTACATCCTAATTTGACAAACTGAACATAAATAAACCAATTCGCTAATAAAACTTTCCACCTTGGCGGAGACCAACACTCGGTCATGGTGCCCTAGCTAGATGCTCCTGCATTAGGCTCTCAGGGTAAAGAGAAATCATGACTCCGGTCCATGAGCTTCTCGACTGAATAACCCTCCTGTTCAATTTTCCTGGCATCAAGCCACGAACTGTCCTCAATAGGACGGTTCTTCCACTTGACCAGGTATTGCAGATACTCCTTCCGCCGAGTTTGTTTGGCCACCTGAGTGTCGAGGATTCTCTCGATCTCAGGAGGCTGAACGTAAGGCATTTGTCTCATCCAAGTTTCACTTCCATCCTGGGTATTCCGTGTAGGCCGTGTGGTTCTGTCTTCTTCTTCTGGGTCAATAGTGTAGGGAAACAAGTCTGCCACATTAAAGATGGGTGAAATGCCTATCCCTGGTGGCAACTGTATCTCATAGGCATTCGCTGAAAATTTCCAGAGGACTTTGCAGGGACCTATCTTCTTGTACTTTAGCTTGTTGTATGCACCTCTAGGGAAGTGTTCCTTGCGCAAATGCGCGAGGACTTCATCTCCCACATTGAACTCCACTTGCCTTCTTTTCAAATCTTCTTGCTGTTTATATTTTTGGTTGCTGTCTTGCAATTTAATTTTCCCCTGCTCATGTAAATCTTGCATCGCGTTAGCGAAATCTTCCCCATTTGCACTTCGCCTTTCTTGCTATTCGAGATCTCGCAATTCATGCACTCCGCGAGGATGCATGTCATACAAGATCTGAAAAGGACTGCAACCCGTGCTGCGATTAGGTGAGTCGTTATAAGTGAACTCTGCCTGGGCAAGTACTTAATCCCACATCTGTGAATTCTCACCAATCAAGCTTCGTAGCAGGTTCCCCAGACTTCTGTTTACCACCTCTGTTTGTTCGTCGGTTTGCGGGTGATAAGCAGAACTGTAACTCAACTGTGTGTCCATCTTCTTCCACGGGGTGCACCAAAAGTGCCCTGTGAACTTGACGTCCCTGTCAGAAAGAATAGATTTAGGCAAACCATGTAACCTGACAATCTCTGTAAAGAACAAGTGGGCCACGTGAGTGGCATCGCTGGTTTTTCTGCAAGGGATGAAATGCGCCATTTTCGAAAACCTATCCACTACTACCATTACCGAGTCATAACCCCACTGTGTCCTTGGTAGACCCAAGACGAAGTCCAAGCTGACTGAGTCCCACGGTCTACTTGGAACAGGCAATGGTGTATACAGTCTCCTGTTTTGAATGTGACCCTTTGCTAACTGGCACACTTTACATATGGTCACGAATTGCTGTACATCCCTTCACATTCTTGGCCAAAAGTAGAAATGGCTGAGTTGCTCGAGTGTCTTGTCTATGCTAAAATGTCTGGCTAGACCTCCACTGTGCTTTTCCCGAATAATATTCTCTCTCATCGAGCAGTCAGGAATGCATAACTATCCTCCTCTAAACAACAGTTTCTCCTGCAAGTTATAGTCCAACCACGGACTATTGTCCCTCACCAAAGGATTTTGGCACGCTTCATAAGCCTCCTTAAAATCTGTGTCAGTCTGATATAAATCTTTCAAGTGCTCAAAACCCAGCACTTGTACAATACTCTCCTGCAAAAGTAAGGTCCTCCTGCTCAATGCATCCGCCACCTTGTTGGCCTGCCCGCTGATGTGTTTCAACACAAAGGTGAAACTCTGCAAATATTCCACCCACTTGGCATGTTTGTGATTCAGCTTGTGCTGTTGCATCACATACTGCAGTGCAGAATTATCCGAAAACAACACAAATTCATTTCCCAACAAATAGTGTCTCCAATGCTTCAGTGCTTGGATGACAACATAGAATTCCTTGTCGTAGGATGAATATTTCTGCCTGCTTTCATTCAACTTCTCACTGAAAAATGCAACAGGTTTATCCTCCTGGCTAAGTACAGCTCCAATAGCCATACCGCTAGCATCACAGTGAACTTGAAAAAGCTTTTTAAAATCTGGCAATCTCAGGATCGGTCTCTCTGTGATCTTCTTCTTTAGTAGCTGAAAACTCCTCTCTGCTGCATCAGTCCATCGAAAAGGCTGACTGGCCTTTTTGATAGTGTCCAACATAGGTGCGCAGATTTCACTAAAATTTCTTATGAATTTCCGGTAAAAACTCACCAGCCCATGAAAACTACGTACCTCAAATAAGCTTTTCAGGGATGGCCAATTGACTATTGCTGCAATCTTCTCCGAATCCATCTTCAACTCGTTTTTTGCTATTACGAAGCCTGAATAAATCAACTCTTTTTGCAGAAAAGTACACTTTTTTCAGATTTATCAATAGCTTATTCTATTGCAATTTTTCTAGCACTTTTCGAACATGTCGAAAGTGTTCCTCCCTTGTCTTGCTGAAAATTAATATGTTTTCCAGGTACACTATCACAAAATTACCAATGTATTCTTTCAACATTTCATTCATTAACCGCATAAAGGTACTGGGTGCATTGCTTAGTCCGAATGGCATAACTAGCCACTCATACGGTCCCTCGTTAGTCTTGAAGGCTGTCTTCCACTCGTCTCTCTCTCGAATTCGAATCTAATGATACCCACTTTTTAAATCGATCTTAGAAAAATATGTTGCCCCACTTAGGCAATCCATTATGTCATCCATCCGTGGGAGTGGAAATTTGTACTAGATGGTGATCTTATTGATGGCCCTCGAGTTTGTGCACATCCACCATTCTCCTCCTTTCTTGGGAGCGAGAACCGTTGGAACTGCGCAAGGGCTCAAACTCTCCCTTATCAACCCTTTGTCTAGCAGCTCCTGCACTTGCTTTCTAATCTCCTCATTGTCTTTGGGGCTCATCCGATATGCTACCTTATTTGGCAAGCTTGCTCCGGGTATGAAGTCAATATGGTGACTTATGCTTCTTTTGGGGGGCAGTTTATCTGGCAAATCATCCACCACTATGTCAGTAAACTCCTGCAACATCTGCTGAATTTCCGTGGGCAAATCTGACACCTCTGTGTGTAGCAGTACCGTCTTTTCTCTTCTTACAACAACATAGCTCACCTCACTGTCCTCAACTTGTTTCAGAAACTGTTTTCCGCTCATTAACAATACTTTTGTCTCACTTGTCCCTGCTGTTTCTTCATCTTTGATGGGCACAAGCGTGTGCTTGATCCCATCCTTGACAAACTTATAACAGTTTGTCTTCCCGTCATGTACCACCTTCCTGTCATACTGCCATGGCCTGCCTAGCAGTATGTGACATACATCCATCGACATTATGTCACAAATGACTTTATCCTTATATCTGCCGATATGAAACTCCACTTCGCATTGCTCATCTACCAGCAATTGATGACCTTTTTGCAGCCATGAAACTTTGTAAGGGGTGGGATGTTTCAACCACTTCAACCCCAACTTTTCCACCATCTCTGTGGCCACCAAATTATCTGTACTTCCACTGTCAATAATCAGCTTACAACACTTACCGTGTGACTTACAAACCGTCCGAAACAAAGCTTTTCGCTGAGTTTGTTCAGCTGTTTCTTTGGCTAGTTTCAACAGCACCTTGTTCAAAACTAGGGCTTCCCCTATTTCTGGAGCATTTTCTGCTTCTTGGGGAGGTGCCTCTGCTTCTTCTGGTTGGGCGACATACGCACCCCTCTGTCCGGCTTGGTTTGCCTCAGGACACTCAAATGATTTGTGTCCCCACTTATGACACCTCTATCTCAGCCATTTCCTCTGCTTTGCCGATTTGGCCTACCTCCTCTTGTGTTGTCCCTCTTTCTGCTGTTCCAAAAGCTTTAGAACTGCTGCCTTCCTCATTACTGCTAGCAGTTCACCCTCTGCCATAGGATTGACCTCTTCCTCTGCCGGGCCCTCGTCCTCTCCTGGCATTTTGTTTTCTAGTAATTTTCTCTTCAGCTTTCATAGCACTTTGATATGCTTCTTCAATGTTTTTCGGAGAAAGAATACTAATTTCATCTAAGATTTCTAACCTTAAACCATTTACATACCTAGCTGTCTTCTCCAGGGTGTCCTCTGTATAACCGGCCCTTAAGTTCACTCGGTAAAACTCCTCAGTGTACTCCCTTACTGTCATCCCTTTCTGCTTCAGATTCTACACTTGCCTGTGTAGTGCAATCTGGTAATCCTTAGGCAGAAATTTTCCTTTCAACTTGGCCACCATCCTTGACCAGTTCTTGATCGGCAACTTATTCAATCTCCTTCTCTCTGTTTGGACACTATCCCACCACAGGGCTGCGTGTCCCTTCAACTTTGTGGCAGTGAAATTAACTCTACGGTCTTCACTGACCTCCTCACACTCGAAATACTTATCCAGCTCACTGTTCCAGTCCAACAGAACCTCTGTGGACAAGCTGCCATCATAATTTGGGAGTTCTGGTTTGGGTTTACTGCTTGCCATTAAGACCGACCTTAACAGTCTCATTTCCGGGCCCTCTCCATCCGATCCACCTGTTGTCACTACAACTTCCTCCTCGTTATCATCACCTATCTCTGGATCTGTTATCACCCCAAGGAACTCTCCTAGGTTGTATATCAGAGATGCTCGGGAACATTACAAACTCAAAAAAATTGTTGGAAAATGGTGGATGAATGGAAGCAATGATGCATATTCAAGCCAGATAACCACTTCTACTATGCTTAACCCCAGACATGGGTGAACACCCCCAGACTACAAGGCTTTAGACCACCAATTACTCATAGTTTCAGGATAAGGTGAACATGGAGAATACTGATCACACCAGCAGATGCAAAGTACCCTGTGATGGCCAATTGCAACCAGTAGAAAGGTCTGTAAATCTATTTCCTAATGCACAGACAGGATGACAGCTCTCTGGCATTAAAATAACAGAAACCTGCATACAAATTCAATGATACATACTAGATCCTAACACAGAGGTGGGATGACAGCCCCTCTAATGCTAAACATCAAGAGCACATGAACAATGCATAATAGGCACAACCTGAAACAAAGAAGAAGTGGAAAGTGAGCAATTAACAACAAAAGAAGCTTGCGTTAGCTGAAAATGAAGACCAGACGCTGCAGGTATCATAGTAGTTACAGTCTCTAGAAGTTGAACTTTACATAAAAATAACATTCATCAACCATCAACCTTTTGTCTTCTGGATATATATAGAGGTTGATTACAAAAACACTCTGCTGTGTTACACGAGGAGGGGTCATAATGGACCACCAACACATTAATTCTTTGGAATGGGCCTCTGCTACAATCTGATTGTCTTAATGAATAAATCAACCTTTCTCTGGTGTTCTGCAGTCCTTCTCGGTCAGGTGGATTCATGTATGGATGGATCTCCATAACTGGTAAATGCCTTTGACTGCTCGAGGCTGTCCTTTTTCTTCTCGGCCACGCTGCTGGTTAATTGCAGTTGTTGAGGAGTAACTTCTTGGGTACATAACTGCAGGCCACCTTCGTCCTTCAGGAGTTTGGAAAGGCTGTGGGAGAGGACCATGTGGGCGAACTGCAGGAGAAAATAGGCCGTAGGATCACGCAGATCAACGGTGGAAAACACTCGGCGAGGAGTACCGGGAGGCGAGGTGGAAGAAAGCTGTGAGCCATCGGATCCAGTGCACGGACGGTAGAGATCTATCGGCGGGAGAGAAGCGGGAACAAACAGGGTCAAACCAATGTGGGCCATCGGATCATGAAATTGAACGGTGGAGATTAGATTATGGAGGCCATCGGGAGGTGACGTGTATGGAGCAACGTGAGCCGTCGGATCACAGTTGGACAGATCCGACGGTTATCGAGAGGCGAAAGAGCGCGGGCGATAATGCGCGGGAGATGTACAGGTAGGCGGTAAGTGGTATTCCCCGCACCGCCCACCAGGGTTCAGTAGTATACGTTGCAAGGGCCAGCGATCCAGTCAAAATACGACGTGTGGCGGATGAAAACTGCCGCCCCCGCAGGCTAACACGCATGTAGGTTTTGGCGGGGAAAGGTGCGACTGTTGTCTGATCGTGGCGGGGTTTGATCGGACGTTGAGGAGATGCACGAGGTTTAACGTGCAGGAAAAAAGGCCGTAGCGGCGCAGGAACCGTTGGATGAGGGTGATCAACGGCTGTGATTGCGGTGGAGAGTTTACAAAGGCGCGCGAAGATATGAGCGGGGTCACGTGCTTAAGGGCCTGGTGCTTAAGGCAAAGCGAGTTTGAACAGAGTTTTGGAGGCAAAACGAAGGTGAAATAGAGTGTTTTAACCGAGAACAGAGAGGTTTCAGGAGAAAAGAAAAATGGCGGGGCTGGGAGAGTATGAGGAAATTGAAGGAGGAGAAGGTAGAAAAGCCTACTGCAAGCTTTCTTTTCAGCGAAAACCCACCACTAGACCTGAATTTTACCTTTAAACGCTGAAGCTTGTAGCAGAGCTAACACTGGCTCCTTTTGGGGATGAGATCCTCCCTGTGAGGTCTCAAGAACTGTAGACCAATGCCTTCATATAAAATCAGCTTAAAAGACTATGCCTAGTATCCATTGGGCATGGAGTTAAACCAAGTCTACACTAAAACTGAAAAAGAAACTACTTACAATCTTTAAGGCCAGAGGACATTAAACAACATAATTATTCAAAAATTGGCCAACTGATGCACCATCAAAATTGTTTCTCCTGCTCTCGGTCCCTTCATCATAGAGCTGTAAAACATGATTTATTTGACCCTCTACCTCAAAAATTTTAGGACATTTGAGTTTAATAGGTAGATATGGATCAACTTTCATCTCCCTTCTGTGTGCTCTCCTCCTTGGATGTTATTCATGGGAGCCTTTGTACACCTACTGAATAATCATGGCTGCTGTGTACTTGTCTTTGTCATCTGTGGCCTGCACAATTAATATGAATGGGAAACCAATGTATTCTTGTGTGGAGGACTCACAGACATCATCTGCTTTTGCATCTTGCTTTGAACAATCTTCATCCAAGGAGGAGTCCCAAAACTGTGCATCCTCTTCCTCTGTCACCTGATACCTTTCAGTCTGTGTGGAGGCCACCTGAGCAGGCATCAGAATATCAAGACCGAGATGATTAGTTTCAGCCTTGAGCATTGAATTTTGTTCTGCCTCAATGTTCAAGGGGCAACTGTGAGAGATTTTCACTTGAGCAGGCAGAGGGACAAAAGATGATGCGGAGCTTTCTTCTCCCTTCTTGATCACTGCGCTGGGAATAATAGCAGGCTGGCTAATTTGCAGATTTTCATAGCCATGTGAAGATGAGCTAGCATCGAGCACAAATTCTTGGAGGTTGAAGGGGTCAGCTGCTGATTGCTGTTGCTGATAAGCTTGTTGTTCTGCAGCTACAACAAGCTCACAAACAATGCCTTTGGATATTGCTTTCTCATAAGAAACCCTTGTCAAGAAAGGGGCACTGCCCTTATCTTCCAAACCATGGACCTCCTCCTTTTCTTCAAACAGCTCTTCTTCCATGACTATATTCTGTAAAAGGTGCCTCACCCCTTTGTCTTCATTTGTAACTTTATTTCTTTGCAAAATCTGCAAATGCTCATGTGTTCCTCTACATGGATTTGCCTTTGAAAGAGTAAAGGAATAAGGAGCTCCTACTTCCTCAGAATACTGCTAAGATTTTAGTTTGGAAACTTCAGAGGCCAAAAACTCAATCATCCTAGCTAATTCATTGATCTCAGGCTTTGAGGATGATGAGGACTCTCCTCCCCGTCTTCTCCTTTCAGCATCACCTTCGAGTCTTTTTGCAACCAGAATGTTCGATTCAACTTCAAAAGTTGCATCTTGCATATCAGCCAGAGAAGCACATCTTCTTTCTCTTAACAACAGGTAGAACTGAGAATCGAAGGCATTAGCATAAGTGAGCATGGCAGAAGCAGGGGTGGGTCTTACTTTAGCTGGCATTCTGCTATACATATGATTGAATCTAATGTTGAAATCAGACAGCAACTCACCATCTTCTCTCTGCAAGTTCCCAAATTCAGTATGATAATAGAGCAGATCTTTATTATTCCCCCAGTGCTTTAGGAACACATCATCTAAGGCCTCAATGTCTGCAATAGACCTAGGGGGTAATTTTCTAAACCATTTTCTAGCTTCCCCATCTAGGCTTTGAACAAAAACCCTCATCCACAAATCCTCTTCATTGATATCCAGGTTATCGGCATAGCTATAAAAGGCCTCTAAATTCTCTTCAGCTGTTATTCCTTCTGCACCAGTAAACTTTGGCATAAATTCTTGATAATCTCCTACAGGCATGGCATTTAAAGGAACAAGCAAGACCAAGGGTCCATATCTAGCAGCAATGATTCTTTCTATTTTTGTAAGGGCTTGCTGACCTGCCATGGCTAGGGTATATGAAAGGATACTGGTGGACTAAGAGGTATGAATCAATGAAAAGAATGACAGAGACAGAGGAATATGATGGATAGCATGGATGCTTCTTTGAACTAAGGTCCGAAAGGGAAATGAATGACTAAGGAGCTTTGTGAATCTCTGAAGGTGACTTTCACTAACAGAGATACATGGAATTTCTAAGGCTTACCTGGTCCTGATGCTCCTTTCTATGAGATTTTCTTTTGCTTAATGATCTTCTCAGGATCAGGCACTGATTCAGCTGATGATTTCTGTAGATATCTCTGAGCATGCCTCACAAACTAAGCCAGAACTGCAATGTGGAGTTGCCAAAGGTTGGTCTTCCTCCAGTGGAGTCGCTAGATAGATGATTACAACCAGTAATGTGCCCATACCTTGTCTATCATCAAAATCTGGAACTGTGTTGTTCTCCCAGGGAAGCTGAGCTTCAATCTTCTCCCAGGAAAGTTGGCTTCATTTGCAGATGTGTTTGCTTGGGACTATTCTGATTTAAAGAACTATGATACCAATATAATTCAGCACACGATACCCATCAAGCCCAATCAAAAACCATTTAGACAGAAGTTGAGAAGGATAAATCCAAAGTTGCTGCCATCTATTGAAAACGAGGTAAACAGGTGGTACAAGTCAGGTATCATTGTGCCCATCATATTTTCAGATTGGATCTCTAACTTGGTGCCCGTACGAAAGAAGATAGGTGAGATCCGCTTATGCATTGATTTCAGAAATCTAAATAAAGTTTCATTGAAGGACAACTATCCACTGCCCAAAATGGACCATATACTTCAGCGAGTAGTGGGAGCATCTCGTATGTCACTACTTGATGGCTATTCCGGATATAACCAAATTTCTGTCCATGAAGATGACCGGGACAAAACAACATTCACCACTCCATGGGGAACCTTTCATTACGCCAAAATGCCTTTCGGTTTAAAGAATGCAGGTGCCACATTTCAGCGTGCAATGGACTTGGCTTTTGCGAATGAGAAGGATGTGTTTTTGGTGGTGTACCTGGATGATTTGACGGTGTTTTCCAAATCTGATGAAGAGCACATGCATCATCTAAAAACTGTCTTTCAAAAGTGCAGAAAATATGGTTTATCGCTGAATCCGAAGAAGAGCTTATTCGCCATGGAGGAAGGAAAATTACTCGGGCATATTATCTCAAAGGATGGCATTCGTATTGACCCAGAACTTGTGCAAGCAATTCAACAAATCGATCTACCTCGGAATAAAAAAGAGATACAATCATTCAATGGTAAGATGAATTTTCTACGTCGCTTTGTGCCTAATCTTGCTGAACACTTAAGAGAAATTACAAACATGCTTAAGAAGGACAACCAAGTGAAATGGACAAAGGAGGCTATAAAATCTTTCAATTTGGTCAAATTGGCTCTTTCTTCAGCTCGAGTTCTAGTCAGCCCGGACTACACTCAGGATTTCATATTGTTTTCATTTGCTTCAGAGCACACTATGGCAGCAGTATTATTGCAGAAAAGAGATGATCACGAAAGACCCATAGCATTCTTCAGCAGGGCTATAAGAGATGCAGCTTTAAAGTACAACATCATTGAGAAGCAAGCCCTGGCACTGGTGAAGGCATTGAAGGATTTCTGGGTATATATTCTACATTCTCATATTCTGGCCTATGTTCCTAACACTGCTGTAAAAGATGTTCTAGTGCAGACCGATCCGGAAGGAAGAAGAGGCAAATGGATTGCAGCCCTGCTGGAATATGATGTGGAAATAAAGCCCACAAAGCTGGTCAAAGGACAGGGGTTGGCGAAGTTAATGGCCGAATCAAACTTGCATGCCTTGGACATAAATCTGATCGCTGCTATATCCGATTAGAATGAGGAAATATCATCCATTCAGTTATCTGAAATGTTTGATCTGTCCCCATGGTATTCAGATATCATATATGTGCTTAAAAATCTGTCACCACCGCCTGACATGACTAGAAACAAAGCGAGAACACTCAAGTTGAAGGCTGCCAAGTTTTGCATTTTAAATTCTGCGCTGTATTGGAAAGATCTCGGTGGAATTTTGTTAAATTGTTTGGTGGAAGAAGAGGCAAAGAAAGTCATGGAGGATTTCCACGGAGGAGAGTGTGGTGGTCACCCTTTTTGGAAGTCAACAACAAATAAATTTTGAGAGCAGGGTATTATTGGCCTACATTGTTTGCTGATGTGTACAAGATGGTTAAGCGTTGTCATAAATGTCAGATTTTTGAAGGAAAACAGAAATTACAGCCTTTGCCACTTAAGCCTATTGAGGTCGCTCCTTTCCAGCAGTGGGGGTTGGATTTCATTGGTGAAATTCACCCCGCTTCTTCCGGTCAGCATAGATGGATCCTCACAATGACAAATTATTTCACAAAATGGATTGAGGGAACTCCCACCAGACAAGCTACAGATGCAGTAATCATTTCATTTCTTGAAAATAACATCTTGTCTCGCTTTGGTTGTACGAATAAGTTAATCACCGACAATGCAGGAGCTTTCAAATAAAAAAGGATGTTAGAATTTTGTCATAAATATCACATCATTTTGGGTCATTCAACTGCCTATCATCCGCAAGGTAATGGATTGGTGGAGTCTTCGAACAAATCATTGGTCAACATCATTAAAAAGCTGCTGGAAATAAATAAAAAGAGCTGGAATAAGAGGTTGGTCCATGCGCTCTGGGCAGATCGGATTAGTCAGAAAAAATCCATTGGTATGTCGCCATTTGAGCTTGTTTATGGGGTTGACACAGTATTTCCCACCTCTCTTCCGGTAGTCAAACTTCTTCAGGAGGCCGGCAGTGAAGAAGATCCCATGCAGAGAAGGTTGAATCAAATGATCCACTTGCAGCAGACAAGAGAAGAAGTTTTCAAGAACACATCCAAATTGCAGGAGAAAATAAAGAAAATTTATGACAGAAAAGCAAAGGCAGATAAATTTCAGTTGGATGATGTGGTGCTGAAGTGGGATGCAAGGAATGAAGAGAAAGGTAAGCACGAAAAGTTCGAGAATCTTTGGAAAGGTCCTTTCAAGATTGCAGCATATAGGGGTCAGAATGCCTTTCTTTTGAAGGAAATGAACGGGGAAGATTGTCCAGGAGGGCCGATCAATGGTCGGCTGCTCAAGCGGTACCACTGCTGAGTTATTAACGCTGCTTCCACTATCATTGTAAATACCATTTTTATTTCAGTTTGGTTTCAGTCTGTCAAGTTAGTCTTTGAGTCATTTCAATGTCAAGTTTGAGTCAATTTTTTGGTCATTTTAGTTTCATAAATGAGTCAGAGTCCTGTGTTGTTGTCGAAATGATGACTCCTTAGCCCAATGGACAAAGGCACTGTCTAGCTCCTCCAGAGATCTGCTATTCTTGGCACCTCCAAGGAGCTACCATCCCCCATTGGAGCCAATGTTAGAGTCGGTCTGGTCAGCCCTCCGTCAGAGATCAAAACTCTTTATGCATTTCATTTTTAGGTGTCCCGCTCCATTCATTCAGCTGCATTCCGCTAGGGGCATGCCATGATCTGACGGAGAAGGTCATGCTAGTCATTTCCCCTCATGTCTGGCTCCTGTTGGCTTAGGTCTTTGGTCAATGATCACAAAAGTCCATGACAGTCAAGGTCTGGTCCTTTGATGGACAAAGGTCATTTTCGATCATTAGGTCTAGGGATTTATCAGTTTGGTCTTTAAATATGTCCAGTAAAGCCATGCAGGCCAGAGTGGTGCCCTTGTAAAGTAATGATTCACAGAGTTTCATCGTCATATTGATAAACTTTGACTGTTCTTCAAAACTCTGTTTTGAAGAAAAGTCAAACAGTGTTATTGGTGACAAAATTTTCAAAAAGGTCTTCAGTTGATTTCTTCAAGTGCAGTCATGGTTTCCGTGGCCAAATGTCCTGTCAAGCAATCCCTGCAAAGAGTGTCGAAAATTTCATAATTTGAGCCAAAATTTCAGAGGAAAAGTGAAAATCAGGTCTGTTTTAAAGTCAGTGAAAAAGTGCCAAACATGACATTAGAAAAGTGGGTTTTTTGAAAAAGCAAATTTAAATCATGACCTCCAAGTCTTTATACACAAGTTTTCATCCAAAATCAAACTCATTGTGCAATCAAAGGCATAGAGGAAACGTTGCAAAGTCGTGGGTGTGCAAGCGCGTGGTTTGGAGCAAGTTGGAGGAAGTTTCAGGGGCGCGACGCACACAGGCAGGGGCGCGGCGCACACACAGGGCGCGGCGCACACAGAGCCTACCCGCAGTGTAAATTTTTAACCAGCGCGGCGCACACCCAGAGCGTGGCACACTGGGCTTTGCGCACGACGCATAGAGACAAAGCGCCCAGAAATTCACCAAACTCCCTCAAATTTTTGTGAGGCCCCTCTAATTGCAAGGTAGGCTCGAAACATCACTTGTTCATCAATTTTTATGAGTGATATGGTGGTTTAGTGCCTGTGTTTAAATGCAAAAAATTTCATAAAGTTAACCTCAAGAAGACACCAAAGAAAAACCATTTTTCTAGGGTTGTGTAACAATGTTATTACTGCCAAGGCTTTATTTTTCCTACCCTACCCCTGTTCCTTATTCCCCTATGTCATTTTTCCTATTATCACTACCCTAACACTACCAAACTCATATTCCCTTTCCCCTCCTCCTATTGCTCAATAAAAACCCCAAACCCTACCTTATTAAAACCCCAAACCCTAACCTATCAAAATACCCAAATTCCCTACAAATCTCTAAACAAAATTCTCCCTATAACCCCTATTCCCATTACATTACTCCCCTCCTAATACTCCCTTGTTTCATTGTTCCCCTTGGTGGCAGATATCACAAACAACACCCAGCTTCACCATCATCAAAGGGCAGCCTAAATACAGTTTATAAACAACAGTCATGGCATCTGAGGGTTCATCAGAGTATGAGGTGGAGACCCACAGTGATACAGCTTCAGGAGAACAGGCTCCCCAGAGACATCATAGGAGTGGCAAACATGTTAAGGATGAGCCAAACATCCTCACTGAGTTGCAGACATGCCCGCTTGCTATGTCATGTTTCCAACACCTAGCATGTTTTGAATTTTGTCAAAGGGTGGCAAATGTTAGAGTTCATCATGAGTTGGCCCGTCTTTTTGTGCTTCACCTACATGGAGGTCAGTCTATCTTGGCTGGGGTCACCTTCACATTGACACCCGAAACTATCTCAGTGGCAACAGGCATACCAAATGTTGGAGAACAGTGGCATAAGAAAAAGAAGGTGGATAGGCATCATTATGAGCCTTACATTAAGGCCAGTTGTTTGAGGCATCTCACAAGAGTCTTCCCATTCAGATATTTGAAAGATGAGTATGCTCCGCTCATGAAATTGATCATGAAGTACTTCAGTTGTGAGGGGAGGTTTTCTCGCCTATATGCCTATCACATCAGGTTGCTCATGCACTTTACCAGGGTGCGGATGATGAACCTCCCATTTTTCATTTGCGGGAACATAGAGAGGATGAAAAATTTCATGTAGCATAAGACCCCTCAGCAGTAGCTCAACAGTGTTTATCACTTTGCTCTTATCCGGATTTTGGTGGATCATCAGTTGGGATTGCAGGGCATTTCTTGGGAGGACTTCATCTCCCGTGACTTCTTCAATGCTCCACAGGTAGTATCAGAGGTAGAACATGAGATAGGTGGTCCTTCTCATTAGTATGAGTGCCATGAGACTGCTACTATGCCAGTATTCATCACCTATCAGAGAGGCAGTAGACATTTGTTTGCAGCGGCAAAGCGAGTGTTATCTCCACCCGGGGTGGAAGGGGCCTCGCTTCCTACATCGATGACACAGGAACATGACAGAGGTAAGGAGCCAATGCATGATGAGGGGCCTTCAGGTGAGCCATCAGGTGAACGAGAGACAAAATTCGTTCTCCTTCATGATGATGAGACAGATACAGAACCGACAAATGCAGAGCTTAGAGAGATCATCCAGGATCAACAATCAGTGATTAAGGCCTTATCCCTTGACTTGGAGAGGGCTAAGTGGAACATGAAGTACCTGGAGCAAAGAAACAAACAGCTAGAGGATCGGCAGGCGATTATGGAGCTGCAAAACATTCGTGAGCATCGCCAAGCTGCACAAAGGAGAAGAGTTGAGCTCACGTCATTGGAGCAAGAAATCAATGAGGATCGGGAGGCCAATCTCGAGAGCGTGAACATGCACTTGGAGAGGCTGCTAGACAAGGCCGACAAGGACCATGCTTTGCTGAGACACATGGCTTATCATTACAGGACACGGAACATGAGTGCAAGGGCCCGGATAAGGAGCTTGAAGGCAAAATTGAACAAAGCAACAAAAGAGGCAAAAGAGGCAAAAGAGAAAGATTGGCTTAGAATCTTGGCTGAGGCTTCTTTGGCAAAAAATAACGCCCCATAGAGAACCTCCAGCCCAAATTTCAAGGAATTTTGGGAAATTTTGGTCACATGACAAATTTTTGGGCAAAACACAGGTTTTTTCTTCCTCTGCGTGCGGCGCTAAAAATTGGGAACTCCAAATGAAGAATGGTTTGCATTTTTGGATTTAGCATGAAAATCAGGACTACTGGTGCTTGGACAAGAAATTTGGGCAAGATCTGAGTCTTGAGGAGGTCAAAAACACCCAAAAAATGACCTCTCTGCCCCTATTTTGACACACAGGAAGCAGTATTGGGAGAATGAATATTTGGAGGGCAAATGAGCACGAAATTCAGAAACTCCAGTTGGGTTAGAAAGTAGACAGGACAGGCTTTCCAACAAGCACACTTGGGCACATTTTGGACACCTGAAAGTGCCTCAAATCAGACTCCAAAGTAGCGCAGCGCACAGAGAAAATGGTGCGGCGCACATAGGAAAAATTGCCAAATTTGCTTCCGTTTTGCGAAATTTCGATTCACGGCTTCTCCAAGTGGGCCCGCTCATCTACATTTTGGTTTTTTGGCACCTAAGGCAACATTTAAAGTATTTTCTCTCCAGATTGGCTTCTATCCAAATGGCGAAGGAAGGCAAACGGTCACCCAAGCTATTTTTCATGTTTGTAACGCTGCACCTGTAGCTGATGGTTGGATCTTCACCTCCATTTTGTAATGATTCGAGTAACTCCCCAACCCTTGGGCGTTCTATCTCTTCATGGCACATTCTATATATTGTATGCAAGCTATTTTCAAAGGGTTGGTTGGCTTGTAACTTCTAGGAGACTGTGGGAAAGAAACTCTGATTCTTCACTGTATATTTTTGACAGAGAATTAATGAAAGGCAGCGGCTCTGTTTCATGAGATTCATGTGGTTGTGAGTGTAGAAAATGTGTCCCTTATGTTTTCATATGTATTTCGTTATGTTTCATAATTCAATTCATGTTCATCTCCAGTGAAATTTTCTAAGTTAGATAAGGTAGAATTCAATTTTATTGCTCTGCCTGTGGGAAAATTTCATGTTTAATGTTCTTCTTCTGTTGAAAAGGATTCATGTTCCTATGCCCTTTTCACTCTCCTAAACAATCTCTCCATTCCGCGTCATTTCAAACTAAATTGCTACACTTTCGACTTGCCTTGCCTCACGAAGTAATCTGTGCCTTCGTATTAAATTCTCTGTTCTTTGCTGACCGTTGGTCCCATACCATCCCAGAAGCTCAGTCATTCATAAAAAATGTTTCTTGTATCCATATTCACTTACTAGCCTAAGATAAATATTTCACTGTAAGTCATCTCAGACCGTTTCGTTTATCCATTCACTGACTGTGACTCGGAGAGAGCCCTCTCCTGTTCTGGTAGGGCTAGCTACCAGACTGAGCGTGGTTTGTGGTTACCCTGAATTTTGCCTTCCTTCAGCCTAAGGCAGATTTAGGTGCTAATAGTATACATACAAGGGCCAACGATCGAGTCAAAATACGACGCGTGGTGGATGAAAACCGCCGCCCCTGCAGGCTAACGCGCATGCAGGTTTTGGCGAGGAAAGGTGCGACTGCCGTCTGATCGCGGTAGGGTTTGATCAGACGGTGAGGAGATCCACGAGGTTTAACGTGCAGGAAAAAAGGTCGTAGCGGCGCCGAACCGTTGGATGAGGGTGATCAACGGTTGTGATTGCGGCGGAGAGTTTACAAAGGCGTGCGAAGTTATGAGCGGGGTCACATGCTTAAGGGCTGGGTGCTTAAGGAAAAGCGAGTTTGAACAGAGTTTTGGAGGCAAAACGGAGGTGAAATAGAGTGTTTTAACCGGGAATAGAGAGGCTTCAGGAGAAAAGAAAAATGGCGGGGCTGGGAGAGTATGAGGAAATTGAAGGAGGAGAAGGTAGAAAAGCCTACTGCAAGCTTTCTTTTCGGCAAAAACCCACCACTAGACCTGAATTTGACCTTTAAATGCTGAAGCTTGTAGCAGAGCTAACAGGATCCCTTCTTCTCCCCGCTTCAACTGCCTCCAAACGGGCAGTAAGAATCCTGATCTCCTCTCTCAGTCCTTCCTCTACTATCCTTCGAACACCTCTTCCACGACCTCGCCTTCCTACCTCCATTTCTCAAACTAACTTTAAATTTTGCTCTGATACCACTATGATGGGACCAACCCACACTCCAATATACGACTTTATCCAAAGTTTGTCCGGTGTTGATTGATAACTTGTATTTGGGTTGCAATTAGGCACTAATCACACATTTAATCATAAGATATTTTCCATGGTGGTTGAAATCATTTATGACTAAATGTTAATGCGACAGCTGATCTGTACCTACCTCGGTCCTCGTTTCCTGCTTGTTCAATTTGGCAAAACCCTTGGCATTTCTTTGGCATTCCGTCATTTCGACTTTCTGTTCTACATGGTGAACTCAATGAGGGTTTGTTTTGGTAATGGTCTTTTGTGTTGTCTGCGAATGAATAATGAGCTACAGGCTCTGCTTGTGCTAGTGGTGGCTATTTTCTTTGCTAGCGTGACTCTGTCACGCGTTCTTGAGATTTTTCTATTTGGCTTCTGGGCACAAATTGTTATTTTATTTGTTTGAGCAAGGAAACGACCACTGGTTGGTCTTGTCTGGTTCTCAATTGTTCTTGTCCTGCTATTTATTTTCTTTGCTACGGTTCTGCTGCTAAATTTTTTTGTTAATGTCTCCGCATGCTCCAGGTTACAGGCACGGTGACCTCACTTTGCTCTTATTCCTCAGGTAATTTAACCTTCCATGCTTCACTTCTATTTTTGTTCGGTTCCAACGCTAACAATGTGTTGCCCCTTTGTCTTAGGTGGTCTCCGTGTTCTGTGGCTCAATAGCCTGCGTTTTCTTTGTGCAAATGCATCCCCAGGTAATGGTTTGTTCTCCCTTTGCTCAACTGTATTTCTCTTCGTTCTCTTTTATTCGCGGTTGGACTAACAGGTTTTTCCTGCTTTGGTCTTGCAGGTCAGGGTTCGACCTTGGACGTGGATGGTTTCAAACTCTTCGGTTCCTATCTGGTAGGCTCTGTCACTGTATTCTTCTTATGGTTGAAACTAGGGTCTGTAGGTTTCATTGACTGAGCCACAGCATTCATTCGTTGGTTCTTTGCTCCTGTCGCTATGCGACCTGGGTTCACCTCTGTTAAAACTTTGTTTCTAATTGTTTTGTTATAACTGTATAACTGGATACGAGGGTTTCCTGTATCAAACCATCGAATAGGGTTTGCTATGTTTCATGGACATTATTTTCATGTATTTTGTCTGGCAAAGTAACACTAGACTGTTATGTAATAATAAACATATATATTTGTTTCTTGTTCTGTTGGAAAAGAAAAGAAATTGCGTTGAGATAGACTGTCACGGGTTACCTCTGTTTGGGGTTTGTCCACTTGGCGCTCAGGTGCTTGTTTTCTGGTTCAATTAGTTATGCTGCATTGAATTCTTCTGGCCACGAATTATTCACTGTTTGTCCATTCTCGTCTTTGGAAAATTTGTATGCAATCAATCTGTCAGTACTCTGTTCTTTAAGAGAGGAAATGTATGAAACTGTATGTGTGCACCATGTTTGTCATTCTGAATTATTTAATGGTTAAGAAGTATAGATACACAGTACAAAATTGTTACAGATGGATGGATTCGAAAATAAACTTGTTCTCTGCCTTTTATTATTATATGCAAAATGCTGAACTCTTCGAATGATTTTCGATTTTACATTTATGTCTTCTGTCCACAGTTACCTGAACTGTGTAGTTACTTTTTCAGTTGCAATTCTTATTAGTTACATAACTATTCATGTATTCGGTTCTACCCATACTGCAAGATTTTACATTAGACATATTTGTCTTTTTCCTCTAAAATGAAAGAACAGTTATTAACCTATTGTTTATTAAAGACAAACAAAATAGTGACCCTAACCGACCAAACTGTCCCTAACTAATACTGAGATTAAAAAGAAAAACAAAGTCCTACATCCTACTTTGACAAACTGAACATAAAGAAACCAATTCGCTAATAAAACTTTCCACCTTGGCGGAGACCAACACCCGGTCATGGTGCCCTAGCTGGATGCTCCTGCATCACCTTTCTTTGTAAATTTCCCTCTTTTTATACATTGTGCAACAGTTGTTGATTTCTAAAATTGCCCAAATTATCTAACTGCTTTTCTAACTATATGAAGTAAAAACTATTACAGAATGTTACAGAGGGTAAAAGACACCTCAAAGAACATGAAATAACAAGAACATAACTGGATTTAGAAGGGGATGATAACTGTTGGCTTGCTCTGTTGATCCGCTACCAAATTCCTTTATAAATGTCCTAATGATGCTTAATTCGTTTTAGCCATAATGAAACACATTTATTTTGTATAATCCTTGGCTTACATGGGCATTCTGATTGGCCAAAATGCAAAGAAACATACTAGATTGTCTTCCTCTTTAGCTTCGGCTCTAACCTTGATTTTCCACTTTACACAGCAAAATTAACGTGAACCTATGATTAATACGGAACTCAAAAGAGTTAATTCTGCTTTATAAACCTGTCAAATCTTCTCCTTTGACTTCCATCGCAAATCGCAATCGTCCTGATAATCACTGTGTTAGTGTCGGTCATGATGCCCTCCATCAGTGATCAAAAATCTCTTTGCATATGCATAAGTAGGTGTCTCATCAATGTCAGTTTTGCATCCCATTAGGCATGCCATAAAACTGATGGAGGAGCTGGTCCTTGTTCCCTTCTTGGCTTTGCTGGATCAGGTCATATCAGTTAATGAGCTTGTGTCACATTTGTTTTGCTTTGTCTTGAAGTCCAAAGTCTTAGGTCTAGGGTTTTGGTCAAAAGTCTTTGCAATGTCATGAGTCAAAAGTCCATGAGTCCCCAGCAAGCCAGAAGGAGGTATGTAAATATGTTTCATTGATATTTTCATCAGGTACAACTCATTTATACCTTGGATTTAAAAACCCTGTTTTTAAAGCCAAGGTCATGTCAATTTTGCAAAAAAATAAGGAAATTTCAAAAATTCTTCAAAATGTCGGCAATAGCCCTGGTCTTCTCGCCAGAGTCCATCAGATGGTCTACCTGCAAAAAGAACGGAGTTAAAGCACTCAAAGAGCCAAATTCAGGACAAAGAAAACTCAAATCAGTGTTAAAAGTGAATGCCAAAACAAAACATTAGAAAGTGGGTTTGGTAAGTAAATTTTTTCAAATTGGGCCTATAAAGAGTCAAATTCCCTCTAAAACACCCTCATTGTGCATCTAAGAGCTTGCAAGGCAAAGAGATAGGGCGAAGAGGCGAACGAAGGCGAAGTGCAGAGAAATTGGTCGTTTTTCAGGTGCGCGACCTGTCAGGGACTGTGCGCGACCTGTTGGGCGGTGCGCGACCTGTCAGGCGCCTCTCCGCAGTGCAAAAACATAACGGGCGCGACCTGTCAGCCAGTGCGCGACCTGTCAAAGCCTGTGCGCGACCCGTCAACCTGTCACTCACAAAACCGCTTCAAAATTTGCTCAATCGCCCTCGTGCTTGCCAAATCAATCGAGAGGTTGAGGTACAACGGAGGCCTCGTAGGGGTGGCAAAGGTGGTCATCATAAAAGAGAGGAGCCCACCTCTTTGGCAGAGTTGCAGGCCTGTCCTATGGCAGTGAATTGTTTCTGTTATATGTCATGTTTTCAGTTCTGTGAGAGGCTTGCCCAGATTCAGCACCACAGGGAGTTGGCCCGCTTATTTGTTTTGCACCTTCAGGATGGGCAGGTCACTTTTGCAGGGGTGAATTTTGTGCTATCTCCGGAGGTGATTTCAGAGGCTACCGGGATACCAAATGTGGGTGAGGTGTGGCCCAAGCTCAAAATGCTGGATTATGTTTATTTTGAGCCATATGTCAGGCCAACATTCATGAGCCACTTGTCGGGGGTCTTTCCTTTCAGATTCCTCCGGGGGGAGTATGCTCCGATCATGCGGCTTATCATGCATTACTTCACATGTGAGGGGAGATTTTCACAGGTCTTCTCTTATCACATTCGCCTGTTGATGCACTTTACCCGAGTGAGGATGATGAACATCCTGGTTTTCTTCTTCCAGGACATTTAGAGGATGGTGTCCGTGTTTCAGAGGCGGTCCCCAGCTCAGCAGTATAGGAGTTTGTGCCATCATGGTCTCATCCAGCTCATTGTTTCCCATCAGTTGAGTTAGCAGGGCATTCCATGGGCAGACTTCATTTCTCATGAGTTCTTTACAGTGCCACCACAACCAGAGCTAGAGCCAGAGGCCATTTATGAGGAGGGAGGTCCGTCACACCAGCCTGAGATCATTGTTCCGAGACATGTTGCTTCCTCACCTCAGCTCACTTATCAGAAAGGCCCGAGGGCCTTGTTTGCAGCAGCTCGGCGAGTACTATCTCCACAGCAGGTGGAAGGGGTCTTGCCATCATCATCTACAGGTCAGCGAGTGTTATCTCCACACCAGGTGGAAGGGGCCTCGCGTTCTCCATCAGCAGTACGGGAGGGCAAACAGCCCATGACAGAGGAGGAGAGAGCCGGTGACACACAGGTTGACATCATTGATCTTGATGCTCGCTCCCCCACTTCAGATTTGCATGAGATCATCCGACAGAGAGAGGCGGAAAACCACTTGTTACAGCAGAAGCTCGACATGGCCCAATGGACAATAAACTATCTTGAGCAGCGCAACAAGCAACTTGAGGATGAGAAAGAGTTGGATGAGCTGTGGAGGATTCGAAGTGACCGAGTCATCAACCGTAGGAGGCCCGGTGACTTGCTGCCCAAGGAGAGGGAATCCATGCTTATCCGTGTGAATGCACACTTGGAGAGGCTGTTGGAGAAGGCCAACCAGGACAAGAGACTGCTACGTAACATGAAGAATAATTACTGGGCGAGGATGCATGTTTGCAAAGCAAAGATGAAGATATTCCAGAGGAGGTTGTCTGAGGCCCGCAAGAAGAAGAAGAAGACCAACCCACTCCGTATCTTGGCTGAGGCCTCTCTCACTCACCATGATACTCATTAGCATCCTCCTAGCAGCAAACCCAAGAAATTTTGAGAGTTTTGAAGCATTTTTGGCATTTTTGGGAATTTTACAGGTTTTGGCCATTTGACGGGTCTCACCCAGCGCGCGACCCTACATGGGGGCAACTCAGAACGGGGAAAACTTTGCATTTTTGGAATTTCATGCAAAAATACACTTTCCTATGGATGGGTTTAAGATTTTATGGAGATTTGGGCTTCCAAAAGCTCAAAATACATGCAAATTTTGACTTTCTGCCCTTATTTTGAGTTGCAGAAAGCTGTCTTGGGCGAAATGACTTTTGAGGGGTCAAATCAACTCTAAATTCAAAAATTCTGGTGGGGTTGGAAAGTAGACTCGTAGACCTTTCCAACGAGCTATCTTGAACCTGATTTGGACACCGGGAAGGCCCTCAAACAGAGCTGTGAATGTGCATGACCTGTCAGAGTGATGTGCGCGACCTGTCAGGGAAATTTGCCTGTTTTGACCAATTCGGCCAACAAAACACTGTTTTCATCTTGGTTGACTTTTGAGTCATGTAAATGATGGATTTTTGTGTAATTTTCATGGCACTTAGATACTTTTACTCTCCTTCATCACTTCTAGAAGATTCTTTGATGTAAATGGTAAATATTTAATGCATGGATAGGTTTCCTAAGTTTTAGAGGCAAGTTGTTTTGACTGCCTATTATCTAGTGCTCAGTTTAGAATTAGTTGAAACAGCTCCTAGGAAGCTGAGCACGACCCCTAGAGGTGGGGAAAGGAGTTAGATCATCTATATTATGCCTTCTCTTGCTCATTTTCATGGTTGGACTCTTGAGGGAGAAGCTTCTATTGCATATTTTACTTGTATCTATGCAATTTGAGGAAAAGGAAGACCAGGGTTTTGCAGACATCATTGGGATTCTTGTGGACTCTTGTGTTGATGGTGTGTTCTCTTATTGTAATTGTAAGTGTGTTTATGTGTTCCATCTCTTTCTTTACTGCAGCTTATTAAACAAATGAAGTGATAAAGTTTGAATTCATGCTTGCCATGCTTAGCTTTCAAATTTGTTTAATGTTTATGTTTTCCACTGTCTAGAGAGGATTCAAAGTCATTGTTTGCCCTCTTTAGCTTCTCTTTTTTCTTCCTTGATCATCCATCTCAGCTAAAGGCATAAGCAAAAACTCCTACCTTTCCCCAAAGACCCACCTGCAAAACCTGAGCTCAATCCCCGCACCCTGAATTGCACTCCCTCAATTTGCCACCAAAAACCCCAAAAACCCCAAATCAACCTTTATAATAAGTTTACTAGCCTAATATCAGTGTTACCTTTGTTGGTCATCTCATCCCATTGAAGATCTACCGAGATTGACCGGAGAGAGCCTTCTCCTGCCCCGTAGGGCTAGCTACGAGGCTGAATGGTTTGATGTAGCCTTGAGGTTTACCTTTCTCAACCTGAGTTGAAATTTCAAGCGCTAACATACTGGCGACCATACTGGGGAGAACATCTAAACCTTTGCTCATTGACGTGTTATTTCATAAGTCTTAGACGGAGCCTGAAGTTACGCCAGGAAGCCTTCAAAAACGCTCTTGTTTTACATCAGCGTTAGTAGATAAACGCTGCTTCAGTCAATCTCCGTGAGCTTGTGAACGTAGCGCTTCATTGACACTTTACCCCAGTACATGTATCAAGTTCAGATCTGATTGTTGATGGTGAACAACGATCAGACACTTGACAGGCTGAAATCATTCACTTGGCGACTCTAAATCATTTTCAAGATCAGATCCAAAGACTCCACTGGAGGATGATCCCGACCAGCAGAAACATGAAAGGACAACATGGACATATAAGGTATTCAAGTTGGAATTTTATCCGAGACATTTTGTTCTTTGTCATAAATTATTTCTTCTCTTTTCCCAAGAATGTCAAGAAGGCTTTGCAAAGTATATTATGCTTGAGAAAAGATCCTCGGCCTGCCGTTGATTCTTTCCCTTTGAAGATTGTGAATACCAAAGATTTGCATGCTTTTGAGCTTGATCAAGATCCTTTTTCCGAATTTTGTGATGAACCTATACCTGCTGTACATACCCCTATACCTTGTAAAATTCCAGATCGGTATAAACCTCTTGTTTTACCTCCTGTTCTTCATGCTTTCCCCAAAAATTATGATCTATACTTGCCGATGTTTGATGGTGAATGTAAGAATGTCAACGCTGAGCAACATGTCCAGAATTTTGAGAATTTTCTAGATCTTTTTGAAGTTGATGAAGAAGATGTTAGTATAAGGCTTTTTGCTCTTTCTTTGCAAGCCAAAGTGAAGAGTTGGTTCAAAGCCCTGCCTGATGCAAGCATCTCAGATTTCCAGCAGTTTGTCAAAGTTTTTCTCGACAGGTGGATGATCAGGCAGAACCTTTTCTTGATTGTAGAAGAGTATAACCAGCTGAAAAGATTGCCAGGTGAGACAGTACAACAGTTTTCGGCCAGATTTAATCAAGTTTATTATTCGATGCCAATTGATATAAGACCTTCTCCTAGATCTGCTCTCTTGCACTATCCGGGTGCCTTTGATCCGGAGATGGAGTTTCAACTGAGAGAAAAGAATATTGCAACACTTCACGAGATGCAGAACAATGCAGTAGATGTAGAGGCTCATTTGCTGATCCGAAGGGAAAGAATGAAGGAAGAAGAGATGAAAAACATAGATCCGGCCGAATCAACATCTTTAGAGGTGAAACTTGACATTTTGGTAAGTATAGTGTAAAAGATGATGGACAAGATCAACGCAAGGAATGATTATGATGTTCAAGATCATGACTCGTTGATTGAAGAAGAACAAGTTGCTGATCCAAAACATTTTGTTTCTTACCCTAGTTGTCATAGATCTGATAATGATTGTTTTGTAGATCACCTTGGAGAAGAGAGATCTATTGATATGACATGCATGCTTGATGATGTGTTTTATAGTGATGATTTGCCTCGTTTTGATCAGTATGATGATGATTATGTTCTCCAAACAGAAGCTAATCTTGCAGACAAATCAGCAGCTAGTTTGTGGGAGGAGGAAGTTCATTTTCAGCAGCTTGAATACAATGTTCAGTCATCACATATCAGCTATGACAGTGACGAGAAAAGTGCAGCAAAGTTTGAAGTAAGTGAAGGATCTTTGCCTTTTTGTTTTGATTCATGTCAGTTCATCAGAGACAACTTCCATGTAATCAGAAATCAGCTGTCAATAAGTCTTGATCTAGACCATCTTGAGGGCAATGAAAATTTTGTTCAAGACTTCTCATATTCAGATTTGCAACCCCCAAAAGCTATTGATTGTCAAGTTGCAGCTGAAGACTTGGAAGTGGACACGCATGATTTAATGATTCAAGGTGACTCTGTACCATTTTGTTTTGAATCAATTCAGTTTTTGAAGGGTAGATTGCTTAGTAAATCATTTAATATTGAGGATGAGACAGATAACAAAATTCTTGAGCAGCTTGTAGCATCATATTTGCAGCCACCAAATTAAATTGAAGGGCAGATTATAGATGAAGGTGTGGCAGCCGAAATACCTGATTTGATGATGCAGGAAGATTCTATACCCTTTTGTTTCGAAGCATTTCAGTTTATAAGGCAGAATTCTCATAAAATCTCTCAAGAACAAGATGAGCAGCATGTAGGCAATCATGTAATCACAATGGAACCAATAGAAATGGGATTGCAACAGTCTTTTCAAGTTTTTCATGATCCAATAGCTGATGTTTTGGATGAGGTTTGCAGTCAAAGTCTTTCTCCATTAACTACATGTGAGCTTGAAACATGTGCTGATATGAATTTGATTCGACAGCCGGTTTCTTTGTCATTTTCAGCAGAGGTCTCGTCACAAGGCTCAGATCAAAGTTTGCATTCATGGTATGAGAAGAAGAGAAGTAATCCATTGGATGAGCTAGGTTCCAGCGTGCTTGAATTTCAAGATCCTTATGCAGTGTTTTTGGAGGTGGATAGAGAATTCATATCTTTCAACGGATCTGTTTCTAAGTTGTCATGGGAGTTGCCTTTCAGTAGTTCTCTCTTGTTATTCATAAGCGAGAACTTGTGGAGAATTTGAACAGCAGATCAGATACTTGCTTGGTTACATTGGTTGTTTCATTTCACTTGACCAGGTGATGTATGAAACTGTTAGAGTAGGTTGTGATGAATAAGCTCCCCTTTGAGCATCATTTTCAGTTGGTCGATTGTGTTTAAGTATTGAGTCAGTTTTTAGTTGAGTCATGAGTCCTTTGTTAGTCCATTTTCAGTCTTGTTGTTAAGTTAGTTTGAGTCGATTTTCAGTCATGCATTTCAGCTTGAGTTTATGACTCCATTTGCCCAATGGATAAGGCATTGGTCTGCTCTCCCAGAGGTCTAAGGTTCCTGGCACCTCCAAGGAGCTACCATCCCCATTGGAGCCAATGTTAGTGTCGGTCATGATGCCCTCCATCAGTGATCAAAAAACTCTTTGCATATGCATAAGTAGGTGTCTCATCAATGTCAGTTTTGCATCCCATTAGGCATGCCATAAAACTGATGGAGGAGCTGGTCCTTGTTCCCTTCTTGGCTTTGCTGGATCAGGTTATATCAGTTAATGAGCTTGTGTCACATTTGTTTTGCTTTGTCTTGAAGTCCAAAGTCTTAGGTCTAGGGTTTCGGTCAAAAGTCTTTGCAATGTCATGAGTCAAAAGTCCATGAGTCCCCAGCAAGCCAGAAGGAGGTATGTAAATATGTTTCATTGATATTTTCACCAGGTACAGCTCATTTATACCTTGGATTTAAAAACCCTGTTTTTAAAGCCAAGGTCATGTCAATTTTGCAAAAAAATAAGGAAATTTCAAAAATTCTTCAAAATGTCGGCAATAGCCCTGGTCTTCTCGCCAGAGTCCATCAGATGGTCTACCTGCAAAAAGAACGGAGTTAAAGCACTCAAAGAGCCAAATTCAGGACAAAGAAAACTCAAATCAGTGTTAAAAGTGAATGCCAAAACAAAACATTAGAAAGTGGGTTTGGTAAGTAAATTTTTTCAAATTGGGCCTATAAAGAGTCAAATTCCCTCTAAAACACCCTCATTGTGCATCTAAGAGCTTGCAAGGAAAAGAGATAGGGCGAAGAGGCGAACGAAGGCGAAGTGCAGAGAAATTGGTCATTTTTCAGGTGCGCGACCTGTCAGGGACTGTGCGCGACCTGTTGGGCGGTGCGCGACCTGTCAGGCGCCTCTCCGCAGTGCAAAAACATAATGGGCGCGACCTGTCAGCCCGTGCGCGACCTGTCAAAGCCTGTGCGCGACCCGTCAACCTGTCACTCACAAAACCGCTTCAAAATTTGCTCAATCGCCCTCGTGCTTGCCAAATCAATCGAGAGGTCGAGGTACAACGGAGGCCTCGTAGGGGTGGCAAAGGTGGTCATCATAAAAGAGAGGAGCCCACCTCTTTGGCAGAGTTGCAGGCCTGTCCTATGGCAGTGAATTTTTTCCGTTATATGTCATGTTTTCAGTTCTGTGAGAGGCTTGCCCAGATTCAGCACCACAGGGTGTTGGCCCGCTTATTTGTTTTGCACCTTCAGGATGGGCAGGTCACTCTTGCAGGGGTGAATTTTGTGCTATCTCCAGAGGTGATTTCAGAGGCTACCAGGATACCAAATGTGGGTGAGGTGTGGCCCAAGCGCAAAATGCTGGATTATGTTTATTTTGAGCCATATGTCAGGCCAGCATTCATGAGCCACTTGTCGGGGGTCTTTCCTTTCAGATTCCTCTGGGGGGAGTATGCTCCGATCATGCGGCTTATCATGCATTACTTCACATGTGAGGGGAGATTTTCACAGGTCTTCTCTTATCACATTCGCCTGTTGATGCACTTTACCCGAGTGAGGATGATGAACATCCCGGTTTTCTTCTTCCAGGACATTCAGAGGATGGTGTCCGTGTTTCAGAGGCGGTCCCCAGCTCAACAGTATAGGAGTTTGTGCCATCATGGTCTCATCCAGCTCATTGTTTCCCATCAGTTGAGTCAGCAGGGCATTCCATGGGAAGAATTCATTTCTCATGAGTTCTTTACAGTGCCACCACAGCCAGAGCCAGAGCCAGAGGCCATTTATGAGGAGGGAGGTCCGTCACACCAGCCTGAGATCATTGTTCTGAGACATGTTGCTTCCTCACCTCAGCTCACTTATCAGAAAGGCCTGAGGGCCTTGTTTGCAGCAGCTCGGCGAGTACTATCTCCACAGCAGGTGGAAGGGGTCTCGCCATCATCATCTACAGGTCAGCGAGTGTTATCTCCACACCAGGTGGAAGGGGCCTCGCGTTCTCCATCAGTAGTACGGGAGGGAAAACAGCGCATGACAGAGGAGGAGAGAGCCGGTGACACACAGGTTGACATCATTGATCTTGATGCTCGCTCCCCCACTTCAGATTTGCATGAGATCATCTGACAGAGAGAGGCGGAAAACCGCTTGTTACAGCAGAAGCTTGACATGGCCCAATGGACAATAAACTATCTTGAGCAGCGCAACAAGCAACTTGAGGATGAGAAAGAGTTGGATGAGCTGTGGAGGATTCGAAGTGACCGAGTCATCAACCGTAGGAGGCCCGGTGACTTGCTGCCCAAGGAGAGGGAATCCATGCTTATCCGTGTGAATGCACACTTGGAGAGGCTGTTGGAGAAGGCCAAACAGGACAAGAGACTGCTACGGAACATGAAGAATCATTACTGGGCGAGGATGCATGTTTGCAAAGCAAAGATGAAGATATTCCAGAGGAGGTTGTCCGAGGCCCGCAAGAAGAAGAAGAAGACCAACCCGCTCCGTATCTTGGCTGAGGCCTCTCTCACTCACCATGATACTCATTAGCATCCTCCTAGCAGCAAACCCAAGAAATTTTGAGAGTTTTGAAGCATTTTTGGCATTTTTGGGAATTTTACAGGTTTTGGCCATTTGACAGGTCTCACCCAGCGCGCGACCCTACATGGGGGCAACTCAGAACGGGGAAAACTTTGCATTTTTAGAATTTTCATGCAAAAATACACTTGCCTATGGATGGGTTTCAGATTTTATGGAGATTTGGGCTTCCAAAAGCTCAAAATACATGCAAATTTTGACTTTCTTCCCCTATTTTGAGTTGCAGAAAGCTATCTTAGGAGAAATGACGTTTGAGGGGTTAAATCAACTCCAAATTCAAAAATTCTGGTGGGGTTGGAAATTAGACTCGCAGACCTTTCCAACGAGTTATCTTGCACCTGATTTGGACACCGGGAAGGCCCTCAAACAAAGCTGTGAATGTGCGCGACCTGCCAGAGTGATGTGCGCGACCTGTCAGGGAAATTTGCCTGTTTTGACCAATTCGGCCAGCGAAACACTGTTTTCATCTTGGTTGACTTTTGAGTCATGTAAATGATGGATTTTTGTGTAATTTTCATGGCACTTAGATAATTTTACTCTCCTTCATCACTTCTAGAAGATTCTTTGATGTAAATGGTAAATATTTAATGCATGGATAGGTTTCCTAAGTTTTAGAGGCAAGTTGTTTTGACTGCCTATTATCTAGTGCTCAGTTTAGAATTAGTTGAAACAGCTCCTAGGAAGCTGAGCACGACCCCTAGAGGTGGGGAAAGGAGTTAGATCATCTATATTATGCCTTCTCTTGCTCATTTTCATGGTTGGACTCTTGAGGGAGAAGCTTCTATTGTATATTTTACTTGTATCTCTGCAATTTGAGGAAAAGGAAGACCAGTGTTTTGCAGACATCATTGGGATTCTTGTGGACTCTTGTGTTGATGGTGTGTTCTCTTATTGTAATTGTAAGTGTGTTTATGTGTTCCATCTCTTTCTTTACTGCAGCTTATTAAACAAATGAAGTGATAAAGTTTGAATTCATGCTTGCCATGCTCAGCTTTCAAATTTGTTTAATGTTTATGTTTTCCACTGTCTAGAGAGGATTCAAAGTCATTGTTTGCCCTCTTTAGCTTCTCTTTTTTCTTCCTTGATCATCCATCTCAGCTAAAGGCATCAGTACAAACTCCTACCTTGCCCCAAAGACCCACCTGCAAAACCTGAGCTCAATCCCCGCACCCTGAATTTCACTCCCTCAATTTGCCACCAAAAACCCCAAAAACCCCAAAAACCCCAAATCAACCTTTATAATCAGTTTACTAGTCTAATATCAGTGTTACCTTTGTTGGTCATCTCATCCCATTGAAGATCTACCGAGATTGACTGGAGAGAGCCTTCTCCTGCCCCGTAGGGCTAGCTACGAGGCTGAATGGTTTGATGTAGCCTTGAGGTTTACCTTTCTCAGCCTGAGGTGAAATTTCAAGTGCTAACACACTATAAAACTTAACTTATGCACCCTTAGGTCGCATAACTATGGAAGTGTTGGACTTATGCGTAAATCCTTTATACCTGCGCTTTTCTATTGTAAATTTTTTATAATGAACATATATTATAAAACATGCTTTTTTCCGCTTTCAATACAGGCTCCACACAATTTTCAAGGTATACTTTCCCGCTGATTCATCCCCACTGTGGATCTGCGCTTTTTAGATCGGACGGTCTATAAAGGTTTCGGGTGGGACATAAGCCCAGAGAATACCCGCCCGAAATGGGCGGTTCCTCTCTCCACCCGACTGTGACGTGTTGAATGCTGAGTGGGAGCGGGTGAGCTCCAATAAAACCATTTACCATTTTTGCTCCTCTCGAAAAGCTGCCTTATAACTTGAAATCTGCTTTTTCATATGCCTTGCAGACCCACTGGGCTTATAAATCATAATATGTATGCGCTTCGGGTTTGACCTTTCTATTATAATCCTTTATAATAGAAATACATATAAAGCTGCATAAACAAAATATATATGAAGGGATTATGATATAGCAGACCCGCAAGAATTATAAAAAGCAAAGTAGAGTTTTTCGGGTCCGTCATTGCAATTGTAATCGGCGCTTTCAACTGGTAATTGAACTCAAACCTTGCGATATTGTGGACCCTCCAGACTTATAAAACACATCATATATAAACTATTGGGTCCGGCCTGTCGCAATTGGAATCGACATACCACATACACATGTATAAAACATTATGTGATGATCACGGGCCCGCCGAAACTTTAAAACGTAATATATATAAGTTTCGGGTCCAGCCTGTTCAATGCTTATAATCTTTTATAATAGAAATACATATAAAATGCGTAATGATACCTTTTTCTGCCTTTTCCAAAGTCTTTGCACAGTTTTCAAGATACGCCTTTATCACAATCTGCGATTGGTGATTCCCGTGGTAACTTTATAACTGCTTGCTGCATCTTTGCGATTGCGATATATTACTTTGTTTCCTTTGTGTTTTTGATTCCGATATACAATTTATTACATATCCCTCTTGCCTTATCTTTTTTCAAAATATTTTTCAAGTGATTTTTTGAATGAAACAAAAAAGATACAAGTTACAACATCTGGCTCCACCTGGGGATAGTGCTTTTGCCATAGAAGCACTAAGAACCGTAGATTAGTGCCTTCACTTCAGGCATGGAGTCATATATTGCTTTGCATAAACTAAAATACTATGGCATTTGTCCAATGATTTCACTCCGGTATTCACAATGAAATGATTCTTATTCTTTAGAATTGGAAGTAGTGTTTTAAGGATTGCCCATTAACAGGCAGCTATAGAGTTTCACCATCAAGATTCTCAAGGATGAAGGTATTATTGGATCTCACTTCAGAAATTCTAAAAGGACCATACTAGAGAGGATCAAACTTCCCATGTTTACCCTTATCTTCTCTTCTGGTATCCCATCTCAATACTAAATTTGCAACTTTGAAATCAATTTCCTTGGCTTTCCTGTCAAAAATATTTTTCATCTTGGATTGATACATAATCAAGTTGTCTCTTACCTTGTCCCTGTTCTCGCTTAGCTCCACCACTTTGTTCATTCTTCTTATCAAAGCATTTGGTTCTTCTTTCACCTCTTGAATCATTGCAATCACTGGCTTTACAAGTTGACTTGGAAACAGAGCCTGAGTTCCATATACTAATTCAAAAGGTGATTTCCCTGTAGATCTTCTTGTAGTTACTCTAGCAGCCCACAGAGAAAACTTTAACTTAGAATCCCAATCTCTTTGATTTTCTACAATGGTTTTCTTAAGGATCTTCATCAAAGTTTTGTTAGTAGATTCAACTAATCCATTTCCCTGAGGATGGTAAGCTATTGAATGGGACAAAATAACATTATACTTGTGACAAAAAGCAATGAACTTACTTGAGTTGAAGACTTGAGCATTGTCTGTTATAATTTTAATGGGGCATCCAAATCTGTTGAAAATATTTTCTTCCAGGAACTTCATTACTATCTGATCATTTGCTCTCTTAGTAGGAATTGCATCTACCCATTTGGTGAAGTAATTAGTTGCTGTGAGCACCCACCTGTGTTGTCTGCTTGCAGGTGATTGATTTCTCCAACAAAGTCCAATCCCCATTGCCTAAATGGCTCCTCTATAAAAACTGGAATCAAAGGTAAAGGAGCTAATCTCTTTTTCTCAGCAAAAAGCTAACACTTTTGACAACTTCTAACAAACTTATATGTATCACCAAATAAGGTAGGCCAATAAAATCCTACCTGAAGGATCTTATGTGCAGTTACTTTCCAACTGTAATGTCCTCCACAAAACCCCTCATGATAATCTTTGATTGTTTCTGTAAATTCATCCTCTGTTAAGCATAACAATAGAGTTCCAGCAGGATCCTTCCAGTACAATCTGCCTTCCACAATCACATATGGCTATGCCTTGATCTTTAGTGCCCTATACTTTGTTCTATCTAAGGATTTGGGACAAGAAAGAAAGCACAAATAATGAATTATATGCTTATACCATTCTGCACACAAAAAATTATACCTGATCTTCATACCTAAATCTTGCTCTCCTTCACTTTATTTAGCTGTTTTTTCATCCACAGGTGCCAAAAAGTTAATTCCCAATGCCTGAAAGTTTGATTCTGTCAACATTTTTTCCAATCCTTGTCCTTTCACCAACTTTGTGGGTTTTATGTCCAAATCATATTCTTGGATCTTGGCAATCCACTTTCCTCTTCTGCCTTCTACATCTCCCTGTAGTAATACATCTTTCACTGCAGCATTTGGCACATAAGCAATGATTTGGGACTGCAGCACATAAGTTCTAAAAGCTTTCAGGGCTTTTACCAAAGCATACACCTGCTTCTCAAGAATATTATATTTCAGCTCAGAATCCCTAAGAATCTTACTGAAGAATGCAACTGGCTGCTCTCTCTCTTCATCATTCTTCTGTAGTAAGACAACAACTATTGAACTTGATGATGCAAATGAAAAAATTTGGAAAGGCTTTTGGTAATCAGGACTGATTAAGATTGGAGCTGCCTGTAATGCCTCTTTAATCCTGGAAAATGATTCTCTAGCTTCTTTGGTCCAACTCACTTCATTTTTTTTTTAGCATATTAGTAATTTCTTTTAAAATTTCTACATAGTTGGATACAAATCTTCTCAGGAAGTTTATCTTTCCCAGAAACTTTTGAATATCCTTTTTACTCCTGGGCAATGGTATTTTCTGCATAGCTTGTACTCTGGCTGGATCTATCTTCACTCCTTCTTTGGAAACAATGTGTCCCAATAGTTTTCCTTCTTCCAGAGAAAAAATGGATTTCTTGGATTTAAGGAAAGTCCAAATCTTCTACATTTATCAAAAGTCCTCTCAAATGATCCAAATGTTCTTCATCAAACTTTGAGAAAACAGTAATATCATCCAAATATATTACTACAAACTTATCTCCAACAAAATCAATGTCCATAGCCCTTTGAAATGTAGCACCTTCATTCATCAATCTAGAAGGCATTTTGGCATACATAAATGTTCCCCAGGGGGTTGTGAATGTTGTTTTCTTCTGATCCTCCTTATCCATAGCCACCTGGTTATAACCAGAAAATCCATCTAGCATTGACATTCTAAAAGATCCCGTTACCTTTTGCAGCACATGATCCATCTTAGGCAATGGATAGTTATCTTTCAAAGAAGCCCTGTTGAGATTTCTGAAGTCCACACACAACCTTATTTCTCCATTTTTCTTTCTCACGAGTATTAGATTAGCCACCCAATCAGAATACTTGAGTGGGACTATGATTTTGGCATCAAGCAACTTCTTGACCTCCTTTTCAATTGATGGTAGAAGCAGAGGATTTATTTGTCTAAGCTTCTGTTTGTAGGGTTTAACCCCCTCCTTCAAAGGAATCTTATGCTGAATAATATTTACATCATAGGTTTTGAGATCTTCATAGGACCATGCAAAGACATCAACATAATTCTTGAAAAGTTTAATATATCTTTCTTGAAAATTAGGTGAAACTCCAACATATAATTTGACTAACCTGGGATTCTCCTGAGTTCCAATGTTGTGATTGTGAATATGTTCATCCTGTGATATTTTCCTTGAGTCCACAGCCACATCATTGGAATTAAAAATCCTTTCAAGAGGAACAAGTCCCTTTGGCAGAATATTATCTTTCAATTGAAAGATCTTCTGATTTTCTATTGAATCTTTTAAACCACCGGCTTCTGCAATTTCTGTTGTCTCTTCTTCATCCTGATCAATTTATGTGCCCTGGAACTCTTCAACCATAGTCAAAAACTCCTTAATCTATTGGTCATCTTCAAAAACTTGCCAATTCTTAACATTATCAGGAACAAAAGGTCTGTGTCTCATTTCTAGCTCATATCTTAGTCTTGTATTAATAGGAGGCTTGAAAGTGCTAGCAGCCACAACTAATGAATCTGCCAATCTATTCTCATCTCTTGGAATGAATTGAGTGTTAAAAGCTTCAAAGAAGTTTTCAATCAAATCACATACCTCATTTATGTATGCCTAGAGCCTAGGATGCTTTGTTTGGCAATGATCTTTTATCTGCTTAATAATTAGCTCCAAATCTCCAAAAGCAGAAATTGACTTGACTCCCATCTGTTTGGTTGTTTGTAGAGCAATAATCAAGGACCCATATTCTGCCACATTGTTAGTTTCCTCAAACTCTAATTTAAAAGAAAAAGGGAACATATTACCTCCAGGTGCAATCAGAAGAAAACCAACACCTATTCCTTCCTTGGAATATGCTCCATTAAAGAAACATTTCCACACTTCTTCCATTTGCAACTCTGTAATTACATTGGCTGAAGCAAGTTGCTTCTGATTATCCTCAGCCAGCTCTGAATTATCATGCAGTGTGAAACAAGCAAAGTCATCCTTCTCTTGACTATATACAGGTGAATTTCTTGCTCCATTTTTTGTAATTGTTTTTACAAACCTAGTTTCTCTGTACAATCTCCTTTCCTCCCCACCAAAAATCGATATAACAACATATGTAAAATCTAGTTCAAAACATCTCCCAATTTATCCCCCCAGGACTTAGATAGAAGCATTCCAAGTCTAGCAGGAATATCTGCTACTACAACATCCATGACCAAGCTTCTAGCTGGAATTTGGGCTAGTGATACTACCAGATCCTTAATAAGCCCTAGACACTTGACCTTATTTGAATCAAAAGAATACAAATCCCTATAAGGTTTGGTCACTTGTAGATTTAGTTGCTTCATCATTGACAGAGGCATAAGATTATGTGAAGCTCCTGAATCAAACATACAATTATGTAGGAGGAAATCATGAACCAATAGGGAAATATAAAAAGGAGGTATTGAAGAATTTACTTCCTCTACACGTGGACCAAAAACCACTACTAGTTTATCTTTCTGTAGATTTACAATGTCATTTATACTCTCATTTTCTTTTAAATTAATAAACTCAACAATCTCCTTTTGATAAGTAGGTGTTTTTGCCAATTCTGTAAGGGGAACTTGTATTCTTACCTTTTCCAACTCCTTGGTAAGACTAAACAAGTGACCTTGTTTAGTAGTCTTTTCATTCTCATCTTCACCTTTCTTCATGATTGGAATTACTTGAGGAATTGAAACAAGTTTCTCCAAGGGGATTTTTCCAGTTTGATCTTGAGAAGACTCACCTTGAAGTATTTATGTCTTGCCATTTGCATTCTGTTGCTGCTTTCCTTTATTTACTTGTTTTACAGGCTAAGATTCTTGTGGAGTCGCCTTTGGTGAGGAAGTTGAAACTTGCTGCTCACTTTCATTTTCTTGATTTCTTGATCTTTTCCTAGATCTCAGGTCATATTTCTTATGTAGTTCAACCTGCATAAAATCAGAGAATTGTTTCCAATATTCATCAATTTCATTTTCATCATGAATAACATCTGCTTCATCATACACATACTCTTCTCTTTCAATGCCAAGTTCATCTTCATCTACTTCATATAATGTAGAAATTTGATCTTCAGGTTGTTCTTCACCAGGATCTGCTTCTATATATAATGGTGCTTTAATTTGATTTTTATATTTCCTTTCCCTTTGCAAGATATGCAAAGGTTGTCTTCTGTATTGGGGATTAAAGTTCTTATTATACTGTGTTTGCTTCTACAAATTCTTATTTTCTAACTCTGATTTATTTACCTTATCTGACAAAGTTTTAAACATATCATCCAATGCTTGACTTTGAGAGGATTCTATCTTTTCCTTACCCTTGTCTTGGGTAGGTTGTGTTTTTGGTGCTTTTCCTGTAGCCACCAGATTCACTTCTATCTCCAAAGCATCTGTTTGGATTTGATCAAGGGTTGGAGCTCTTCTTTCCCTTAATGTGAATCCAAAATTTGATTCAAAAGCCCTTGCAAAAGTTATTTTTGCACCAACAGGAGGAGGCTTAATCTTTGCTGGGAGACTATTGTACAATTTGTTAAATCTTCTGACAAATTCGGCCATAGTTTCATCAGAATTCTTCTTTATGGCATTAAACTCTGTTAATGAATACCCATGGTCTCTTTTTTCTCCCCATCTCTGAATAAACACACATTCCATCTCTTCCCATTTCCTTGCTTCTCCATCCAAGGATTGAACAAAGAGTCTTAAAACAACATCTAAATGTTCAACATTTAGGCTTTCTGCAAAATTACAAAATACTACTACATGATTCTCTGCTGTCTGTTCATCTTCTCCTGAAAAACGAGGAAGAGTTTTGAGGTAATCCTATGGCATTTGATTGAACGGTTGTGGTAGTTGAAGAGGTGCATACCTATTCACTAAGAATGCAAGTGCTGCCATGTTTATTGAACTTTGATTACCAACAGATGTGGAACCTGACTGAGAGGTAGATGGAATGTGCAGAGGTGGTAATGTAGCTATTGGTTGAGGTTGAATGATTATAGCAGATAAATGAAAAGTAACAGATTCTAAAGATTGCTCTTGACAGTTAGGTTCCTGAAATGAAGATGATGAAAAATATGACTCTTTATCAGATGAATGTTCAAGTGAATTGTTGCCTGATGCAGACAATGTAGGAATTGGTGTAATTGGAATCCTAGACCTTCCAACCCTCTTAGAAAATAGCCTTTCAGGATCTGAAAGAGCTTGAACCTTTTGTTGTGAAGTGTCTAATCTTGTATGGGGTCTTCTTGAAGCCAGAGTTATTGTTTTGATTCAAAACAACCAAATATTTCCTCCTCACTAAACAACCAGAGGAAAATATTAAAAACCCAGGGAAAAGTGTTCTTATCTTCTCTCCCTGACAACGATGCCAATTAATGTTGTTCCTTAAGAAACCAATTTCCTGGCTGTAGGGAAATTGTGCTTAAGAAATTAATAAATATTATTTACTGTTAAACACACATGGGCAACCACAAATAGGAAAGATAAAACATAACAGTACAATTTTTATTAACAACTGATATACATTTATAGTACATTGTAGTGACTGTTGGGTTTCACATCCCAAGGTCTCTTGGACTCCTTTTGTCCATTCGGCTTCCACACTAACCCATTGAGGATTAGGTGTCCAACATTCCCCCCTTAATCCGAAGGGTCATGTATGAGTCCAAGAAGAGAGCTGTAATACAAAATGTGCAAAAATGCATGGCAGCACTAGGCTGAATGTGCTCTCTGAAATTTTGGTATAAAGGGCGGTGGTTTAAGGATGACCACCAACACTGGAACGCTTAGTGCAGTTCCCGGAACTCTTCCAAAACTGGCAAGAAGCTGAAGTCTTCTGCTAGAGGAAGTGCTCCTATTGTTTTGAAGAGGGAAACCTTCAACCAATAAAGGGAGGTCTCACCCCGCATAAAAGGGAGAACTTCAACCTGAAAAGGGAAGTCTCAACCTGTGATGGTTTAAGGATGACCAACAACTCTGGAATGCTTAATGCAATTCCTGGAACTCTTCCAAATCTGGCAAGAAGCTGGTGTCTTCTGCTAGAGGAAGTGTCCTCAATTTTGTTCCTGGAATTCTTCCGAAACTGGCAAGAAGCTGAAGTCTTCTGCTAGAGGAAGTGTCCCAGATTGCCAACTGAAGGCATGCTCACAGGCATCTTTGTCTCTGGCTACAACTCTGAAACTGGTGTGGCAGGTTGTGGCTCAGGCTCGCTTGATGTGACTTTGAAGCTTGTAGATGACCATCATTTCCCCCCCTGTCAGATACAAGGTGAGATGATGGAGAAAATTCAACTGCAAGACTGTTCAATACTCTGGAACAAGTTCTGACATGTGTTTGGAATATCTTCTTGGCTGTTGATGCCCATTTCCAAGAAGCGATCCATCCAAGATGAATCTTTGTTCTTGCAGGATGTTTGTTTCTGAAGCATCTGTTTGAAGAATGGGTGGTTTTATGACAGTTCTTACACAGATGAAGATCAAAACAGTGATCTTTCAAATGGCCAACTCGGTCATAGTGTTGGCATTTCACAATCTGTTGTTTTTGTTGTTGCTGTGGAAGAGGGGCAGAGTTTGGAACAGCTGGAGGTGAACTGTCATGAGGAGCAGGTGAACTGTCATGAATGAATCCAACACTTTGAAACTGAATGGGCTTGGTGTAGTCTGGAATATGAAAGGACAAGTCCTTGTCATATCCAAGACCAGTTCTGTGCTTGTTGTGGACAAGCTGTTCCCAAGGTCTGATGATGGGCTTGGGAAGTGCAGACTGAGTTTCTGCATCTGTATGTGACTTTGCTGCTTCCTTGGGCACTAGATTTGAATCAACTTGCTGCTTATGGATTCTGTTTCAATGTTCTGAACAGAAACAGGTTCAGAATGATGACTCCATTACTGCAATTCTTCCTGCTGCAGTTGTGATTCAAGTTGCAGAAACTCTATCTTTTCATGTGCATTTTGCAAATAAGTTTGAATGTCAAAAAGAGTTTCTTTGTTGACTTTTACCATCCCATCAACAGTGGAATGAATTAGGATATTCAATAACTTTAATGCATCTTCAAGTCTGGCCATTATCTCAATAGATAAACCCTGATATGCAAATGATTTTTGCCACAATGTTCTCCACGGTGGGTGATTTTCGTAAGTTTATTCACTGTACATTGTTTTTAATGCTTCCACATGTAGTAACAGTCTCCAAATAAACTTATATTTTCCAATAGCAAATTCAGAAATTAAATGCAATAGCCATTAAGTGATGGCACCAACATAATGGACTTTTCTCATTCAAAAACTTAACTAAACAACGAGCAGATTAGAAGATAGAACCTGATAATTAAATGATAGCCAACACAAATTAGTACATATGTAATTATCAGTGCCCAAAATGGCACCTCAACATTTGTTTCTAATGTGCACTGCCCAAGAAATGGAATTGCCTCCTCGTTGTTTCTTTCTCTCGAATGTGCGTTCTTTGATATCTTGTGCCTATCACACCGCCGCCTCTTCTTACATGGCCGATGGAAGCGCTGCCCTCGGTCCTGATCTTGCTATCGAGTGAAAGTAGGGAACGCTCATGTCGATCATTCTCTTTTGCTGACGGGGAAAGAGTGAAATTGATTGACAGATGCGCCGGAAGATTCAAGTCGAATGATGTAGGGAAAGGGTTTTCCGTTGTAGGATGATGAGCCTGTTGCGTACTGTTTACCCAGGAAGATGAATGGTTAACACCAGTCACCTCAGTCGCAGGATTGTGACTGCGCACATTCTCTCCCAACCACAACCGAATCGGCGACTGACGCGGCTGCTCACTGGGATTCCTACCAGCTGGGCAGGAGAGATTCCAGAGCCTGGGTGTTGCTCTCTACAGAGGTGCGGATTGCTGTGTACTTGTGTATGATGTAAATGTGTTCAAGTCATTTGACAACCTGGAAAATTGGCACAAGGAGTTTCTGAATCAACAGAGGTATATACGCAGCTGCCACTGTCATAAAAACTTTACCGTATATAACATTGTGTGTGCCGTGCGCTCTCTCCACTACCAGTCTTCAAAAATAATAGTCTTCAAAAATATTTAACGCAGAGGCATCATACTGTCAGCAAAAAATGTTTAACGCTGATACCAACACACTGCGCCCGCTGGATGGAATCCAGACGGACCCCTGGTGCTCTCCTCCGCCCAGTTCGATCCCAACGGCACTCTTGTCCAAACAGGAGGCTACAGCCACGGGTCGCACAGGGTTCGGAGCCTCCAGGCCTGCCTGCCTGGCACACAAGTCGATGGGTCGAATCCGGCAACGCCCAACAGGAGGATTCGAGATGGTACGCGACGAATCAGATACCAAGAGTATATATACAGGATGAAGTTCCGAGACTGCTGCAACGGTAAGGCTGAGCGCTGTTACAAATGAAGAGTCGAGGCAATGGACGGCATACCGCTGGCTCAAACTGCGTGTCGCCGAGGTTATGCCAACAGACAGTAAAGTCTGCGTTTCTTACAAAACAGGAGCAGCTATCTCATCAAGTAATGCAGCACCATGAAGAAATGGTGAATGGGATGCAACTAGTAATGGGATAAGACCTGAAAATAGATGGACTGAACGAGCAGCTGGAAGAAGACTGCAAGGCGATGAAGAAACAAAATCGCAGGCCTTTCAAAAACAATTTTAACGCACAGCGCTCAGACATGACACATGGAGCAGGCTAGTAGCGTTCAGGTTATGTGGAGCAGGCCATCGTTCTGAAATGTAGGCCTTTCAAAAACAATTTTAACGCACAGTGCTCAGACAACTAATAGGCAGGTAATGGCAGCGTATTGTACGGAGCAGGCTTTGTATGGAGCAACGCTTTTAAATGGAGCGTTTATGGACAAAGAGTGCAGGTAATGTTAGATAGAGATCAGGTGCAGCGTATACAGTCCAGAGGTCAGGTAGGAGAGGCAACAGATTTCTGGCAGACAATGAATTAATGGAGCGTTACAGGTAATGGGCAGAACTGGCAGGTCTGCACACAGTGGTGGCAATTCTGCTCAATTCTTATTAGGAGAAAGGCAGAACTGACATATATATAGAGACCACAAAACAAGTGGCTCAAATTGGAGTAGGACCAGCAATTGCCTGCTCTAATACCATGTTAAACACACATGGGCAACCACAAATAGGAAAGATAAAACATGATAGTACAATTTTTATTAAGAACTGATATACATTTATAGTACATTGTTGTGACCGTTGGGTTTCACATCCCAAGGTCTCTTGGACTCCTTTTGTCCATTCGGCTTCCACACTAACCCATTGAGGATTAGGTGTCCAACATTTACTGTCACTTAGATATATGTTGTGTCTTTAAATGAAGGACCTGGAAACTTGGTCTTTAACCCTTAGTACATGTATAACCAGAACATCTTAGAATGCCATTTGTTGCTAGATATAAATGATGAATGAAGAAAGCTTGAAGGAAAAGTTAAAGATAGTATGCTGATCTTTCAAAGAAACTACTATCCATCACTTAGAAGAATTATGGAAATGAGAACTGAATCATAGAAAATATGTTGCTTAACACAGAAACTACCATCTTTGACTCTGGGAGAAGTTAAAGATAATATGCTGGTCTTTCACATAAACTATTATCTATAACTTAGAAAAGAAGGTGGGAACTTCAAGTATAGAAGTGCTCTTTTAAGGAATTTTAACTTTATCTATGTTATCACTCAGGTTGTCCCTTTTGACTCCTAAAGGGATACGGCCGAGGTAACCACAAACCAACTTTGGACTGCAGGCCCTAGCCTACCTGTAGTCAGAGAGGGCTCTCTCTTTATGATTTAGCTTTGTTGAAAGGGATGATTTTAGGCTAGATATGATGCACAGGGGTTTTGATTGAGTTTTGGTGGGAAAACTGACACTTTCAGGTAGAGAGGCAGAGTACAGTCTGAATCTTTCAAGCCATTGGGCATGGAGTCGAGGAGGGGAACTGCCGGTGTACTTCCTTAATAACAGTGAGGGAACATGGAGCAAGATAGCTGAGCTTGAAGCAATCTTCAGGTTTAAGGGATGAAATGAATGCTAAAGAAAGAGAGGCAGTTAAGAATCTCTCCAACAGATTAGCAGAGAAAATAACAGGGCGCTACCTAGGGGCAGTTAAGAATCCCTAGATAATTGGCCAACACAGGTGAATTGGGGTAAACATGAGCCGGGAGGAATTCAATGTTCATAACCAATTCTTTTAGAGGAAAACATTAAGAAACAACAGAGATTGAGCATAGAGAGTATTTAAACTAATTCTAGGCTATTCTTTTTTTCTGCTATTTAGATAATGGCAAACACATAAACAGAGATAAGAGGCACTTATTGCTTCAGGCCGCAGCGCAGGAATTCCATCTTCAACTCTTCAAAACATTCATCAACAACAGACAGTTCACTCTCCAAGCTTTAAACAATCTTTGATTACAGAAAAATTCAGGTATACACAGCGAGTCTCTAGTGAAAATTCTCAATTAACCAACCCTTAAAACTATACAGAGGGTGGTATATATAGGGCAAAAATTCTCTGCAGAGTTCCTTTATTACATCTTGACCTAATTAGGTCATAAAAAATGACTACTTAACCTAATCCTATCCAGAAATAAATGCAAAAAATATCTCGGGCCGTGCTCAGGGCCGCCGTATCAAAACTGAATAAATGATGCTGTCTTTGGTGGCTTGCTGCAGTGTTTTCTGCAATAAATGAGTATGGGTTTCTGCTTTCTTGCTGTCCTGGTGCTTTGAATGCCTTGATGGTGATTTGAAGGCAAGGATGGGCTGATGCCTATTGATTTGACTTTCTGGGGGCTTCATCAATGTTCAGGTGCCTCGAGCCCCTAAAAAATCTTGACTGATACTTTCTAGCGTCTTTTCTTCCACTGATACTCTCTGACAAAATCTGGACTACTGATCTGATGTGCTGCGGGTCTAATCACCAGTAAATGGCCGCTGTTCGGCCTCTGTATCATCTGGAATGATCTTCTGCTCCTTTTGGTATGCTCTGTGAAGAAAACGGATCATTTTTGCGCCTTTTCGGGCTTCCTGGGGCCGCATGGGGGCGCAAATCGCTCATCAAAAACTGCCTCAGAATTGGATTCCGGGGCTCCGAAGTGCGACTTTCGCGCCTCTGCGCCCAAAAAAGTGCTGATGACGTCAGCATTGTACGACAGGTGACGTCATCATGACGTCAGCAAGGCGACGTGGCGGGATGACATCAGCATGACATCATCACATACGGACGATGATGTGGCAGGTACGGTGGCGGGGACATGTGGCAGTGACATGGCAGGAGGCCACGCAGGCAGGTGACTCATTGGGTGACTGGACAAGGGGTGACGTAAGCAGGGACTGTGCAGGGGGTGACGTGGGGTATGACGTCACAAGGTGGTAAGCGGTTTCTGGCGCACCGCTTATGGGAAAAGGTGGTTTCAGGGGAGGGGGCTCCGCCACACCCCAGAGCCTGATGCGTGGCGGGAGTACGGCGACAAAACTGCCAAACTCCCGGACGCTAAAGCCCGGGCATGTCGGGGATGGGGATGCCCGCCAGCCGTTGATCTGTGGGGCGGGCGATCCAACGGTTGGCGGCGATCGCGAGGTAACGGCGGGTTAGCGGGTGGGAATATTCGCAGGAATATTCCAAGTTTGATATATCGCGGCGGATGGGTTTTAGACTTAGGTTTAGTGGGTTATGGGTTTTAATAAAGGGCGCATTAATGTATTTACAGTCGGACTTAGGGATATGAGTGAAATATGGGTTTTTGACATGCGGGGTTAATATATTATGCACAGAATGAGGGGAAAAAGGCGCAAAAAATGGGTTTTTGAAGGTTTTTAGGGGTTTTTGGTTTAGGGAAGAGGTTATTATTCTGACCAGATGTCAGAGTAATCCCTGGACACGGATGGGCTAAAAACAGTCCCAGATGGACTGTGATTTCCCTGACTTAGTGAATAATATGGCTATATTGCCAGGGAGGGGTATTTACATAGGGGAGTTTTATATACATGATTAAAATAGGGGAAGGGGGAAAATTGTTAGGGAGTTATACAATAAAGTTAATAGTTAATATGGAGGTGAAAAGAGGGCGCTAAGGTACGAGACCTTAGGCCATTTTGGGGAAAAGAAGACTCACAAACACTGAGTGAGCAATCCTTGAGTGAAGCAGATGTTCACCAAGGCACATGTCATGGAAATGATGAAACTGAGAGGCTCAAGCAGATCTTGACCTCTTGGGGATGTTAGTAAGTGACTTTGGGGTGATGAGAAGAAGGGAGAGGTTAGTGAATTCCAGCCTGAGTACCTCCAACTGAAAAACTGCCTCAAACCGAAAAATGGATTGCTTATCAAAATTGGAACACAGCAGTGGCACTTAGACTAGCACACTCTTATGGACACTTCTTTGGCCATCTGTAGCAAATATAGAGCATTGCAGCATGCATAGTACAACATATTTGGCATGTAAAAATGTCGATCATGAAAGATGATTAACCTGCTGCAGCAGGAGGCTAACAATCTACATATGAAAATAAAGACCTGCGGCTTCATTACTACACTTGAAAGAAGAAAACATAACATGACACATAATAGAGAAGGTTACAAAATTATACCCAACAACTCATGGAAACTTCTGATTCTTTCATTAATCAACGATGATATTAGGAATACAGTGGCCTAGTCTCTGGGTTCTACAAAATTCAAACCCTTTCTTAGTAATTTTTCCTCTTTTTATACATTGTGGAACAATTGTTGATTTTTGAAACTGCCCAAATTATCTAACTGCTTTTCTAACTACATGAATTAAAAACTATTACAGAATTTTATAGAGGGTGAAAGATACCTCAAAGAACATGAAATAACAAGAACATAATTGGATTCAGAAGGGGATGATAACTGTTGGCTTGCTCTGTTTATCCACTGCCAAATTCCTCTGTAAATGCCCTAATGATGCTTAATTCATTTTAGCCGTAATGAAACACGTTTATTTTTTATAATCCTGAGCTTACATGGGCATTTTGATTGGCCAAAATGCAAAGAAACATACCGGTTGTCTTCCTCTTCAACTTCGGCTCTAAGCACGATTTTCCACTTTACACAACGAAATTAACGCAAACCTTTGATTAATACGAAACTCAAAAGAGTTAATTTTGCTTTATAAACCTCTCAAATCTGCTCGTTCAGCGCTCTGTTGACTTCCATCGCAAATCGCAATCGGCCCGATAATCACTGTAAAACTTAACTTATGCACCCTTAGGTCGCATAACTATGGAAGTGTTGGACTTATGCGTAAATCCTTTATACTTGCGCTTTTCTATTGTAAACCTTTTATAATGAAAATATATTATAAAACATGATTTTTCCGCTTTCAATACGGGCTCCACACAATTTTCGAGGTATACTTTCCCGCTGATTCATCCCCACCGTAGATCTGTGCTTTTCAGATCAGACGGTCTATAAAGGTTTTGGGTGGGACATAAGCTCGGAGAATACCTGCCCGAAATGGGCGGTTTCCTCTCTCCACCCGACTGCTACGTGTTGAATGCTAAGTGGGATCGGGTGAGCTCCAATAAAACCATTTACCGTTTTTTCTCCGCCCGAAACCTGCCTTATGACTTGAAATTTGCTTTTTTGTATGCCTTGCGGACCCGCCGAGCTTATAAATCATAATATGAATGCGCTTCAGGTCTGACCTTTCTATTATAATCCTTTATAATAGAAATACATATAAAGCTACATAAACAAAATATATATGAAGGGCTTATGATATAACAGACCCACAAGAATTATAAAAAGCAATGTAGAATTTTTCGGGTCCGTCATCGCAATCGCAATCGGCGCTTTCAACTGGTGCTTGAACTCAAACCTTGCGATTTTGCGGACCCATCGGACTTATAAAACACATCATATATAAACTATCGGGTCCAGCCTGTCGCAAACGGAATTGGCATACCACATACACATATATAAAACATTATACGATGATCACGGACCCACCGAAACTTTAAAACGTAATATATATATAAGTTTCGGGTCCGGCCTATTCAATGCTTATAATCTTTTATAATAGAAATACATATAAAATCTGTAACAATACCTTTTTCCACCTTTTCCAAAGTCTTTGCATAGTTTTCAAGATATGCCTTATCGCAATTGGCGATCGGTGATTCCCATGGTAACTTTATAACTGTTCGCTGCATCTTTGCGATTGCGATATATTACTTTGTTTCCTTTGTGTTTCTGATTCCGATATACAATTTATTACATCTTCCTCTTGCCTTATCTTTTTTCAAAGTATCTTTCAAGTGATTTTTTGAATGAAATAGAAAAGATACAAGTTACAACAAGAAGATAAGATCACGCGAGCTGTGGACCATTGGCTCGACCAGATAATAGGGGGATTCATCACTGAGTTTGCTGTAGACACGACCGTAAGCTACAGTGAAGCAGAATGACGTTTTCTTAAGGGAACGCGAGGTAAGTATATTAAATCTTTGAATATATGGATTAAGATGTTGTTATGTGAAAAACGGGTTATGCGAATACATTAATGTTTGGGACGACGTGGAGCGGAAAAATCTATAGAGATAGCGGGGAATTAGGAAATAGTCCCTTAATTTCACCTTCACGAGAAAGAGAGGAAGAGCTCGCTCGGGTCTCTCCGAGAAGTGTGGTCAGGCAGTGCATTCCATAGTTACCACCTCCACCCACGCCACCACTTGCTTCACCTCCCTCACCTCCATCTCCACCGACTCCACCTCCACCAACCCCGCAGTTGAGCATGGCGAGATCAAGCTACCCGTATTTAGAGGAGTAGGGAATGAGGATTCGGACCAGTTCTGGTTCGTGGTAAGAGCAGTGTGGGAAGCACAAGGGGTCATGAATGACAACATTAAGAAGGCTACATTGGTGAGCACGCTGCAGGATCGCACGTTGACATGGTATATCAAGCACTCTAATGACCACCCAAACGTAGGGATAGCAGAGATCCAGAATGCGCTGAACAGAGAATTTAGCCGGCCGAAATCAGAGACACAGTCAATCATCGGGTTTAAAGAGATCGCGATGCTTCCAGGCGAGACCCCCTGGGATTTGGATCAGTGGCTGAAGAGTATGATCCATGAGGCTAATATGACGCTCACGAATGCATAACATCGTGCATGGTTTGTGGCATCCCTGACACCACACTTGAGGACGATGCTATCACAACAAAAATTTTCCACCTAGGCCGAAGCGTTGGAAATGGTGATGAGGTTGCATGAGACCCCGATACAAGATCCTGGGTTGGGAGTTCAACAAATCCACGCACAACTATAGAATCTCTGCCTGGAAATGCAGAGCTTGAAGCAGGATAGGGCACCGCGGCTAGAGGCACGCGAGGAAGTATGGTGCGTAAAATGCAAAGGCCAGGGCCATGACAAGGACCACTGTCCAGTATTTGAACTACTTGGTAGGAGGGGGAGCAATGCCGTTGAGGCCAGAGGTACATGCAGGGCCGAATGAGACACCAATGTTATGGTGCGCGAACTCTCAGATAGGAGGAAAACACATGACGGACAATTGTCATTTGTTGCAGAAGTATACGCAGACTCCCCAACAGCTGTTTTTTAATTTTTGCAGGTTGTTAGGCCATGACGAGTGCACTTGTCGTAGCAATGAGCTAATGATGGATCGGACCCCACCCTATAGGATGCAGATAGAAACACAAGCCCTACACCCAGCTACAGGGATGGCGCGTGGTGCATTTCAGGGGCGAGGTCGAGGACGAGGAGGAATGGGACTAGGAAGGGGCTGTGGGCAGTTAATTTTTTACAATTGCGGAGGACCAAGGCACTATGCTCGTGATTGCACCAATCTGATGAGGATATCCTATTTGTACTGTACTCAGTTTGATCATGAAATGATAGATTGTCCTACGTTGATCACACAAATGCACGAAAAAGGGGTACTCTAGCCTCCTCCGACTCAAAATATCCAAATGCTGAGGTTTGAACCGCGCGAAGAAGACCCAAATGTGAACATGATGATCAGAAACGACATGACCATGGGAGAAGATAAGGGGAAGCAACCCAAGGAAGATACATGGTGTTATAGACATTTTTGTGCCTTACAGCATGAAGCATGAAATGTCCATAATCTAAGCATTCAAATTCACAATGCACTTGTAGTTATAACAAACCATAATACATATTAAACAAATAAATTTATATCTCAAATAAAACTAAACATAATATATATTAAAGAAACATATAAATCAAAAACATAATATAGATTAAATCAATATATAAATCAGAACATAATATATATTAAATCAAAATATACATTTATATCATAATATAATAAATATATACATATTAACATCAATCAATATATATAAGTATAAAAAGAAATTAACATAATACATAGTGAATCAAAATATAAAATATAAAATATATAAATATATATATATATATATATATATATATATATATATATATATATATATATATATATATATATATATATATATATATATATACAATAAAACAAACCTTAATATATAAAAATCAATATATATTAAATCAAATCATAAACATATATAAAATCTAAAATATATATATATCATAACATAATAAATCAACATATGCATATCCTATCACATTAACATTAATCAAGATATATATAAGTATAAAAAGATATAAACATTATATATAAGTATAAAAAGATATAAACATAATACATTGTGAATCAATATATATATATATATATATATATATATATCATAATACAATAAAACAAACCATAAGATATATAAAAATCAAAATATATATTAAATTCAATCATAACATATATTAAATCTATAATATATATACATATCTTAATACATTAATCAATCATTATACATAAATCATTCATATACAAATGAACTAAGTCTATTTCATAACTAAAAAACATGATTAGGTTAAACCTATTTAAACACAATTCAAACAAATAAAATGATAAAAAAAAAATAAAAAAAAAATAGTAAAATAGTAATAAATTCTAAATCTAATTAATAAACCACCTATCTGGATCTTGTCGGCCATGTACTATCCCTCATCTTCACCTATTTATTCACCATCACCCATCTCTGACTTCTTCAAATAATTCTCATCCTGATGATGAACCACAGAGGCTGGTTCGAAACGTCGATGCACTAAAAACAACAGATGCGATGAATCCGGAAGATACAACCACACAAAATACAAATCGCAGAAGTCTCAAATCCATAGTATTCTGTGGTTTTGCGAAAAGTTTGGCACACCCTCTGCCTAGAACTCCAGAGTAGTTTCTTTTGGCCTTTTTCAAACTCTATAACTGAAAAAGTCCATCCGAGCATTTGTCACTTCGGGCTCGTTAAAACATCGAAGGAGACTAGAGTCACCTTTAGCTTTTTCTCGACTCTTAAAAAGTGAAAAAGCAAGTTGTGTCTAAAGCGTCGTTATAAAATTTATTTTAAAACGGAACATAATCACCTCCTATTCCTGCGTTGATCTGTAGGTTGAGAACATGGAACACACCAACCAAGGAATTCTCCATGATGGAAATCCTAGTCCTTTCTCCTCTTGGGGAGAAGTTGGTGCGCCCCACATGGCCACATTGTCGCTTCCAGGACTGACAATTGGCCTGCCAATCTGGCTTTTCTCAACCAATGTAGTTCAGAACACCATGGTTCCTGAACAGTCGAGTCAACAGTTAGATCAGTCTAGAGCTGCCCACCAGCCTTCTACTTCCTATAACTCTTCCTCCAATCCTTCATCTTCGCAAGGTAGAGCCGACAAAAGCCAAGCTCCCATGGAGAAGAAGGAAAAGAAGAAGAGAGAGAAGAAGAAGAAGGAGCCTAAGGCGACTGGGGGCAAGCAAAAGACATCTGACAAAAATCCACACACAGCACAGACTGGGCCTAAATCGCCATGTGTCATATGTAGAGGAGACCACTTCCATAGAGATTGTCCCTGTATTCCTCGGATACTAAGGGACTGGTCCCCTCGTTTGCACAGTTCGGGAGCATCAACCTCTGATAGCCATGTTGAATGCTTACCGTCAACCAGCGAAAGTGAAGGTTCAAGACAAAGAGGGGGAGCAAGATCCCCTTGCAGACTGTGTGAAGGTGATCACGCCATCCACCGTTGTCCCTTCTTAGACGAAGCGAAGAGAGTTTTGGAAGATCGTCCGGTTTCACCGTTGAGACTTCCTCCTGGATACAAAAAACTCGTGCCAAGTCCTTCATTGGTTGAGAATACAGCTGGCCCACTCAAGTGGTCAGCTGAAGCGTCAGTCGTTGAAAATGAACCTACTGAATCCAGACCGGACGAAAGTCCAAAGGTCGAAACGGCAGTTGACCCGGTTCTCCCTTCAGAAGTTTCATCTTCAAATGACACCGTCACTGAAGATTCATCTTCAAATGACACCCTCACTGAAGAGAATAAGGATGACATCATCCAGATTCTTTTCATCAACACAGACTCTGACGAGCGTCAGGGAAATGCGCCCATTCCTTTATCGCAGGAAGGAACATCGTCAGGGTCATATCTGACAGTGTATTCGGTCCCACCACCAAGCAACCTGGTTGTGTCCTTTGACTGGAACCAATTAGGCAGACCCTGGTTGCCAGCCAGTATACCATTCAGAATCATAGTCCAAATATACAGAATGGTAATGGCTGGCACTATCATTGATGAAGGGGCATCTGTGAGTATCCTTTCCTCTGTTGCTTGGAAAGCACTGGGTTCCTCGGCGCTTTTGCCTGAGATAAGAAATCTCTCGGGTTTCGATAAAGGAACCAATCGACCATTAGGGATCCTCCCCAATGTGCCCATTACATTGAAAGGGAAGGTCGTTCAAATGAACGTGATGGTCATTCAAGGACCCTTGGATTATAACCTACTCCTTGGACGAGACTATATATATTGCATGGGAGCAATAGTCTCCTCACTCTTTAGAGTAATGTGTTTTCCACACGAAGAACAATGGTCAAGCTCGTAGACCAACTTTCATTTCCGGGATCACGCATCGAAAATAGTCACATACCAACCCTGAATGGTCTATTCAATCAAGAAATGTCTCCACCCCCAGTCCTTCTTCCCGATGAGTGCGAGTGATTCGGAAAGATGGGACTGGAACCCAGGGGGCATGCGTCCTGGTCTGCTTCGGGCAGAAAAAACCTCAGGTATAGGGTAGAATTTCCGCGAGAGAATATGACTAGTCCGTACCCCGTCCGTGGTTGGAAGAGGGGTTGTTCTGGAATAAGATTCTTTTGTCAAAGTTACGTGTTTGACAACAGTCATTCACCCTTGTCTATTTCGGTAGACATTGCCGAGGAAGTGTTTTGTTTAACGAAACAATCTTTAGGTAACCTGAAAAAGGTAGGCCAAGGAAGTGTTTTATTTAACGAGACGATCTTTGGGTAACCAGAAAGAGGTAAGCCTCCCTCAGTAACACAAATGTTTTGTCTTTGAGTAGTGTTCTTCTCTTGTCGCAAGTAGCTGCTCTCTTGTCGCAAGTAGTTGTTCTCTTGCGATCTTGCGAAAAATATGTTAAAAGTTGGGCTGACGAGAAGACAAGTATCGTATAGACCCGTTAAAATTAACGAGAAGACAAGTATCGTTAAAATTGGACTAGCAAGACGACAAGTAGCTGTGAACACCCAAAGAAAAGCAGAGGTGAGAAGGAGGAGGGGCAACCTTGAAATTGTATTTTATACCTGGGGGCATGCAACCCTTTTGGAGTGCAAGCAAAGAGCGGTTATTTATCTGTTTTTTGGATTAGCCGTTTCCGAACTTGCATAAAGAAAGGAGCGGAGCAAAGCTTAGTGAGATGAAGCTCCATAAAAAATAGAATCTTGAGGGGACATTTCTTATCTTATGACTGGTATATCGAGCAGTTTTAGCATAAAGTTCATGCTCGTTAAAAAATAAACGCAAGATCCGAGCAGTTTTAACGTGGTCTTCATGCTCGTTAAAAAATAAATATAAGCAGTGAGCAATGTTTCCTCCAGAGTTTAAGCTCATTTTTAAATAAAAAATGAACCTATCCCGGTAAATAACCATTGTGATCGTAAATTTATCAGCCATAAAAAATCCTTGGTCGTGTTTGCACCTGCCACCTCCACTTTCATTTGGCCGATCGTTCACCTCCATATGATTGTTTACCCATTTTGAGGAACAGCTGCGAAGAGTGATTTCACCTAGCCATCCTTGTGACACTGCCGTGATTGGAAAATTCCAACCTGTACCTGGAATCAGTTGCTATCCCTATTTATCACTCGTTCCTCAAAAGACAAGTCTTCTTTAAGCTCTTTTCAATTGACTCGTAAAATATGAAAAGATTGCCGAGTTTTGGCCTTCCAGCTCGTTAAAGGACCGGAAGAGCTATCCCTCCTCTAGATTTTAATCTTTTTGGACCTGAGGGATTATTGCACAAAACGATCGAGCGCTTGTTTTGTTCGGCTTGTTAAAGATATCGAAAACTCATCCCTTTTGTATTGTTTTATACTTTTTCGGACTGAAGGGATTAGATGACGAAAAAGGAATTTTGGAGTTGACTTTATGTACCTTTTCAGACTCTCTAAAAATGAAAAGGACTGAGTTTTCCTTGTCGTTAGACTCGTTAAAATGATTAAATAGCGACAAACTTGTCTTTAGACGAGAACGAGTTTCCCTATCGCTAGGCTCGTTAAAACATAGCGATGGGCTTGCCCGAAGGGCAGGTTATAGAACAAGCATATGTTATCCTCCTCAAGCTTGACAAAAATAAAGAGGTACTGGTCAGAAATGACTGGGGAAAAATTGGGAGAACCTCAAAGCTTTAATGGTAGCAAGTCGCTCTTGAACATGACACTTTTCCTCCGTACCACATCGGGTTGGGTTGTTTCATTCACCGGTCTCATCACCATGGTCTCGCCAAACCATCCACATTTGGGGTAATGCTACCGACCCATCGCATCAGTGTCGTTATATGTTCAAGAGATGTTGTTCAGAAAGAGTCAACCGTGTCCCATCCACTACCATACATCATCTTTCATCCTTTCATGACCGCCACCCTGAATCATATTTCACAGATCGTTTTCACCTTCATCACAATCATTAGCTCCATTCCGTGTCACTGATGTGGGATTCATTAAGGCCCTCCTTTGACGGATCGCTTCTTTTCGACTTCAACTCATTATCCAAGAAGTTGATCTAGGAACAACCCCCTCAGTACTTTGAAGCTTGCATGCCTCAATGGCAAGTTTCTCACTTCCGGAGACAGGTATACATCAATGACCTTCGACCGAAAGATTTTGCGTGGTGTTTGACGCCAAGTCCTTTATTCACACCACGTGAATTGTACTGCCGTACCTTGAGGGTCATCATCATTATCGGTGATTCCTCTCGCGCTTGTTAACAGTTTACATCATTGACTGGTAATCAAGCGATGTCTTTCCATGTTCGACTCCAAGAAATTCTCACATGGATCGACTTGTACTTAGAGTGAAGATCGGACGAGTTTGAAGACCCCGGATCTAGTTTCATCCATCCGGGCTGCGATATATATTCAGGAAATAAAGACATTGACATGTGCAGCAGATGATCATCCTACTCAAAGGATGATAATTTCAACAGAGAATTATCAGTCTACCATCAGACGATTGTCTGTTCTATGTACAGAAAAATGTATTTATAAAGCTGAGCATGGGAATGCCTGCCTCAGCTAGATCATGAAAGCAGTATGAAAAATAATGTATTGTATTGTATCTTATTACAGGTCACCTCTTAGCGATTGAATGAACTTCGGATCCTCCTGATAAAGCATTTCACCCGATAAACGACCTCATACTTTAGGGGGCAACTGTTATAGACATTTTTGTGCCTTACAGCATGAAGCGTGAAATGTCCATAATCTAAGGGATCCAAAGTCCCTAAACATGTTGTTCCTACCCCTAGAGGAACAAGGCCAGCAAACCACAGCACTCAACAAAAGTTCTCCACCTGAAAACACTCAAAAACAAGGCAATTCTGGATCATGTCAACTGATCCACTGAGCATCTGCGCTGAATGTCAACTACTCCACTGTCTACCTGCGTTGAATGTCAACTGCAAAGAAGGCTACCTGCGCTGGGCGAATTTGGACATGTGGCAGAGTCATTCCTCAAGGTGTCAACGCCCAGGAAGCTTCCAAAATGACACTTGGATCAAGGAATTCGACTGGTGATGAGTAAGAGGTTCCAAATCTCCAAGTGGAAGCAAGAACCTCCAAGTGGACTTAAGAACTAAAGTGGGAGAGGACACTAGTCAGCTTCATGCCAGCCTCAAGCTGACTCATCCTTTCTCCAAAACTCCTATATATAGATCTGCCTCATGAGGTCTAGGGAGGCTGGAATCTTGTGAATGTAAAGAATTGCTGTTGGTTTGAGTTTAGAACTATTGGGTGATTTGCTTTGAAGGAGGTGAAGAGGAGATTTCTTTTTGCTGGGAAGGTGATGCTGGATTGGGCCTCTTATGGTTGTATCACTTCCTGAACCTTACTTCTTCCATTAATAAAGCATTTGAGGTTCTTATATATACATGTGTCTCAATGATGTATTGTTATACTTGTGTATTTGATTTATTCTAATCCTTGAATCAATTATGAATGTATGCTTCTTGTAGTTTCCCTCTCTTGCCGTTTTGCAGGATCGTGGTGTAGCTAGGCCAGTGAAAGAGCAAGGAGCTGGGGGCAAGCAGCAAGGAGAGAAGATTGGATCAACCATTAGCGAAAGACATCGGTTAGTGGATCTCTTTCTCCCCTCTTTTACATCTCATAAAGAAGTAATCTTAGATAGCTTTGCTTTGATTGTTGCTAAGGAACTATCACCCTTAGAGTGGGATAGGGTCATTCCATATTGGATACTTTTCCCAACAACACATGGGTTTGTAAGGCTCCTGCAAAAGAACCTGAGTTTGACTTATAACGCGCAAAGGAGATGTTCATGGAAGCTAAGAAGAGCTTCACGGAGGCCTCCACTTCAGGTAGTAAGGATCAACCAGAGCCAGGGATGGATCCTTCTATGCTTACTACCTTTCTAGAGACATGCATGAAACTGTTGCACATCAACAAGGTAGTTAAGGGACTACAGGAGCTCATCACTAGGTGCACGGGGTCAAGAGAACCACATGTAGTCCGAAAATTGAGAAAGCTTGCCTTGCATACGGGAAGGGAGATGAGATTGACTGCGTAGATTGGTGAGCATGAAATGGATCAGGTAATCTTAGATCTAGGATCGGATGCGAATATGTTACCAAAGCAAACATGGGAACACCTCGGCAGGCCCGCGTTGCAGTGGTCCCCTATTCAATTATGAATGTTGAACCAATAGAATATTTTTCCCATGGGGAGGTTGCAAGGGGTAACAGTTGATATTGAAGGTGCGAGCACACATACAAAATTTGAAGTGATATAGATTGTCGATGATAGAAATCCCTATCCCGTGTTGTTAGGAATAGACTGGGCCACTGATATGAACGGAGTCATCAACCTGAAGAAGCGGAAGATGATATTTGAGAAAAAGTCACTACGCATAGTAGTCTCGCTAGATACGGCAGAAGGAGCGTGCTACACTAAACCAATGCGCGATGATGAAAGCGACGATGAGCTGGATTGTATTTACCAGATAACGATGCGAGACCATGATTGGGTGAATCTGACTGCAGATAGGAGAATCTCATGGGAGCGCGACAGCTCGTGCACTTCAGATTCAGACGAAGAAGTAGAACGCTGGAAGAACCGGTTGCATGAAGTGACAACGCTGAATTGCAACATGATGATTAGATCACTGCGTTGCGTAACAACAGAGGCAAGGGAACTGCCAACATATGCTGGAGTGACAGTGGTGGATGAATTCCTGGACAAATTTGAAAGCGCATTTCTGGAACAACAATGGTACGGTGTGCTAGAATGGGCACTGAGTGTAACACCCGCGTGATGGTGGAGTACACATCAGGAGACCGTTGTAAACTGGCGTGAATGTAGACGGTGGATGTGCCTACGGTTTGGAAGCCCCAGTGCTGAACGAGAGCCAGGAAACCATGACGAAGCAGCTTGCACAGCCACCTGTGTCACTGGGTACAGATGTATGTTGTGCAATCCACACAAGCCCACCCCAGACTAAGGATCGAAAATCGGAACCAGACGAAGCAGCAAGAAAAGTGACTCGCACCACAAATGTTCCACGTAGAAGCATTTAGGAAAGTATGCGGGATCCTGAACAAGGTCCACCAGGCTAGACAAAATGATTGGGACCTGCGCGTACTATCGATCCGATGGGCCTCTAGGGCCATGTATAAGAATCTGAGTGCAGAGACGATCCCAAAGATGACGGGCAGAGTCGAGGCCATAGTTTTGGGTGGAAGGAATCCTCACATAGTTGGAACAATACGTGGGGACCAGGACGAAGGAATTATGCAGCTGTGCGAGGTCGAACATATGCAGATTCAGGAAGCCATTCGACGGGGGAACCTTAAGTTTCGCGAACTCAAAGATCGGGTATGACTAAGGAAGAAAAGTAGGTTAATGAACGAAGAAATGAACAAACTGGAAACCGAAATCACGCAAGATAAACTAAGAATGACAGGACAAGATATGAGTGGTGATACTACTGCATTAGAAGATTTCTTCCGAGAATTTGTGGCTTTGCTACCATGGCTGTGACCTCACCTTACCAGACAAAGTAACTGGGGGAGCGCACCACATAAGGAAGAACGTGCGGCGCTGATTGTCGCGAGGGAAATTGGGGAGTGCCCATGGACTAGGCTGGAAATTGAATTGAAGCCTCACATAGGTGGTGAAACCACCTGAATCTTAGTAAGGAGCGCAGTCTTAGCGCTCCAAGCAGTTGAAAGAGAGTGCGGGACTATAAAAGAGTTTGTAGGGGAGCTGCACGATAAGGGGGTTGTGTGCAGGGTCAGTATGTCACAAGGGTCGCGCCCACGCATAGGGGGCTGTGCTGCTGTGTGGGTAGGCTGGGAGGTGACCATTGGTGTCACTGTTCATGAAAAGATGTCAAATTTAAGACAAAAAGGAGCGGGCAATGGGCAATTAAGATACATAGTCAGAACTAGATTTGGGACGATCTACTGCCAAGAATGCATTAATGACTCAGAAATGGGGGGAACGGTCAAATTCAAATTCGAAAGACGCTATAAAACTACCAAGGCTAGCCATGAGACAACACTTGTTTGTTTAAGATTTGAGCTATTACAGAGAACACACAGTGTTGCGCTAAGTGGTGTTTGAGCCTCCAAAGTCGGGAACAACTACATAGAGCTTGAACAGGATGACAACTAGTAGGAGAGGTGTGGGTTTTGTTGAAAGTACCGTCGAGGAAGCCACACAGAGCCCTATAGTGGAGGTGGGGGATGCACCAGAAATTTCGAGATCGCCTGAGACGTCGAGGCCCAAGACGGATACACAGTTAGCGAGACCAGTCCGCATGTCTCCGTGAAATCCGCGGTTTGGTAAACTGTCCGCGGAAGAAAAGGGAAAGACGGTTAATCTTGAGACAGATGATGATGAGGAGGATCTCCAGGCCTTCATAGAAGAGATTGAACCAGATGAAGAAAAGGAGGAAGAAATTTAGCCAGTGCGCATTGCAGCGGAACTACCCAAATATGCCCCCCTACGGAGAGGGAAAGCAAATGTACCCAAGGATTTGGATGCCGTTAAGAATGCACTCAAAACCCTACTCCTCCTAGATGGAATTCTATTTGAGGGATCAGTCTTGGGCGGTGTGCCCATGATGAAATTTGAAGATTGGGACCTCGCGGATAGCGAAAAGTTCCCACATTTGGAGACTAGCCAACTCATGAAACAAAGCAAGGAGGGGTCAGTTACAACGCTACAGCCACGGAAATGGTTGTGTGGGGTGGAGGAGGCTGGGCTACTCCACCTACTATGGATTCCACACTTTCACCGGGCACCAATCACGATCTTTGTCATCAGGCAACTGCTTTGCCTAGTGCACGATGGGTACTTGTGGTTGGAGGAGCCTATTCCCATCATGACAGAGCTTATTCATAGGATTTCTCGGCTTCCCTGTATGGGAAGGGACCCCGCAGAAATAGCTAGAAAAAGTGGAGACTTGGCACTCGCAGAGGCCATGAAGAAGAAATACAAGTTGGAGAAAAAGCAGAGGGGCTATGTCATTACTAGCATTCAAGACAAAGGGGTGCGTGTAGCCACCCAGCTGCTGGCAGGAAAAGTGATGAGAAAATGCCGCGGCAATGAGGTACCAGCAACGGTCATCACGTTGGATGAACAATGCATAGAGGGGGTACAGTTCAACTGGGCGCAGTTCCTCTGCGAGGAATTTCTAACGAACTGCAAGGAGGCCCAGGAGTAGGGTAAGACCTTCCACTACGCGTGGTTTCTCTTATCCATCTTGTTGGTTGTAGGGGAATTGCCTGAGGACAGTCAGTTTCCTCCTCTTGAACAGGACTTGCCAGAGGCAGCAAAGTATGCGTCACTCTAGGCGACAAAGGACGCCATGCGAATCCGTGAGACCAAGATCTTCTGGATACTCATGGAGGCAAGTGTTCGGATGTGGATCAACAAAATGCCGCACCTATCCCCCACAGTGTACGACAATCTGTGGAGCTTTGCAGACTTTAAGGCAGATATGCACAATGTGTATATCAAGGCATGGAAGGATCTGGAGCAGAACTGGACCAAACTCCCTTTCATCGCAATTGATGATGCTGTTTTTGCGGTGCTTGACTCATGGCCACCTGAATGGTGCGCCCCGGATCTGGTAGTGCGCGATGAGACAACGATACAAAGATAGAGGGAGGCCGCCAAGCTGCTAGTGTAGCAAAAGAGGAACGAGCAGTTTGCTGAGGAGGTAAGGGCTTCCCGCGAGGCAGCGAAGGTCGCCGCAGGGCAGACCAAGGCCATTGAAAAAATAGCACCAGCTGGGGCCACCACGACATAGGAAGAAAGAGGCCCAGACTTGACCACAGGACAAGGGATAGACGACACAGCGAAAGGCACGAAACTAAGCACGAAATCTACACCACTGAAACGATCGCGCAGTATGAAATGAACAGGGCCACGGAAGAAGACCAAAGCTTCCAAGCTGGATGGGGAACCTATTACACTGACAAAGGGTGACCTATACGACATTGGTGACATAGTCGCGAAGCAACCAGGGAAACGCTCCAGGAAGCAATGTCGGAGTAGCAGAATGTGTTGGGGGCGCTCAGTGCACAATTGCAGGGACTCCAAGTGCAGCCCCCAAACAAAGGAACGGTAGTCACCTATGGTGTTGTGGGTACTTTGGCAATAGAGTAGTTGTTGTGGGCCAAAATAGCCAACACCATCTTGCTGCCGGAAGGAGCACTGACAATTGACAACATGGAGGATAGAGCCACGGTAGGACAGATCAAGGGATGTGGCCTAAACTTGGCTGCCCTTCCGTGGGATATTTTATACTAGCTGCAGGACGGAGAAAAAACAGAACTCCTCGCTAAGGAAGGGTGCGCAGTGAAAATGCTAAGTGAACAACAAATCAACATCGAGCAGCTTAGCCTACAACGCGATGAAGCGGTGGCGCAGAACCAATAGCTGGAGCAAATCGTAGAGGAAGCATGTCGCCGCACCCCAAATCTGGAAATTACGATAGACTTACCGATAGGAATGTAGATCCACAAATTGGCCAGTGGATTCTGCGAGGCAAGGAGGAAGCTACAAGGATCCAGTTGGACCTTAACCCGCAGATTGCTGAATTGCGATTAAAGGCGCAGTCATCCACGCCCCTACAAGTTCGAGAACATCGCGTTGATGTCCAAAAAGGGTTGGAAGAAATTGAACAAGCAGTGTAGAGCTGTACCACTTTGTTGGAAGAATCCATCGGGGTCCTCACAGCCTTACAGGAGGACCTGACCATACAACGGTTGGAAACAGAGGTGCGGGAGCTTCAAATGCAATATGATAGTGTGCACAGGATGGCGCAAACAGTAGTCCTGACTCAACGGTTCGCGAGGCTACAACAAGCAAAGGCATTGAAGGAGCAAGTGGATGTAGCGTGCCAAAAAGAGGCAGTACTTAAAGCACGCGTCCAGCCTTGGATTGATGAGGCCTTCCTCATCATCGCCGCCATCAAAGGAAAGCTCGCACAAATGAAAGTATTGCATGCTCTCAGATAGGGATTTGCCCAAGACAGCGAGTATTCAGCCGAGCGGGTAGAGAAAATCCAGTAGATGGTAGAACAGTGCGCTGCAGACCTTTGCGCAGCTCAGGAACAGTTGGAAGGGCTTTGTGCCAAGATCACCACACAGTGACTCAGGATGAGTCACGATGATTGTGTTGGGGGCCTGTTGGGCAGCGGATCCCCCCATAACATGTTTTTGGGGCTTAAAGCCTGAGTTTTGGTCAACGTAATGTAAAGACCCTACGAAATGCAGGCGCAGAGTGCGAGAGTCTAGGATGAGTCATAGGGTTGTCCACCCTAAAATAATGTAATTTAATGTAAAGTTGTGTCGGCCTACCCATGGTCCGCAGACCATGGGATTGTATAAATAGAGTGAGGCTCTAAGTGTAAAGATAGCTTTTGGCAAGGAAGTACTAGATAGATGCGAAGGCATGGTGGGAAGATAGAAGTGGATTTGGAGTGTATTAGGTCGTAGTAGTAGGTAAAGGCTCTGCAGCTGAGTGCGCATACGCCTAGTAGAGTTCGTAGTTGAGTTCGCGGACCCCTGCAGCTGAGTGCGTAGGGCAGAGCCGGGTTTGTATTGAACTGAACTTGAAAAGGATCATTAATAAAGCTAAGTTGATTCGGCATATTGTGCATCTGTTTCATAGATCTATATTTTGATGTTCGATATCTGTTTATCTATATGCATGCACTTGTATGTATGTTTATATATAAAAACCTTCTAAGTAATTAAAAACCTGACTAAGGAAGACTTGGGTAATTAATACTGGTCACACTGCGGCTGGATCTGCACGAAGGCAATCCTACAAGACATAAGGAGCCCGCTGGTGCGCGTAATCTAGTAAGCGCGAAGGTTGAATCGGGTACCTATCATCCATATTAGACATCCCCAGGGTGTGGAAACTTGGTTCCAGCACCCTCCCATACTACTTTGGGTGAGACCTCAGTCCGCGCTCCACGGACTGTTGCCAAAAGGGCCAATAGTACTGGGATTTGCTTGGCTACACTCATTTTTGAACCTGGGTCAGGCCCCACGTAGCCAACATGATACCTTACCCTAATTCTAATATCTTAGTCCTAATTCCTTAATGCATGAAAAATCCTTATAAACCCTTATCTAGAAAAAAATTTCAAAACCCTAAGGTCTATACTATAATTCTAGGACTGCCATAAAGAAAAAATACTTTTCTTAACGTTTGAGACATCAACTTTGTTGGAAATACTGAGAGGGGGGATGAATCAATATTTCTTTCCAATTATTATTTTTACCAGTTAGATCGCTTATATTTAGAACACAAAATGAACAATGATAGAATAAATACTTTTATTAATTTCTTATTTCAATAAATCAAGTACAATATATGTAGGGCTCCAACCCTAGATGAAGACACCAATCTTCAATCTCCCAGGCTCCAACCTGTAATATGCCAAGCACCGACTTGGACTTCCCAAGGCACCAACCTTGTCAATTTCAAGGCACCAACCTCTAGGGCTCCTCCGACCTGGTTTCTTGAGGGCTCCTATCCTCTAGGGCTCCGACCCTATCTTCCAAGGCACCAAACTTGTCTCTATGAGGCTCCAACCTCTTGGGCTCCAACCCTTAGCTTTACTTTGTCAAGATATGTTTGGTTATTATTCACGAATCTCAATGTCTTCTTCAACGAGCCTTGCGTATCTTCAACTATGTTGTCACTTAGCATCCCCGTCACATCATCAAGGACAACCTTGTTCTCTTAGAAGATGTCACCACTACTCTTCATCGTACCCAAACAATTTCTGCAAGGTCACCTCATGACGGCAAGTGCATCATGTCCTTCAATGTTATCTCCAAGATTAGTTAAGGTTTATTTAACAAAATGTCTTCAAATGGCTACAAGAAAATCTACAAAGGCTTCTTTAATATGATTACACACCACTCTTAGACTGTTCTTTAATAGGCTATCAAAACTTGAAGTGTCCTTCAATTATGCTTCAATATAGGATTAACCTTCAATCAAGGCTCAAGTCTACTTCACACAAGATCTAAGATCTGATCTGGAAAACCTTCAAAATTTGTTTAGACTATCATCAAAGTCTTCTTCAAATATTCTTCAATATTTGCTCCAAGGAGGTTGCTCTAGGTTTTCGAGTGCTTCAAATAATTGCCCAAATTAAGTCCTCAAACCTACCATAAATCCACCTTCTAAAGGTCTTCAATGTGCTACAAATGGGTACCTCAGGACTGTTTCAAAAATACTTTCAATTGCTGCTACAGTTGGTCCAAAACTGGCTTCTAATAGCCTTAAAAGGTGCTCCACAAATACCTTCAATAAACTGCTATAAATATCTCTCCCAAAACTGCCTTTTAAGTTTGAGAAACACTGCTTCAATATGGTGTTAAGGTCTGCTCTTTAGTTATGCAAAAAACTATTCCAAGGTGAGACTAATCACAGGTGGCTCCCACAACTTGCTGCACTAGTAACAATCTTCTGCAATTGAAGACCGAGCTCCTTTAAGTGACTGTCTCACTGATTCGAGTCACTACCCACAAGACTGTCCAAAAATTTTCCTCTGCAATCCGAGTTCTGAAGGTGACAGTCCACCACTGTAAAAGGAATTAACCCAAACAATAGATCTTCAAGTTTTCCTCGGCTTCTTGTAGTTTCTATCTGAATTTCTGTGTCTTTCACCGAAATTTCTTGCATGAAATGAGTGTTAAGACTTGTATTAATAGTGATTTTGTCTTCCAAATGAAGGGACACGTCCCTTGACTGAGAGGCCAACTTGCATGACTGAGTGTAGGTAAGCTTGCAATGAAATATATATTTCTCAACTTAAAAATTCATTTTCTCAGTAACCACTGTGAGTTTTGGGGCAACTAAGGGCTCATTAGAAAGAGGAAAAATCCTCTTTAAGATGGTCTAGGTCCCATTGAGAAAATATGCCTCTAAGGTGGCAAAAATATTTTTTCTTTGTGACTGTCCTTAAATTTTATGCATAAAAAGTTTGGGATAGGATGAGGAATGTTTGGTACAATATGGCTTCTCCATTGTTTGGCTTCTTCATCATCATAGGATCATGTAGGAAATCCATGTTATCATGATAGTGTCCAACAATGAGTGTATCATCCTATGTAATGGTGTAGTGATAAGTCATAGGAAACATCATTAGGAAAGTTCCAAGGTAGTCTTCCAACCATCAAATGAGATCTTCCACGTCATCATCTAGTCTTACAACCATGTTATCAAGACCTTATCAAGTGCCATCATCAAGTGTGGTCATTTATTAAGTGTAGTCCTCCGTGTGTCATCAAGGGTTAAGGTCTAGATCATCAAATAAGGCACATGATTGGCATTTCGCACTTGGCACTTCTTAAGACTTCTTCATTAGTGGCTTGACATATTAATTGATGGCATCCTTGTCAAACAAGAGTCATGACATCATCATCTGGAAGTAGGCATTTTAAGAATATTTTCCATCTCGTCCGATGCCATATTGACATCAATGACAACGCTGATTAACAATCTTAAAATGACTCTTTCACGAGCTTGTAGAGGAAATTTTCCCCTTTCCAACAAGTTTTCCTCAACTTCCTGTAGTTTCTATCTGAATTTATGTGTCTCTCAATGAAATTTCTTGCATGAAATAAGTGTTAAGTTGTATTAATAATGATTTCGTCTTCCAAATAAAGGGCACGTCCCTTGACTGAGAGGCCGACTTGCATGAGCGAGTGTAGGTCGACTTGCAATAAAATATACATTTCTCAAGTTAAAAATTCATTTTCTTAGCAACCACTGCGAGTTTCGGGGCAAGTAAGGGCTCATTAGAAAGGGGAAAAATCCTGTTTAAGATGGTCTAGGTCCCATTGAGAAAATATGCCTCTGAGGTGGCAAAAATATTTTTTGTTTGTGATTGTCCTTAAATTTTATGCATAAAAAGTTTGGGATAGCATGAGGAATGTTTGGTACAGTATGGCTTCTTCATGATCATAGGATCATGTACGACATCCATGTCATCATGATAGTATCCAACAATGAGTGTATCATCCCGTGTCATCATATAATGGTGTAGTGATATGTCATAGGCAACATCATTAGGAAACTTCCAAGGTAGTCTTCCAACCATCAAATGAGATCTTCCACGTCATCATCTAGTCTTCCAAACATGTTATCAAGACCTTATCAAGTGCCATCATCAAGTGTGGTCATTCATCAAGTGTAGTCCTCCATATGTCATCAAGGGTTAAGGTCCAGATCATCAAATAAGGCACATGATCTTGGCACTTCCTAAGACTTCTTCATTAGTGGCTTGTCATATTAATTGATGGCATCCTTGTAAAACAAGAGTCATGGCATCATCATATGGAACCATGCATTTTAAGAATATTTTCCATCTTGGCCGATGCCATATTGACATCAATGACAATGTTGATTAACAATCTTAAAATGACTCTTTCACTAGCTTGTAGAGGAAATTTTCCCCTTTCCAACAAGCAAAAAATTGTCTCCTATCTTCCTGCCATTTTGAAGATATTAATTTTTGAAAATAACATATGTCAAATTTGACCAAAGTTTGCTAGTCAACTCATGTAGGCACACTAAGACATAACAAATCCTCCAATTGAATTGTCCCTTCACCATAGGTGTGTGTGTGATGAACTGTTCGTTTAATATCCCATTCAAGTGTATAGCAACAAGGAAAAAAAAACAAGTGAGGAACAATAAGAAGTTCACATCTCGTGAACTTAGGAAGAATATGAAGTGTGGAGGTACCTCTATTATCCCATAATTCTTAACAAACTTGTAATAATACCCTGTCAACTAGAGAAATCGAGAAGATGGTTTATGGTTGTGGGGATTTTTAATTCCTTAATGGATTTAATTTTGTTAGGGTCTACCTTAACACCCTCATGAGATACAATATGACCCAAATATTCCACCTCCTCTACTCCAAAGAAACTTATGGACGTTTTTGCATATAATTGTTTCTTCTCCAATAGTTTGAGCACCATGTCAACATGTTGACAATGATCCTTCCAAGACTTGTTGTAGATTAGCATATCATCAAAAAATACTAACACAAATTTTCTAAGGAAGGGTTTGAAAATGGAATTCATCAAACCTTCAAATGGGGAAGGTGAATTATTAAGGCCAAAAGGCATGACCAAAAATTTAGAATGACCCTCATGAGTTCTGAATGTTGTTTTCAAAACATCTTGATTATAATTTTATGATATCCTGAATGGAGATCCATCTTGGTGAAGTAAATTGCTCCATGTAATTCATCCAAAAATTCATCAATGACAAGAATGGGAAATTTATCTTTAACAGTGAGCTTGTTGAGTTCCCTATAATCCAGACACATACACCATGATGCATCCTTCTTGTGCACCACTAGGTTGAATTATACCAACCTTTAGCATCTCTGCAACCATACTTTCAATTTCACTCTTTTGGGCATGGGGATATCTACAAGGCCCGATGTTTGAAGGAACAATTCCTGGAATTAAATGAATAGCATGATCATGAACATCAACAAGTGGGAGGCCTTTGGGAGTCTCAAACACCTTGGAATGATTGTCCAAGACTTTTTGAATATTTGGAGAAATGGATGATTTCAGTGTATGAATCTCTAGTGAGCATAATTGTGTAATTACACCTTGTTGTTGTTTCTTCAGAATCTTTGTCATGCCATTAGAGTTAATTATCTTCATGGTTTCCCTGTGATACCCCTTAATTCAAATTCCTTTCCTTCCCCAAAAAAAATCAAGAAAAGTTCTTGAAAATTGAAAGTTATCGTCCCCAAATATTGTAACCATTGGAATCCTAGTACAACATCAACACCACCCATTGGAATGGAAAGCATTGGAATATTCAATACATATTCCCCCATGGTTAGCTTGATATTATGGCACTTTCCAGATAAATTTATAGTTCCTCCATTTGCAACCATCACTTGACACTCTGGTGTTGGATATAGGAAGCAATTCAATTCCTTGGCTATCTTACAATGAATAAAATTATGGGTACTACCTGAATCAATCAGCACTATTACCTTTTTCTTCTTGATATATCCTTCTATCTTGAGAGTTCGAGGAGTGGTAATTTCTGCTAATGCATTACAAGATATGGTCAGATTCATTTATTTTTTCTCTAGGGTTGGTTATGTTAGAGTCCTATGTTATAGTAGTCAATGTCAAGATTGGTCATTTAATTTGGTCAATTTATAGCTACGTCAAACCTTGTGACATCATTTTCAAGTACAAAGCTGTAAAAGTTTGTTGTGTTTCTTCGTTGTGCTGCACTTTCTTGCCGCGCTTTAATAGTTTCTATGGTTTCTTGCACCTTGACAAACTACAAGTTATAGAACTTTGTTTTTCCCGTTCATTTTGTGTTTAATACCTCAAAATTCATCTCAAAATTTTGAAGAGGGCGCTCAACTAGTTAGTTTCACATCTATTCCTTCATCGTTGTGCTTTTCTGCTGTGCTACTGTCAAAGAATGTTGAGATTGCAACAAGATGATGGAGCTTAGTGAAAAGAGTCACCTTCACTAAGTGGGCCCGCAGGCAAATTATGTGGCAAGTTCTATTTTTGGATCACAACAGGGATGATCACAGCAGGAGTGACCACAGGAGGGATGATCACAGTAGGAGCGATCACAGCAAGAGTGATCACAACAGGAGTGATCAAAGTCTATTTTTAGACTGGCTGTCAAAAATAAAAAAGTCAAATATTATTGTCTCATAATAGTATTTGGACTATAAACTTGATCTTATTCTCTTGGAGCACTTCAGTTTGAGCTACAGATGTGGCACATGCAGCTGTCAGAAGGAAGTACGCTTTCTTTGTGGGTCAGTTGAGTTGTTGCATGCATGACTTCAGTTAGAACTCAATCAGTTGAGTTTGGTGGAGTTGATTGTGGAGTTGATGGAGTTGTGTTTAGTTTGACTTGGTTAAACTAGTTGTAATTAGTCTAACTGCAAATAGAATAATGATGAGTTGTTAACTAATTATTAACTCATAATTCAACTATAGAATACATTCGTTAACTCAGTTGCATGTCAGTGCATGTTCAGTTCAGCAGGGACAGGTGTTAGAGGATCAGATTGCTATCAGTTGTGACTATAGTTGTACATGAGGATTTGCACAATCAAGGGATTGAGTATGCCAATGAGTATTGCCCAGTAAATGCCCAGTATTATAGCCTCTACTCACGTCTTTCCCAGTGTGAGTGATTCTTTGGAGGTAAATACAAGTTTGGTTAAACTATTCTCATTCATTCTTGAGCAGGTATTGAGCAGTGGAGGCAGACAAGCAGTGGAATAGATTTGGAGATAAAATCTGAGCTGTATTGTGTGTAACAGGTGGAGCTAGTACTGGATTGCTTGTGATAAGCATTGTACTTTGTAATGTTACATGTTCTCAATCATTAATATACAGATAGTGTGGGGTTTTCAGCTGTAAGCTTTCCCCGGGTTACATACTGTGTTAATGTGTGCATGCTCTTTATGCTTTATTGTTATTGATGTTGCTATATTGATGATCAACGTAGAGGAGCTTATGTATTGTGTATGTATTCCGCAATAGTACATGATCAGGATAATCTCCATTGAATATATGCTAAATTATTCAAAATTTCTACATGGTATCAGAGCTATTGATCATTAGATCTACTATTCAGGAAGCGTTTACATTCTATTTCTTCAGGCAGAGTCTATAATCGGGCCAGGTAGCCTCTGGATTCATCCTTCCTTTGAAAGGTGAGATATCCGATGAATTCCCATACAATCAATCTCTGTACGAGAAATATTGTGTTCTCACGAATCTTAGATCCGAGGCGGTTGAGTTGTAGCTGGTGGAATTCAAATTTGCAGCAGTGTTTTCTTGGTGGCAACGCAACAATGTCTTTCAACGGATTGGATTGAAGTATGCTCTTGAGGGTAGCTCAAATTATATTGCATGGAAGGACAGGATGGAGGCAGTATTGGATGATAACAAGCTGAAGGAGTTCATAGAGACAGATGTCCCAAAGCCTACTGATGCTACTCAAGCTGATTCTTGGCAAAAGAAGACCGCAAAATGTCAAAGGATTCTATTGGAGGGCATGAAGGATCACATTGTGTCTAGCCTACATGGAAATAATTCTCCATATCTGATGTGGAAGGCTTTAACAGATCTATTCCAAAGCAAGAGCGATTAGAGGAAGCTAGCGCTCAAAGATAAACTCAGAAACATCAAATGCGAGAAGGGTGACAATATGCCCAAGTATCTCACGAAGTTCACTCAGTGTCGAGATGAGCTGGGAAGTGTGGGGGTTACTGTCGATGATGAGGACTTGGTGAGCTTGGCTCTCCTTGGTCTTTCGAAGAGTTGGAATTCCTATCAAGACTCTGTCAATGGTTGGGAGAAATTGCCAGGATGGGAAAGACTGTGGTTAGATCTTGTGTAGGAGGAGATCAGGCGGAGTACCAGGGATGGATCTTCGTCAAAGGGAGCTGATGAAGAAAATTGCGCTTTGGCTGCCAAAGAAAAGAAAGGGAAGAGCAAGAAAGCTTCTCAGTCTGGTGCGAAAGGCAAGAAGCAGGACATGTCCAAGGTTAAGTGTTTTCACTGTCACCAGCACAGACACTATGCCACTAATTGTCCGTAGAAGAAGAAGAACAAGTAGGCTGCTGGATCTGTAGTAGGAGAGGCTCTAGCCTCGCAATTTGAGATTGATTTTTCATTGATCGCATGCTTGGTTTCAAGTGTGATGGGATCGGTGTGGTTCTTGGACAGTGGTGCATCTTTTCACATGACGGGAGATAGAGATTTGTTTTCTGATTTGGAAGACAAAGATCTTGGAGTGCACATCGAGATGGGCGATGATGGTAGATACAGTGCGACTGGTATCGGTACCATTTCCTTTGAGAGGGAGTCTGGTAAACCCTTCGTATTGAAGGAAGTCATGGATGTTCCAGGATTGAAGAGGAATCTTATCTCTGTGGCAATGTTAGAAGACAAGGGGTATGATGTTGTTTTCAACGAGGGAAATGCTTTCCTAAGAAGCAAGACAACTGGTGAGACCCGGAAGATAGGGGTTCGAGTGAGGAACCTTTATCAGTTGCATGTAGATGGATGCGCAACAATGGCAGGCAAGGCAGAAGGATTGGTGAGCCAGGATGATGGCGAGTTGTGGCACAGGAGATTGGGTCACCTTCACCATGGAGCCTTGAAGATATTGCAGCAGATCACTATAGGGCTTCCTAAAGGCACTCTTGCACAGTCAGATCAGTGCAAGGGATGTACTTTGGGGAAGTTTGTGAAAGCCACCTTTCACGAGAAGGATAGTTGCGCCACGACGATCCTTAAGAGAATTCACACAGATGTGTGTGGACCTTTCTCAGTTGCTTCGACAGCAAAACACAGGTATTATGTGATTTTTGTTGATGATTTCTCTCGTAAGTGCGGATATTCTTCATGCTGAAGAAGAACGAGACATATTCAAAGTTCTGTGAATTCAAAGCACTGGTCGAGAAGGAGTCGGGGAAGAAGGTGAAGGCTCTTAGGAGCGATAATGGTGGTGAATAAATCTCGGACGAGTTCAAGGATTTCTGCAAGGCAGAAGGGATTCAAAGAGAGCTCATAGCTCCCCATAACCATAGCAGAACGGGGTAGCTGAGCGGAAGAACATAACGATTGTGGGTGCTGCACGGGCAATGTTGCATGATCAGGGCCTACCCCTTCACTTGTGGGTGGAAGCATGCAATACAACAGTTTATGTGCAGAACCGTTGTCCTCATAGGATACTTGGCATGAGTACACCCGAGGAGGCTTATTCTGGTAAGAAGCCTGATCTTTCTCATTTGAGGATTTTTGGTGCTAATGTTTACATGCATGTGACGAAGGATGCCAGGAAGAAGTTGGAGCCGACCACAGAGGCTGGGATATTTGTGGGGTACACTGATACGCCCCACAACTATCGTGTGTATTTGCCAGACAATGGTAAAACTGTTGTGCGACGGGATATAAAAATTTCAGGAGGAGAAAGCCATGAAGTGTTCGCTTGAGAGGGAGCTACACTTGCATGTAGATGAGGAGCTATTAGTTCGTAAGGATGAGCTTCAAGACGTGGATCAGCCACAGGACGAGGTTCATGGAGTGGAAGAGACCACTCATGCAGCGCCAACCATCAGAGGGCGAAAGCGCTTGACAAAAGCTGAGCGACTGGCTCAAGATGCAGAGAAAGTTGTAGGACCACCTACAGCCCAATGTAGGCAAAGACAGTCACCATGGCTCTTATGAGCAAGTGTGTTGTGACTGAGCCATCTTCTTTCGAGGAAGCTGTGGAGGATCCCGCATGGGTAGACGCCATGGTGGAAGAGTACGATTCTATTGTCAGAAACAATGCATGGGAGATTGTTCCTAGACCGGAAGGGAAGTCAGTGGTGGGTTCGAGATGGATCTACAAAGTTAAGCAGGCAGCTGATGGGAGTGTGGAGAAGTACAAGGCAAGATTTGTTGCCCGAGGCTTTTCACAAATAGAGGGGATCGATTATGAGGAGACCTTTGCACCTGTCGTGAGGTATTCTTCCATACGGACGATTCTTGCTCTCTCAGCGCAGATGGGATGGCACATTCATCAGATGGATGTGAAGACTGCGTTCCTCAACGAAGTCACTGAGGAGGAGGTGTACATTGAGTGTTGGCATTATGAGATAAGTGTTGTCCTTGATGGCAAACCACACTGATGACAAATCATAGTATAGAAGGTCAGCAGCAAGGAATTGATGATCAGACTATAAGAAGAAGAGAAAGTTCATACACGCAGGTTCATTAAGCCCAAGTCATGTATACAAGCAGGTTCACTATATACCAAGTCGCGTATACGCAAGTTCGCTATATACCAAGTCGCGTGTACACGCAGGTTGGCTTCAGTAAAAGTGCGTGTATGTGGAAAACTTATCTTTGGTCCACGGCGGTTATTCCTTGGAAGTTGTGCCTATGGTTTTGGACCTTGGTGTCTCGACGGACGTGTTGATCCCTAGTTTTGAAGTTGATGGTATTGGATTTCTATGGCTTTGGCTCTTGGTATTGAACAAGGCCTAAGGCTATATAAGGAGAAGGAAATCATTAGGCAAGTGTATCTAAAATGTCTTGAATATCTGATGAAGTATTAGATCCAGTATGCAGGTTATGGGTTGACGATGCATTGCTTGATCTGAGCTAAGGAGAGATCTCACCGGTTGATGAAGAACAAGATCTAAGGAGAGATCGGGATCAAATGGTTTGAAAAGCTCTATTATGATATGGTTGATTATGCGTATTTCTAGATGTACATACTGACGCAATGTTATGTTCTGGGTCTAATTGATGTCTGGTACAACTGCAAGTTAAGAGAATTTATTTTTAGATCTGTACGCAGGTTGTCTTCGGTAAAAGCGCGTGTATACGCGGGTTGCTCTCATTGAAGTTGCGTATATCTTTTGAAGCATGATTTTTGGGTTTGCAGTTGGGTCTGACTGATATTATAGAGTTCTGTAGTCTGCTTTGTGTTCTGGTGATAGGTGTTGATGATGCAGGTTGTACTACAAGGTGATTGTCTTATGGATCCAGTATGAAAATGTATGAAACGTGGTCCCGGGTAGATCGTAGGCCGGCACCTACGTACTGGTAATCATATCAGCCAGTACAAGAGCAAGGGGAGTAAAGATTCGAGCATTCTGTAGGTAGGCACCTACGTACTAGTAAATGGATCGGCTAGTACAAGAGCGAAGAGGGTTGTAGCCCTCTGCAGGTTGTAGCCTGCGTGCTGGTAAAGGATTGCACCAGCACATTGTAAAAGAAATTTCTTATTAAAGAAAAGATAGAGACGATTTGCAGCAGGTGGTTTTCACCCACATTGGGTTTCCACCTTATATCATGGTGTTCATGTGTGTGCCTTATGTGTGATGATCTGTTCTGTTATACTACACCTGTTTACTGTTAATATGGTTAATAATGTTCTGATGCATTTACTGAAGATAAGCTAACTGAATCATAAGATTGCTGCATATACGCTAGTTGCCCTTAACGAACTCGCGTATATACGCTGATATCCTTAACTGAAGTTGCGTGTATGAATCTGAGTATAAGATTGAAAAGTTTTATCTGATCTGATAATACTGATTCACCCCCCCCCTCTCAGTATTATTTCCAACAATTGGTATCAGAGCAGGTCCTTTGGTAGAAGCTTGATCGCTTGAAGGAGATCCGTGGAACAATGGGAAAGAAGCTTAAGAAGAAAGCTCATAAGAAGAAGAAGACATCTCAGAAGATCTATGACAGTGGGAGAGTCGATTGGGGATTAGGTATAAGAAGTTCTTCAGATTCAGAATCATTATCAGGTATGAATGTGTTATCCTCTGATGTTCCTGCTATATTTCCTTGTGAAAGTGATGGAAGTGATAGTGACACTACTGAACATGCTTTTATGGGTGAGCAAGAAAAGTATCAAATAGAGGCAGTATTTAGAAGGCTTACAGACAAAGTTAAAGATCAACAAGATCTATTGAACAAAAGAGAATGTGCTTTCAAAGAAGAACTTACCAAACTAAAAGCTCAATCAGAGGAAGGAAAGAAGGTAAGAAAGTTACTCAAGGACAAGGAAAATCAATGTCAAAAGTTGCAGGGTGAAGTGACATCATTAAGAGATGAAGTCAATGACAAGAACACAACCATCAAGAAACTCAAAGATAGATCCAGCTACTATGAAAATCTTGAAGCTACAATCCTCTCACTAAAGGGAGATCTTGAAGAATCAAGGAAGCAGAATGAAGATCTACATCAAGCAATTGAAAAACTAGAAAATGAAGTCATCAGCTTAAAATCCCAGCTGGAATGTGCTTTCCGAGTTTGTCAAATGCAGCAGGATCTGAATGAGGAACAAGAAAAGGAGATTCTCAAACTAAGGGAGAAAATGGAAGAAGGAATAAAAGCTGAAGAAAATTGGAAAAAGCAATCTCTTGAAAAGGAAGAACAGCTTCAGGTTGAGGTAAATATCTTGAAAGGTAAAATAGAAGAAAAGGATAAGCTGTTACGATTTCAAGATAGCTCTAAAGTCTTGGATGATATTCTTAGTAGTCAAAGGTCTCCTGCTATCAAGACTGGTCTTGGTTTTCATGAATCTGTTGAAGGTGAATCTAGTTCACAAGGTGAGGCAAGGAACTCTAAAGGGAAATCTAAAATGGTCAACAAGGAGATGAAAGGTCAACCCCATCAACAATCAAGGAAAGAGACTCCTCAAAGAAAATCTTTTACTCCTCCTATGAATAATGTTGAATGTTATGTATGTCATAATATTGGACATGTTGCAGCCAGATGTAGAAGAATAAGGGTTCAAGACCATCATGCAGAAAGATCATCACACTCAAGGTACTTTAATGGATATTGCTTTGCTTGCAATATGTTTGGTCACAAAGCTGCTGATTGCTACAGGAGGAATATGAAACATGTAAGATGTTATGCATGTAACAAGCTTGGACATATAGCAAAGGAATGCAGGAACAAAGGATGGACATCACACCAAAAAGAGAAAACCTCATCACACTTATGGAGGAAGAAGGAAGTACAGTCAACACAATGTACTGAGACACAGCACAGCACAGACATATCATACTCAGGGGGAGCTAAAAGTGTAAAACTTCAGCGTTCTGAATCTCATACGCAAGTTCCTTAAAGGGAAGTCGCGTACATACGCGAGTTAGACACTGCAAAGTTGCGTATATGTCAGTCTGAGGAAAAGCAGTGGGGACAGGATCAGAAAAAGGATCTGATATGATTCAGTCTATTATTTGCTCTATTGGTTACAGTCTGCTGAGGATGTGTGGAAATGTTTTGTTACTTGTATGATGTCTAGAAGTGTTTTGATCCTAACTTGAGGATGATGATGTTTTGATGCTTATTGATGATATATGCATGATCAGATCTAACAGATGGCACTGATTGAGGGGGAGCATATGCCTTTAGTAATTCATTGTTGGCATTATGGTTAATAATCCTTGGTGATGATTCTTATATGGCTAAATGATATATCTTGCTATGATATGATGTTGTGAGTTGTCTATGATAAAATCTCATATGATTCTTGAAGCTACATAGTAGATGTTTAGATCAGATTTATGGTTGATCCTTTGATGATGCTTACATGGTGATCTTCATAAGGATAAGGAGAAGTACAAAGCTTGAATACACATCTTCCTCACTTGATGATGAGTCACTCATATACTGCTGTTGTCATATGCATAAAGATCATACAGTTATGATGCAGGCACTCTTGTGGATAAGGATTGTTGCTGTTGATGATATCAAGAAGTTTTGTCAAATGAGCTTGAGCTCAAGATACATAGTGCTGATACATGGATGACTACTCAAAGTTGCTTTGTTGGAGACATGGTTATGAGTTCATATCTATATGATGATAGGTTGATACTTACATATGTTGATTGATGCAGATGTTCCCAAGTAATGATACTTGGATCATGTAGTTCTTGACGTTGATGTAATGGCTATGGTGGTTTCACATGTAATGTGAATGATTTCATGATGATGTTTAAAAGGAGGAGTTGACATCTATGTTCAGACATACCTTGCTGCAGGACATTTACAGGTTGCTGATATGAAAATGGTTGTACGCGAGTTTCATAAGGCCTATCCGCGTATATACGCTTGTTTATGTGGATGCAGATGCATATATGGAGTTTTGAAGGAAATCAGCAGGGACAGATGTTGGTTGCAGAAAGTCTGATATGGGTCCGACAGAGATCATCTGGCACAGGTTCAGGGGAGCAGATAATCTTCCAATGATGCATTGTTGGCATTATCTTAAAGCTTTTGGTTCTAGTTCACATTTGTTGTTGGTTTCAAGTGGAACAAAGGCGAAAGGAGAACAGAAGGATCTCTTGGTTGCTGATCTAAATGGTGATTATCAGATGCTGCTGGTGACTTTCATAAGTCTTGGTCTAGTTCTTTCGTCTCTATGTCATATATCTCTTTTGTGGTATCTCTTTCATGGTGTCAAGGTCATGTAATGGCCTATTTTGGTTTCCCCACTATGCCTGGGATGATTGATGCAATATGATTGGTTTTCATATGTAAACTTTTGATGTATCCCCACTTGGTTAGGTGGATGAGTCAATTTTTGTATATCCTCACTTAGTTGAGAGATGGATGTATGTATGAGTCTTTGGTGATAGGAAGGTATTTTATGATGTATAGAGTCATGTTCTTCTTGAAGAACATCTTTTGCAGATCTTGCCTACGGTCAGGAAGAGCATGAACAACACACTTCAACAGTACAGAGACTTGGCATGTACTCAGGGGGAGCATTGACAGATTGGTACACTTTGGCATATACAAAGGGGGAGATCATTCAGAGATTTTAACAGATACTCAGGGGGAGTATGGACAGCGAAATGTTCAGCAAAAGAAGAGAACATCTTGGTCCACCCTTTTCCCTTGATGTCAAAGGGGGAGAGTGATTTGGTGTTGTTGCCATCAAGTCCAAAGGGGGAGATTGTTGGCATTATGATGTATGTGTTGTACTTGATGGCAACCCTCTCATAGAAGAATATCTCACTTATGTATAACTGGATGAATCTTCAGAAGAGATATCAGATGTGACTGATGGAGGACAGCTCAAAGGAATCAGATGATAGTTCTAAGTGTGACAAGTTAGCTTTGCCATCAAGTCCAAAGGGGGAGATTGTTGGCATTATGAGATAAGTGTTGTCCTTGATGGCAAACCACACTGATGACAAATCATAGTACAGAAGGTCAGCAGCAAGGAATTGATGATCAGACTATAAGAAGAAGAGAAAGTTCATACACGCAGGTTCATTAAGCTCAAGTCGCGTATACAAGCAGGTTCACTATATACCAAGTCACGTATACGCAGGTTCGCTATATACCAAGTCGCGTGTACACGCAGGTTGGCTTCAGTAAAAGCGCGTGTATGTGGAAAACTTATCTTTGGTCCACGGCGGTTATTCCTTGGAAGTTGTGCCTATGGTTTTGGACCTTGGTGTCTCGACGGACGTGTTGATCCCTAGTTTTGAAGTTGATGGTATTGGATTTCTATGGCTTTGGCTCTTGGTATTGAACAAGGCCTAAGGCTATATAAGGAGAAGGAAATCATTAGGCAAGTGTATCTAAAATGTCTTGAATATATGATGAAGTATTAGATCCAGTATGCAGGTTATGGGTTGATGATGCATTGCTTGATCTAAGCTAAGGAGAGATCTCACCGGTTGATGGAGAACAAGATATAAGGAGAGATCGGGATCAAATGGTTTGAAATGAACTATCTTTATATGGCTGATTATGCTTATTCTAGATCTGCATACTAACACAAATAATGTTCTATAAGTGTTATAGTATGATTGATGTCTGGTACAACTGCAAAGTTATAAGGAAATAATTTTAGATCTGTACGCGGGTTGGCCTTGGAAAAAGAGAGTATACACGCAGGTTGGGTTCATCCAAGTAGCGTGTACATTGTAAAGCTTGATATTTGAAGTTGCAGATGGGTCTGATGGTTATTGCAGAGTTCTGTGTCTGCTCTGTGTTCTGGTGACTGTGTTGTTGACAGAGTTTCAGTGTTTCAGTGTTTCAGTGATTAATGATGCAGGTTGTACTACAAGGTGATTATCTTATGGATCTAGTATGAAAATGTATGAAACGTGGTCTCGGGTAGATCGTAGGCCGGCACCTACGTACTGGTAATCATATCAGCCAGTACAAGAGCAAGGGGAGTAAAGATTGGAGCATTCTATAGGTAGGCACCTACGTACTAGTAAATGGATCAGCTAGTACAAGAGCGAAGAGGGTTGTAGCCCTCTGCAGGTTGTAGCCTGCGTGCTGGTAAAGGACTGCACCAGCACATTGTAAAAGAAATTTCTTATTAAAGAAAAGATAGAGACGATTTGCAGCAGGTGGTTTTCACCCACATTGGGTTTCCACCTTATATCATGGTGTTCATGTGTGTGGCTTTTGTGTGATGATCTGTTCTGTTATACTGCATCTGTTTACTCTTAATATGGTGAATAATGACCTGATGCACTTAACTGAAGATAAACTAATTGAATTATAAGTTTTCTAGTTATACGCTGTTTTCTTTAGACATAGTAGCGTGTACACGCTGGTTCACTTAACTGAAGTAGCGTATATGTTTCTGAGCATTGAAAAAGTTTTATTGATCTGATAATACTGATTCACCCCCCTCTCAGTATTATTTCCAACAATATTGTTGGCATTATGATGTATGTGTTGTACTTGATGGCAACCCTCTCATAGAAGAATATCTCACTTATGTATAACTGGATGAATCTTCAGAAGAGATATCAGATGTGACTGATGGAGGACAGCTCAAAGGAATCATATGATAGTTCTAAGTGTGACAAGTTAGCTTTGCCATCAAGTCCAAAGGGGGAGATTGTTGGCATTATGAGATAAGTGTTGTCCTTGATGGCAAACCACACTGGTGACAAATCATAGTACAGAAGGTCAGCAGCAAGGAATTGATGATCAGACTATAAGAAGAAGAGAAAGTTCATACACGCAGGTTCATTAAGCCCAAGTCGTGTATACAAGCAGGTTCACTATATACCAAGTCGCGTATACGTAGGTTCGCTATATACCAAGTCGCGTGTACACGCAGGTTGGCTTCAGTAAAAACGCGTGTATGTGGAAAACTTATATTTGGTCCACGGCGGTTATTCCTTGGAAGTTGTGCCTATGGTTTTGGACCTTGGTGTCTCGACGGACGTGTTGATCCCTAGTTTTGAAGTTGATGGTATTGGATTTCTATGGCTTTGGCTCTTGGTATTGAACAAGGCCTAAGGCTATATAAGGAGAAGGAAATCATTAGGCAAGTGTATCTGAAATGTCTTGAATATCTGATGAAGTATTAGATCCAGTATGCAGGTTATGGGTTGATGATGCATTGCTTGATCTGAGCTAAGGAGAGATCTCACCGGTTGATGGAGAACAAGATCTAAGGAGAGATCGGGATCAAATGGTTTGAAATGAACTATCTTTATATGGTTGATTATGCTTATTCTAGATCTGCATACTGACGCAAATAATGTTCTATAAGTGTTATAGTATGATTGATGTCTGGTACAACTGCAAAGTTATAAGGAAATATTTTTAGATCTGTACGCGGGTTGGCCTTGGAAAAAGAGCGTATACACGCAGGTTGGGTTCATCCAAGTAGCGTGTACATTGTAAAGCTTGATATATGAAGTTGCAGATGGGTCTGATGGTTATTGCAGAGTTCTGTGTCTGCTCTGTGTTCTGGTGACTGTGTTGTTGACAGAGTTTCAGTGTTTCAGTGATTAATGATGCAGGTTGTACTACAAGGTGATTGTCTTATGGATCCAGTATGAAAATGTATGAAACGTGGTCCCGGGTAGATCGTAGGCTGGCACCTACTTACTGGTAATCATATCAGCCAGTACAAGAGCAAGGGGAGTAAAGATTCGAGCATTCTGTAGGTAGGCACCTACGTACTAGTAAATGGATCGGCTAGTACAAGAGCGAAGAGGGTTGTAGCCCTCTACAGGTTGTAGCCTGCGTGCTGGAAAAGGACTGCACCAGCACATTGTAAAAGAAATTTCTTATTAAAGAAAAGATAGAGACGATTTGCAGCAGGTGGTTTTCACCCACATTGGGTTTCCACCTTATATCATGGTGTTCATGTGTGTGCCTTATGTGTGATGATCTGTTCCGTTATACTGCACCTGTTTACTGTTAATATGGTTAATAATGTTCTAATGCATTTATTGAAGATAAGCTAACTGAATCATAAGATTACTGCATATACGCTAGTTGCCCTTAACGAACTCACGTATATACGTTGATATCCTTAATTGAAGCTGCGTGTATGAATCTGAGTATGAGATTGAAAAGTTTTATCTGATCTGATAATACTGATTCACCCCCCCCCTCTCAGTATTATTTCCAACATTGAGCAGCCTGAAGGCTTTGAGGTCTTCATCAGCGAGTCACATGTGTACAGGCTCAAGAGAGCACTGTATGGGTTGAAGCAAGCACCACGTGCTTGGTACACACAGATAGAAAACTATTTCACAGGACTTGGATTCTCCAAGAGCGAGGCGGATCCTAACCTATACCAGATTGTGGTGGAGGGTAAGTTACTTATCCTTGTACTATATGTTGATGATTTGATTCTAACAGGTGAGGAGCTGTTGATACTTTCATGCAAGGATGATCTTGCTAAGGAGTTTGAGATGATGGACTTGGGCCTCCTTCACTATTTCCTAGGATTGGAAATATGGCAGCGCAGTGGTGGACTGTTTGTATCTCAGGGCAAGTATGCTCAAGAGATATTGGAGAAGTTCAACATGCATGGCTGCAAGCCTGTTGATACTCCTCTTCCTGGAGGTTGGAGGAAGGAGGATGCCACTTCGAGAGAAGAAGTGGATGCCACTGTTTATCGATAGTTGGTGGGGTCGCTGATGTATTTGGTCAATACACGACTTGATATATGCTATGCAGTTAACCAACTTTCACAAGCTATGGTTAAGCCTACCAAGCTCTTCTGGAAGGCGGGCAAGCATGTATTGCGTTATTTGAGAGGCACATTGGGATATGGATTCTGGTACAAACAGGAGGATGAGGTGAAGCTATGTGGCTTCACGGATGCAGATTTGGAAGGGAGCCCAACAGAAAGAAAGAGCACATTAGGAGGGGTCTTCAGTATTGGATCGACAACAGTTTCTTGGTACAACAGGAAGCAGAGATCCGTGGCACTCAGTTCAATAGAGGCCGAGTATATGGCAGCAAGTTTGGCTACATGCGAGGCTATATGGATGAGGAAGATCCTGGTTGGTTTGTTCGGTTCTCATTTGGATCCTACTGTGATTTACTGTGATAACCAAAGTTGCATTAAAATCTCAGCTAATCCTGTATTTCATGATAGATCTAAGCATATTGACATCAGGTACCATCATATCAGAGATTGTGTGCAACGGAGGATCATGTTACTTTCATACATTCCAACGGAGGATCAGGATGCTGATATTCTGACGAAGGCTCTCACCAGGAGCAAATTCGAATACCATCTGTCATGCGGAAAGAGTCGTTAGTGCGGACACAACCGACCTCCCTAGAAGCAAAAGCTTTCTAGTGACAAACAAGACAAATAAAGCTACTTTTCTCTAAACATGCATTGCAAATACAAGTAATCAGGGGATCTTTAACATACCTCTAGTCCAACGCTTTGTAGTAGTCCAGCCTCGCCGATCCGGATGAGCTCCTCCTTCTCTTTGAAACCTGCATTCACTAACAAGCTAAAAGATTAAATAACACCTGATAAACTCATAAAACAATACATATCCATCATACAGACCAAGGAGTATATGAAACAAACCATGAATAACAATCTGTTGAGAAAAATAAGTTCATTTGCATTAAAAGGTAACAAAAGGAACCATTACAACCTGAGCCTTGGTGTTGTGCAAGTCCCTCCTAGGGTCCAGCAAGAGTTTTCCTTTACTTTGATCAGCTCACCCACTCTCAAATAAGGCTAGGAAAGGATGGGAATCTCTCCTCTCAAGCTTTACAAGGGAGTCCTAATTCCAGCAGCATCTACCCTTAGGAATGTTCAGCTTTCAACCTCCCTCCCTTTGGCCCAATGTCTGTATTTATAGTGCTCTAGAAGAAGTTATTCAGGTCCACCATCAATGGGATAAGCCCCTCTTTGGATGGGATAGCTCCCCTCTTGATGGGATAAGTTCCTCTTTGGTAGGGATACATGAACCATCTGGAGGCGCTTCATACACGTCAAACAAGCTTCTAGAAGGCTCTAGAAATGACCACAAGTAACTTTTTTGGAGTGAAACTTGCGCCTTTTGACCCTTACAGGAGTACGCACCCATTGCTTTACTACAGAGCGTACAAGTACGCAGGTATTGTGAACTTGGAGTGCGTACACGCAGGTAAGGCTAAGAGAAACTGCGTACCCAGAGATATATAGATTTTTAATGACTTTCTCTCTTTCTTGAAGTTTGACATGGAGAGCAGAGGTATGAGGTTTGCCAAGGAGGATAGTATGACAGTTGATGGAGCCATACTAACTGCAAATAGTCATGGTGACAAATTTTAGTGTAACAGATTGCCCCCTAAAGTGCGAAGCCTGTAGTAGATAAGGGTTTCATATCATCTAGGAAGGGTGAAGTACTTTATCATTTTAAGGATTATCTTGTGGAGAGCCCAGTCGGAACCTGCAAGTATTCAACACAAAATACATATATATGATCATATCATCGCTGAGGTAGGCATTCCCATACTCAGATTGAAAACTTTAACTAATTGACTATCTACTGCTCTGATACAGGAATGATTCTGCAGTACATCATAATCATAGACTTTTGTAGACACAGTATGGACGCAGCCATCTGTTTATGATTAGTCTACTGTACAATGAATACAAAACTCCTTGCAACCTGGATGGTGGAAACTAGATCCAGGGTCTTCATTTCTACTTCCCGAACAGGTACGATTCTATCCATGTGAATAAATGAGTCGATGTCGAGCATGGTAGAAACCACTTGATTACCAGTCAATGATGTAAATTGTTAACAAGAGTGAGAGAGACCACCAGTGATGTCAATGGTTCTCAAAGTACCCAGTACAATCCATGAGATGTGAATGAATGAGTTGATGTCGAACATTTCACGGAATCCTTCGATCGAAAGTCAATGATGTAAACTGATGTCAAAGGCGAGAAACCTGCCATTGATGCATGTAGACTTCAAGGTACTGACGATTCCTAGGTCATCTTTCTAGATAATGTGCTGAT